>OX421976.1:36836707-37473071 GCA_949128135.1 Parasteatoda lunata | reverse complement strand
AAAGTAAAAAGGAATGCTCCGTATATGCAATGATAAATTTAGAGTTCATTATGAAATCACGTAAAATGGAAAATGGAATTTAGGAAGTAAGTAATATTTTAACATTAGGGAAATTTTTCTATTAGGCGGCAAGCAATTAAAAGATATTCAAATTACAAATATATTTGTGAGTATGTTAAATTTTTATAATAATTGCTAAATTATATTATTGAATGTATTGTTTTAGATATTTAGGTTTGCTATTAATGTCTGAAAATTTAATATATTACAATCAGGATCACTAATTTATTACTTTATATAATTTACGATTCTTGCTATTTGTGTCTATAAAATAAAATAAACTGTGAATCACTGATGAAATATTATTTTTTTTTAATTTAACCTTTTTATTATTAGAAATACTTCTTCAAAGTAGCAGCAGAATTTTAAAATGCATAACAAATACATACAATAATGCGTATTGCAGTACGATGGAAACAATTCAGAATATTGTGCGTAAATTTCTGTAACTGATATCATCTGACGATATCAACAGTTCTAGAATCGGATAGAAACAAAATGTAATTTTGTATTCGAAAGTAATTTTAAGATGCGCATTTCCTGTGAAGTTTATTATTGATGCCAGATTAAAACTAACTAAAGAAAATATTAATAGAACATGAACAAATCAAATAAAACAAAACATAAAGAAGTTCAAATAAAATATATATAAGAAATGAAGAATTTTACAAACACAATCAACTAACAAAGAAAAAAAAAGAAAAAGATATTAGACTGAGTATCATTTATTCTAATGATCAGATTTTCACGTTATAGAACAATAAAAGGAAAGAGAAAATAGAAAAATAAAAAAATATTACCTGAATAAAAAAATATACCTGAATAACGTTATAGAAAAATAAAAAAATAAAGAATAAAAAGAACTCAAATTAATAAAAATTTAAAGAATAAAATAAATAAATACCACTTTTTTAGATATTCTATAAGTCAAAACTAATTGGCCTGATCTCGCCCAAATGATCTATTTTGCTATATACCTAGTCTAAAAGAATGTAGGAATTTTAATATTTTACAATATAAAATTTTTCAACCATTATTAAATGAAATAACAAAAAATGATAAACAATTATAGAAAATTGTTTATTTTTTTGGATGAACTTTGGACTATCGAATTTTTTATTTGTGCGTAAAATTTTTTCGATTCTCTATAAAGTTCCCAAGATATGCTGAAGTATTCGAAAAGTTAAAGTCACATAAAGTGGCCCAAGATTTCGAAATCTCTAATAAACTACTTAACCAAGCCAAAACCATCGAAAAATTATTTTACAGATTGCGGCTGCCTCCTAATTCATATTTGGGGACAGCCTTTGAATTATTAGAATTCGTTTTTATTTTGTGGAAATTTGGTTATGTGAACAAAGATTATTTATTCATAGTGATATCTTTTTTTAAAACTAACTTTACATAAAGTTTTTGAAGATATGGACATTAATATTTGCGATTCGATATTTCATCCTACATGATTGCATCTTATATGTATCCTGCTGATGTTCTTCGTAAGCACTGAAAGTATTGGGAGTGTAGCGTTATCCTTTCACATTCGTTTGTACCTGATGGTGGGAGTAGATGGATAATTATTCAATAATTTTAATTTAGATTTTTCAAAAAAGAGAAAAAAAGTCAGTTACATTAAAGCTATTGTAAATTGAAAAAAAAAAAAAAAATAAAAAATTAGAAAAATATTGTAAATTAAAAAAAAAAAAGCTTGCAAAGTAGAAAAAAAAAATCGTAAAAGAAAGAAAGGGGAAAAAAAAAAAAAAAAAAAAAGAGAGAGAGATTTAAAGTTTGCAGTTCAATATTTTTTTTTCGATATTTTTATAGTACAGTATTTAAAATTAGTTACATTTGTGTTCGTTGTTTTTTAATAGAATTTTTGGTGCTGCTATCTATTATTGTAAATCTGAACTTTTTACAGTTTCTTCGAAATTGTCCAGTTTTCTTGTTCTTATGTCTTTAAAATTAAAATTAGTTCATCAAAAACAGTTGAGTATTAAACATGTATAACAAAAGTAGTATTTTATCCTTCTGAAAGTAGTTATTGTTATACACAATTATTTGTATCGATGTTTTCCATGGATTTATTTTGTTTAAATTATTTTAATGAATGAGCTTTTAGTGCTGCCATCTGCCAATACTACTTAAACTAAAAGTATCCTAAACTAAAATTCTTAAACTAATCCCTAAACTTTCCGTGTGTGTGAGGGGGTCGTAAATTTTAACTAAAAAGTCGTAAAAAAAATGTATCGCAGCCAACTTTCTATAATACAGCATTAATTCTAGAAATCTTCATTTATAAAATTATATTTAAGATATTTGAAGTGGCGTAAAATTTTTCTATACAAAAAATTTCCCTTAGAAAAAAGCGTTAACAAAAATCATTGTATATACGGAAAAAAGTTCAAAACCCTTTTTAATGTTATTGCATAGTAATAAAAAGTTCGGATTAAAATTTTTTTTTATTAATTTTTAATATTCAAAACCTTTAAAACACATTCTTTTCTTAAATAAAATATATAAAACAAACCAAAATTTAAAAGAAACTCAAATTTGCTTTTTTATTAGTTAATCAAAAAGTTTGAAATTAAAATTTTCATTGTTATTTACATAAGTTAACATAATTTTTATTTACTAAATTAAGAAAATAAAATTTTTTTTTATCTTGCATGCAGACACATTGAGTAAATGTTTTGAAAGTTTTTATTTATTTGTATACATTTATTTTAAATTGATAGTTTTTATCTAAAATTAATAGACAATAACAAGAATTTTTTTTTCATACAATGAATATTTTCTTGAATACATAAGTTACATTCATCAGTATCGTGAATATGGAATATATATCCCTAAATATGGTTTATATTCATCAATATAAATACGTTAAAATCAAACTTCGATTATGCGGCTTTGTGCTTCAAGAACTTTTATGAATGAATAATAAATTAGTGTTTATGTGAAGACTATGTGTGCTTATGTGAAGATTCTTAATTAAATATTTAATATTACATAAAATGCAGCAAAAATGTGTGTATTCGAACTAAGAAAATCTAACCAAATTTAAAATGCAAGTATTTTATCCTCGTTAAAATATGATGAGTTATGAATCCTCTCTAATAATAAAAATAACTAAATGATATAATTGATTATCTAAGTGCGATATTTTATTGTTTGATTAAATGAAATTTTTTTTCCAATATTAGAGTGAAAGAAAGAAATGTCATATTCTTATTTTTCGACCAACACTGAGGAATTTTTACATCAGCACTGTGTACAGTGCGAGCCGGGTGCGGAATTCGTTTTGACTAGCCATCGCTGTTATTCGAACCCACGTCCCCTCATTGAGTGACTATTGCCCTATCCCTTTAGCCACCACGATTCAGTGAAGAACAATCGGGTAAAACATAAAGTAACTTAAATATTGATACCTAGACAAATAGTGCATTTTTTTTCATTCTGAGTCGAAGAAAGCTGATCCCAATTTGATGAGATTTATCGAAGTTTTTTATTACACCAGTACAAATTTTGGCTTTCATTTATTTACGAAATTAGCACTAGTACCAAGGAAGGTGAAGAAATTTTTCTTAAGTATTATTATTATTATTTTTGGTGAATCGAAAAAAACCAAAACAAAGTCAATAAGATTGATAGTTTAAACGTTATAAAGTAGATGAAAAAAGTAGAATATTATTGAAGTAGATTGTACAAAATGATTATGTACAAAAAGTAGAGTTTTGTTATTATACCTGTCTACACGTCTCACAATGTCGAGAAGTGATGCACTTTTTCTTGTGCATTTTCTTTTGCGCTGAAAACATCGATTTATATTTTTTGAGCTTTCATGCGTGGTCCGTTATAAATCAAAAATAATGTTTCCATGCATAAAGCCCTCATTGCTTATAAACTAATAGTTTTATATTCAATTTGATTTTATTGATTTTAGGGAAAAAAAAAGGGCAATGTCAGACGCTTAAATGGGTATAAGTCAAAAGTGGTACTTTGCACGCATGAAACTTTTATAGAACCTATAACTTTTAAATTATCGATTCTATCGATTTCAATCAATTAAGAGTGAAAAAATTCAAAGAACTAATACACTGCTTGTCTAAGCAACAATGCCAAACGTTTAAATTGGCATTAAAAAACTGAATTTTTTGTACACATAAGCTTTTACGATACTTGAACCAATTATCCTATTGATTTTGTTTTGATAAAATCAATCGATTGCAAAATTGTACTGTTTTAATTAAAATTCGAACTACTAGTTTTATCGACTTGGAATTCGTTTCATTCGATCAGTGTAAAATGTACAATGAAAAGGATACCTTATTAAAAGAATACCTAGATGAGCGGTTTCCAGATGGTGTTCCTATTATTATTTTTGAGACCTATAACTAGTTTTTCATCAGACCAATAATATATTATTTATTTAATATTTTGGTTAATTTTATAAAATTATATAATTCAAAGGCCAATAAAAAAGAAAAAAAAACAAAATTTAAATAAATATATATATTTTCCAAAATAACAATATATAGTTATGAGAAAATACGAAAAGGAATTACGAAATGAAATAATTGCATCAGTATTTATCATCAAACTTTAAAATGCAAAATAAAATAACCAAATTCAAGAATAAGGAAATATTTTTCTCTGATAACCATTTAAACAGTTTATAACAGTTCTCTTTCTAAAACTGCATTCAATTTCAACTTACGCTTACGACAGAAACTATTGAATTAGAAACCACTGCAGATCTGCGAATTCAGCTGTCTAATATAAAAACAAATTTTAAAACTGCTTAAAAAAAAAAAGGAAAAAAAAATTCTAAATTTATTTGTTATCTTTTCTTTCTTTCTTTTTCTTTCTTTTTTGGTTATATTATATTAGCAGTTGCTAATTAATTTCAATCATTAAATTGGGGCTCCGCCAAAAGAAGCTCTATTATTTAGGGTTCCGTAAGCGAAAAAAATTGGTAACTACTGGTCTTGCCATAATTCCCCCCCCCCCTCTTTTTTTTTAACCACATCTCTCTTTACGTATAACCATTAGACAGCAATATAAAGTGCTTCACTGTCTTATACTAATGTTCATATTATGTACAAAAAAGAATAACGTAATTCTGCTTTTTCCACAAAGGCAAAGCTTCCCCCGTGAATTACATTCTACCGAGAGGTCATTCATCATCATAAAATTAGCTTTTATGCAGAAATACTATTTAAGTTTGTAGAGGCATCGATTATACTGGGGAAATGAAAACCTGATGGGTTAATTAGGTCTCGAAAAAGCTCAAAACTTTACATGTTCTGTTAGACCTGTTAGTCTAAAAAATATATACCAGAAAAAAACTTTAACTTCCCCCAAAATTTTTCGAATGCATAAATTAAAAACAACTGAAACTATCATTTATCTGCTTTGTAAAAACTGTGGTATAACAGCTCTCAGAATTAGGTGTAGAACAACCCAATAAATTGTGTGAGTGAAGAACACTTTATTTCTACTTAATATTAAATCGAGCGTTTATATATACGTTAAAGGGTGTAATTTAACCTAAAAACACCAATAATTAATAATGCTTCCATCAAATTTATGCGCCTTTTTCCGCTGGTGAATTCTTTTCGTTTTCAAAAACACCAATTTTGGACTTCGTCAGATGATTGCAATCAAGTATGAATTGGCTTGAGTTCGTTGCTGACTTGCTTGCTGCTATATGTATGAAGAAACCTAAGTTCACCGTCACAAAATTTATGTATGCTTTTAGTTATGTAATTAGGATAATTTTAATTTAATTTCTAAATATCTGACAAATGTATTAATTAAATTTATAATATTTAATTTCCATCCGCTTCTGTACTGGTAAGCCTAATTCGAGTTCTTCTTACGAGTAATATTCTCTCTCTATTATGCATATGTCTAATTTTATTATTCTATGTGCGTGTAGAGTATAATATACATAACAAACTAATTCTTTGTAATTTTAGTTGTATTTTAAAAATTACTTTACTGACTTTTAGTAGTTTAATATCTAATTGTTATAAATTTTAGCAATACTGAACACCAATTGGGGGGTAATTACTTTATACTAGAAGAAGTAAAATGGAAAATTCCTGGTATTGCACTATACCAACAAAAAGAAATGATCTGCTGAGTTTCAATACACGACTTAATGTAAAAAGTAGTTGCTACTATTTTTGGTATTAGGTTTCACTAAAATTTTGTCCAGCTTATAGTGACTACTAAATGATTACATCGTTATATCCTCAACATATCTGTTTTAAGTATAAATCAAAATAACTAAATGTCATCTATAAATAAAAATATTAAGCGCGAGAATGATTGACAGAGTTGTTTTGAATTGCTCATTGGTTGTTTTCACAAAAAAAAACAAAAAAAACAAACAAACATTGAGAGTAAATGCAATGCTTTTTTATAAATAAAGAAATATGAGCCGCCATGGCTCAGGGATAGGGCATTAGCCTTTCAATGAGGTGAACCGGGTTCGAATCTCAGAAATGACTGTTCGATACGAATTCAGCTCCCGGCTCGCACCGACCACAGTGCTGTTGTAAAATATCCTCAGTGTTAGAAGGATCGTTCAAATACATTTGCTTAAGCTTTTACTTGATGTTAATACAGTTTTATAAACTTTTAGTGGATAACACTTGATGTTAATAAAATTTTTTCAATTCCCACCATTAGTTCACACTTGTTATAATTTGTATTTTATTTGTATTATAACAAATTAAATTAAATTTTTCTTTGTTGACCTAAGTAGGAATTGGTTTTAAATTTTTTTCTTTACATTACTTGTTCTTTTAATATACATGCTCTTTTAATTATAATAATTTTTATCTTTTTTTTGGCCTTTCTTCTGAAAAACTAGTATTCAAAGAAATATGTTGTTACTTCAAAAATTATTCATAATAATTCTTTCTTAAAAAGTGTGAGGTTTTCATATATCATTATGTAAAACATACGAAAATCTCAAACATTTAGATAAAAAATTAAAAATTCAAATCCAGAAAACTGTTGAAAGATGAAGTCAAAAATCAGTTGAATTGAAAATAAAGTTAAAAATCAAAATAAAACTAAAATTAAAAAGTAAACAGAAAAAAAAAATCATTATCAAATAAGATTAAAGAAAAAAAAAAAAGGAAAAATTTAAAAGTTGAAAATATGTGACTTTTTTTTAAATGTGAATTTTTCTTGGTTACAAAATCAAGTTTTGATAAAATACTGTCATAAATATAAATTGAAAATAAAAACATGCATAATTTTTAATGAAAAAATTAAAGTATTTTTCTTAAATTTAATTTTAATATTTAATACTTTCATAAACAAAACCATGACTACTACTTCAAAATATACTATCTATTATTTTAGGCACTTTAACGATGAAAACATATGCTATGCTGTTATAGAATTCGTTATGGGAAATAAAGCACAATGAACCTCTTTTCATAACCAAGTAAACGTATTTAATCACTCAACCAGAAACAGAAGTTCTCAAGTATTTACCTAATTGATTAATGCGCCATAATTAAAAAACCATTAATCTTTTTTAACGATGTATCCACACACAATGTTTGTTTTTGTAAATTAGATATTGATAAATAAATAAAAAGATAAAATCTTTAAAAGCTTCAGGGAATTCTTCCATGTTCCAAAAGTTAAGCAATTTTTTTAATATGATAAACAAGGTTGCAATCAACATATATAAATACCCTTTAATTTACTTACTAATTTATTTAATTTCTAGCAAAATCAAACATGTAATTTTATTGACCTTAAGGTCAATACCGATTTTTTAAATGGATATTGACTAATATAGTATAACTGGCATAAATATATGTTATATGATACATAGGACGGAATAGCCTGGTTGGCAGGAAGTTGGACTCACGTTTGTTAGAATGGGAGTTCAAATCCTCTTGACTGAAGATTCCAGTGTAGTAAATGGTGGCTAGTGTACGCTAAATCTATCGGGTCACAAAGTCCTCCGTGTTCCCATAGCAATCAATGCCTCTGGGGATACTGAATTGGAGATTGATCGTTCTCTGGTTCAGGTAAAAATTACGATCTGTGGACGAATGAATAGATGTATGAATAGGTCCGCCCTATAAGCGGGTGTGACATATGGATGTGGAAGTTGAATTCTTTGCCATAGATGTCGCCACTGGAAAACACGAACAATCGCGCCCCCTCTGCCTGAATGGCGGACGACAACAACATATGATACGTAAAGCGAAGTCAATATTATCCAATAGTAAGTTTTGAAGAAGAAATATTTAGAAAAAATTATATGTAGTAAAAAATCAATCTTAAATTGTTCATCTTAAATACACAAATTAATTAAGTCAGATAATATTTTAAGACAGAAACGTCATTTCGCTGAATAAACATATCTTTTTTTGACAGATTCGAATTCTTGAACCTCAAAAACTGGGAGGCAGGAAAATATGGTCTCAAAAGTTTGGTAAGATGAGCGGTTAAAAGTTTTTACTCCTTAATATTAATTTTACTTATTACGTATTTCTTGAGAAATTAAATATTAAAAATGAAACTTTTTTAAAGTTTGATAACTCAGAAACTATTCAACAAATCGACCTCCAATTTTGACATGTAAAAAATGACATTCTTTAAAATGGTGTAAAATTTGGACACCTAAAAATTCTTAATTTTCTTGTCTTATATAAACGTAATAAAAACATAAATAATAATTAGAAATTATTTTTTTTTCATCAAATTATCTTGGCATAAACGAATTTTATAATTATGAGCAAAATTATTTTAATTAGTTTAAAATGTTATAAAGATAAGGCGTAATAAGCAAAAAATAAAATTAGGATTAAAGGGATCAAACTTTCGACAGCTATCCTGACCAATTTATCGAGACCATATCTCCCAGATTGCCGTTACTCTCCATATTTTGAAGCTCAAAAATCCAAATTTGTCAACAAAAAAAAAAAAAAAAAAAAAAAAAGAAAAAAAAAAGAAAAAAAAAAAAGAGAAGGTATTTTTATGCAATGGAATTACGATTTTTACTCAAATCTTGCAATTCAAAATATCGTCTGAGCTCATTATTTAGCATAATTATGGTGTTCTCGAGTTTTTAAAATGTTATCTTATTTTATCACCGGCGTTGAACAGCCAAAAAAAATTTAAGTCTATGATTATAACTTTGTAATTTTGAATCCAATCCAGCAGATAAGGGAATTCCTGGACCAAGCATTGGGAGAAATTTGCCTTCGTGTTAGAACATTTAGTTGGAACTAACCCACATTTCCGCTGCATGGAGAGGAAAATCACGAAAACCTCTCAGGTGTTACCTTGTGCAATTACAATGCAATTTTTCAATTTGTTGGATTAGTTAATACTCTTGACAAACGTATAGTTTATATCTTATCATTTGACATTTTACAATGATTGAAGGACTTTCGAAAATTAGTTCCACAAAGTTCCACGAGGTAATTAGCTAAACTTTTTTTGTTGTCATTCTTTGATGTTTCTTCTTTCGAAAAAACCTGCCCCATTTTGCCCGTATTGCAAAGGTGGACTAAATATATCGAAAAACAAAAATTATGTTTTTTTTCCTTCATGTTTTCGCTTTATTTTGTTTGTCATATAAACTGTTATTATTGTTCTAAATGAAGTTTATTTATTATGAAAATTGTACCTTGCCATCTGAAATATTTGTTTTACACAATACCACACATTTTATCCAGTATGGATTTGCAGGAGCGAGCATCAAAGCAAAAAAAAAGAAGAATTTTTTTTCTACTGAGGTCATAGCTGTATTGGATTTGCCTAAAATTCCACAAACAAATAGCGATACAGAATTACAAGATGAAGAAGGAGTAGAAAATTGGACGGAATCAACTCTTTCAACGGAATATTCAGATAATATAGAGTTAACAGCTTCTGAAGACGAAGATGACGAAGATTGAATGTCGATTACTTAAACATCGAATTATAATCACAAATTTTTTTTATTTTTGATAACAAAAAGAGTGAAATATTTCATTTCTTACGTTAAATAATCAACGAAAAAATAATTTTTTGATTATGTTGTTTAATTTTTATGACCGAAGATTTACTAATTTTAAGTCATATTTTTTATATATTAATAAAAAATTAATATGAAATGTTTTAAACGATTGTTATTAAAGATATTACTTCGGAAATATAATTTGCTTTTCATTTTTAATATAAAATTACGAAAATTATTATATTTTTATTGCTAAATTTAATTATTTAAACGTACTATATTATTTTTTTATTTTTGCTCGCCGTATTTCAGCCACCATTTTTTTTTGGGGGGGGGGGTATTTTTAGTGTACTTCAAAATTCCAACTATGAATTCAATTTACCTGCACATAAAAACCCCTAAATACAAATGTTGAAGCAAATTTTATCGAAATACTAATTATGGCCACGAAACCTTGGATGCTGGCCCACTGTGCTGTGGTCGGTGCGAGCTGGGTGTGGAATTCGTATCGAAAAGCCATCGCTGGGAATCGAACCCAATTTACCTCATTGGCAGGCGAGCGCTCTATACTCTGAGAAAAACGACTCTCGTTAAGATTGAGTCTGAAATCAAAATCATTAGATCAAACCTGATCATAAGTTCCAAAGTTATTTAGGGTGTTCCTGTTTTCGCACTGATCAATAATAAAGTATGTAAAACATTTACGTTTTTATTTATTTATTAATTTTCAAATTTAATTTTTTTGTCAATTTTAATGAATTTTTTTTATACGATTGCATTAATTTTATTTTGTATTTTTTGCAGACAATAAATCTATATAATATATATATACAATAAAATTGATACAAAAATAATACATTTTGATATCATTTTACTATTTGTTTTTATATTTTAAAATAGTTAAAGCCTCTCGCTTGGCTCGATGGTTGTTGGTTCACATATATTGTTATAAGAACTTTTAACCAACAGAAAATAGAACCTTTTCTAAAATCGAAGTAAAGCGTAGAAGATGAAGACCATTCATGAGATGATGGTAAAATAATTGGCAGAAATCCGTCCATCCATTTAATCGTAAAATTTACGGTAAAGAACATTTTTTTACTTTTACGGTTTTAAAACTGTTTACAACTAGTATGGTTATATAACTATAAATACAAAGCTAAACAGTTTTTTTTAAACAATTTACAACAAGCACGGTTTCAAAACTGCGGTGAAGCATTTAAGTGGACATTAGAGCTAGGCTTTTTGTTAGGTAACATTGTAGAGTGCAGAGGACACAAATTGCGCAGTTTGGGACACTGGAGACTTATCATGTATTGAAGAGAATGGAGGAAATATTGTGGTGTCGACGCTCGAACTCCTGTTTTGTCGGCCATGGAACTGACAGATTATACGTCTTGGCTATAATATTTACCCATCTGCAAGGAAATATGTGACTTCATTAGGTGGGCTTAGTTGGTGCGATAAAATTATGGTTGTTTAACAGTATTAGGCGAAAGCAGTTAATAAACGGTTTTTCTCACTGTTAACAGTGTGAATATCATCTTATTTATGATTATTTGACTGCTTAGTTTGAATATGGTAAAATAACAATTAAATAAATTGTTATTTAACCTTTTTTGAGAAATTTCTAACAGTGTTTATGGAAATAAACCATTGGAGAAGTATTGAGTTTGATCGAATCACGTGCAGGATGCTCGAAGACAGGAGGATTGTGACGCTGCTTTAGTTTAGTGGTTCCCAATTTTTTTTCGACTACGGAACCTTAAATGATAGAATTTCTTTTGGCGGAACCCCAACTTTATAAAAAAGTTCATTAGTAGCTGTGAATACACTGATGAAAAAAATTAATAATTATTTCTAAAATATTTAATGAGAAGAATGAAATATTTTAAATTATTAATTTGTGTTTTGTGTATATTTGTGCTGAAAATTAATAAAAGAAAGTTGAATTATGGTTCTCAAGAAAGTAATAAACGTTGAAAATAAATTAGCAGAGAAACATAATTCTTTGTTCTTGAATTTAGTAATTTTATTTTAAATAAAAAAGCTCGATGAAAAATACATTTGCATAATTTGCATAATACATTGCGCAATTTGCATAATGCATATCACTTACATAATTTATACATTATACTGCTATCGAAAATTTAATTTTATTACTTCCTTTTTCATTGGCATTTTACATAAATAACTTAATATAAACAACCGAAATATTGAATAAATTAGGGATTATTGATTAGATTTAAATAGAATTATTAGTGGTTAGTAAAAAAAAAAAAAAAAACTTCTCGGAACTTCAGTGATCTTTCCACGGTACCCTAGAGTTCTGCGGAACACTTTTGGGAACGATCGCTCTAGTCTGTAAAAATGCAATAATAGTGGAATAATAATAATATTTTTTAACATATTACTACATGGTATGATGATTGCATATTTTCTCGTAAAACTAATAGAATTTCTAGCTGTTTAAGTTTATACGTTAAGTTATAAGCTGTATAAGTTAAGTAGTACATTTCGCAAAACTAATTAGATAAGTAAGAATAATAAGTACTATTTTAGCCAACAAATATCTGAAAACACAATATTAATGTAATATTAATGTATATATACATATATAGTACAATGTAACACAATAGTAATGTAATATTTTACGCTTTGAAAATGCTTGAGAAGTATCTTTATATTTCTTTATATACTACGCTGCGAGATTTCGTTAACATTTTCTTAATATTTTCATGCTTTAATAACTTTAAATTTTAAATTTCTATATCTATAAACTCAACTTTCTTTCTATATTGAATTTAGAATTTCTTATCCATACATAATGACTGTATACATATTTTTTCTAAACTGTATGGAGTTTAAATTTTTCCCCCTCAATTAAGTGTAGGACGAAAAAATTGGTTTCGATTTTTGTGCTATTATTTAATATTATATCTTAAAAAAAACACAGACACGAAGAAGGCTTATGATTAGATTGGATTTTTTAAAAATATTATTATAGTATTATTCAAATATTATTTAAAATATCATTTATGATTAGATCGGATTTCTTTTATCGGATATAATGTTTTAAAAATAGCTTTTACTTCCATGCATATGTTATTTATAAAAAGTCACGCATTCTCTTAAAACACTAAATTCAATTAGTGTTTTAAGAGAAGTGTTTTAAGCTTGTTTGATTAATATTTGATTGATACTGTAATATTTTGAAATCCATTTCTTGTAGAATCATGATCATTTATATTTAACACAATTTATTTTCAAATTGTAAAACATACCAGAAGTTAAAAAATACACATAATTTTCGAAAGAGTTTATTTGAAAAAGTAACTTTCGAAATTCATAATTTAATCCCAAAAACTGAAATCCTCTTGCAATTTTTTTTCTCATCATTTTACTTCATTTCTCTTTTTAAAATTGTCGCGTGACTTCTAAATCTTTGATCACAGGAAGCTTTTCTTCATCTGCATGCAAATAAAATAATTACGAGCCTAATAAGATTGGAAAATTAAGGAAATTCAAAATTTTAAAGATGTCTATCGTACGGACACGTCTAGTGTAGAAACATTTAGTTAATTTATTCTTTAGACACGCGATGTGTGAAAGCATTTTTGAAATGTGAACGTTCTATTTGATGCGCTCCAATACATAGATGTCTGTTAATTACCTCTAAGTGAACAAGAACTGTGATAAAAAATTTTCCCAAAAAAAGTGAATTTGTATTTCATTTTGTGGAATTTGTAGCAAACGCTTAGATATTCGCGTTGAAGAAGTTCACGGTGGAATACCAGTGCAGTTTTTGTAAGGATGATTTGGGGTTTCGTTTTGATTGGCACAGGTACCTCAAAATTTGTTATTAGATATAAAATTCGAAAAAAAACAAAACTTTTTAATAGATTTATTTTCTTTCTAAAAACTTGAATACAGAAACAGTATATTTAGTATAGTGTATTATTTCCATATAATTAGGATTTTATTGAATAGAAAATCTTATAAAAAATTTCATTAACCTTTTATGAGATAATAATAAATGTGTTGCTTTATCTAAAACTAAATAAATAAAAATATTTTTTGAAAGAATCTTCTGTTAATCAGCATTAGTCTGTAATATTTAGCATAGAATAATATTTTCATGTTATCAAGATTTTAATGAATAGAAAATCATTTTTCACAATGATATTTTTTAGAAAAATACTTCTTATAAACGGTATTGTTATTTATTTCAAGACCCAATCATGTATTTATACTGATTAATATTTGAGGCAAACAGACCTATTAAGTCTAGAAACATTTAATTATATTTTATGATTTAAATATTAGTTACACTACAACAATAATTATTTTATAAGATTTCTATTATTTTCATTTAACTATTCATGCATTTAAAAACAGAAATTTATTCAATCTTATTGATTATGATTAATATGTATTTCTTAATTAGAGAGAGATTTAATTAATTTTTATGACATTTAAAACTATTTTACGGATATAAACTTAGTGAACATGTGGTAAAAATTCTTTTATAACATATTTGCATATTTAATAATATTTCAGAAACGAGGTTTGCTCAGTCTATTAAGTATTAAAAAATTATTGATAGATTTTAAAAAACAGATGAAAAACTATGACGAAATATTATTAATTAACTATTATGAAGATAGTATAATATATGTTATTATATTCAAAATGAATAATCGAATAAGTTTTTTTAAAAACAAATTTATACTTTTTTTCACGAAAATTTTTACCGAAGCGCTTTGGTAGTGACTTCCTGTAAAATTAATAATGAAATATGGTTTTATAATATATAATAAAATTTAGTAAATGTGTTAAAATTTCGTAATTTTATCATGATAGCTTAGAGCATGGCATAAAAATCATTTATTCGGTACAATTTATTTTTTAGTTTTGTAATTTTTCCTAAATGTGTGGTAAAAAGATCTAAAATTTGAAAACCCAAATTTCCTGCAAACCGTTACTATATATAAACGGAAAAAATATCTCCCGATTGGTTTAAATACCGTATAATTAAGTTAATTAACCAGAATTTTAAATATCTATCTAAATGCTTATGTATTTATACCACACATTTAGGAAAAAATACAAAACTGAACAGTTAAACCGAACAAATGGTTTTTATGCCACGCTCTATGGTATTATGATAAAATTGTAGAATTTTACCACATTTACCAAATTTTATTTTATATTATGAAGCCATTAATTTTACAAAATGTCATTACTATACAGTACGGTATTTTTACCAGATCAAAATTACTTATTTTTTAACCAGAAATGTCAATACCATATTGTACTGTGATTTTACCAGTATTTTTTTCTCCGTGTACTATATTTTCAGTATTATTCTTTAATATAATTTTAAAATGGTGAATCTGTCAACGTGCTACATTGGTAAACTATAGTGGGAGTCTAAATTAAAGACATTGGTAAACTATATTGACAATTTCAATTAAAAATAATTTTAAGTCTTTCTTTTTTAATTAAAAAATCTTGCTTTTTCTTCCAGCTTTCTAATTAATTTATCCTCAAAATAAACTGTTAGATACTTATTGCTTAGCTTCATGGCAAATTTTGTATATTAAATGGGTTTTTTTTCTTCACTGAAAACATTATAATTGCTAGTAAAATTTAATCTTCACAATTGTTTCTAATGACAGTTGTTTTATTAATAATTACATTATTTTAACAGTAAAATATACAAACGTAGATCATTCATTAAAATATTTTCTTTTGTTTCAGTTTTATTGCAAGCCTTTCAGTGCCAAACAGACTCCCAAAATTCAGATTTGAACCAGGTAAATTATTACATATACTTTAAATATGTACTACTTTACTAATGTTAATACATATGCATTACTTTAGAAATACTTGTATTATAATACTGGTAAGGGAATGTCACGAACTGACCAAATTCGTTGGTTTTTGCTGTGTGGTGAAATATGACCTAGATCAGGGGTTCCCAAAAGTTGTTCCACGGATCCCTAAGGTTTCCGGGTGAGGATGACAGAAGTTTCGAGAGTTAGGATATTTTTAACCAATAATTATATTATTTATATCCAATTGTTAATCCATATTTATTTAATATTTCGCTTGTTTATATGAGTTTCTTTATGGAAAATGCGAATGAAAATAGAGAAGCAAAATATAAAATATATATTTTATTCAATAAAAATATATTGAATAAAGTAGGAAAAAAACATGCATTTCTAGAAATGTCATAAATACTTCTCTTCGAGCTTTTCAATTCAAAATAAAATAACTAAATTCATGAGTAAAGAATTACGCTTTTCTGATAACTATTCAATCCTTTAAGACAGTTCTTTTAACTCAGCTGAAACCATGTTCAGCATATGCATGCACAAAGAAAAATTTCAAAGCATTAATTACTTCATTCTGCACTTAAAATATTTCATTCTAATCATTACATAGTTTTAAAGTAATCCTTAGTCTTTTTTTGTTTTGTTAGTTTATTCACAGCTGCTCAGGGGTTTAGCCGAAAGAAGTTTGATCAATTAGGGTGCCATAGCCAAAAGAAATCGGGAACCGCTAATCTAGATATTACGTAAATGGAGACAGTGTTTTTTTTGTTTTTTTTACAAGTCACATATTCTTTTAATTTTTGAATAATCCCTAAAAAATCGGCTATGGGGAAATATATTTAAGAGAAACATTGAGAAATTAGCTTAATATTTTTAATGCGTTATAAATAAATAGCGTAACACGTCAAAAAGTTATTTATTATGTTAAAAAAAATAAAACTTTCAGTGAGGAAAGAATCACAATTTTAAACAAACAACGGATATAAATAATGTTTTCATAATCGTTTTCGAATTTTTCAATGCGAACTTTTGCTCCTTAATGTAAAAAATCATATTGAGACACTTACTATTAAGGTATTATTCTTCAGTAAAGTGTGTAAGTTGTAAACAAAATAGTATTGTAACTCATTATAACTAGAAAAAAAAATTATTTCTTTAAAAAATTCAGATATTTATTTTTATTTATCCATAAATAAACGACTTTATGTGCCAGTGTATCTTTGTTAGAAATTTATTGGGAAAAAGTGGTTAAACATAATTTTAATTGTTGATTACCATATACAGTTAAATAACCATACAAAAAGATGATATTTAAACTTGTAAAAAATCATTTATTGGCTGTTTTCGTCTAATATGGATAAACAATCCGCGTTCCCTATTTTTTCCGCGTCGGCTAAGCTCACCATATGAAACAATTTAGCTCCTGGCAGTTGTGTACATATTGTAGCCGAGAGACCTAATCTGCTAATTTCCTGACCGGCTGAACGGGGGCTCAAACATAATCACCTAGAGTAGTTTGTACTAGTAGGTGTTGGCTCAAATCCCTTTGATAACATCACATTAATTCCCACAACCCAACAACACAGGAAGAGTTTACAATGCCCTGTACTCCCAAATTAGTAGCCCTGGGCTATTAAAATACGAAACTCTTATTCCTCATAGAGGACAGTACCACAGAGCTGCTTAAAACAAAAAAAAGACTGCTTAATTAGTTTAAACTAATAACGTTGCTGCCGGTTATTTTGTTATTTTGCTGGTTCCATGATTTTAGAATGAAATTTCTAACAGTTCATTCTACATTATGAATACTTTAGTATTTAAAAATTTAAAAAATGCAAAAATGTTTTGAATACAACTGGAAAAATATTTTATTTATTCATTTTGTTTTAATTCTTGTGTTTTAGTTGAGCCAACTATTATTCACGTAAAAACAATATCTGTGAATGTAGGTCTAGCCACTGATAAGTGATTCCAAATATACAATTTTTTGATATTTCCTTCCTTAACATGGATTAATGATCACTAAATTGATACAAAACAGCACATTTACCAAATTTTTAGAAGCGAACAGCATGAAATCTTATGTTTAAGTGTTGCGTAATAACTTAAATATTATTGCCACGCATGAATGCAGCTCTGAATACGGTAATATTGGTGTATTTATTTTATAAAACGCAATTTATAAACTCAAAACAAGTAGAAAATAATGAATTGGTTTTTTAAAAAATATTTATCTTTGTATTTGGATGAACAAAATTCAAGTTATTAGTTGCTTAAATTATTTAAAACGTATCAAAGGAATATTTTTTATGATACTTTGGTTCAATAAATAAATTCAAGATACCGTTATTTCATAAGATGTCTTATAACAGATTAGTCTAGTTGTTTTCCTTAGCTGAGAAAATATGAAAGAAATCCTACAATTATAAAAATGCTTTTTTCCTTTTAAATTTTTTTTATTAAATTATAGAGCTGCATTTTAATCTAGAATACTGATATTGCATCATAAAGGAGAGCAAATTTGTGACTTCCATGTCATGGACGCCGACTCACAGCTCAGCAGAGTTGGACAAAAATGTAATCGATTACATTTTTTGATTACAATAATCAATTACTTGTAATCATGATTTGATTACAATTTTCAAAAATTTTGATTACAGCTGTAATCATGATTACAATATTAATTACAGTAATCAATTACATGTAATCGTGATTAAAATTTTGATTACAGCTGTAATCATGATTACATAGTCAATTACAGTAATCAATTACTTGGATTAATCAATTACTAATCAATTACATATAGTGTACAGATGCATATTCATATAATGAACATATGATGAAATTAACATATAATGTTCAGATAATGTACATATACAGTACATATGTGCGTAAATATATTGGACATAATTCTTTCGTACAAATTTTACATGTGCACATGCATGCTATTCCAATCTATGCATATGTTGCAATGTATATATGTCCAATGAATGTATCCACACATGTACAATGCACGTATGTTCCATGTTTGCATATCCATATGTACTATATATTCATGTACATTGTATGAATGTATGTACATACATTGTACATACGTACGTATATTACACGTATACATATGTACATTACATTTATGTCTAAATATATGCCTTAGAATATATTTAAAAAAAACTTTACTTACATAATTTTTTTATGTATGCACAATGTATGTGTATATTGTAATTACATATATTTAAATGTACGCATGTATTTATACATTACTTATAATTATATACATGTATACGTTGTATGTACATACGTACATTGTGCATATAACTATTTTTTTGTACATCCATACATTACATGCGCATAAGTATTAACAAAGTATGCAGTTATGCAAGTACATACGCACGTGTACATAAGTACATACGTACGTGGCACATAAGTACATACTTTGCGTGTACATATATCGATGTACATATATCGATGTACATATAAATGTGCATGCATACATGTATGCATTTTATTTGCGCAACTAGGTGCATATATTGTACCTTTAAACAACATTCTTACATATTGTACGTAAATACGTACAATTTTTAATACATACGTACATTGCATATATGTGCTAATATCCTAAATTTATACAATGTATGTACTTAAGTACATAAAAGCATGCAAACGTATAAACGTTATTTTCATATGTGTTTATACATCTATTGTCTATGTATACAAAGATACAAAACATTGCATTTTCGTACAAACTAACATACATGCGTACATGTATCATAAATGCATAATTATATGTACTAAGCATATACGTATTACATTAAGTATATTACAACATAATTATGTATATTGTACGTACAAACTACGTTTGTGCATACACTGTAGGAATCACAAATTGTACGTTCATGTTTGCGTACATTCTATGTACATAAAAATATGTAAACTCATACATACTTACATAATGAGTTTGCATATAGTATACAATCGTAATAACTTGTAGTCGTATAGTTTGATTACAAGTAATCCCAATTACATGTAATCAAATTACATGTAATCATGATTACATGTAATCATATGTTTTGATTACTTGTAATCATAATTACCCGTAATCGTTTTTTTTGTGATTACTTGTAATCGCAATTGCTTGGACTCATGATTACAGCTGTAACCAAAATTTTTTGAAAGTTGTAATCACGATTACAAGACATTGATTACTGTAATCGACTCTGTAATCATAATAACAGCTGTAATCAAACTTTGTAATCATGATTACAAGTAATTGATTACTGAAATTGAAAAATGTAATCGATTACAGTTTCGCTCTACTCTGATGTAATCAAAAATTTTTATTACTTGTAATCGTGATTACAAGTAATTGATTACATAGCTGTAATTATCTGTAATCAATTACAGTTGTAATCGATTACTGTAATCGATGTCCAACTCTGCAGCTCAGCAATATACCCCTGGAGGGAGCAACTTGAATGTCATTCAAAGGAAAATAAAATTGCATAATTTCATTCTGATTAATAATAATAATAAAAATTAAAAAAAAAACTAAATGGTTTTCTGGCAGGCAACATTTTTTTTTTCAACTTGCGGTTCATGGGATGAAATTGGTAAGGGTTTAAATTTATAAATTTGAAATTAAATAATTTGCCGAAAACGAAGGAAGATTAAATTATTGGGAAGATAAAACTAGAATTTGTTTTAAGAAAAGAATGGAGAGGAGAAGAAAGCAGACTAAATATACCGAGATAGTATTGATGGTTTAAAAATAAAACTCGTTTTAGGGGTGGAAATAAAGTAAAATTAGTATGTTATAAAGATGAATATTATTGAAATATAGTAATATGATTGTTATATATGAATATTATTGTAATATATGAATAATATTGTAATATATGAGTATTGTTGTAATATGATATAACAACACACACCACCAAAAATAACACATTCGAGTAATAATTCACTTTTAAAAAATATTCTTTTTCCATGTTTTTATTTTTTTCACCTTCTTTTTTAAAAAAAAAAAAAAAAAACCCGAGGCTGTTTATGTAAATTATTCAAAACTTAAATTAAGAAATATTTCATAAATTACTGCTGTTAATTTAAGATATGTACATTTTTGAGATTTCGTTAACAAAGAGTTATGGCAAGTTCCCTTGTTGCATCACGTTAAGCGGGAAAAAAAGAACTTATAACTTATAGAATTGTTTTAGTTTTAATTTTTTTTTTTCATTTGTCCCTGGTTAATGTCTTATGTTTTTCCTACCTTTATTTGTTGCATTTTATTATGCCATTGTTTGTACACATAATTTATATAAAAATTCAAAAGAAAAATTCTATAAAATGTATATAAAATTATATAGAAATTTATATAAAATTAAAAACGCCAAATTTTGATGTAAGCCAACTTTGCTCAGAGCTAGTTTCATAGCCAATGATGTTCTGCCAAGGCGTGGCCATTATTAAATGTTAACATAAGCTTTAAGAAAATAATTCCTGAATCTTTATTCGTAATGTTTTTTGGTCTAGATCTTATCTTATGTTAAATTTAGCAATCATCATGAATAATTGGTTTTCCATAATTGAAATCATTTCACTTAATACTGTTCTGCCGTCGAAAATTTTTTTTTCTCCACTAATGATCCAGGACTCTCCTTATCTTCTGGATTGGATTTAAAGTTACTAGACTACGGAGTTGAACATCAGTAATCGTAAACACAAAATTAGGTCGGCTGCTCGATTACGGTTATAAAATTATGAAATAGATAAGGTATCTTCTTTCTGAATATAACGAAAAGCTCTTCTTTTTAACTCAACCCGTAAAACAAAATAAGCCGAAATTTAAGTATCGAAATACAATTATATTTATGAAAGCTATAAATACCCTATAACCCTATTATATATATACCCTACTTTAAATAAAATAAAATTAAAATTATCAAATTTTGCGTTACACGCTAAGAAAAACTACAAAAATGTTTTTCAGATTGCTTTTATCGGTAATAGGCTTTAATCGGTAGTAATGACAGAAACAGCGCCATTTTGATCACTAAAATAAACAAACTCTTATCAGAATCTAGATTTCGCTTACTCTTAAACATGTCGGAATCGGATTCGTATTTATTTCGCATCGGAATCTAGTTCCGAGTGGAATCAAGAGCTCGTAATACGGCCTAATTGACATTCACGGATTTATGACGTCGCAAGAGCTTCATTTCAATCGGAGTTAGATTCCGTGAAGCTGGTAATAGGGCCCCTCTTGAGTTAAATTTTTATTATATTTCATTTTTAAGCTTGCAACTTTTAAAGTATTCCTATTTTTGATTTTACAAAAATTTCTTTTTTTATTTTAGGATTCAGAAGTATACTATAATGATGTACCAGCTCACTACACAAATTCTAGGCCTTCAAATAAAGTTTCAGGATTCCGGAGATATCAGTCTCCCAGATATGATATCAATAAAAAGAGAAAACAAAGCAAAGATGATTATACATACGATGTGATGAACACTGAAAAACACTTTGAGGTAACTGATGAGGTATCTGGCAAAGAAAAAGACAATTATGAATATTATAGTGACAATGATAAAAACGGCTATACGCATAATGATGAATACCCAGAAGATTTCGAAGCTAATGAAAAAGAAACTGAAGCATCGAGTGAATTTGATGAGAACGAATCAAGTTTCTATTCTAACGAACCACAAAAAGAAATTTCGTACTTCTCTGATAAAAATAAAAGTAGAGGGAAAAGTTTAGTTGCAAAGAAATCATTATCAGGCGTACATTCAATTCGAAAGTCATTATCTCCAGAAACGATACCTGATACTGAATACTCAGAAGATTTTGGAATTGTTGAAAAAGAACATGAAGTATTGAATGAATTTGAAGAAAATGCACCAACTTTTGATCCTAAAGAGCGGCAAAAGGAAGAACAACATTTATCTGATAAAAATAGAAGGGATGGAAGGAATTTTGTTGCAAAGAAATCACAGGTTGCCTTTAATTCTTTTCCGCAGAAAACACCTCCAGAAATCACACCTGATGATGAATACTCAGAAGATTTTGAAACTAATGAAAAAGAGCATGAATCATCGAGGGTAACTGATGAGAACCAAACAATTTTCTATTCTAAGCCTAAAACAGAAAACTCATACTTATCCGATAAGATTGAAGGTTCTGGAAGAAATTTAGTTGCAAAGAAATCGTCGATAGGTTTACATTCAATTCGAAAAGCACTATCTCCGGATGTGAGATCTGATATAGAAAATAATAAAAATTTTATTGTAAAAAACTTCAGTGATTTAATTGCAAATGAGGATGATCTGCGAACGAAGTTTGGGGAAACTAGAATCGATGCTAACACAAAATCCCCTAAATATTTTTATAATGAATTAAATCCTTCGACTGATGAAACTCCTGCTGAGTCTGAACTGTCAAGTGCAGATGATAACGGTATCAGGTATATAACAACTAAATCAAATGAAACTATTATTATTGAAAATAATTCGTCCCCGCAACGTCATATGCGGGAAGGAGATGGAATAAAGATTAAAAACGAATCTTCCACATGGGAAGTAGATTCAGGACTGCAAACAGCTGCTCTTAAAGGATCTGAAGGTACACAAAAAGTAACCATTCTGAAACATATTACTCTGAAGGAAACTTCTAGAAAAGAAGAACAAAATAATCTTAATTCGCCAGAAGAATCAGGACTAGAGACACTAAAACCTCAAAGTAGGACATCAGTTGAAAACACAGGACTGCAACCTCGCACAGGGGTCGAAGGAGAAACCATAGTTTTACTAGAAGGTTCTCATATCCCTGGAAAAAACTATGGCCCGGAAGATGACACATTCGGTTACTATGCATCTGTTTATCCATATGATAGTTCCAATAAACAAATGGGAGATTTTAAAAATCAAAAGGGATTGCAAAAAGTCATTGACATTGACAGTCACGTGAAACAAAATCTCCACGTTAATACAGATTCTGGAAAGTTAAGTAATGGTGATATCAGTAGTTATGGTACAATAAGTGATAGCCATACTTCAATAAATCTTCCTGCTGAGATAAAATATGATTTAAATTCGAATTCAAATCAACACGAAGATGAAAAGTCAATATTTGAAGGGTATAATAATCATGGAAATGGAATTTCTAAACAATATTTTTTCACGCTGCCAAGCAGCGGTTTAAAAAGTACAAAATCTCACGAATCAGTAACCAATGTCAATAAGGGCACGGAAGTAACTGCTTCAGAGTATGACAGCAATTCAGCATCTGGCTATGATCAACATGCTGATATTTTAGGATCTATAGATGCAAACGAACATACTACTGGTACTAATTTGAAAGGAACCGTACACCCTGGCAGTAATAACTATGAAAGTCAAAATGAAAAGCTTGTACCAGTAACCGAAGCCGATCCAAATCAGTTATATATTGATCCCTCCACTGGCGAACTGATTAAAGTAGTTTACGAAGAAGATAATACTAAAATTCATGATTCAAGCATTGGTTATCAACCTAAAGAGTACCAGGATAATAAAAATGATTTGTCTAAATACCAAGTAAAGCTATTGCAGCCTGTAAACTATAACGAACATACGCAAGATCATTCCTCCAATGGAAAGCAAACTGCAACAAATTATGAGAATGATATTGGTATTTCAACCGGTGATTATACGCCAACAGATCTTCATAAAAGTAACGCACAAGATATAAGCTTGGATTTAAAATCAAATAAATATGGCAATAATAAAGGCTCTCAAATAATTATTCCATCTTACATCGAAAAAGATAAGACTAACAAAAATGACTATTCTCAAACTCAAGGAGACAACGGGCAAAAATTTATAATCTTATGTGACAAACTCCATGAGCAGATCAAAAGTCAAGGTTTGAAAGGTTATCCAAAAATACAGAATCATCAGATTCAGGTAGACTACAACCCTAGTCTGAACATAAATCTTCCTGAACATTCAGGTTCAGAAGAAGGCACTAAATCTTATCATGATTTCAAGGGATCAAACTTTGATTTGTTAAGAAAAACTAAGGGCAATGAAGGAGATGATGATTATTTAGGGAACATCCACAATGGTGCAATTGGGGGTGAGGTTACTTTGGGAAATAACTTCAAAGGTGATAAGATTGCACCACATTTTGAGAAAGGCAGCAACAATGACTATTCAGGATCCATAACTAACTCAAAAGGATCCAACGGGTATGGAGACGAAATAGGGGGTCATTTGATTTTAAAAAGCGGAACCCCAAATTTCGGTGTACATAATTTGAAATCCCCAAACACATCTCCTCCTTCCGGATCTCTTTCTAAAGGGGTAAATATAAACCATTTTCATGGTGATAACCAAAATTTTCAGCATGTAGTGTTCGTTAAACCACAAAGTAATTTTAAAGGAACAAAATACAGACCACCCCAAAAAGGAACTGACAAAGGTATACGTAATCATGAAAACTACAAAACTTCTCTTCAAAACATGTTTGGATTTAATAGTGGGGAATATTTTCCTACGACACAACCCCACTACGGGAAACATAAGCACAGTAATTTTAATTCTGCTAATGATATGAAAGGTTCTATCTCGCACAAGGAATTTAATTTAATTAATAATGATAAAGGGTCAAATTCGTATGGTCAACTTAACAACCAAGGATCAAGTTTATACGGTCAAAATAATGATATAAAAGAATCAAATTCATATGGTCAAAATAATGATATTAAAGTGTCAAGTTTGTATGGCCAAAATAATAACATTAAAGGTTCAAGTTTATATGGACAAAATAATATTAAAGTATCAGATTTACATGGTTTAAATTATGATAAAGGATCAAAAAAGTATGGTCAAAATAATGACCTTAAAGAATCAAGTTTAGATGGTCAAAACAATATTAAAGGATCAAATTTACATAGTTTAAATCATGATAAAGGATCAAATTTATATGGCCAAAATAATATCAAAGGATCTATAATACATGATCAGAATTATAATGGTGGCGTTTATGGTTCCCAGTTCCAAAATCATCATAAAGAAGGAGGACGAGAGAATACGTATGGAGATTCTAAAAAACAAAATATTAATGGCATAGGCTATTTCAAAGGTATTGGTATTGGAGGTATTATAAAGAATCAAAATACAGATGGATCATATGCTTTGACTCCAAATGAACACAGTAGTTTTAAAGGTTCAGTACTTGATTCAAATAACGAGACACCTTACCAAAGTTCTAAAGACCAGTATGAAAATGGTGGCTATGCTACAATTAAATCAGGTGGAATAGTAGGAGGGCAGCATAATAGTGGAAGTTTAGGAGGGCAACTTAAAGGTGGAATTATGGGAGGATATCATAAAGATATACAGCAATATACCGATAAAAACTCTTATAACATAAAAAATTCTCTAATCGATGCTAGTGCGTTTGGTGCACAACATGGAATTCATCAACCCGAAGAGTACATTTTGGTAGAAGTTGATGATAACAATCACAACGGAGATTTGCAATCACACGGAGGCTATTATTATATTCCATTCGGAAATCAACACAATGAACAAAATAGTTATTTAAATCAAAATAATGGTCATTTAGTTCACGCCAGAAGTACTAACGGTAATAATAAACAATCAAACATAAGGTTTGTTTATGATGGGGGCAAGGACAGAACCTACCAACTGAAAAATTTAGCTGTTACAGGAATGCATATGGCTCGAGCAGTGCTGCCATTACTGCAAGCACCCTCAGAAAGATCAATAAAAGGCAATATAAATTTTGGTGTACAGATAAAACGGAATCCTAGCTTACTTGTTCCTGAATATCGTATTGACTCGAGAGTGGATTCTGTCAGCAATTCTACGAAGTCTTAAATTAGGGAATACGAGTTTAAATTGTAGTTAAATAGCTGAGCTTGTTGAGAAATAAGTTTTTATGAAATATAGATATAAACCTGCAAGTGTTTTGTGGAAACTTAGAGACATTTTGTTAAGTCGTACAACAAGACAAATACAACATGTAAATCTTATTGATAAAAACAATGACAAATCACAATATAGTTGCTGAGTTTAAAATTTTTAAGTTTAATTTTAAAAACTGCAATAATATAACAACTAACGTTTTGCTAAGAGAGTGCAAATAATTTTACAGATTTGTATAAACCTGTTAAAACACAATATTTTAGAACTTTCTTATGACTTTTCGTTGTTTATGTTTGTGTCTTGTTGTATGTGTCTTTATAAGGGTAAGCAAGGTTTTGGATCATAAGGTCTAATATTTTTTACAATAAATGTAAGTTATTAAACAAGTAAAAAAGTATAATTTTTTAAATTGTATCATGATTTAGAAAATAAATTAATTTACTGTATAGAACTTTTTTAGAAGTTTTCCTAGATGCTTTGAAATTCAATTTAAAGAAATATATTTTAACTTACGTCAGCTGTTTTACTTTTAATGTTAGGGATAGGGATTATGATAGGGATAATCCACTTCAATATGGAAATAGTCAAACTTTCATATTCTTGTTGTATAAAGGGGAAAATACTAAATAACTTATAATCCAATGACCGAATGTTCTAAGATATAATCATAATATTTTGAACATGAAAATCTCAAATCTATTTATTTACTGTTTCAGAAAATATCTTTTGGAATCAGAAATGAAAGCATTCTTTCTATAAATGTTAGTTATAAAAAAAAAAAATCTAAAATTTGTTTGAAATTGTTCAAATAGTTTTTGAACAATAAAACTTAAATAAGAGGCGAATTTTTAAAATTTAATTTTACTGAATTAATTAATAGATTCTGTTCAAAATTTGTTCGAATTTGATGATTAAAATTACACAGCTTAAAATATTTAAAAATCTATAAACTTTATGCTTATTAGGCTTTTACAACTTTATTAAATTAAATAATGAAAAAAAATAAACTATCTTTAAAGTATTATTTGTATGGAAATCTCTTTGGATAAATGATATTTATAATAATGATGTTAAAAAGTTTTTGTTCTCGTGAATTGTTGAATGCTACTATATATTGACCTTTTGCTAACGACTGGTACAGCTGTGGTCCGGAATAGCAGCTGCTATCATGTGCAATGGGCAAAGGGTTAAATATCATAGTTATGCTCCAAAACTCAAACCAATATGTGTGTATCGTATAATAGGAAAATTAGATCCTTACATCAAAGATTATTCAGAGTATGCGTTTTTTGTTTTGAGCATTGTAACATTTAATTCTTCGTGGAGCACTTAAATTATCAGTGCATAAAACGCTTATATACTCTATTGCATTTGCTTTTATAGTTATTAGCTTTTTTTAGAGAGGTGAAAAATTCAAACAGGGTAAAATACTTTATTGTAGTGATCACATGTATATTGTAGTGATAATATGTATATTGTGGTGATAATATGTCTATCTTCTATGATGTGTCAAAAGCGATATGAGTTTAAAACATATGTATAATATCTTTTAAAGCATTTGAAATACACTTGAATTTCAGTGTATACATGTAATCATGTGTTTATGTGTTAAGTGTATAGTAATAAAAATATGTATAGAAATAAAAATATGTATAGAAATAGTATAGTTTTTCTTAATTGATAACTGTTGATCATATGAAATTTTATTATAACTAAATATAACTGTCTGTATATAAAAATGCACGTCCGTCTGTGTGTGGGTGTATGTGTCCTTTAAAGACTATTAAATCCTCCTACCGAAATTGATGATACAGATAGTAGGAAGCACGAGGAAGGGCACAGTCGACATTAGAACATTCTACGACGAACCTTTCGAGCGGGATGAGTGAAAAACAAAATGAAATTTACTGTTTTGTTAAACGTCAGCCATTTGTTCTAAATTTAACTGCAGACGATTCAGTTTTTGACATATTTTAAAGATAAAAGAGATAATTTCTAGTTTTAAATTTAGCTATAGACGATTCAATTTTTGACATATTTAAAAGATAATAGTGATTGTGATGCTTTCTAGCTTACAGCTCTATTTGATCAAAGAATAGTTTACTGCACGTATTTAAACGTTTAGTTATTTTTCGTTCGCTATGTTACATAAATTCAATGAACAACATTAAGTGGTAGCACGCATTGTCTGCGTCTCTAAATTTTTATTTTTAAAGTAGTCTGATACTACGAGCTTTTTTTATTTAAAATATTTCTTTTACAACGTTTTTCTAAACTTATTTATTTAAAATCTACGATAATTGAATATAAAAAAATATTTTTGCATTTTAAGGCAAAATTAACGAGAATGTGGTACTAATTCGCTTAGGAGAAACGTAAAAAATTGCTGTAATATTATTGACTCCAATGATGCTTAATTAATTTAGGTAATTAATTTTAAATAAATGAAGCAAGGTATGTACTAGAAAGATTTATTTGCCTAGAAGAACCGCAAGAAATCTTCATACTATGATTGACGACAATGATGCTTAAATTACGTTGGTAATAATAACGTTGGTATTAATTAATATAAATTAAAATTTTATGGACTGAACAACAAAAACAATGGAGAAAATTCATTTTGAGAGGTTTAAAAAATCTCCATTTTATCACTGAAATTATGCTTTATTAATATTAAATGCTTCATTAATATTGATAATATGTATTAATTGAAATAAAATAAGCTATGTGCTAAAAAGCAACATTAAAGGAGAAAAGATTAATAGGAAATAGTAGAAAAACCGTAGAAAATCGCCATTCACAGATGACACTTAATTACTGTATACTACTGACGGTAATATATTATACTGGTATTATGGTAATTGGTGGAGTTTTGATAAGAATTCTACAACGGGTTTTCCGTTGTTTCAGAAAATATTTTTTTCAGTGGTAGCAAAGGTAGTGCATTAATATTTTAATGAATTAGAACTTTAAGAACTTTTTTCCACCACTATTTATAAGTATTTTATCTGTAAATTAAAGGTTAGATAGAGAAATGTTCATGCTCCAAAATCCTTATAAAGTTTTAATGAGAATTCTATTTTAAAAAATAATCAGCTTCAGTTGGCTGCCACTGACAAATGTGTTTTTCACAAACCTCAAATGTTGAAGGGTTATGTAATAAGTACCTAATATACTAATATAGGTATAAAGTATTATATTGATGTATTTGGTGATTATTAAAACTACACAGATATTAAGCAGTTTTAATACCGATATTTTAGAAATAAGTGTTTTACGCCCCCTCGAAAGGGATATGTACCGGAGAAAATTACGTGATAGCGGAAAATTTGGACTAATACGAGTTGGGCCTTGAGCAATAGCATCATGCCAAGTGAAGCCAAATAAATTTCATCTTTATTTTATTGGTAATACAATTTACTTATATTTTTTATTGCCTTTATTTTATTGGTAAGCAAAACTATTACAAAAAAAAGAGCTTTGCTTGCTTCAATAAGGTAAGCCTCCGAAAAGTGCAACAAATATTAAATACATTTTTTAAAATTATTTTAGCTATAATATATTATTATAATATTATTATTATATTATATATTATTATAATATTATAATTTTTAAAATTATTTTAGCTATAATATATTTAGCTATAAAATATAATTTTAGCTATTGAAAAACTTAGTACAAGAACCAGGTAAGTGAGATTTCCAGAACGAATGAAAAGTTGTATCTCAACAATTTTATTACCAATTTATTAGAAGTAGAACTAATTATTCTTTTATTTATTTTATTTAATACTGCTTAATTTGGATAAGCATCATGCAAGCATACTAAAATCTGTAGTAATTAATTATGTTAAGGTTAAAGTGGAGGCAAAAACAGTTTTGCATTAAACATACTCATATTGACGCAACCACTTTTTGTTATTTTTTCTGATTCATTAATTACTCTAAAAATGTCACTTATCTGGTTCTTCCTCCAAGCTCGTTAATTGTGTCGGTATATGCTTTTCAGTTTTTAGCACGATTTCGTAGTGTTTCTCAATACTGGTTTATTGATTTTTTTCCCTATTTTTCTACATGGCATCGTGTCCCTGGGTACAGCGAAAAAATTGTTATCTTTGAGAAATAATTTTTTTGAAAGAATTTAGGATGTTTCACTTAAGAGAATTAATACTTGACGGGCTTGTCTTATTAGAAATAGAATGGAAAGAACTATTGCTAACGTAAACAAATGTCACGTATTAACAACCAATCAGGATCGAGTACCCTCGTTACGTCACTTGTAGGTATCCCATTGCATAAGCTACATCGTTTGACAGGAAATTGGTATTTGGTATGTAAATTTATATGGTTAAACCTCCAATTCTAATTAAAAAAATAATTTTATTAAATAAAAATGGCTGGGGAATTTCTTTAACTATTTTCTTTTCTTAAACCTCATTTTAATGTAATCACATGAGTTAATGTTTGAGCAGCCTAAATTTCTGATTTATAAAAAATTAATTTTTGAATAAGTTATCTAGTCATTTTTGCTTATTAAATTTTTTTTCTAATTTAAATGTTATTAGTAATGTGACTTACTTCGAGTTTTCTGTTCTAACTGAAGTCTTAATTAATATCAAGTTAAAGAAATTTCTCAAAAATATTGCATGTAAATCTAGATATCTAGTCATTTTTTTAATTTAAATTTCATTTTAATTGAAATTTTCACAATAATGTGACTTTGTTTAAATATTCTGTTCTCCATAAAGTCTTAGTTATTAATATTTGAAAGAAATTTTTCTAAAATATTGCATATAAATTTAGATATCTCGTCATTTTTATCTATTTAAATTTAATTATAATTTAAATATTCATAGTTATGTGGCTTAGTTGAAGTATTCTGCTAAGACTGAAATTTTGATTAATAACTATGTAAAGAAATTTTTCATAAATATTTCGCATAAATTGTTAAATTACTTCCCCTTAAATTTGAGGGTCTTTTTCGAAATAACGGAAGGAAAAAAATTAATTATGTCCCTGATAGAATCATTAGATAGTAGCTAAGAATTACGTATGCAAATCTCAAATGCAATTTAGATTAATAAATAGAAAAACAATTTTTGTGAAGCAATAATCTTTCATGCCAAAACAACAATTGAGATAAATCTGTTATCCATGTAGTCGAGCCGAATATTAAACGCATTCATATTTTGAAAAAAAAAAATTATGTTATATGTAGTTATATAACAACGTTAAATAATTTTAAAGATAAAGATAAAATTAAGTTACATTTGCAGACAATAAAAATGACGGATAAGTCCAATTTATATCGTAATATGCACGTAAATTTGCATTAAAGTAGAACAGTCTATGAGGATAAAGTGGATTTTACAGTTATATGGATTCTAGATATTTTAAATCTATTTTTTTTTCAATTTTAGTTCCTAATTAACCTTTTATATTTACTACGAAAAATATTTCAAAATTTTTGATGTTTTTGTGGTATACTACTATACGGAGTATTTTATTCTTAATGTCCGAAATTTCATGTAAATAAAAATTTATCACTGGAGTAATATTTTTTGGTCAAATTGACAGATTAAATTTTCATAGCATAAATATCAACAAATTTAATTTTTCATGTTCAAAAGTTAAGGTTAGAACATAAAGTTCGAGCAAATAAATTCATAATTATAATAAATTCTTAATTATTACGATAAATTTCTAATTGTAATAATCTAACCAGGAATCTAAATTATAACCTAACATTACAAATCAAAAACAATGCATATTTTTTGAAGAAAAATCGGAAATAAAAGTATTTGTAAAGGAAAATTAATGTTGTCCCTTAAATTTTGAAAGACCTGAAGTTATATTAAAAAAAATATTTTTACTGCTATTATTAATATACAAATTTGAACTTGAAATGTAATTACGATTTAGTATTTATCCCTGAAAAAACGAAAATTTGCATTTTCAATTCGCCCCCAAAATGAATTTTTTTATGCTTTATATTTTTAAATTTGACTTAACTTTGGTAAATATTTGGCTACAGTAGAAATATTTTCTTGACTTAAGAGCTTTAATGTCATAAAAAACGTTTTTTTTAATACATTTCAGTGAACAAATTATTGAATACTGCCTTCGTACTGAAACTATTTTTATACTTAGTATTTATACTGAGGTATCCAGAAAAATCCTTCCCAAGGCAAGTTAAGTATAAATAATTGATAAGTATAAGTATATAATTCATAAATGGGATAGTGACATTGAGATTAAAAGCAATCTGATAGGAAAAATGGTAGATCAAGTATGATCGAGTTGACATTTTGAATATAGATATATTTCAATAGAAGGAAATAATATGTGAAGTTTTTTTTGTTTATTTGGAACTAGTTACAAACTTATAAGGTGTTTAAACGGTAATTTTCTCTCCTAACATGATGCAAATTTTTAAAGTCCGCAATGGAAGAGCAGTATTGACTCTGAAAGACTGCTTTGATTTAAATGAAATTTATAAATAAATTAAAAGCAATTCTGGCAGTATGGGCAAACCGAAAAGTTCTGTATTTTATATCGATGCGCTTTTGAAATTATTTTTGTAAAATTAACAATAAAATATGGTTTTATAACATGGGATAAAATTGCGTGAAGGGAGTAATCTTTAATAATTTTATCATGGTGTATTAGAACATAGTACAAAAACCCTTTATTCGGTTAAATTTAATTTTCCGTTCATATTTTTTCTAAATATGTGGTATTAAAAGAATTATAATTTCTAAAACCCTAATTTCTGTTAAACTTACCAAATGAACTGAAAAAATTTCCAAATATAAGTTTAAAAGTCGTATATTTTGATTTTATTACTAAAATTATGTTTTTTATTTTTTTATATATTTTTTAAAACTGGAAATGTTATTACTGTACACTACAATAATTTTTCCAGAATTTTTTTCTCAGGACAAGTTTGCCGGATTGTGTAAATAGTAAGGAAATAATAATAACGATAGTATCAGTAATAAAGATATCGTAAGTAGTAATGAAGTAATAATAATGATTACAAGTAAAAATCATAGCGTAAGTGAAATTATTCAAATATTCCCCCCCCCACACACACAGAGTTCTTCACAGAGATTATTCCATGTACACAAAGGAAAAAAAATCTGCTAAAATTACCGAATTGTATAATAATGACATTTCTGACAGCAAACAAACATAATTCCTGTTTAAAACCACCATATACGGTTTTTAAACTATGTTTTTTCCGTTCATATGGCGACGGCTTACGTCAAGTTCTGGTTATCAAAATTCTAGTTCTTATTACCACACATTTAGTAAAATACAAAAATGAAAATTCAATTTACCGAATAAACGGTTTTTTATGTCAAGATCTAAGGTATTATGATAAAATTATCAAATTGTACCATTTTTTACCAAAAAAATTACCGAACTTTTTGGTGTTCCCATAGATCTTTCTGCAATAAAAGAAAGTAAGGGCTGGAAAAACTATTAGAATTATTTACGATATTGTTAATACTTAGCTCTGTTTACTTAGGGACTGACAATAAAAGATAAGAAACTTGTTATTATTTCGCTTGGCTTGCTTTCTGAACTATTAAGTAGAATTAACAATTGATTTGGTGTGGTCTTTTTTCTTGCGTAAAAGACCTTATGTGGAACATCATTGTTCAAAAATATTTGTTTTTATTTCGTGTTTTGATGAAAAATGTGATAGTGCAAGTTGTAAGATGATGTTTGGGAGAATACTTTGCAGTACAGTTAATAAGATTGATGTGCGAGAAACAAATTAAGATTTTCTATTGTTTCTGAATTCAGAATGACAAAAATCGATTGTTATAATTTTGCCGCAACAAACAATTTGCTTAAAAAATCGATTTTGTATCAGATTAATAATTGAGTGAGAGCTGTAAGCCATAGATTGGATGAGTGTTTGCTTGCAATCCATTATTTGAGTGAGAGTTTGCAAATCATTAATTGAGGAAATATTCGTAATCTGTATGTTGGAAAAGTGTTTTAAAAACAATTAAACAAATGAATGTTTGGAAATCATAAAGTGACTTAAATAAGAAACAGAAATGGGCATACTATATTTTCAATTCTTTAAACAAGAACCTTTTATTAGTATCTAAACATTTTTGGAGTTCAGACATGGAGGAAAGTATTTGTTTAAGGAACCGAAAGTTGTGTGTCCATTTCTGTACTTTTAGGTACAGAAATGGTTTATTCACGTTTTTTATATATGATAGCTCATATAGTTTAAAAACGAACCTATAAATAAAGGGCAAAATTCATGGACGAAATATGGTGCATAACTTTTATGTTTTCTTTAATCAATTACTTTGGTTATAATATTACTTTAAAAAGGGTTATATTTAAACTGCCATTGCTTTTACGAAATATGATTAAATCTTTTAACGAAAAATTTTTCTTAAAAATTTTTTTCATTTTGGAAACATTAAAAATATAAGAAAATATAGATTTGAAATGTTTATTCATATTAACAATATTATTTTTATGTTGCATCTCGAGGTCTACAACGAAATAAAACTTTTATCCTGTTTTTCGTCATCTACTTCAATTAGTCAAACCACACCTACTACCACGTATTTCCATTATACTCATAGTCAAATTAAAATTTATAACGGAAAATGAAGAATCAACAAAAGAATTCATTTTATAAGTACAAAACAATAATAATTTTCAGTAAATGATAATTTTTAGTAACAAACAATTCATTAAAAAGTAATGCAAATCTTAAAATTAATGAATTGACTAAGCCAATTACGATATTATTAGATAAATTAGAGAATATATTATAAGGTAAAATATTAATAAATCATGTGGAAAAGTTTCTTTCCCCAATATTAGTATCCTTTGTTTTTCGTTACCCCCTCGTAGTATTTTCTTTTTCATGAACCGGAAGAGTTAAGGAAGTAATTGCCGTCTAACTGGAAAAAAGAATGGTTTTTTTTCGGGGTTTCAATTACTGTAAATGCTTGGGAAAAATAAATGGCATCCTCTAATTTGTATTCTAAGCAATGTTTATTTGTCTGGTTTCGATAGACAGTAAATTACATGAGAAAACTGTTTATCTTTTATTTATTGTTTTGAAGAAAGTCATGAATCATTAGAATTATTCTAAAACGTTGGGATTTTCAGGAACTAATTTTGAACCTAAATTTGTCATGGTTCATTTATTTTTAAAATGCATATAAGTCTAAAAATATAAGCTGATTTCATGAACTTTAGACAGATTTAAATTTATTTTAATTTTTCTTCCTTTTTTATTACTAAAAATTGTTTTAAACATGAAGAAATACAATTTTGAAAAAAATGTAAGGTAAATCAATGAGAGATATCGTGATTGAACACTGTAAGAAAAAGTTTCTCGAAGTAAAAAAAAAATGTTTAAAATACTTTAAAAAACAAATAATAACCGAATTTGAAATTCCAATGTATTCAAAGTTGATGCAATTCAATTTCGAATATTTCAATTCAAAATTGAAATTCAAAAATTTAAATTATTCAATTTCAAATTCATGCTCTCATTTTTGATCGAAATGCAGAATCTCAAAAGTGATGTGGAAGAAGAATTATGTAATAGAGAAGTTCGTTGGCTGCCATCAGAATTCGAGCCAAGGACCTCTGGGATCATAGTAATATGCTCTACCTACCATATTTATTGCCTGAACTCTAGTAGGATTTAGGAAGCTTTTTTGGTGCAATGACACATTATGACACGCTAATTTTCAATTCCAATGGTACAAAGGGTTGCAATTTGTAGAATATTATCAAAATAGCTTAATCAGAAGTTCAGTAATCATAATTTCAATTATTGCCTATTTTGTTGCATCTTAAAAACTTTTAAGTGAATGGAATATATAAAATTTCTTAATTCTCCGTGGACTGGGGTGTATAACGAGGAGAGAGGAATGCAGGTAGAGCATCGTTGTTAAATTTATATATATATATATATATATATATATATATATATATACATACATACGAACCAAGGGAATCTATCAACTTAACCACTCCTACAAAAGATTTTATTGGTTATTGAAAAATAATTAGTGATTGGCTATTAAAAGTGCCAATGAGATATCAAGGCGAAAATGACATGAGGACATTTTTTCTTCCTCACCACCATTTTTAACCACAATGAATAATTGTTTCATATACAAGAGCGTATCTTCGATTTGGTTGGATGAGCAAGAAGGAATGAAAGGAAAAAAAAAAAGATTCATTTTAAAGAGAAAATAATATAGATTATATCTCTTTTATTCTGTGTTTTTTCTATTTATCCGCCCATGAAAGAATAGAAAATTTTTATTTCAACAGTGAACATAATGTTTGGAAGAGCTGAAATGGTTTTAGTTTGAATATATCATTTTCCGCCTTGTTTAACCACGAAATGGATCATGAACGTTTTCAATCAAATATAGTATTTTCTTTGTAAATTTTTTTTTTTTTGTTGTTGATGGTCTTAAAGTATATAAAATTACAAAAACTCTGTGGAAATATATATTGGGTAACCAATTACCCGAAAATGCATTTTGTTAAGTGTATTTTTTCATAAAATTAGGTTCAAAGGCATATCTGATTTAGACTCAACCTTAATAAATGTTTTAAAATGAACTATATTATTTTTTATTATTAATGCCAAGAAACTGAAGCGAAAATAAATATTTATCAGTGAAAAAATTTTATTAGCTTCAAAATGTTAGGTGGGAAAAGTCGTAATGTTTTGAAAGTTCAAACCAGATGACCATCAACAAGACCTTCGTGTGAATAATGAAAAGAATAAAAAAGAACTTATTTAAAAATACAAACGTAATGTTGCCTACAAAAAATGGGAAAGAAAATATAGGTGAAAAATAAAACAAGGAAAAAAAAACATGACAGGCGAGGGGAACAACTGTGGCCGAAAGAGACAAATCAGGACAGGTGTTATTTTTAAGCGAAAATGAGTCCAAGAGTCTTTATGGAGAAAGGACGAACTAACGTCATCAACAAGGGAGTTATCTAGATTCCAGAGCATTAAAATGAGTGGATTTGACAAGAGTGGGAAGAATTGTGGCGCTATCGAAGTTTAAAAAAAAACACTCAAATAAGATTTTACTTGGGTCAAACAAGTTTTAAAAAAGCTGCATCAACTATACAAAGGTTCAAAATCATAGCAGCAAGAGAATGGAGGAAATGCAGAATTGTTCAGCAGTTACTGTGATAGGAGTTAATATGGGAGAACATAAAGTTTGAACTAATTGGGTGATTAAAATAACACAAGTAACAATAAAAAGACAGATATTAAAACATGAACAAGGTGCTTATTTACTTGCCCATCTAAAATAGTTTATTTCCATTGGCAGGCCAATTTAAAAAGATAGACATCTAAAAAGATAGATTGGGTAAAAATATTTACTGCGTCTAATAAATTCTAAGGGAATCGGGATCTGAATTTTGGAGTAGGTGAAGTTAATAATAGAGAGTGATACTTGAATATATGTATCTCTGCCTTCTAAAACAAATGCTTCGTTAACTTATCTTTACCACGTTAAGAATTTTAAATATTTAAGGACTTCTCTTTGGAAATAAATCAGGGCCTACCATGGCCCTGATTTATGAAGTGGTTAGAGAATCGTTCTCCAGTCTGGAAGAGCCGGGGTTCGATTCTTAACTCCGTTAAAATCCACCGATCACATGCGATATACGCGTGCACGCTCAATCTGTGGATTGGAAAGTGTTCTGCTCGGTCACTGAGCAATACAATAGGTACAGGGATCTGGTGAAAATGTCCTTCCCCTTGAGATCTATGACTAAAATGAGGAAATGTCCCTACAAATTTTGATGGCATATCTTTAGATCATCATTAAGGATGTTTCACACACCATCACCGTTATCCCATTGTACAGCTCTAGTGCGACGTAAATTAGGTACCTACCTACCTTGGAAATAAATCATAAAAATGTCGCAAGTATGAAAGAGAGGAGATTGGTTACATCTAAACTCTTAATTCATTGATAAAATTTACCATTAAATTGGTGAGCTGTTTACTCAAAACAGGAATTAACTAGGGAGAAAGTTTCCTTAATTTCAATGAAAGAATAATGTGATTCTTCTCACTGTAGTTTTAAAGATTTCTTGAAAAATTGGCAGCTTAAAACTACCAAAAAACTTTCTTATTTAGAAAACAATTAGAATAATATTTAATTAAAAAGACATATTTAATAAGAACGCTGTTCAGTTAAAATCGTTATTAATATTTATTTCTTGAATCCTTCGCTTAAATGTTGCAAAAAATTACGGACATTTGAAGATAAATGGATATTTAAGCCATATAAAATCAAAAAGCATTGAATGAATCCACACTGAAAAAACTGCTGCTTGATTACCGAAAGAGATAGAGGAGACTTGAATGGTTATTATTAGAACCACCTTCAAGTTTCATCCAGGTATTCAAACTGGTTATAATGATTTCTGCTCCGCCTAGCACAGTAAAGATGCTTTTGATTTTGATAAAGTTTTTCTTTTGCACTCTCTTAAATAATTATTTATGATCCCTAGACAGAATATTTTTTTATTTGATTTTTAAAAGATTCTAAAATTATGTATTAAGGGTACACACTATACATTTTACACTTCCTTAGTTTATATTTATGTAAAATATAAGAAAATTTATCATTTAATTCAAGTGACAAAAATATCATAATCAGTAAAAAAAAAAAAAAAAAATCATTATTTTACCTTAAAGTAACATGGTTGTCATGTGAGATTAAATGTTCATTTTTAAAAATCGTATTTCAAATTTTTATCACTTTTTAAAGTGTTAATATTTTGCGTGTTTAGTCTTTTCAAAAGCAGTGCAATTTCTTTTTTAAGAAAAATCAATTTTTTTTAAAAAAAATTATGTACATGTTGGTTTCTAGAGTAAGTGGTTACTGGCAAACAGGGAACAAGATTTTAAAACTAACTAAAACAATTTTCAGAAAAATACTACGTGGAGAAAAAATTTCTTATAAGGCATTCAAATTTGGGAAAATGTTGTTATTGTTTTGAGATAATACAAAATTATTTTAATGTACTTTAAATATTTTTCATTGAGGCTTAAAAAGATTGAATTGAATTCTATGTAAACGCGTATTCTTTCGTTAATTTTAATTAATATATTTTAATAAAAATCTATGAACTGTAGGGGAGAGTGGGGTCAATTGTAACATTTTTTACTTAACTATTTTTAACTAACAAAAAATCCAATATATTATTAGTATTAATTGACAGACGAGTAAAGTAGACTATCCGCTACTAGAAAAAAAACCTTATTTTAAAGGTTATTATACTAGTTATTAACAATTTTTGACTGTCGTGCACTTGTTACAATTGTCCCCACTTACGGGGTCAATTGTAACAGTTCATAAATTCAACTAAAAATAGTTAAATATACATATTATCATAGTTGTGATATATTTTTTTATTGATCAAAATAGTAGTGATATTTTAGGAGTAAAAATATTAATGAGCAGAGACCTAAAGGGTTAAACTTTTAACTTTAAGGGGTTAAAAATTTTAATTTATGTTGTGAAAGGTGACAAATAAAATAATGCACATGCAACATAGTATAAATGATATAGGAAACTATTGGTGGTTCTGAAAGAGTTAAGTAATAGTTTGTAAACATAAGATTATTTATTTTCAGCTGTTACATTCGTCTCTTTACTTATTGTTACAATAGTTCCCAAGACGCCATTTCAGCTTCATTTGTTAAAAACAATGCTAGTTAATTAACAAAACTAATCTTTTTTTTTGAAATGTTAATTAAGGTGTCCACTTACATATTCGGTTAATAATTTTTATTTGTTTAAAAAAATTACTTTGTTACAGTACTCTAATACCAAAAAAAAAAGTACTTACGTAGCGTGAAAATATCTTTTGTGGTGTAACTCTTTCAAAAGTACATAAAAATCGTTGCCAGCAGGGGTATACATGTAGATTTATTAAATACACCTTGTGCGCCACCTAGGAACCAAATCTAGAACTCGACACTCGAAATTTTTGCTCTGTTACAATCGTAACCTGTTACAATTGACACCACTCTCCCCTACTTACGTCATTTTATCATTAACCAGAAAAATTTGTGAAACCTTATAGACAGCTAATAAAAAAAAAAGATCAAAATGACATGTAATAATTGATCGGATAAAAACCAAATTTAAAATTTTGAATTGGATGGTAAAAAAAAAAACTTACGAAGTAGTTTAGAAAATTTTTGAAGCAGGATCATATTTCAATAAATCTAAAGTAGCAGCACTTTGAGACTTAAATATCATTATACAGAACATTAATCAAATATTATAAGTAAACAGAATATTAATCAAGCACAATCACATTAAATAATGTAAGTAGTTATTAATCATCCTATTTTCAATGATTAGTAAAATCAATGCTAAGAAGAGATGAAATTATTCTAAGCAGTTTAACGTTGAATAAAGCACTAAATTTTCTGCAAAATAAGCTCTGTACATATTTTTTAATTGTTAAAATTTAAAGGTGTCAGACAAGCTCAGCGTATACTGTATAAAAATATCGAAAACTAACAATTTGATTTTCTTTTTTGACTTCCATATCTACCGTTAAAGAACAATATTTTCCCTTTAACTTTTATAATTTTATTATAAAAGAAAAATATTATAATCTATTATAATAAAATGAAGAGTCTGACTAGGTTCATGGTCATGGGTCATGGGAAGACGGATCATGGGTTGGAGTCTCCTTGCCGTCAGACTAGCCTTGGCGTGGTTTTCCACTCCATGTAACGCAAATGTGAGTAAATTCAATCAAAAATTTTCCACTAAGGCAAATTTCTCCGAATGCTTGATCCAGAAGTTTTCTTGTATTCTAGAATGGGCTAGTTGAATATTGCAAGATGTAAACTCAAAAATTGGATCTGTTGTTCAACGCCGGTTATAAAATAAAGTAAGCCTATGGCATACGAAGTAATGTAACAACTTAGATCGCATGTCTAACGCAGATATCCAGCTTTGTATATCAAAGTGGTTACATAAAGCATCAGCCCAGATTTTTTTTAAAGAAGTAATTAACAAATGAACTACTTTGATATCAATGTTTTTATTGTTAAGAGTTGAGAAAGTAACATTAAGTTCGATTAATTAAAAGACATCATAAATACATGGAAGAGTTTCCCCTCGAAAAGCAATAAAATATTGAATTAAGGAAGTTATTTTTTGCGAAGAAAATTGTTTTTCATAGAGATCTTATGGAAACCCATAAAAATCCAAAATGTTGCTTGGCATTAATGCATGATGATAATTACTAGGTTATGATAATGGCTGGGTTAATTATCTTAGCTTGTGATTTTTGAAAAATTTAGATTGCTCTCTTCACTTATAAATGAATTGTTTTAATATGAGTATTTATAATTATTTAAATTTATTTATGGATTTTGAACTGAAAATGACATTTAATTTTTTATAATCAGATATTGTTAGAGCTAACACAATTCTTTTTTATGTTAGTGCAAAAATTATGAATATAAATTTGTTGAAATAATAAAAGAACATAAATGAAAAAGATTTTAATAAAATTTTGTTTCCCTCATTTTGACAAGAAAAAAGGATTGAAGATACATATTTTAAAATAGTTGAATTAATGTACGGCATGACATGACTGGTTAGATAAAAATATTAAGTGAAAATCTACATCCCTGAACTTTAAATTTCATTTAAATTTTGAGAATTCTTATCATCCCATTTAAATTCTTTTCATTTTTACTCTCTAAGTATTTCCTGAAAGTTATCGTTAAAATTCAAGTAAAAACTTTCTCCTGGAAAATTAATTGATAATAAGGCCATGATATGTAAACCTTTTTAATTAAATTTCAAAGAGGAAAAGAAATTAAAATGCAATTTTAGAGATATGTAACTGTTACATTCGAAGTTTAGGACTTTATAATGCAATAATTACAACCTCACGTAACCGTATCCGAATTAACAATCTTCGGAAAGGAAAACATAAGTGAAATGTTCCTAATAGATTCAAGACAATTGTTTTTCTTTCTGGGTATCATAAAAATGGACAACAAGATCCATTAGGGAGCAGTCTAATCCGAACATTATTCAAAACGCGAAACCAATTGAAAGATATATAATTAAAAATTAAGAATTTGCGTGAGTTTGGGTTCTTTTTATGTTTGTTTTTAAAATCGTTTGCCTGTATCATTTGGAACGTTTTGAGAACAGGACGTCATGCGTGACGTCACAAATTGAACCGTATATAGAACGATGGCCAGAGGAAAAATGACTGAAAATAATTGACATTTTGTGGGAAGTGATTCGCAGGTTTGGGTTGTCCACCCTCAAATATTTTTAACTTAATCAGAATAGAAAAGAAAACACAACAAAGAAGAATGTCTTCTGCTTCTGGCAACACTATTTGCATCTTTGGATTAATGATGGTTTTGGGTAAAAATTTTGGAATAGATAAATATTTTATTTATATTATTAGCACTGTATGTTTCATGTAAAATATTTTTCAAAATTTTGTTTATTAGCTAAATAATTTTTATTTTCTTTTTAACAGTTTTTTCTGATAAAAAGAGTCTATCTTGCATAAGTCTTTACTATGCCTTGCATAGTCTTTACTAGTCTTTAATATAAGTCTAACACTTTTTCCATAAAACTGATCTGTTAATGTGATATTTTTCAATAAATATGTATGCATTGTATTGTTTTTCAATATGAAGCAATCTAGTTAACTTTTAATACAAATTTTAAATTCAGATTTAGGTAATAGAACAGTAAATTATTCTAATATATAATAATTCTCTTCTTTCTTTTCCTAAATATAAGATAATTATCTACTATAAATCACTTTTAAAATGCAACAATGTGTATTAATTTTCTACATAAAACTAATTCTGAATTAAAGGGTTCTTAACAAAATCATAAAAATGATTTCCATTGAAAATATAATTTATATACATTGGAGTCAAATAATATTTATATTATTCAAGAAATCTATTAAGTATTGTGTGAATAAAATAGTTCTAAGCACAAAATTTCTTATTTGCTTAGAGAGCATAGATTTATTTGCTATACAAATATTTTATTATATATATTTTTAATTAATGTTTTTTTTTTGTAATCAATTAGCATATCTTAAATGGACAGGGAAAAATGATTTTCTTCCAAGAGTGAAAAATATATAAAAAATATTGATGTTATTTCAATTTCCACATCTGCATTATAATCAACTTATATCGTCTCCGGTTACTTACTTCTGCTTTTCCAGTTATTGTATTTAATTAAAGATTTTAAATTGAAATTATGGTCTTAACAGTCTAAAATGAAGGTAAAAGTTATGAAACATCCAATCGCGGTGTAATGAAAAATTGATAAGGCAAATTAAATTGATAAAAAGAAATTGACTCTATCGTTTAATTTTGGATGGTAAATCCAAAATTAAAAATAAATTTTAAAGGGTTTTTACACTGAACGACTTTTTATTTTATTATTGTTATATTACGTTAAGTTTTAACTGCTTTATTTGCATGCAAATATTTTCCATATTCAAAGTAATGAAAAACACCGTATTTTTAATGAAAAATGTATGCATTTGGTACAAGTTAATGCTTTTAAATTTGGAACAAATTACTGAAAAATCCAAAGAAATAAGCTTTGATAAAAAAGTGGTCTTTTATTAAAATTTTAAAACTTAGAAAAATAATAGATTTTTTTTGAGCAAATAGTTTTTTCAGAATAAAGCCATTTCAAGTCTTTTACAAATTGCAAAAATTTAGTTACATATAATTAATTATGTTTTTGAGAAGAAAAAACTGAAAAATATCTTTCTCTTAAAAAATGACATTTTTATTAAAATTTTTAATTTAGAAAAAGTAATAGATTGAGTAAATGATTTTCAAAGAAACGAGCCATTTTCAAACAGTATTCAAACTGACAAATATTTGAGTTATAAGTTTGTTGTAAAAAACCAAAACTCAAAGTTTGGTTAAACTTTAAAAAGTAAAGACTGAAAAATGTTTTTTTTTCTTTCTTTATTTAACATAATTCTTGATCATTTTTTTAAAAATAAAATATGAAACACCTTTTAAATGCTTAACTCGCCATTAAAAGGGAATGAATTTCTCGACTTTTAAAAGGAGGAAATAATTTTTAAAATATATCCGCCGACTCAATTAATTATCCTATTTAATTAAAAAACTAACATTATTTGTAATTACTGTAATGATTTCATTTTCCGGTAGATTTTTATCATACTGAATTAATTTAAATAATAAATCCTAATTTTTGGACATTTTTTTTGTGTAAAATACAAATATTTTGAAAAGTTTTTGTTTCGAAAAAGAATCACATGCAAATGGGTTTCTATTTAAATTTTCAATGTAAAATTGCGGGTAAAGTTCAACATAGGCATTTTTTGGCTTTACTAAACTAATAATTAAACATTTTATATTTTTTTTAGCATAAGCAATAGAATTAAAACAATGCTTTTGAATCTAGGTGTCTATTTTAATTATTCGTAATTGAATTATTTATAACTCAATTAATTGCTCACTAATTTTAGATTCACTAGGGTACAATGATTAAATTTAAAATATAGTCAAAATAATATTAGTCTGCTATATTTTACTTGGTTTTTGAAGTTTGAAATATATATTGTTATGTATTTTGTAATACATAAGAAAAGCGGAATAAACACTAAAAAAAAATTCGTATTTGTGACAAAAATACTACCTTTTTAAACATTTAAGTATAAACCAGGTATTCCAACACTGAAAACTATCAGAATATAGTAAAAATTACTGAGTTTCTGCCTCTGTGGGATCACCAAAAAGATTGGTTATTTTAACTGAAGCCCTTTGGTTATGATTTTAGTAAAATTTTAAAAAAGTATGGTTTTATAATGTGTAATAAAATTTGGTAAACGAGGTAAAATTTAGTAATTTCATCAGGAAACCTTACTGCATGGCATAAAAAGCAATTATTAGGTAAATGTAATTTTTTCTTTTTCTAAATTAGGAGTAATAGGAGCTAAAATTTTGTTAACCAGAGTTTCTGGTAAACCATTACCAGAAATTTTGGCAAATCATCTGTTTCTATAGTAATGGAAAAATTACCAAATGAATGGTTTAAATACCGTATATTTTGGTTTTATTAACCAAAATTGTCTTTTCATACTAGAATTCCTTTTCTGTGTGACACTCGTAACCAAAAAAAAAAAAAAAAAAAAAAAAAAAAGAAAAAAAAAGAAAAAGAAAGGGGGGCTTTCTGGCATTCAAAGCTGTTGGGAAATTGGTTACTTTTGAGGTTTAAATACTTTTATGCGTAGTAAAACAAACGAACTTATGCTTCCATTCACAAAGTTTTATATTATAGACTGCACTTCTTTTTAACCAATCGTTTATCTCTCAAGTCTTTCTAACTTTGAATCCCCAAAACATAGTTTCATTTTACGCAATAAGGAAAAAAAAACTGTGTACTAAAAAGAAATGAAGAAATGGTACTAATTCTTTGAGAACAAAAAGTAAAAAATTGTCATACTGTTATTGAAAACAATGATGTTTTATTAATTTTGGTGTAATAAGTATTAATTAAAATAACACTATGAGCTATGCATCAAAAAGCAAAGCAAATAGTTTTAATTCGTTTTGGTTAATTGCCATAAAAAATTGCCATATTATTATTAACGCTAAGAGTGCTTGATTTTGATATTATGATAGGAGCAATTTTGATGGTTGCTGAATATACGAATAAAGGTACAATTAACATATTTGGTTTTTTATTAAAATTACATTAATACTGGGCAGTTTTAATATAGATATTGTAGGAAGAGCGTTCGAAACTGATAGGAACAAGCGGAAACTGCAAGATTGTGATCGATTTTCACTATCATGAGTATGCCTCAAGCCATAGCATTATGCCAAAAGATACTGAATACAGTTAATCATTATTTTGATGGAATGAATTACTAGAACGCATTTTGCTTAATATAAAAATGTAAGACTACCAGCAAAGAAAGAAAATTACAATAAAACTAATCGGATTAATTTTAGCTTTATTAATTGTGTTGGTATATGTCTTTCACTTTAGTGCCTGATTTGGCAATGTTGTTTAAGATTGATTTATTGATTGTTTAAATTTTTTACACAGTATGAAGAACGGTTGTTCAAGTTAATAAGTTAATAAAAGGACTGGTGCGACTAAGAGAAAATGCTTTTAACAACCAACTTTTTGTAGGTTAGCCTTAAGTTAATCGAAGTATAAAATATTATAATTATATTCAATATCTGTACACACTTAAAAAAATTAAATGATTACTTGTTTTAATTTAATTCTAATTTTATCTGCGTTTTGTTAAATATTTTTTAAAAATATATCTAAACTGTTATCACGCAGTTTATGAATTTGCCTTGAAATTATTTTCGAGAAACAATTCGCTTATGCAGAGAAAAGGCAAATTAAATAAAAAGACATCCGTTGAATTAAACCACAATATTGTAAGTAGTTTACATCAGATAATGGTCTAAATTTGCCCCTCATTATCATCGGCGCATTCTTATTGGCCAGAAAAGTATGATAAGATATTAATTACTCAGTTTTGCACTGCTAATCGGAATTAGTTAAAATGTCATTGTTTTTTAATATTCCGTAAAACAACTTACAACACACGAACTGATTTATTTTGCAGTTCTATTTAGAAAAATATAAAATACTAGGTTCATCAATAAAACTCATAACATTCATAAATATAAAATGGGGTAAATAAAAATATAATTAATGCTCAAAAGTAAATAAATATAAACTCAATGCCATTTTTGTTTATTCTCTACAAAGAAGAACTAACAATCTAAAATAAAGCAAAACAAAACCGTTACTAAAGCAACTTAATTTTATGAGTTAGATCAAAGTTAAAAATTAAGCAGACGATTATTCTCAACATTAATTAACAAAAGAATATCCGGAAATTATTTGTTATTATCAGCATAAAATTAATAAAAGTTATAACAACATTTGTTACATTTATTGATTTATCTCGTATAAAACTTTATTTTTAATCTGTTAGATTTTGTTTAAAAAGAAATGATATGAGGTATATGAAGCAATCTTATTCTTTTTTTTGTTGATTATATTGTTTACTTATTTTGTCATTCTAGATATTTTTATTAAGTATTCTTTAAAATGAAAAGTAACTAAATATAAAATACGAGACGTGAAGTTTAACCAAGACGAGATCATGGGAAAATAGAGAGTATTGTGAAAAGAATACGTTTAGTTACCGTTTTAACTTATTTAACGGTAAATAAATTTTAATTATTTTAAAAAGTTATAGCTGCTTGCCAACTTTCGTTCTGTCAACACATGAAACTAAAATAACTATTACAAAATTAGTATTTAAAATTGACAAGCAGTTCTAGTAAGTAGCTTTTTATACGTATTTGCTAAATACTATCTTTGACGAAAAAGCCTTAACAAAATTTCATAGTAAACAAAATAAAATAAGTTTGTGAATAATATTGATATGATAGCCGTGCAAAATGGTCAAGTTCAAATTTTAATCCGAATAATATGGGGAACTAAATTAGTGTTAATTTAATTCTAATCAGTGGTATCAGATTCATGTTGACACAATAAAAAATTTTTGGAGATATTTTAAATGAAGGGTGATTAATTATAAAAACTTTGGAAAATGGTGTTTCTAAATGGAGCAAAAATGTGTTAAAATAGCTCTAAAAAAACCGAATTCGAAAGCTAGAATTGAAATAGCTTATACTAAATTTTGAGAAAAATGTGTAGTGACACTAACTTTGAACTTTCGTGATCTGGCAACTGAACAAAAAAGTTTCAGTTTAGTTTTCAGTAGCAAAGAGATTCAGTTTAGCTTTTGTGTTTACTTGATATATAATGGTCAGCGGTCTTTGTCTATAGTTGTGTTCTTATACTATTTCCCCGAAAGTTATTTATTTGTTAAATGTTATGTTAAAGTTGTTAAATTTTTACTGTTCGTATTTCATTTACTTAAAGCATTAGTTTCAATTACATAGACTTGTATATCTGCTAAAAATACATAGTCTCAAAAAGGAAGAGGAATGCGTGCGAGAGAGATGTTCGTTGGCTTCTGCCAGAAATCGAACTAAGGACTTCTGGGTTTGTAATAGGATGAAGGTACCATCCTAGTTGTACTACCCAGTCCAGGGTGAGTTAGGAAGAAAACCTATTTACAGTGTCCTCCAAGCGAGTAGGGTGTGAAGTCTCCTATTTATTTATGGGATAATCAACTAAAAAATCAACTAAAGGTTAATCAACTAGACTATTATTGTATATTATATTTATTTTACACCTTTTATTCGTTTAAACTACTTTGTAAATTTTTATTCACCAAAATTTCGTTCATTGAAAAATCTATGTTTATCACATTTGCTGTTTAGACACAATCGGCATGGATTTTATCAGACTTTATCTCCTTCTTAATGCTTATGTAAATACTACATGAAATACTGATTGCTAATCATTAACATAAAACTTATTTATAAAACTATCTATTGCCTTATTTTTAAGATATTTATTGTAGAGTTGATTTGAAATTCAGTAAATAAAAAACTGCATTTATTTATATAAGGAATGAGAAATTTATAAAATATACTGCAAGTAGAAAAAAAATGGGTAAAAAGAAAAAAAACCAAATATGGAAATTTTCCTAAAATAGCGAAAGTGGGTTACAGTAAGCAATAACATTTACACAAGATTCATAATGAAAGGTTTGTTTTAAAATATGATATCATTACCCAATAATAAATAACATACATGCGCAAAACAAAAAAAATTACACAAAAATGAAACTCAAACATAAAATTAAACTAGAAATAATTTATAATAATCGCGGAACTTACATTCAGACCGTACAAGGATAACTTGTTTAAAAATAATCCAGTAATTGTGAAATATAACCACCAAAAGATGCTGTGTTATGTCAGGGAAAGATGATTATTTGCAATGATGCGATAAAAAGATCGTGTGTAGAATACAGCATTCTTTAATATATTTGAACAAAAATACATTCGATTTGGAGGTATGATAATTTACAGATGCATTTTATTAGCTGCAAAACTAAATGACAGTGCTTTAGGAAGGAATTTTGAGGAAGAACATGGGAATTGGCATTTTTTAAAAAAGTTTCTTATTCAGATTTATTTATATTTTATGTTAAGTATAGGGCATTAATTTATGCTGTCAATTTTTTAAATTATTAAATTTCTTTCGAAAACAGTTGCTCTGTTACTGACCTTTAAAAAGTAAAAAGTACTATTTTTAAAATTCAATTACACTTTAAATGTCGGACCAATTTAACTCAAACTTTGTATTTTGCCATATATAAATTTTTTGGAACGATATAGAAATGTATATTTTACAAATCAAATTTTTTTGACAATTATTAAGTAAAATAATAATAAAAAAAAAATTATTAGAAGTTATTTTTTGCATGGAATTATCTTTAGAAAAACGAATATTATAATTGTGTGAGAATTTTTTTTTATTCGTTTAAAATTTCTCGATATTTGGCGAAATAAAAAAGAATAAAATTTGCACTAAGGGTTCTAAACTTTGGATCGCTCTCCTGACCGTACTATGGGGATGATGTTTTCCAGATTACGGCCAACCCCAATTTTTAGGGTCAGAATTCCGAATCCACTCTTTATTCAAAGAAAGTACGTTTTTGAGTCTGATTTTGTAACTTAAAATATCGTCTGCACTAAGTCATTAGCATATTTGAGGTCATCCACTGAAACCATTAAGATTAAGTCCTGAAATGTGAAGATTCGATCATTAGATCCAAAGTGTTTCAAGGTTTTTTGCACAGTGTCTGTGCCATTATCTAAGGGTATTAAAATTTTTATGTTAAAAAAATAAACAAATATCTTCTCTTCAAGATCTTGGTGCCGAATATATGGTCAACAATCTTAAAACATTTCTTTTTTTCGTAAAAAGCGAAATTGTATTTTAATTATTGATATTAATATTTAGAAAACCGCGTCTGTAATTCTATGTAAAATTTATAAGAGTTTAAAAAACATAAAATGTAATAACTATAAGATTATTTTTTATATTTTTTTTGGTGAGACAAAATTTTTTTTAACATTTATTATAAATTGAAACGAGTGTTTGAATTAAACTTGAAACAAGCAACTACATTTAACAATGAATCATAAAAAAATTAGAATTTGAATATGCAAATACGGAACACAGAATATTTATTTGATTCCATTTAACAGCGTGGCTAAGCTTTAATATATTATTCACAATATACCTCTGTCTGACATACATGTCGTGTTCGTAAATAGGTTTTATAAACATAGAGATTATTTTTTAAAGGATGTTAATTTATGAAATATCGGTAGTTTGTTTCTTACTAACAATATATTTTTTTATCATGAAGAAAAGAAATGTTTTTTTTCTCTACAGGTAGAGAATTTAATAATTAATTTATCTTTTTTTACATATATAGTTCTCATAACTACGTACTTTTCCTATAACGTGTGCTCTTCCCTCTTGGGATACGTGTCTAATAGTTTGAAAACCTCAGTCTTATGTCCTCTTACTTAAAATGGACGAATACATTTAACATTCATTAAAACTGAAAGTTTAAACTGAAATAATAGGTATGATCAAAACTACCAAAACACGTTAAAATTTATTGCCCGAAAATTTGATATTATGAAAACACCAAAATTACGATATTTTTTACCGAAGCGCTTTGGCAATGATTTTGTTAAAATTAACAATAAAATTTAATAAATGTGTGAAATTGAGTAATTTTATCATGATACTTAGAGAATGGCATAAAAACCATTTTTTCGACTAAATTTACTTTTTGGTTTTCACAGTTTTTACTAAATGTGAGGTAATAAAAACTATAATTTTGAAAACCAGAAAAAAACCGTTACCATACGAACGAAAAATATATGAAATGAATTTGAGAATGAAATGAGAACATGAGAATACAAAATATGAAGACCGCATATTTTGGATTTATTAACCTAAACTGTTTTTTTTAAAATTTGTTCATTAATTTTTTTATTATTTTTTTTTAACCAGAAATGTTATTACTTTACAGAACGATAATTTTTCAGAATAGTTCTTTGCGTATTCCTTAGCTAGGAAACGTAAATGAAAATTTAAATACAAAAATAAAAATAAATAAAACTCTTTAAGGAATTGTATTTACATAGATGTTAAAATATATTAAATTTTGAAAATTTAAAGAAAAATTGCATCTGTACTTTAGTTTTTATTTTATATCTCGTATTCTAAACAAAAATAAACCTCTTATTGTCTTATCCTATACAATTTACAAGTAAGCTGATAATAATTTACAAGTATGCTGATAAAATATTTTTTACAGGGTAATTTTAAATAAATATTAGTTAAAGTACTCATTTTTTGTTACGAGAAATAATTTTTGCTTCTTATCATTTTTTGTTTTTGAAAAATTCTTATTAAATTGTGAATCATATTAAGTCATATTAAGTCATATTAATCATATTAAATTTGAATGGAAAATCCCTATTAAATTGTTTTTAATAAAAAAGTTAAAGCTAAAAAATTTTTAAAAATAGTTTGGTAAATTCACATTATAAATTTTAAATTAAAACGTGTTAATTTTGTTGAATTAAAGTTAATGACGAACTGAATGAAGAAATTTCCGTATTAAGTTAAAAAATAGTATTGAGTTTAAAAAAAAATTGTCATAACTTTTGCTAAATTCATTTACATTCTTTAAAATAAGTGTAAAAAAGAAAATATCCAGTTTAACCATAAAAAAAAACTATTTGCAATCATTTTGTTAAACTTAAATTCCTGATAGAAATAATTATTTTTTAAGAATACGTACTAAAAAAACTAATTTAAATGTAAGTAAATATTCATCATAACCACAATCAGATACAATCAATAAATATTTTCCCTAACAAACAATTCCACATTTCCTTTTGGTAATAAATTTGTTTATTTTCATGTAATCAAATTTTTCACACATTAAAACACACGTTTGACAAAAATACGTGAAAGAATTTCTATAAATAATTGTAACTTTAACAAGTGGTCAACACTATTTGTGAAGGAAACATTAAAGGCAATTGCCTTCCTTCTAATTCTTGTAAAACGAAAATTCCACCCACTTTTTACTAAACGATGTTCGCACGAGATTCACGATACATCCTCATTTGGTTAGCGTTTGGGAAAATATGTTTTTAGATCGCAAGCATTTATTTCTTTTCGCTCCGGTTGGCATTTAATTAATGGAAAATAGAAAAATGTAATAGAAGTTGGACTCAGGAAGTTCTTTTAAACATAAAATAAAATTCCAGGAAACAAAAGATGATTTATTTCCATCTAATAGCGTTTATGGTGAGACAAAGGTTGCATTTGCCTAAATTTGAATGGAATTTTTAAATGAGGGATGTGTTAGAATTGCTTATAACTCATAAGGAAGATATTATTTTATGATATAGTAAGTTTAAGGAAATATGCAATGTATTTTAGTGTATTATCGCATTTGCAGACATTAAAACATTTTTATTAATCTCCTTAATTAATTTTACTTGTACATGATTTCTCACCTTGAGAAATTTTAGAACCGAACCAGATTGTTAATTTATTTACTAAATGGAGAAAAAACATTTAAATACCTTAACTTCAGAAAATTAGGTATTTCAAAATTTTTCTATGATGAAATTTTTCTTCAGCGAAGAATATATAAGTGGGGTCACATTATATATTTTTTGACCTCAGTGCATTCTAGGAGTTCTCCCATAACTTTTAAAATTGATTTTAAGGCCTTTTGTATTAGGGAGACCGGAAAATAATGTAGTTTCAGCGCATGAAATATTAGTTAGTCTTAAAAACCAATGACTTTTTCCGATCTATTTCGATTCATTTTCTATCCAGCAGTGAAAGGTTGTTGCTAACGAGGGTAAATACATTATTGATTAAAAATAAAATCTTGATAACAAATATGAAATGAACCGAAACGACATTACTTTCCGGTCTCCCTACTATAGCGGAATGGCACAGGTATTAGTTGATATACTCAATTACTGAATAAATTTTTACTTGAATTATGAATTTTTATCGTATAGTGTTCAGCTACAAAAAATAGTTGTAATCGGAAACAAATTGATGGAATTTAATTTGAATTTAATTGAATTTTAATTTACTATACATAAATTGAATTTCAGATTTCACAAGAGGCTACAAGATTCGATTAATATTTTTTAGGATCTAAAAAGAAATCAGAATAATGCTGTAAGGAGGACCAGCTAGCCGCCTGAAGTTCTCTGTTTATTAATAAAATAAGAGCCATATTTACTGATCAAATTTTGCATAATATTTAAAATTTATTTGAAATTATATTTAGAGAAATATCAAGACATTTAAAAAAACTGTAAATTTAAGTAAATATTGACTTATTTTCACTAAAGTATATTTATAGTTTCAGCTTGAATTAATAATGAAACAGATATCAGCCTCGCTTTTAGTAATAGAATTTTGTTTGACTTTTTGGATAACTTTAAATATTAACCATTTATATCACATCACTTTCGATTTGAAAAAAAAATAGTGCTAATAACTATATTTCATTACTTTGAACAAAAATAATGAAAAAATACATAATAAAATTAAGCATTTACTGAAAAAAAATGTTTCTTGCATTCTTATTCTGAAAATATTCAAAAATTTAATTTCAACTAACTCAATTCAATTAATTCATTTCAATTCAAAAATTTCAAGGTATAATTCCTGAAACAAACAAGTGCAACTTTGTAAAAAAGCAAATTGAAATCAAATTCCAAAGATTACTTAAATATCACCATATAGGTGGAAAAAGTTGAACAATATGTGCTAAGAGTATTGTTACATGATTGGAACAATTACCGAAGTCGTTCTTCAAAACTCTCTAGTGAAAATACATTATTCTTTTGGTTAAATATGTTGTCAGTTTTATTATTAATATGTAAGAAATTGGTGAAACGTAAAAGCTGTTGATAAAAACAGCATTAGGTTGGACTAAAAAAATATCTATATAAAAATTTGAAATTAGTTAAGATTTTATATTTTTTCGTCGATGAAATTAACAAACATATATGAAAGTAATACTTAAAAACAAATAAATATTTGTATTTGTCAAAATAAGATCTTATATTTATCTCATTTATTTTTAAAATTAGAACTGGAAAGTAAGGAATAAAGATATAAGCAAAAATTTTACTCCATTTGATTAAGTTTTTCTAGCTAATTTCTTTAAAAACCCAGAACGTCAAAATCATTATTATTAAAGAGATATGAAACAATATTGATTAAAATAAAATTGTCGTACAACGCATAAATAATTATTAAAACGATTAAAACAGATTAAAATATTTATGATAAAAAAATGTTATTGACGATGATAATGTGAAAGAAAATGTTTTACTTTACAGTGTAAGGTGTATTAGGAGGCCTTAATAACTGTTCATAAAATAATTAAAACATTTAGGGTTAATTATATGACTGTTTCATTACATTTTTAAACCTTATAATTTTTATGCTTTCAAAAGTTATCCGTTTACCTTATTTCTAAATTATCAAACTTAAAATTAAATGCTCAAAATACTTAAAATTAAGCTTAATAAATACAAATAAAGGTTTCAATAAAAGTGATACCATGAATAAAGGTTGTAAAGGGTTATAAAATACTAATATCCTTCATTTTTTATATTAAAATTGGGCTTCAATATTTTTGGATTAACTTACAACCTGTTCTCTAATAAATTATAACCCCAAAAGTGTGAAACCATTGCCCTATGAATGTCTTATTTCTTTTATTGAGAAAAAATTATTTCACAAAAAGTGTTTATTTTAGAACGAAGGAATTTTTTATTCTTATATGTCCAACTTTATATTGAGAAAAAATAATACCATGAAATTGTTTAATTGAAAAATTTGTTACAAATAAATCTTTTTTTTTATTGAGATTAAATTATTATTCAAAATTTGCCTTATTTTATTAATGATATACTATAACCTAAAATATTTTTTTTAATAAAAAATATTATTATTAAAATAATTTTCATAAATCTTTTATTTTGAAAAACACACAGACACACACACACACAATTCTAAACCACGCTTTAAATTTTGTATTTGAAGTTTCGGGAGAAGAAAAAGCTCATCAAAACTTTTTTTACATAAAAAGTTTTCATACTAAAATAATTTATAACTTTGATTACTTGACGTATTTTTCTTAATTTTCCTATTAAAGGTGTCAACCTATTCATATTATTATTTAATTGAAGAAATGAATTTTTCTCTTTAATAATTGAAATTTACTTTATTCTAGCCTTACTTGCTGGGAAAGTAAGCACCGATCAAGGAATTCAAAGGACGCAGAATGTGGTAAAATTTTTTTTTTTTTGTAAAGTGATTGTGTTTACTCTAATCCTATATACTTTATAATCATGAATTATAGTAGTTATTAAAAAAATGTGTTAATAACAATCTTTAACTATTTGGTATATGGAAAAAGGGATGCTAAGACGCTCAAGAAATTATTTTGCACTTATTTCTGTCATGCAAAATTTTATTTCCTCACAAGCTGCAAAAATGATAAAAAAGAGATCCATTATCAACTCATTGGTATTACCACAGAATATTTAATTTAGTTCCGTATCAAATATTTTCTGAATATATTATTCAATACTTTTTATTCAATACTTTCATTAAATAAATAAATTTAAGTTAAACATCCTATGCCAATCTAATAATAGGGCTTACGAAATAATTATGCATACTGATATCAAATAGCTTTTAGAAATTGTATAGCGATAAAAAAAGCTACATAAAAATATAATTAAAGCATTATAGTTGGAATGAGATTGAACGATAATGTTTATAAAATTTGCCAGTCACATTCACAAACTCACATCAAGCATTAAAAAAATAATAGTTGTAATTTGAAGGATTTTTGCTTGAGGATTAACTTTAAGGATTTTTGCTGTTTTATTAAGAAAGCATTTAGAAAAAATTAAATAAATATTTTAAAAGTTAAGAAATACTAATTATTAAATAATTACTATTCAATATTTTTATAATTAAATAATTTAAAAAAACTATTTAAATAAGATGATACTTAAAAAATATTTAATAAAAATTATTTATAATTTAAATAATAAGTATTATAGATTAAATTTATTCGCAATGAGTTGATAAAAAATGAGTTGAAAATTTTGATAAAAAAACGTGTTGACTATGTGTGTTGAGTGAATAGTAATTTGTATTGATTGGTTCGACTATATCATTGATTGGGTTAACTAAAGAAAAATTTATTTGAAATTTTTATTAATGGAAACAAATTTCGAATGTAATTTGGTGAAAATTTGGTCAACCAATTTCGTACAAAAATTACATATTAGTGTACTAAAGATTTATAGTAATTACTTAAGTAATAAAAATTTTGCAAACTGTTTCACTTAATATCATTTAAGAAGAATTAAGAATCATGTTTTCGAAATCAATTAAGGTTTTTATTAGATAAGGAAGAGCCTGCTCTTTAATAATAATTGTATTAAGAAAATTTAATAAAAAAACAACTCAAATTTATCTGAGATTCTCCCAGGTTACTGAATTAAAAATGTTGCTACTTTAAAAATTATCTGAGAGTAATTAGTTTGGAAAAAACGAGTGACAACACTTTGTAATTTGAGGATGAAATCATCAACAAATAAGTTTTTTTTAAAAAAGTGATTACTTACAGACGCGATTTAATATGTGCGAGTCGTAATATCGTGTTAAAGAAAAATAGTAATTTTAAATAAATGCGGAATACGTAAACTCTCAAGGCTAAATTTGCGCATCAAAAAGTGATAACTCAATTCAATATTCGCGACCTTTTTTTTAATATTGAACTGGTTGCCATTTTTGAGATTAAGGTGTGATAATGTGATAGCCTTTCCCATGTAATAGTTGCCCGTTGATCCAGAGTTCATTTCCTACCATTTTTTACTTTTCTTTATATTTTTTAAATTAAAAAAAAAAATAAGAATATGCTTTTGAGAGTCGTGATTTAAAAAATGACATCATGCGAAATTACGATTTCAATAATCACATTGAATTTTTACTAGCATATAATTTTACATTATCGTTTTTCGTTCACAAATTAAAATTTATCGCATACTCTGGCTGTTTACATGATTCATACTATGTTTGAAATCAAAGGTTTTTTCAAAAATGAAAGAAGTTATTTATTTTAATAGCAGCGAGGAATTAACTCCAGTTTAAATAGCTAATAGTTTTGGAAAAACAAGAGTTATAGTTATAAACTAACGCTTTGCCTTTTCAAAAGATTTTTTTTTTTGAAATTTGAAAGGTTTAATGTTTGGAATTGAACTTATTCATATTAAGTTACTTCCATGTCAATAAATAAAAGTAATAAAATCAGAACAAATTTGGAGCTTTTTAAACAATCATCATATATTTTCTTTTAAGATCAGATTCTGTTAAAAAAATAGGAGAATATGGGACCATGGGATTGAGGACTAAATGTTTTTTGTTTCCAATTTATTTATTGTAATTTTTAGGAATATTTTACATAAATATCTATTTTCTACAGTGTGCAGCGCAGAATTTGCAAATAATTTTGATAGAAAAATTTTATAAAAATTGATTTTACATCAAGACCCTGATAAATACATAAAAATCATTTGAATAAAAAACTGTTAGTTTATTAAATTAAGTTTTTTTTCTCGTAGTATAGAAAATTGTTCAAAAATATATATAATGAATTTTAAAACTTGTATGCTTTTAAATGCTTTGTTTTATAGTATTAATTGCTACAAAAGTATTTATAAAATTTAATATTTTATTACTACTCATTTTTAATAAATAAATTAATTTAGAAGTAAAAAATAATGATTAAATTTTGTTTTATTTAATTTTCATATTATTAATTTTAAAATTAGTATTGGCATTAGACTCATGTATAGTTCTTGATGGTATAGTTGTAAAAGAAAATATCAAAAAGCTAAAAGCTTCTTTTATCAATAATTTTCTTAATTTTTAACTTTTCATAATAATTTCTTAAATTTTAATAATACCAATAATTCTTATAATTTTTAATAGCCTAACGAGTTCTCACAATAAGATTTATAAAAATTTGCTACATTCGTTAAACAAAAAGATACTAAGATTTATGCCGAATGCTTAAAAAAGATGATAAAAAGAATGGTAAAAATGGTAATGATTCACAAACAATACTATTGAGACTGGCAGAAACATGATAATATAAAACTACTAAAGTAATAAATAAACAATGTTGGATTTAAAAATTATATAACATTGCTATGAATGAAACAATATGTTAAAGGATTTTTGTGTTGTTGTTCGGGAAGGAAATAAAATTAAAAGAAATAAATACTAACTCTAATGATATAGGTGAGACACTTTGCTAGTACCAATAAAAATTTTTTTATAAATCCCTACCGTATCTGTCAATTTTTAAAGTAAAGAGAAAGCTTTAAAATAATTTGCAATATACTCATTAGAAATAACTTCTATGGACTTTTTTCATCAATTAATATTATTATATTATCAGAGATTACTTTTTTATGTGTAATCATCCCTTAAAAACAATGATTATTCTTTCCTTTTTTCTTTTTATCATTTTTAATTCAAAATATTTATATAAATATTTATTCATTATTACATAAATATTATAAATCAGATTACATAAATATTTATAAATCAAAATATTTTAAATTCAAATTATATATAAAGATAATTGACGAAGCATTTATATAATTTCCGTTTTTTTATTCATTATATGGTTTCTATTGTTTATATTGCTTTTACTTTATTACATGATTGTGGTTCATGAAATTAATTGCTTATATTTTTCATATGACATCAACAACAAACAGCATTACTTTAACAATTAGCTTTGGTTTACTATCGTCATTGATCTTTAGTTATTCATTAATACTCTTTTTTCCACATTAAATGCTAGTAATGTTGTAATGTAATAAAAAATAATAATGCAATAATATTAAGTGGAATTTATCAAGTATCTCAGCATTGTTTCGTATTTTACAAATCCTAGTTAATTGGTTAAAAAGGGTAATAAAAATCTTTGGGTACTTGGTTCCTTTATTGTTCAAATCAGATTTAACAATCATTAGTTTTTAAATGCGTTGTTATTATCATCTTTGAGATTTCACTAAAATCATTTTTTAATGAGAGGTTTAATGTAACATGTAGGACAAGGCATGCAATATAAAAACATTTTTAACAGTAAATTTGTCAGCTTATAACGCACTTTTGAAAATGAATTGAGAAAAAAGTCTTTTTTTTAAAGGAAAGAGGAGGAATATTTGAGAGTGATGGAGTTAAATATGTGTATCAAACATTTTGCCTTAATTATTGATCTAAGGTGTCTATTTATATTGATTTTTAGAAATTGAAAGATTTAAAAAAAAAAAAAAACTTGTGTTTCTTAAACATAAAAAAAATAATTAAAAAATTGTTTTTTTTAAATGAATTTTTGTTAAATATTTTTAAGGAACTCTGTAAATGCAATACATTTGCAAAATTTCTAATTAAATCAAATTTCAATATTTTTCAAAGTTTCCGCATTTGAATATTTTTCAATTCATTCTTAAATTAACTACTAACATGAATGTTTTGCTTATCAGACTTAGAAGAATAAGTTATTTATTCTAAGTTTTATATAAAAACAGTTTTTATAGATTGAACACTTAGGAGCTGAAAGTAAAGAACTTACAGATCAATTCATAAATATTGTTTCGTACTCAAAACAAACAACTCAAACAAGTTTTTGCAGTTACCAAAAATTAATTACGAATTTTTAAAAAAATGGTTACAATGGTAATTATGATTAGGTTGCAATGAATAGAATAATACCAATGGAAAATAGAATTTATGGAACCATGATTTTATCATATATATAAAATTTTTTGGATCATTTAATTAAATAGGTTTAAATTTTAATATAGTAATCTGTTTATTGCTAATAAACAAAACTAATTATGCTACATTTATCAAAATTTTATAAGTTATTTGTTTTATGATCCCATATAAGACTTGTTCGTGCAGTACATTAGTTAATTTACTTTTAATCATAAATTTACCTAACCAAAAAATAACTAAAATTTTTTAGACTATTTAAAGAACATTTACTTTGACATTTCAATCTATTTAGAGATAGCCTTAAGCAAAAAAGGATAAATTTAAAAGGAATTTGAATATTAATAGGTTTGAGTATTAAAATTTAAATTTTAAATTTTATCAAATTAACTGATTTAATTTAATTTAAATTTTTATAAAATCAATTCTAACTAGAACTAGAAATTTATTAATCAATTTCTAACAGTAAACTGACTCTTCTTTTGATGTTAATTAATGATCAATATGGTGATTAATAATCGCCGCAAAATAACATTATTTTTTTATTTATTAAACAGTTCTGAATTATGAGTAAATGATATGTGGCATTTTAATGAACTGTTATCCCGGATCCACCTTACTGTTAATTGTTAATTACACTCACCTTCCAACCTTGGCTCTAGTACCTAGCTCCATTTTTCGGATTCTATCTTTTAACAGCCATGGTAACTGCCTCGTCCACATCTATAGTGAAACCAAAACACTTATTTCACAACGTACAGCAACTTACATTATTTATTAAATTATTAACTATGTAATTGTTTTTGTCATTGATAAACAAATTTGTAGTTGTGAAAGTGTAGTGTGACTTTTATATCAATCATAAGTCTATTAGAAATAATTATTTCACACTATGCAAGGCAATCACTTGTTAAAGGCCATCTTTTGTATAATACAAACCAGATATAAGTTGCACTTTAACGAATCAGATACTATTTTGTAGTGTTTTGTGCGAATAAAATTTTTTTCCATACGTGCAATTTTGTAATGATGAAAATAATTAATTTGTAATCACTAATTTGAAACAATGCAAATTTTTAAAAAAAGTTTTTACATTTTTTCAAAATGCTTAAATTTTGTCGAATTTTTAATCAGTAAAGATTTCGAATAAAATATTTCAAATTCTAAAATTAGTTGCGTATTCTAAAAAACAAGAAATAAATGTTTATTATTTTCTGCTACCAATTACTAATACTAAAGTAATCATTGAAACGGTATAATACACTAATTAAAAGATAAATTCTTTTGATGTAGGTTTTATCATTTTATATACTATTTAAAATTGCCTTTAAAAGCTATAAAAGATGACTAAGCTATAAAAGATTCTATAAAAAAAGTACCATTTTCTCTGTTTTACTCTAGGTTAGGGTAATAGAATTTACAGATGGAAATGGTCGCTTTTACTCAGTTCCCTTCTTAATTCTCATGAAAGTATTCTTGTAGTCACGTGTGATCGACAGTTTTAAAATTTTGTGTTCCATATAGCTTTTTTTCATTTTAAATTTTTTTTATTGTTTTCTTAAGAATAATTATATACAAGTATTAATATTAGCATTTATATTTAAAAATATAATTAATTTAAAATTATAAATAATTGTTATTTTTAACTACTTCTATTTAAATTAAATCTTTCTACACTATCCGTAAGAGAGATAAGTTTATTTTTATAAACGGAACATTAACATAAAAATTTAAATTAAAGGCAACAGTTCAAACGCCAGCCAGTGGAATACAGACCGCAGACCGGCGAATGAGTTTAGAAGACTTCTTCCTGAATCGAAACTCCCAGCAAGTGGGTTCTCCTGATCAGCAAGGTCAGTATGATCAGCCTATTGCAGCAGCCCAACAGACAAATCCCAATTCCGTTGTCTTTGTAAGAGATGCCAATATTCCCAACGCTGCAGGAAATATCGTATCCAGACTGATATTAGCAAGAAGAATGCTTCGATTGACAAGGCTTATGAGAAGACTTAGAATTGTTCCAAGGATCTTTGGATTAGGAATGAGAAGACCTTTACGGCAGGTAAACTTTTGGTAAACTCTGCGGAAGACAGGTAGAAGAAGTAGTTTTTTTTACCTCTAATTAATTTATAAAAGTGATATTAAGTCAATCATGTAATATTCCACATCATGCTTGGTCCACAATCATATCTTAAAGTTTTAGTTATTATTAAACAGTGCCAAAAAAATGGACCAAAGGATCAATGGTTTGAAGGAGTGACCTCAAATATGCTAATTAATTAATGGAAACGATATTTTAAGTTAAAAATCACAAACAAAATCGTCGTATTTAAAAAAGCCGTGTATTTAAAATTCGATTTCTCAGGAAGTAATCGATCAATTTTGTTCTAGTTTTGGATTTTGCCATGTAAAATTATATTCGTTAAAATAATGATGAATGGATTCAATTTATCGCTTTCTCTGCCAAAATTTTTGGTTGTACTGCTGTAATGTTCAGTGCGCAAATAAATAAATAAATAAATAAATGAAACACGACCCTGAATAACTTTTGATGCAAAAAAATTGGAATTTTGCTTATTAGAACAGAACTTAATCTTAATGATTAAATATGCTAATTAATCTGTGCAGACGATGTTTTAAATTACGAAACAAGACACCAAAACGTAATTTCTATGAATAAACATGCTTCCCCCCCCGACGAATTTGGATTTCTGACCCCCAAAAAATAAGTGGTAATCGCAATTTGGGAAATATGGTCCCAATAGTTAAGAAAGATGTACAAAATCTTAATAATATTTTTTGCGTATTTCGCTATTACTGTAGAGCTTTTTAAGTGAATTGATGAATCTTTGCAAACATTTATAAAATTCTTTTATCCAAAGATAATTCTGTGTAAAAAATAATTTTTCGTAAATATTTATAATTTTAAATAATAACTGTCGAAGAAATTTGAATTTTAAGGTATACTATTTTTTATAATTTTAAAGAATGCAATTTTACATGACAAAATACAAAACTTGGATAAAATCGATCGTATAGTTCATGAAAAATTAAATTTAAAAAATTCGCCTTAATTCATATAAATTTTATTTTACATTAAATTTATCCACATTATTGTTCAAAAAGATCGAACATTAGATCGAAAACATAGTCAAACATTTATATTCGTATTATTATGCAATTAACTGAAATTTAATGATTTAATACTTATTATTGTCCCTAATTTTTGGTTTTCCTATAATTAAAAAAAATTTAATTAGGTTAAAGAACAACTCTTCATAATACCATCCATTTGTAAATATTTATATAACTTAGCATTGAAACATTGCTTATATCTGTGATATGATTTCGTGATATATTTGTTATTTACATATGTTTTTATTTTATCGCTCTTACCTTTAATGCACTTAAGGTAATAATTTTATTGTTATATGCTTCAAAATTTAAAAGATATCTGCATTTTAATTTTACAAAAAAACTGTATTGATAAATTATTTATGAGTAATTTGCTAGTAAAGAAATTGATTTAAATATAATTTTACTTAAAGATTTATTTTTTATCTATTGCATGGCAATAATTACCATTTCTATAAAAAATACTCTACGGTATTTGTTTTTGTTTCAAATGCATGGAAAAAGTAAATCATATGAAAATAAGTTAATCAGATTTTTAATACTCACTTAACCATTAATAATGTTAATAATCAATAATATTGAGTTTTTATTATTGATTTTATATTATGTTTTGATTATTAATTTTACTCCAACTTGTTTTAATATTATAAATAGTTCAATAAGGGCAAAACACGAGACAAAAAAAAATACAGTTAATGCAGGACCCCTATAAGAAAATCTTGTTTTTTTTCAGAATTAAGAAATTATGCGTATATAAGAAATTTTTATAGCTCTTATTCTTTTAGGATTGTACCGGACTATTTATATTAGTTTCAAGATATGTATAATACTATAAAATGAACTACTATAAAATAAAACGTACTGTAAAATGAAAAATGAAAAATATATATATTGAATAATCTTAATTAGTAATAATAAAATTTTTTGTTTGATTCTAATATTGTTGTGATGCAAGAATTAATAATAACTTAAATAAATGAATGCATCCAATTGTGGGTAATTTAGTCATTAAATTTAGTTACAAATGCCTAGATAACAAACTTACAAATTTAGAATCATCTGATGGGAGATTTTCTATGCTACAAATCTGAGGAATATGAGACACTTCTATATTATTTATAAGTCTATTGCTATTAATTAACATTATTTTATTTTTCAGAGACATAACTATTATATTTATTAGCATTAAATGTTATTCAATTGCTCTAGTTTCATAAATCTATTCTTTGTTGCTATTATATAAGTGAATTCATATACATGAAAAGTTAATAATGCTGAGGTGAATTATAATTAATTTATATCTGAGACATTGTAGTTTGGTAAATAATTTTGCATTTTAAGAAAATTGAAACAAGAAATATAGGAATATGTTAAGGAGATACAATGTAATTATTTCATTTTAGTAAACTATAAAAAATAAAAGCAAGCATAACATTTTAGATACAACTATGTCTGACATTTTTAAATAACAATTTAAATTTGAAATTTAAAAACAGTGTAATAAAAAACATATATAGCAAAAGAATATACTTTTTCATGTTTCAAGAAACTTAATAATAAAAATGGTTGACATAAATATTTATTTTAATTAAAATTTCTTATTTAAGTTCAGCTGCAATCAAGCAGAATGATGTTTCTGCAATCAAATTATAAGGACAGACAGGGGAATTCTTCATTGTCTTTATTTTATAGTGCTTTGCCTACGGACTATGTACGTTGTCCGTACATCTTATGTAGTATGTACGTAAGTTATAATAAGTCGCTAATCCTCTTAAACTATTATTTAACATACGTTTTAAAAACAAAATTCTCGTATATTTTACATGTACATAAAAGTTTTATTTTAATAAACGATTGTGCATTGTACATATTAGAACGATAATTTTAGCAAACTATTATTAAAACATAGCAATAGATAATATTAAAAAAAAAGAAAAAAAATATTCAGTTGCATTTATAAAACGTAATAGCACTTTCCTACATTTTCTCTCTCTGAAATAAAATAGGACTCATTTTCACAGTATCGCTAAAATGAAGACGAGTAAAATGATACGAGTAAGTTCTTAAACAATTTATCAAAGTCAGGTTAAATAAAAAAGTAGAGATGTTATTCTAGGTCAAACGCATCGCTAGAAAGTGACCTAAAGACAATCAATAGAGCATAAATGTTTTACTAAGGGGACATTGAAAATAGCTTCGAATTGCTTGCTGATGTGTGAGTAGCAAAAGATTCACAAATTTCAGGGTCCCGTACAGGGATATGCGTGCTTAAAAAGAAATTCTTTGAGTTTTTATGAATTAAACAATTCCCGGTCCATTTGTTTTAAGAAATGGTAAATTCAGTTTCTAACAAAGTAGGCCACATTGAACACAAATCTCTCTCTCTCTCTTTTTTTCTTTTTTTTTCTACTTTTTTTTTTAAACTTTTCTTCTCTTGGGATAATTTTATAACTTATTAATCATGAGTTTTTTAAAATTTTATATTTTTTGTAACGGAACCATCTGTTTTAGAGTAATGAAATTAGTCAACCTAAGAAAATTGGCTAATTCTAGAATTATAATAATTTTATAATAACTAAATATGCTCAAAAAGAATAACCTTGACATATACCTTGAACATATTAACCTTGACATCCTAGTTCTCGTAATATATATATATATATATATATATATATATATATATATATATATATATATATATATATATATATATATATATATATATATATATATATATGGGTGATTCTCTCGAAATATGACAATTCACTGTCCCTTGCTCCAAGATCTAATACTATAATACTAAAAGAGCTTTTTTTTTAAAAAGAAAATTAATAAATAGCATATTGCTGTTAGCATTTTAAAATAACTTTGAACTAGCATTGACTGTTTGTTATAGTTAAAAAATTTAATTGAACTTCAAAATATAATTTTCCTGGCATGTCCAAAACAATGTTTCCAATAATAACTAGCTTCAAAATTTCCTATAAATTTTTCAATATCTAATTTTTTTTATCTCAACCGGTGTAAGCATCCGAGTACAGAAACGCATAATTAATTCCATACATATTTAATTGGTATGTAACTTTTATAATGTTTCCAGAATTTCAGGCCTTTTATAAATAGCCGCGCCTTTTATTAATATTTATACGTTTATTATCAGTTTTTTTAAACATTATGGTGTATTTTTATATTTAGTGCTAAATGTGTTTTATACTGGCAAATGTCTGCAATTATATCTTATTTTTTAAATATTTAATCTTATTATTTTAATTTTATTCTGCACTATTTGGAATATGAATTTGAAGGAAGTTTTAATTTTATATTTTAACACTCAATATATATATATCGATAATTTCACTTGTTTAAGCAATTATATGTTGATTATATCTGGAATAAATGATAGAATGGCCCATGTCATTGTTTCTTGAAAAGTGGTATAATTTTCCAAAAGTGGTTCCAACTTCTTTAGAAAAAATAACCTAGTTCAAAGTTTTAAAAATGTAGATTTTCAAGTTTCTTAGTTTTATATATTATTATTATTTTTTTTTTTATTAAAAAAAAGAAATTTCTGACATTTTGAAATCATGGCATTGGATGCATGTGGAATTATGCACAAAATAGTCGCACTTCCTTGACTTCATGGAAATAAGCTTTGTGATGTAATTTTTGTAAAGAGTTTTGTGTACCGTAATGATCACGTATATATATATATATATATATATATATATATATATATATATATATATATATATATATATATATATATATATATACAGAATCCTTATCATAATTGAAGCCCCCAAAAACACAGAAATTTAAGTTGCTTTTTATGTTTCATGCATGTGCCTTCCTTATTTGCGTTTTTATTTTTCTTCCAAGGTATATAATTTTTTATCTTCATTTTTACTAGGGAATATTTATAAAAGATAACTAATACTGAACTTCCTGCATATTCATATACAGTGAACTCTGTATAAGTTGACCACTGGTGGTGCATTGCTTTAGATAGGTGTTAAACTTATAGAGGGAAATGAGTTGTTATTTATGTCCATTTATTTTATCATGTTATTCTTATATATATTCAATATTTATTTCTGATTAGCAATTCTAATATATATATATATATATATATATATATATATATATATATATATATATATATATATACATATATATATATATATATTTACCAAGTCATTCGCCTGTCTCTTGAAAATTATCAATCGAAATTTTATGAAATATAATTAATATTTTAACAAAACCTTTCAATTTTATTTAACAAGTGCCCAACATATTTTAAGAAACTAGATTAATCAATTGATAATGTCAATTACCATTTGGAACTCAAATTTAATATTAAACTGATAAATTAAAAATTAAATAAATACATTTATTTTTTTAGTGACACTAGAGGGCTCCGCCCCCTGCTCGCTGACGCTCGCCAACCCCCGGAGAATTGCTTCGCAATTCTTGCTTGGTTTGCTTCGCAAAACCAAGAATGCTTTGATTTCATATATTTCAATATTAAACTGAATATTAACTGTTATCATCGAAAAGAATTAATTTTCTTAAATGCAGAATAAGCAGTGTGTCAATATCAATGTCACTTTTTTTCGTTGACTACAGTTCCTTCTATGTCCTATTTGTTCTCTAAATGAGCCAAAATTGTCAGAAATTAACATCAATGTGCAGATATAATCTTAATATGAAACTTGTTTAAAAAAAATGATAATCACAATAATACAGACTTTGTCCCAAAGAAATGAATATATTTTTAACACATTTAATTCAATATATATATATATATATATATATATATATATATATATATATATATATATATATATATATATGCAAACATGTTAGGTCTTTTCTTTTTAGGCATTACTTGTAAATAAACAAATCGAATTAAGATTTAAAACCAGATTAAACTTACGAATTAACGTTTTAGAAAACAAATAATCAGATTAATCAATATATCAATACGAAATAAGTTGAGATGTTGTAAAACTGAAGAATGAAATTCTAATTATTTTGTGATTGGTTGCATCTCTGAAAAAAAAAATTCAGACTTGTAAATCGCTTTTTTAAGCTTGCCGTTTTCAGACATGTGATTGGCTGTTGTGAACGGCGGTTATTCTTCATTATTAACTGCAAAATCGTGCTTTAAAACTAAAATAAATAAAAATTTAAAATTATGTAAAAGATTTGAATGCCCTAAATGTCTTCCCTGGAAGATTCTGAATGAATTGATTCCTTAATCTTAGATTTTCATCACGTAGTTAAAAAGTTTTTCAGGGGACAAAATTAACTGCAAAAACTTTTTTTTAGAATAGAGAGATATACTAAGCACGTGTTGTGAATAATTAAATATTAGTACACAAGAATAGACATGCGATTATAAAACTTAACATTATAATTTTTTCAACATTCTAAATTTATTTTGTTACATGTATTTACAAATATATTTAAAAATAAAACTTTTTAATAGTTTTCCCTTATAAACATCTCAGAAAAGGTTTAAAATTATTTCTTAGTACTATTTTACAAGTTCAATAAAATTCTAATGCATATCATAACAACATAAAAAATTTCCTGAAAAAGGTTTTTCTTCTGTTCTACCTATCAAGGGTGATTCAATAGCACTTTCAAATAAATTTGACTTATTTCAGAGGTCAATATACAAGACAGACAAATTAGAAAGTTGATTTATTGCCCTCTTATTGCGTAGGGTAAATTCAATTCTTGACAATGGAGCTCAACTTAGACAGGTTTCACTGTATTTAGTTTCATAACGGTGTCTTTTTTATTTTAGGGTGTACTTCATTATATGATTTTTATTTTACATTTTTACCTTTTAGGCCGCTCAGGCTGGTGGGCCGTTAACATTACTGACGAACCGGATTGGCGAGGCGTATAATGGAGAGTATGATCCAAGAGACTTTGTGTTTGGAAATAAAGGTTTTAATTATAACAATACTAAAGATATTTTTGAAAAAGATCAAAGTAATAGCCAATCTTATTCTAAGGAAAATAATCCCAATTACCAAAATGGTGGTGGAACTACTTCATATAACTCACAACCACAAATAGCTTATTCAAATCAACCCCACTTACCTCTAGGATATTTGCCAAGCGGAATTAAATCTGAGAGTGAAAATTTAGGCAAAGTGTCATCTGATGTAAATATTAACGAGCAGAATAATTTTAGAAATTTACAGCAATACCACCAACTTTTAAAAAACTTACAGCAGCTTCAAGAGCTCCAGAAAAGTTTTTATTCACCTAATCAAAATGTTAAGTCCAATACCCAATTAGAAAAAAATCCTCTTGAAGTTTCATCTCTACATCAGAATCCAAGACAGCCTCAGTACCAAAGCAGCCAGGAAAGTTTGGGCGACTTTTATTTAGATAAACCACTTTCGGCTGATGAACTACAACAATTGCAATTTTTAAATGAAATGCTTTCTCGGATGACACGTGAACAGCAAATACAATTAATTCACCAAATTCAACAGTATCGGGATCAGCAAATTCAGGAGTTACAAGAACAGAAAATTAAGCAACAAATTCAGCAATTACAAGACCAACAACACCAAGAGGACTTAAAACTTAAATCAGCGCAACAACATTCCATTCCAGGATTTCAGCAAACAAATGTAGGTAATTCTTATGAGCAGCCCCAACTTCAAAGTATTCAGCAAATAATTGGTTTTAATCAGCAAAATAATAAGCCTTTGCAAAGTCAAGTTTCTTTACCAAACCATCAACAAAAGCTACAAGATATCCAAACAACAAACCAAGGTTATTCAAATAATTACACGCCACTAGGTTCTAAATCATTATTTGATAGTCAGCCACAATCTTTAAATTCTGAAGAAAAGCAAATTCCCATCTTAAACCATCAGCAAGCAAGTATTCCACAGCTTCAACATGCACACCAAGGAATTTCAAATGAACATCTCCAGAACAGTATCAAGAGTTTGATAGATTTTCATCAACAAGTTCATGCACCGCAACAAAATCAATTTACTTTATCCAACCAAGATAAGAATGCATTTCAAGGATTACAACACTCTAATCAACAGACTTCGTACAACCAGCAACATCAAGGATTAGAACAACCTCAACAGCATACTTTGTCCAATCAACAACATGAGAATTTCCAAAGATTACAAAATTCTATTCTACAACTTTTGTCTAATCAACAGCTTCACGGAATTCAAGGACAGCAACAGTCTAATGAAGACCGGCTTTACAAAGAATTAAGTGATTATAATCAACAACTTCAAAATAGCCACAAACCAAACCATGAAAAAGAATTTAGTATCGAAAATGTCGGGAATCTTGGCAATGAACCACAAGGAAAAGACCTAGGATCAACTTCCTTCGTGGCTAATCAAGGAACTTCTTTATCGACTGGAGGGAACGTTATTGGAGTCGGGGTAAATGTGGGTATAAAACCAGCTCTAGATGTAGCTATTACAAAACCTACTGCACAATCAATTCAACCTTTTCCTCAGTTACATAATCCCATTGCAGTTAAACCCATTGCCGCACCTCCAGTTGTTGAGCCCCTTGTACCAGTTGGCTTTCTGCCCAAGCCAATACTTAACCTTAACGGTAGATTATTTTTAGGAGCAGAAGTAGGCAAAGACGTTAAGGTTAATGCAGGAGTTGGACGATAATAACAAATTTAATATATATATTTACAGCCATACAGCCAAACATTTTGACTGAAAAAAAAGTTAAATTGAAGTCTAATTCAGCTTATTGCTGATATTGCCATAAGATTGAAAAAGGGTTTGATTATTTAGTAACAGACTGAAGTTGTCTAGAAGAAGTGAATTGTGAGTCCCAAAATGTCAAACTTGAAAGGGAAAAACTGCAAATGAAATATAACTAAGAAAAATAGATTAAGAAACATATTTATTTTTGAATCATTAACACTATTTTACTAAACATTTTCATTCCTGATATCTCATTTTGAAACATAATAAATTTTTGCATTTTGACATTGAAATAAATACTATAAATTAAAGATTATTAATGAATTATGGAATACTATTTTAAAATTTATGTAATTTGTACAGTTTCAAAATTTTTAAATATTTAGTTTTTTAAAATAAAATTAGCTTTATATTATTAAGAATTAATTTAGAAAATTTTTAGGAACAATAGTTTTTTTGTCATTTGAATTGATAATCGAAGGAAAGGGAAAATATTTGAACCATCATTTTTAAAAATGAACGGAAAAGTGCTTTTTTTGTTTCAAAGTTTGGAGAGATTTGATTCTTAACATCATTATTTAAACGTTTGTAACACAGCTGTAACAACAGAAATCTACAATTTGTAATTAACGTAATGGCAGCTATATGCCTATTGGTGATTATGCAATGAAGTGTTGATATATCTTTATATGTTTCTCTGATACCTAATCTTTTACAATTTTATGTAGAATTTTACATAGAATTACAAGTATTTCCGATACGCAATTAAAGTCTTTTAAGACGCATATATTTAAATTACTAATTCTTATAAACTACTGGTATTTACTCATTAATGTTAAAGTTAAGGACACGTAAATGACAAAGTTAATATCAAAGTTAATGTTAACATGTTAATGTTAAAGTTAATGAACAGAAGATAAATAACATAATGGGTTTCGAAAAAAAGTTAAAATATTTCATGCCATTTACATCCATTTAAATTCATATAATATAATATTTTTATCGATTTACTGAATGCTAAAGTGGTATACAATTTTGTAACAAAAATAACAAGGTATACTAAACTATTAAAGCTTAAAAAATAACTTTAATATTGATATATAAAAAAAACGTTATAGCTTTGAATGCTTAAATTTTCAAAGTATAAAAGTTTCACTTTTTAAGTAAAGGAGTTATAGATTCATTGAAATCTAGTAAAATAAATGATACGCTCAGCCAATCCTAGTTTGATATTAAAAAAATGTAGTTCAGTTTTGAATGAAACTTAAACTCATTATCATTTTGTTTAATTATATATAATTTTGGCTATTTTTTTGTAAATACTGTAAAGCATATTTTTTTGTAGAAAATATATTTTTGTATTCATTCTAATGTATGGAATGCTGACTCATTGTAAATAAATTTTATTTATAAAAGTGTTCTTTTTGCATTTTCTTATACACAAATATTTATTTTTTAAAAAACAATTTAAATGACGAATATAGATATATTAAATACAAAAGAAAACAAACTGTAGCAACATTTTGATACCATTATCGATAAATTCGTAAGTTGTCACAAATATTTCACAAATATAGAAGAATATTATAAACAGATTTTGATGTGCAATGTAAAAGCTGAATTATTTATGATAAAGTGCATGATACTTCCTTAAAATAGTGTTGTGATATGAAAATATAGATGCAATTTTTACAGTAGAAATTAACAAACACAAACAAAAAAGATATTTAAATTTTTTAAAAAATGTTCTTAAAAATACTTTTAAATTTCAAATTACACTGTTAATACTTTAGTAATGAGCAATTTATAAATTTAATCATAATTCATGCTCTCTAATTTAATAATCATCTCAAGTTTAGAAATCCATAAGTAATTTAAGTTTATAAATTATTTATGTTCATAAATTTGTAAATGTATGTTCATAAATTTATAAATGTCATCTTATTTTATTTCAAACATTCCTTTTTTCGTTATGGGTCTGATACAGCATTTACGACTATTTAAATGCCCTTCTCAATAAAAATTATAGAATAAAATAAGGAATTCTACCCAGATTATACATATAAATTTGAAATTTGTTGTTTAATTTTACAGCTTTATTAGTTCTATACGCGTAAGGCATTCAAACAAGATCAATTTTGGAACAAGTATATTGTAATTTTATTGATTAAAGTATACATGGTAATTATACAACTTTTATTTTACTTTGATCGAATATTAAACAATGCATGTTTAAATTTCAATCTACAAAACTATAACTATACATAATGAATTTTAATGTTTTGTAAATTTTTTGTAATTTTTTATATGAATTTTAAGTTTCACAATTTGAAATTTTTTAAACTAATGTTAGTTAATTTTTAATTAATTTGTCCGTGAAGCATTTTCATAGATATTCTTGCCATTATTTTCAAGTTAGCAAAAATGGGTAAATATTTTGTCATTGAGTGGATTGACAATTTGTTGAATTTTGAAAAATATTTGAAAACTTTTTTTTAAAATTTTCGCACAGTAGATTTTCATTTATTACGACATTCTACAATATTCTTTTAATATTTCCAATATTTTTAGTAACAATACTTTTATTAACGTTTTATTATCATCCAAGATACAATAATATATCTTGGGTGTAAATCTTTTAAGAAAAACCTAATTCATTTAAAATATCCTTTAACACATAAGAAAAAACCCTTAAAATTTCATAAAAGACTACTCAATGACTATTTCTGAGGAAAAAGAGTAAATTCAAGAGTTGATTAAAAGAAGTAAATATTTATGAAACAAGAAAATATTATTTTCCAACACAGTAATTTAAACGATATATAAGTTAGACAATATTAAGTTCCACCACTTAATACTAAAAATAGAACGTTCCTAGTTTACTTGGGCAAATTTGAAAAATTAAATAAATAAAAACAGACAAAACTTATCATTGCTAAATAAAAGTGATTATTGCTGAACTATTGAAACATGAAACTCTCATTCACATATAGTCGGCAGCTCCACAAAGCTGCTTAAGACAAAAAAAAAAGTCTAGTATTTCCCATCTCTCTCTATAGATGGCATCACCAGACGAACTATTTATGCCACATTCCACTGTTCATTTGACAAAACGAAACTCAATCACAACCTAATTCAAATATTTACTTCCTAATGAAAAGTTATATGTGCAGCCCGACCCCCCCCCCCAAATATCGGGTATGCGGGAGAAAACGAACTCGTTGCCACGACAGATCTCCCCCCCCCCCCAGAGAGGGAAATGCAGGAATTCTACTGGCGGAGACCCGGCGAAGCCCCCCGTGGCATTTATTGAAATTCCAAAACAATTAAAAATATTACATCATATGGCACAAAATATATGTTTACAGCATCTACTATTAGTTAAATGATGACATCTTAAAGTACATGATTATAAGATCTGGCATGCAGACCATGTTAAATCTAGGTCAAAAGACCCTTATAAATAGGATTAAAAGCATATATTAATTAAACACCAGCAATATAATTAGCAGGAATTAAATTTTAAAATGTCGACCAAAAGACCCTTATAATGAGACAATCAATTAGCAAAGAATTAAAAACTAATTATAGGGCAAAAGGCCTAATAAAAATAAAACGAATTAAAAACACTAAAAGTAGTGTTAAGATAGTAAAGGTGGTTTAAAATAGTGTTAAGGATGAAAATAGTTCAAAGCCAGCCTAAAAACACTAAAAGAAAAGTGTTCTTTGTTTAAAGTCACTAAAAGTTAAGTTATGAAAGGCATCTGGACCTGGTTGAGGAACAAAATCGCCAAATTAAAGTCTCTGGTGAAGAGGTATTTAAGCTTCAATAAGATCAAAGTAGAATCAAATATGGGCCAGGATAGATGGAATCTATGATCTTCATGGTAGAAGGACGGCTAGAGTTAAAATTTATTTATGGTGGGTTCAGTACATCTTCCAAAGTTATTTTGATAATGTCTTTTATGATTGATCTGCAGGCTAAGTCGGAGTAAATCTGGTAATCTGTTTTGTTGTGAAAATTGTTGCCTCGCCGTGCTTGAAATTTAGGACATTGAAAGAGTAAGTCAGAGGTCGCCAAAGTGGTCTATATAGACCCCTAGGGGTCTATTTAACAAAAGCAGGGGTCGATCTGAGCCAGGGGGTCGAATGGGGGTCGATTCGAATCGGAAGGGTCGATTGAAGGTCGAAGAAAAAACAGTTTTTAATACGCAAATCACGCATAGCTAATTGAGTATGTAAAATTTGTGATTTTTTTTTATAATTGATTTTATATCAGACATTATTTAAAACAAACAAATGAAACGATTCCTATGTGTCTTCTATGCGACGAAACTTTTGGAAAGGACTACATGAAACCGTCAAAAATGAAAGATCCTCTAGATAGGGTTCACTCAGATAAAAAAAAATAAAGAACTTGAATTTTTCAAAAAATATAAAGAGAAATTCACACGTCTACCAACTATAACAAGTTTTATGAAGCAGTTCTACTGAAGTTGAAACTGAAGGAGGATTAATAGCTTCGTACAAGATTTTGCTTAATATAGCAAAGAGAGGGAAACCATACACAATCGCTGAAGAAATTGTTATACCTGCAATTAAAGACGTCATTGAGGATGTAATGAAGAAAGACTCCGTTAATGTTTTAAAGTCATTGCCATTAAGTGCAAATTCTGTAAAATGGCGTATTGACAAAATCGCTGAAGAAATAGAAAATACGGTAGTTTCAGAGCTAAAAAGTTCTCTATTCAACTTGATGAATTTTTATTTGCTAAATAACTTGAAACTGATGGAAAAGGAGAGACAATTTTTCTTTCTTTATTTAAAATAAATTGGGTGCCTGGGACGCAGAGCGGCCCCTAACCCATTCATCTTGAAATATTTACATTGAATGAAAACATTTTGATTTATGCAACATTATGGTGGCAAGAGACAATTTTTAGATGTTTACAAGAATATTTAAATAAATATGATATTCCGCTTGAAAATATGATAGCGGTAGCCGCAGATGGGGCACCTGCTATGATAGGGCGTTACCGAGATTTTGCTACATTTCTCAAAGAAAAAGTGCCCGGTATACGTACCATTCATTGTGTGTTGCATAGAAACAACTAAGTAGCAACATATCTGAGTCCAGAGTTACATAAAGCTTTACAGTTTTGTATTAAGTGTGTCAATCAAATTAAAGCCCAACCTCTTGAATCAAGATTATTTTCCAAACTTTGTGAGGAAAACGACGAGTTATTTAACCAATTATTTTTACACACCGATGTTATAGGTGTATGCTTGCAAACGCTCGTTGAGTTATTTGACTCCACGACCGAATTTCTCAGTGAAATAACCTCTGTTCTCAGTGATGACTCCAAAACAATAAGAACCATAGTTTTTATTTAGCGGACTTATTTGGAAAATTTAATCATGTGCAAACAAAGCTACAAGGAAAAGATGTAACAATTATCGAAGTTCAAACAATACTGCAAGGCTTCCAAGTGAAATTAAATTTATTTAGATCTTCATTACTACGTAAGGATTATCAGTATTTTTCAAATCTGCGACAATTAGAAATAAATGAAAACTTGGAAATATATACAGGTCATCTTCAAAAATTGAGCGACGATTTTAAACTGCGCTTTGTTGATTTGGAAAACAATGACATCCCTGATTCGATTATTGTGCCATTTTCTGCTCAAATTGAAAATGTGGGCATCAATCTGCAAGATGAGCTTGCTGACTTATTATCGGATCTTGAAGCAAAAATTGCCTGATTATTCTTTATAGCCAGGTAACCATTTACTTACTACAATTTATTTAGTAACCTTTTACTAGTTATTTCGTAATTTTAAGGCTTGATGGCTAACATTTTACTTAACTAGATGGATTAACCCCCTAGTTGCTCCGCTCTTCAATTCATCATTGTCAATGGCTGGTCGATACGAATTCCGCATCCGGCTTACACCAACCACAGTGCTGACGTGAAATATCCTCTGTGGTAGACGGATCATGGGTAAGAGTCCCCTTGCCGTCAGGCTAACAGTGGGAGGTCCTCGTGGTCTTCCTCTCCATGTAAAGCAAATGCGGGTTAGCTCCATCAAAAAGTCCTCCACAAAGGCAGAATTTCTTCCAATACAAGATCAAGGAGTTCCCTTGTCTTCTGGATTGGGTTCAATAATACCAGGTAACTGAGTTGAACATTAGTAGTCGCAAATCCATAAAATTGGGTCGGCTGTTCAACGACGGTTATAAAATAAAATTATAAAATAAAGTCTAAGTTTTTTTTTCCAAAAATTCTGAGCATTTTGGTTTTAAAGTATACAATAATTCTAACTTTTTGTAACAATATTTTTTTTAATGTGTTGATCATAACGAAATAGACGATTACCAAGATTTTGAAAATGATCGTCTGCAGTTGGAAAAAAAAAAACTACCTAAGGAATAAAGATTGTGAACTCAAAAAGAGGAAATACATGCAAAGTAATTCTGCTTATTCAAGAAACTTATAATAATTCCTATAGGTTGATTTATGAAGGATTTTTATGGCTATTTATTAATTACTTTCTTTTAAGTTTCATTATGAAAGCTAAGATTTATATCTGGCAACATGTAATCTCTCTTACTCTCTATTTTTTGCTACTTTTAATTGACATTCACTCAAGAGCGAGTTTATAAAAAAAAGAAATAACGATCTCGTGCGGAAAAAAAAAACAATTTTTCTACAACAATTTATACATTTTAAATGTTTAAAGCAAATAAGATGAAAAATACTAGTTTTGAACAAATAGAAACTACCGACCTAATTCTAAGTTTACGACTATCAAAATTCAGCTTATTAGCCTTGTAATTTGGAATCCAATCTTGGACACGGGAACCTTTGGATTAAGTCTTAGAGTAAACTTCGTAGAGGGCCTCGCACAATCCGGCGTTTGCTTTACATGGGGAAGAAAACCACAAAACCCCCCACAGTTAGCCGATCAGTAAGGGGATTCTAACCCATGATCCATCTACCAGTGAAAATATTTCATGTCAGCATTGCAGACAGTGCGAGCCGGGAGCTGAATTCGTATGAATCAGCATCTCTGATATTTAAACCGGGCTTACTTGACGGGAAGGCGAATGCTTTATGAACCACAGTGGCTCATTGAAGTACTAAGTTAGAAATATAATCTGCTTAAAATTTGATCGAAATAAAAGTTCAACCACTATTATAGCAAGTTTTACCTAGCCGATAAGCAAATGCTCTATCTACTTAATTGTTCAGGTTCAGTAAATATTAATCAATTGTTTGTTTATTTCTTTGCAATAAAAATCTCAAAATATTTTTAGAATGTCAAATACATTACATTGAAGTTTTTTCACCTTCTATTTAGGATTTTTTAAAAAAAGAATAATAATAATAAGTGAATAGAAAACGTAGAATTAACATATATATTGCTAATCTTTGTATTCTCTCTTTGTTAAAAAATAGCTGTTTTAAATTAAAATGGCCCGAGCTAAGTAATTTTTCCACATTAGAAATTTTTGTTTAAAGTGCAATTGATACTGCACGGGAAAAATATTTGCGCGGAATTATAGTACAATATTAAAAAAAAAAAGATAGTTTTGGTAAAAAAAAATACTATATAACAGGAAATATAGGTCTTTAAACTAATAGTTCTTACGAATACATATTTAGTAAAAATACAAAATTGAAAAGTAAATTTTTACCAAAAAAAAAAAAGCTTTTATGCCCGACTTCAAGGTAAAATAAAATTATCAAACGGTACCACATTTATCACATTATCACACATTATAAAAAAATTTTTTTTTTTTGCTTAATTTACCAAAAGTCATTTCCAAAGCACTTCGGTAAAAATTACTGTCATTTTCAGTGTTCCCATAAAGTCAGAGAGACACGGTAAATTTCTTTATTTTGTGCGGGGAATTATTTTATTTTATGTTTTGGTTTTTAAACTTAAAAATAATTTATTATCGCGTAAAAAACATTTGCTAAGGTTACGTTTAGTTTGAATAGTAAAATTTTGCCTAATTTATTAAGAAAAAGTTTTCGGTAGCAATTTGTTTAATTTTCTTCATTTTGCAGTCTATACAAGCCTTAATTATTGTTTTTAATTTTAATTTTAAAAAATTAAACTGATTCTCAAACCCCCAACTACACTACTGAAACATTGAAAAATTAAGAAAGTAGAAGTTACCATTCTTAAAAAAATAGCTTGAATTGATACGAGAAAAACATAAATTATTCTCCCAATTTGCATATTACATTTACTTATGTCAAATTTAATTTATTAACTCAAATGCAATAACAAGTGTTTTATTTCCTCTGATATTCACAAATGGAAATAGCGAATTAGATTAACTATTTTCTGAATTTGAAAAAAAAAATTATCCTCGATTAAGAATAAAAATTTTTTATAATTGGTTAAGCTTTAAAACTTATTAAACAACAAACAGTAGGCAAAACAATGGTTAATTATATTTTTTGCAAATAAACAGTAATTAATTTTTTAGAGATAGCAAAAATTATTTTAAAACATCAATATCACATTTCAAATTGGATAAGAAGTGTTCCACTTCCGCAAAAATTCACACGTGCGTATTGTATTGCATCCGGATACGATACAAAAACTTATCCTCTATAAATGATGAACATAAAATATCGTAAGCGGCACCAAACCATGACATAAACAAGAAGATTACCTTTTTAGAAATTAAACCAAGTTCAGTTTAGAAAGCGAAATTATTTCGGGCAATTTGACAGATTATAATAGGCACGCGACTTTTCGTGCGATATTTATTTCTCCAATTTAATTTTTTTCAATTGCTCTAAATAGCCTTTTTCCTTTTAGCCACCAGAAATCAATTGGATACCGTTTTCCTGTATTTTTATCGCCTCGAAACAAGGAACAGTAATGTCTTCTTTAACTTTGGTGATGTAAATTTAGATTGGCGATTTTTATATTTAACTAAATGTCACGTTTATTAAAAAGGTGGTTCTTATATTTAACTTTTAGTAATTGTTTTGGCGAAGTAAGGTATTTTCATGAATGAATTATTGTCATGTTAGCAGCACGATATGGGGGATTAAAGATGAAATGGATTTTCAATTGTCACGAATCTACTACATATTTAGAGGAAGCGAAAATATCCATAGGGAGAACAATTTAGTTAAAGTAAAAATAATTTTTAGTTCCTCAGGATATTTGAAATAAGAAAATTTTAAAATGTTTTTAAGCAATTTTTTCACATTACAAAGTAATTTAGCGAAACCTTTTTGTTTCGCTAATAAATAAATGAAAATAGTATTTTAGGCTGATGAAAAATATTTAACAAGTACAGTTAGGTGCTAAAATCTAAAATAAATCCCTTTCAAAAATTGTAAGACATTTTTTCCTCAACTAACTTATAAAATAAAAAAGTTTGAAATTCTTAACGAATTTTTTATTAAAGTATTTACACCAAGTGGTAGCGTTTAATTTATATCCTATTCAGAAAATATATTAAAAATTAGGTTTAGTTTTTTTACAGTTTGATGATGTAAATTTCCACAGTAAAGCTTTTATTTATTTTTAATTTATCTATTCTTATTAAAAACCTTAGTTCATATTATTTGAGTCTCAAGCAAATAAAAATTAATGTATCTCTGTCTTTTATATTTCCAAAATCATTTAACATTAGTAATCAAGTAATTTAACATTAAATGATAAGGACATATATTAATAAATAAACAATTACTATATATTAGAATTTAAAATATTAGAAAACAATGCAATTATGTTTCGATAACTATTGACCGCTTAACTAGTGGAACAAAAAGTAATCGGACTGAAATGAATGAATTTTGATACAGGGAATCCATAGAAATGACCGATGACCCTACAGTTTGTGCTTTCAAGAAATTTCTCTTTGGTTCAAATATGAATTAGTTTCTTACAAGAGTTGTGAAAACAAAAGTGAATGTGCGCGTTTTGAAAAAAAAAATATATATTTTTTTCCCCTTCTCTCTTCACATTAAAAATTCTTGAAGGTCAAAGAAAAGTGTTAACGAAAGTAAAGGAAAGGATTTACTGTAGATATATATATTTTTTCTCTCATATTTTTCTCTCTCATTCTTATAATTACATATTTTATTGATATTAGTTATGAGTTGTGCTCTAAAATTTTATTATGAAATTTAATCAATAGAATATTATTAATGGTTGAAGTGCATTTAGTATGTTCATATTGTTTTTTTTTAAAAATTGTAATATAATATTGTTGTTACGTGTGCATTTAAAATGTTTTTGAAGGAAATAAATGAGATTCAAAGGTCAATTAAATTTGTGACGGCAAACAAAAATAAGGTCAAAGAAAAGTGTTAACGAAAGTAAAGGAAAGGATTTACTGTAGATATATATATTTTTTCTCTCATATTTTTCTCTCTCACTCTTATAATTACATAATTTATTGATATTAGTTATGAGTTGTGCTCTAAAATTTTATTATGAAATTTAATCAATAGAATATTATTAATGGTTGAAGTGCATTTAGTATGTTCATATTGTTTTTTTTTAAAAATTGTAATATAATATTGTTGTTACGTGTGCATTTAAAATGTTTTTGAAGGAAATAAATGAGATTCAAAGGTCAATTAAATTTGTGACGGCAAACAAAAATAAGGTCAAAGAAAAGTGTTAACGAAAGTAAAGGAAAGGATTTACTGTAGATATATATATTTTTTCTCTCATATTTTTCTCTCTCACTCTTATAATTACATATTTTATTGATATTAGTTATGAGTTGTGCTCTAAAATTTTATTATGAAATTTAATCAATAGAATATTATTAATGGTTGAAGTGCATTTAGTATGTTCATATTGTTTTTTTTAAAAAATTGTAATATAATATTGTTGTTACGTGTGCATTTAAAATGTTTTTGAAGGAAATAAATGAGATTCAAAGGTCAATTAAATTTGTGACGGCAAGCAAAAATAAGGTCAAAGAAAAATGTTAACGAAAGTAAAGGAAAGGATTTACTGTAGATATATATATTTTTTCTCTCATATTTTTCTCTCTCACTCTTATAATTACATATTTTATTGATATTATTTATGAGTTGTGCTCTAAAATTTTATTATGAAATTTAATCGATAGAATATTATTAATGGTTGAAGTGCATTTAGTATGTTCATATTGTTTTTTTTTAAAAATTGTAATATAATATTGTTGTTACGTGTGCATTTAAAATGTTTTTGAAGGAAATAAATGAGATTCAAAGGTCAATTAAATTTGTGACGGCAAACAAAAATAAGGTCAAAGAAAAGTGTTAACGAAAGTAAAGGAAAGGATTTACTGTAGATATATATATTTTTTCTCTCATATTTTTCTCTCTCACTCTTATAATTACATATTTTATTGATATTAGTTATGAGTTGTGCTCTAAAATTTTATTATGAAATTTAATCAATAGAATATTATTAATGGTTGAAGTGCATTTAGTATGTTCATATTGTTTTTTTTTTAAAAATTGTAATATAATATTGTTGTTACGTGTGCATTTAAAATGTTTTTGAAGGAAATAAATGAGATTCAAAGGTCAATTAAATTTGTGACGGCAAACACAAATAAGGTCAAAGAAAAGTGTTAACGAAAGTAAAGGAAAGGATTTACTGTAGATATATATATTTTTTCTCTCATATTTTTCTCTCTCACTCTTATAATTACATATTTTATTGATATTAGTTATGAGTTGTGCTCTAAAATTTTATTATGAAATTTAATCAATAGAATATTATTAATGGTTGAAGTGCATTTAGAATGTTTATATTGTTTTTTTTTAAAAATTGTAATATAATATTGTTGTTACGTGTGCATTTAAAATGTTTTTGAAGGAAATAAATGAGATTCAAACGTCAATTAAATTTGTGACGGCAAACAAAAATAAGTTATTATTTCAACTTTTGTTTCCTAATGGTTATTCATGATTAAATCGTAAGAAAATACTAAATTTTTCAGAATTTAAAAAAAAAAAAAAAAAAAAAAATCTAACTAAAAGAAATTTGTAATACTCTTGCGGACTTGGTCAAAATTAAATATTCCTATTAAAAATGTGAAAAATTAAATGTTACCCAAACAAAAGGACGTTTCACACTTAACAAAATTTGTGAGTTTCCCCTTAAAGATAGGCGAAATTGTTAACTCAACTAAGTTTTTTATACTTGATACTGATTTACCATATGCTTTATGAGGGTTGCAAACTTGCAAAGATTTTTATTTGTTTATTGATTGTGTCGGGCCAGTTGTTACTCAATTTGGTAAGAGACTGATCATCTCTGCTAATTCTAACAATGACAACTTATCTTTGCACATTAACAGAATTCTCAAAATGTTAAGGTTAAAAATGGTGAAAAAAAATAGAAGTTTAAGATGTTTCAATAAAAGTAAACATTTTGAAAAAATAGAAGTTTAAGATGTTTCAATAAAAGTAAACATTTTGAAAAAATAAAAGTTAAAGATGTTTCAGTAAAAGTAAACATTGAAAAAAAATAATGTGAAGGGTAACAAAAATAAAAATAAAAATCGGAAAAAGAAAGATTGACCAAGAAGTTAATTGCAAAATAAATAAAAAGAATAGTTTTAGTAAACAAAATTGTGAAATAGTTAATGTATCAAAGCTTAAGAAATATCACAACCCAGAAATGTTGAAATTAAATCATGAATAGTGAAATTGAATTCATTTCTCTAAAAATTATGTATATTTTTGTGTGAAATTTTTTTTTGTTGAAAATTTTAGTAGAATAGTTATATAAACATTTTTCATTTTTCTTTCTGTTTAGTTGCCCAACCAGATAAATTGCATTATCATGTTTTTATTTTTGTCATTGTAAATAATTGTTTTTTTTTACATAATTGAAAAAATGTTATTTGTAGTAGGGAAAAGGGCAGTCGCACTAACCTGCATTTTTAGAAATTCAAAATATTCAAATTATTATTATTTTTTTTTGGCTTACCAAAATTTCTTATGGGGGGGGATGTAATAAAAAAATTATAATACTTTTGTATTAATAAAAGAATTAAAACTCTTTCGTTTACAAAAAATGTCTTGCGTAGAGATAAATGCGTAGAGATATTCTATTTTAGGAATTCAAGGCTGAAAACATGCATTGAATTATAATTAGATTTATATTTCAAAGGAGGAGTTATTTTTTGAATCTTTCTCTCTTTCACTTCCATATTAGGAAGCATGAAATGATTTTCCTTAATGTCTAGGAATACAAAGAATGCAAAGACTGAGCCTTTTCCCCTATCTCTGTGTCAGTATAAAATGCGAGAGCAATGGTTTTCGCATGTCTCTTTCAACATGATGTCTTCCATGTAAGATCTGCCAGAACCATCAAGACTTTTGTCCACACTCCCTCCCTTGTGGAGTGGGGATGTGAACTGTTATAACCACCAGCCTTCATTTCAATAAACCTTTATAGAGAGTATTATGGCTTACGACTGATTTATTCAAGCTGATTGCAACAATGATATCAGGGATGTTGCCCCGATATTACATATATATATATATATATATATATATATATATATATATATATATATATATATATATATGTGTGTGTGTGTGTGTGTGTGTGTGTTGCCGCTGTAAGCTGATCTAGCTAGAAATCCAATCAGAGCTGCAAGTTAGACCACGTGCGAATTTCCCTAAGACACGAGAGACACGGGAGCGCATTTAGAGAGACACGAGAGCGCGTTTTGGAACTGACCAAAAAAGAGACGCATATGAATTCCAGAGAGGAGTAGCAATGATTTTCTTTTTAACATGACGAAGACGAACTCGTTTATTTTGTTTATCGTCCATCTTTATGTAAATTTAGCGTTCAATATATGTTTTGTTTAAAATACAGTATCTCTTATTTTCAAAGACGACCACTCATGCCGTCCCCACATATATATATATATATTTATTCTCAAAATCTAAAAATCCTATCAATAGATTAAAAGTTATTCAGAGTTTTCCTTTGTTTTGCTCACTGTATGTTTTAATAAAATATAAAATCCGAAAAGATCATTCCGAAATCCAAAAATAATCATTAAATATGCTAGTTATTATTTAATAGATCCTTAAAAGCTTCGCATAGAATAACAGTGTTTTAATTAGTAAAAATAATCTTTATAAAAATATTTAAAGAAAAAAAATTTCATTTAACTCATATAAAAATTAAGCTATCTTATTGCTATTATTTGAAACCAATTTAAATTATACATTGATTTCATAATTAAATGTGAAAGAAGTAAATAGTGATTAAGTAGACATTTACCTATATTAAATTCAAAATATGAAAATAATATGTAATATTTTAGTCTAACTTTTACAAAATAGTACTCTTTTAAATTTAGGTGCCTTTGAAATGTGATTATTGAACCTACAAACATTAAAATTAAATTTTTATTTATTGTATTCAGCTAAGTCATTGAATCTAAATGAATTGATTCCATGGATTTAAATCTTGATTATACGTTTTGTCTAACCTTAATCAGCAGTGTTAAGTTCCATTCAGTAAATCACGCCCGCAAAAGCAATTAACGTCAGCCAAGGGGATCATAAAGGTTAAAGCTTTACAGTTTTGAAATCAACAGTGGTGGCAATTTAGTCCAACTGTCTTAATATTCCAGACAAGCTGGTATCCAACCTCAACAGGGTGGGTTCCAATGTGAACGAAAGAAAAGAACAGAGAAGAAAATGTTCGACACATAAGCAGCGGAAAAGAACCTTGCGCAAAAAGAACCTAATTAACTATTATTTAAATGTAAAGATTAAAATCACCAAAAGATGAACTTTCTAAGAGCCTATTGTTAATTGATACATTATTTAAAGCAACACTATCATATATATTATTTAGCTAATTTAATGTTTCGATTATTATTAAATAAAATAATAAAAAACATATATACTAAAATTTATAATTTTTAGATATATTCTAAATAGATATATACTAAATAGATACATACTAAAACTTATCTTTTTGCTGGAATTATCTTTGAATAAACGAAATTTATAATTGTCCAAAAAATTTCAATTCAAAATTCACTTCTGGAGATAGAGATAGAGAAAAGTTCTAGAGATATGGAGACGTACGCAATTTCCTAGATTGCGAAAACCCCTTATATTTTAGGGGTGACAAATCCGAATCCGTCAAAAAAAGGGTGTGATTATTCAGAGAAAGTACGTTTTTGCTTCTGATTTCATAACTTGAAATCATTTTTTTTTTCTTTTTCTTTTTTAAAATTATTTCCTACTAGCTGCACAATCAGTTTTCCCGATGAACAGCCCTAGTGCGTTCTCCAGAAGTGGTATCCACTCTTTCAGGACCACCACAATGGGTTAGATACCGTTGGCCATGTTAATTTGGACGTCTAGTTTCTGCCACACTAGATGGCAGCACCGAGACTCTATTAGGATGCTAAAGTGCACTAGGATTTTAATTTTGCCCGAAATGCCAAGCCAATAAGGCACTCTAGGGATCTTTTACATGCCGCATAATCATACAACATGGCCACTGAGACTTGGGCTCAGAAGGCCGACGACAAACCAACTGCGCCACCCAGCCACACTTGAAATATCGTCTGCTCTATTTAATTAGCGTATTTAAGTCACCAATAAGAACCAATAAGATTGAGTCCTAAAACGTGAAGATCCGATCATTAGATTAAAAATAACGCAGGGTGATCAGTTTTTTTTTTCGCACTGCACATATTTTCAAATCTAATGTAAATTTTTTGAAAAGTAATATGTTGTTTTTTAAAAGAAACAAGTTTCAAAGTAAAGTTATTTGATTAAAAAAATACACTTAAGTATGCTTTCTTAAATGAATATCAACATTGTTAGAAGCCCCAAATCAAATTACGGAAAAAAGTACCCACATCCTGAGGAGTACATCATCCAATAAATTCATTTCACCGTAAAGTTTTATACAGTAATTTTCAAAGTAGTAATTAATTAATTGCAGTGAATTAGTGATTTACAGTAAATATTAACTGTAAAAATTACGATATATCAGACTTTTCAGTATAAGTTGTATTAACTACTTTCTCCCCATTTACTTCCTGAGTATCAGTTCTATAGTCTTACACGCATTAAGTATACATTATATAATAATATTATGTAATATATTATTATATAATATTAATTATATAATAATATTATTATAAAAATTATGTGATTTGGGATTCAAAAAAATTGTAAATATTTTGAGGATGATGCGTCTTGGAAACGTCTGGGAACTTCTTGTAGATTGAAAAAAATATTAAAATTTTACCAAACCTTAGACCTTAATCTGACCCGTTTTATTTTCAGTTTTAATTCAGTTTATTCCACTTTCATAAAGTTAAAGATTGCTAGTTTCCATTGAAATGCTGTTCCTGTTGATTCCTGTTTAATTTTTGATCACATTATGTTAGAACGTTATTAAAAATAATTTCACAAAAATCTTAAAAATTATCTTGGTTACTAAAAACCATTTCGCACAGAAGTAAAAAATTAATTTTTGCTTCAAATCGGTGTAGTTTATGTAATTATGAAAATTTATGTAGTAATACTGTTTATATGAATATTTAGTTTAAAAGTAATTATTCAATTAATGAAAAGTAATAAAAAAATATTATTATAGCATAATTGACAAAAAATCATTGTTAATTTTGTTAATCTCTTGTTTAATTAAATAGCTCAACCCTAGTTGACACCTGAATTTATTTCATAATTCGACTTATTCTTTGCAAAGAAACAAAATCGTTAGCACCTGCTAAATGTTTTCAGTAAATACAACTTTCTTAATGATGTTAAAATTTACTTATGGACTTCCAGTTTTATAGGGTAAGGATGATTTCCAACAGTTTTGTGGAGGTGGTGGTGGTAATTCTCTATCTCCTAGTACATTCGCGTCTTACTACAAAGAGTGATTACTGCGTAATCAGACTGAGGGATTAAATTCTAGTTTTAACGCTAAGAATTCGAAAATACCTAGGAATGAAGAGTTACCAACGCACACTTATGGGAAAGGGATTGGCGAGTAGATAATATAGCCAACCCCGCTTTATAAATATTAATTTTTAAATAATCTGGCTACAGTTTAATCACTAAAAAGATTGTGAGAATTTAATGTAACCCTGTAACCGAAACATTCTTCTGGCTAGAGAAAGCAGATTGAGGAAAATAACAAGATAAAAATAGATTTTGATATTCAAATTATTGCGACAGTGAATTAATGAGTTATACTCTTGTATTAAATTAAAAAGTTAGACGTAATGTTAGAAAAAGAATAAAATATGTGTTTTACATTCGCTTTTTATGAAATGTGATAAAAAATAAAATAATTGCTTTAATTTGATTATAATTGGATTATGAATGATTAAAAAATTTAATTTATAAAATTAAAAAAAAAAAAACGTTTAAAAGCTGGGAAATATGTAATGCATAAAGAGAAAAATAATTTAAACTGAAAATTCTTTAATTTAATTTACATGTCATTTCAAGGACGTAAAAGTGACACTATAAGTTTCTAAATTTTAAAAAATTAATTTTTATGAGGGTAATAAAATAAATTCTTAGGAAGGAAAAAGGGGAAATTGCTTAGAATTTTAAAACTTCTTTTCTGTTCACTTTTCCTTCTAATCTCACTTCATTAATATTCTTCAAAGGTCCGCGAGATGATAGTAAAGCTAATATTATTCTTCCAGTTTCATGAATGAATAACAATGAAACAGTTGGTTCATCTTGTTAACATGATTATTAAGTAAGATATTACGCAGTTGGTTAGGAATCAGTATCAGTTGAAAGGATGTTTTATTTATGCATGAGTAAACATAATGAGAAAATTGTTTCTACGTGTTGCATTTTTACAAAATTCTTTAAAATAGGCATGCGTCATACATATATAGTTAGAAAAATGTATCTTGCTCTAGTTAGAAAAAAAATGTATATTGGAAAATATATATGTATAATATATAAAAAGATATCTAGAAAAAATATATATCTAGATGGAAATTATAATCAATGGATTCAAGACCCTTGATTAATTGATTTTAAACACTGAATTATATTAAGCTGATTAGAATCACTAAATTAAACATAAATGGTTGTAATCGCTAAGTTAAATTATTTTCGTAATCCATTTTTGATCCCCTTTTGGGTGCACAAGAATGCGGGGAAACAATAGAATAGTTAGAAAAATGCATTTTTAAAAGGTCTCTTCACCATCACGCTTGCAGACGCAAATGCAGTTGCAAGACACAAACTTCTGCACCATTCCTACAGGAAACCCCTCATTACTGATTTTGATTGTTCCAGAATCTTAACATCAACAATCAGAAGACTAAGAACAAACCACTTTAAAGGGATGAAAATTCTTCCCGACAAAATACGAACTTATATTCCCTGCAAGAACTGCACCGATATCCAACTTACCTCGGATCACATTCTCGAGTGCCCAGCCCTTACCCCATATGTTCGTGAGATCCTCTACAGTAATGATGTATTGGAGCTTGCGGATGCAGTTTTGAAGGAAAACGAGGCCATTTAATTGTCCATGGACACGATTAAAAAAAAAAGGTCTCTGGCTTACAGGCAGCCATTTGCAAATAGTATCCTACTAAGTGATTATTGCCATAAAAATTATCACTTACTAAATAGTTGAAAGATGAGTGAGCAATAATTTTGCTTCGCTTATTAGATTTTGAGTTGTAAGATCTCCATAAAAAGATAGATATTATCAACTCCATTAAAGTAAACCGCATAGAATTTGATTCTCAATTTACAGATCTGCAGAATAGACCTATCTTATAACAATCAAAAATGGCAGATATTATCAACTCCATTAAAGTGAAACGCATAGAATTTGTTGCACAGTGAACACATCTGCAAAATAGACCTATCCTTTTAAAAAAACCCGTAGACTTTAATTTGAGGTTGTTTTTTAAAGGCTCTCTGTAGTCGCAAGAAATGATGCTTTTTTGTGAATAATATGTTATTCTCATAACTGTTGTGAAGTTGCGACGGTTACTCATGACTGTTAGGTCAAGTTCGGCCTATCTAAAGATAGCGCTGTCTGTGCTTATTCTTAAAATGGCGTAAAACATCCATATGGAATTTCGAGAAAACGAAAAGCGTTTCTGACCTAATTTCTTATTATTTAAAAATTTACCCCAATGCTAAATTATCTAGAACTAAAAAAAAATTTACAAAAAATTAGCAAAAATGAGAATAAGGCATTTGGTTTTGATAATTTTGGTGGAAAACTGTCCATAAATTGACGATTTTTAAAAACGTTTAATAACTTTTAAAATATTTAAGTCATTTGTCTGTTCTAAGGCCTAGATAATTCTTCACAGCAAAATAGCATATGCAGATTAAAATTATAGCTTTGCTTCAAGTGTACGACTCTTTAACTGTGACTTTTTTAATTTTAATTGGTGAAAGAGACTCGAAAAACCATGTTAAATCCAATTGGTACCCAAATTAGAAGTAGGTCTAGGAATTGACTGTATTGATTGGGCCTTAAAAATATTAGATGTGAACAAATAGAATACCCTGGTGAAATGGAAGAAAAGAATATCCTGATGAAACCCTTGGCTCTTAAAGAGTCTGTGAAGAAGCAGATGAAGAGGAAAAAGTTATTCAGGATGATTTCTTTATTTAGCTTGCGTGTAAAATGATTTCTATGTAGCTAGTTCCCCTGACATAGACAATTAATGCTAAACCCTTTTTTTTATAATTTTTTTAAAGCAAAACTACTTTTTAAAACTGAAACAAAAATTTGAATCTAATTGGGAGAATTAATAATTGGTATGCATTTTTATAACTTTGTTGATTGAAAAGATATTATGAAAGCCAACAAACGAGAAAGTGGTTGCATTGAATTTACTTCTCTACAGAAATTTTATTGTTTTAAGTTAATTGGTTTGTCGATAGCTTTAATTAGTTGCGATGTAAATTTTTTAAAGAAAACTTTTAAGGATGCATTTAGTTATAGATTATCTTAGAAATGCCTTTGAACTTTCAATGTTTGATTTCAGATGGGCTTTTTTATAATTAACATCAAAAATTTTTTTTTAATTAGATGCTTTTCCCCCTCTGAATTTATTTGTTTCGTATTTTTATTTGGAAAAAATTATTATTCGAAATTTTTCGAGTTTTCATTTGCTTTGACACAATCTGACAAACATTACTCATGAATATAAACATTTCTAGGTTACGTATTTGGAGAGTTTTACTTTTTCACGAATATTTTATAGTGTAATAAATGTTTACTATATGATTAGATTTTACGAAGGGACGCTGTAAGTTATGAATTCAGAAAAAAATAAAATAATTAGAAAAAAGGAAAGTCATGTACTAATGTAGTAATGTAAAAGTTTTATTGAAATGCATTAAGTAAAAGAATCTGTAAAGCTTATAATTTAATTCCGCAAGACCTCTGTTATTCATTTATCAGTATTTAATACTAATTAAATGAACTCCTATATCTACTGTAAGAAAATGAGTTTTTTGCGTCATGCTTTCTAATTAGTTAACATAAAATTGTTTTAAGAAAAACTAAAATTTTTGGATTTCAATGAAACAAAAGTTCCTAAATTTTATATTAAAATATAAAATGCAAGAGAACTAGTTAACGAAACAGTTCATAAATAGAGAATAGTAATTTGAATGAAGGTAAAAAGCACGGAAAAGCACAGATAATGTCAGAAAAACCGTTATCGTTTGAGTATGATAAACTCAAACATTTGTTATCATACGTTTGAGTTTATTTTTACAGAAGCAATTTTTTTCAGATAGATAAATAACTGAATTAATCTAATTCGAAAGAAAAAAGAAAGACATTGTCTTCGATTTTCCATTTATACTGCTTAAGAAATCTTTGTCACACACTTGTCCTAAAGTTAGGCCTTAAACACAGTGTATCAATTGAACTCGTAAGAAAGATACATTAAATCTATGAATTCTATCAGTTTTATCAGCAAAATGACGAACTGATCATAATTTTTGTCGCTGGATATGTCAATTATTTAACAGTATTGATACTAATTAAAAACAAATAACAATTCGAATATTATTTACTATCAGAAAATAATTTTTGTGTGTCTCGTTCTCTAATTAGGTTAAGGAAAACTAAAATTTTTGATTTTGTTCTTAAACTTTGAATTAAATATGGCATTAAAGAGAGCTATTTAAAAAACCAGTTCAGGAATAGAGACTAATCTATTCAAAAACAGAGACTAAATAGAGACCATTTGACTGAAGCTAAAAAAAGTATGAACAAACAAAGATAATGTCAGAAAAACCGTTAACGTTTGAGTCTTTGATAAACATGCATTTGTTATAATCCGTTTGATTTTATTTTTACAAAAGCATTTTCTCCCCAGTTAAATCAACTACAGAATAAATCTAATACGAAGGGAAAAAAAACCCCAATGTTTCCGATTTTCCATTTATATCGCTTAAGCAATCTTTATCGCACACTTGATCCTAAAATTAGGCCTCCAACACAGCGTATCACCTCATACAAAAAATGCACCAAATCTGTAAATTGTATCAGCTTTATCAGCAGAATGACAAACTGACCATAATTTGTTTGGCATGGAAGCATGGAGTTTGTGAAGCGAAATTTTCCACTTCAAAGTGGCAACCAACAGGAAGCGGGAAAAACTTTTTTGTTCGCGATATGAGAGAATAAATTGAATTGATTGAGGGAAGTATTTTTGTCTACTTTACCAGGGGAAGAATCCGATTTCCGAAAAGTTTTAAACATATTCTTCCGTTGGCAGTTACCCCCAATAAAGTTGTAGTAGGTTTTCCTTTAACAATTATTGCGAACTGAATTTCTTACTTTTGTTTACCATATTGAAATTCTGCATATAATCCGGATGTAAGAGAAATTATGTGGTGAAAATTGATGGCTTTACGATGATATAATGAATATTTTTAAGTGAAATTTTGTTACGCAATGTTTCATAAAGAAAGGAAAGACGAATTTTTCGATAACAATAAAGACATGAATTATGATGTATGTTTCATTATTATAATTTTGATAAATAACATTGAATTAGTTTGATTTTGCAGTTGATTAAATACAAACAAACTAAAATGATTTTTTTAATTTCTTAATAAAAATTAGGTGTTAAATAAAAATTAGGTTAGGCAAAAGTCACATTTTTCCATCGGTAAAATTTTTACGAAAAGTGCTTTTTGGCATTTTATTACAGGTGTTCATGATTTTGTACTACATAACTACTAAAACCCAACCAAGAAATCATAGTTCTATTTCACAAAAATGCCTTTTCTAACTATATGAAAATGCGAAGTAAAGTAACCCCTCAACAGCCCGGTGTGGGCCAGGAGAATCATGAATGTTAAGGTACCAAAATTTCAGGAACAACAGTATGTGTATGTTTCAATGTGGTCGGCATCACGCACAGACCGCCTTTACTTCCCAAATAATCAGGTACTTATCGATCAGGTGGGTTTGGCTTTAAGCCTTCACTAGAAGCCGAACCTCAGTAATTTACAAGCACAGCTTATTGCTTAAAACCCTGAGCCATCGTAGATTATTTGAAAATGTGGCTTATTATATTGTCTGGAGCTGTTCAATTTATATGTATCAGGGCTATATAATAATGCATCTTTAATACATACAGTTTAAATAGTCGTTACTTTTTATTGACGTTTTTCTGCACCATAAATTAATTGAAAACTCCTTTCATTTTAATTAAAAAGTAATTTTAAATAAATTTGTATCGAAAAATAAATTTAAATTTTTCACTTGTTTAAAATGTTTGTCAAATAACGGCATTCATTTAGAAAATGCACTATTTAACTATTATTATTATTTATTTTTTTAGTTTATGTCAAAAAATATTTTATGGCACTTAAATTAAATAAAACTTTTTTAAAAACTTATAGTAAATCAAGAAACACTTTAAAGTCTAAAAATTTCTGTCTTAAGATTTAAGATTCAAATTGAATTTTAAAGATAACAGAACTTAAATAAAGGAATTTTAAATTACTTTAAATATTTAATTGTATATTTGTTTTAAGATAATTTGAATAAATTTGAACTCATTTATTTCATTTTTATCATAGGAACCCCCATAATCTCAAATATTTTTTTCATCGATGCTCAAATATGCTAATTAATAGGTGCAGACGATTTTACTAGCTACAAATTTAGACAAAGAAAGGCATTCTTTTTCTGAACAAATATGCTTTTTTTTCTTTCTTTTTTTTAAAACCAGGTTCGACTTTTTGACCCTCAAATTAGGAAATGTGTAGTCACAATCTACAAAACATGTTCCGAAAACTTGAGATACTTTATGTTACGTTTATCTTACGTTTATTTAATTGTTTGTATAATTCTCTATACTTTAGAAATTATTTATTTGAATCAAAAATGTTTTGTATGCAATTGTAAAACATATTCATTCGAAAATTTAAGTAAAATATATATTTTTAAGAAAATTTTTTTCCTATTTTATCTAATGAGAATTAAAATTGCTTTAGATATTGCAAGGAATGCAGATTTTTCTTCATTTTGAATTATGTAATTTTAAGTGGCAAAATACGAAATTTGGGTAAAATCAGTCTAATAATTTTGGTGTAAAAAAGTTTTAGTTTTCACGTAATTGTTCTTAAATTACTTCTCCTTCGAAAAAAATTTGACTGCCTTCGTTAAATTTTAATTTTACTAATTACACTTTTTTTAATTATGTAAAAAAATATATAAATCTCAAAATTCAATTTTTGGAACTATCAATAAGTTGCATATTAAATTTTTTAAAGAATTATAAAAATTATTTTTATTGTTTTTCTTTAACATTTTTATATTTGCATTATCATATTTGCAGCTATCTTATAGCAACTATTATTGCAGCTATCTACGGTGAAACAAACCAGAGTTTTCATCGTACCCCCACTTTTGACCGTAATTATTTTATCCTGAAGATTTTACAGCATGACATTAAAATTTTTCAAATTTTACCATTTTATTTATGGACAAACAAATAAGTACGTTTGACGAACAGTTCTTAATTATAAATCACTTTAGCCCAAGGTAAACCTTTTTTGACAATCTGCCTCCTACTTATTGCTATTGAGACTGATCTTTATCAATACTTTATTACCAAGCTTTAGTTTATTCCATTTGTAGAACAACATTGACAGACCTCAAAGCATTCAAAATTCGAGTGCTATATAAAGTAGAACTAACTAACGGACTGATATTTAATGTAATTCGGTTCATCGAAATAAATGAAAAGCAAAATTAAACATGATCAGATTTCGTATATCGTAAAATATGTGTTATAAAATTCTCAGACTTTTACCGGAATTTGTGTTTGAGATCTTAGAGGAGATATTAGGAGAAATTACTCCTCTAAGTTTGAGATGCGTTTGTATATATATACAGGGTCATTCATAATTCCCTCTGTTTACTACAACCTTATTTTTACTACAACTGGCTTCAGTGGTACATGTTACTGCCCTTTACCGGCGTTCTTTTTGCCATATTCATCTTCGTTTTTTTACTATAACGCTTCGAAACCACGGAGGGAATTATGAATAACCCTGTATATTTTTTCAATAATTTACAAGAAAATATTAATATTTATTCCTTTCGAAAATGAATCGAAAAATGAATCTGTGGACCTAAAACTGTATTATTATAATAAAAGGAATGCTGTCCTCTTTTAATTGAGTGTGTTCTAATTTTGATCTAACACTCTGTTTACAGTTCAGTATCAAAAATGGTTGCGAATCAATCCCGGGGGGTTATTTAGAAAAACTATCAGACGGTGGAGCACCGAAGTATTCCCTAATAATGATTTGGTACTAATTGATTAGTGCAAGAAAAGTATAATTTCTGTTTTTTTTTTTAAATAATAAGCTGCAAAAGTGTAGAAAAATGGAGCTGCCTTTTTTGCCAGGAGTAATTCCAAAAGTTTTAGAAACTTTTTTTGGAAAAATAATTATTAAATTTACAAATCAAATATTTGATTTTCAGAATTAAAAACTCTCAGTGTGTTTTTTTAATTGGCTATATTTTTTATGATTAAAAAATTAACCTACAAATGAAGATTTTTTTCTTCATTTATATAGCAATAAATTATGCTAGTAACAATAACAAAGGAATAAACTTTTACTGCCCATTATGTGGAAAAATAAAACTAATTATTAGAAAGTGAAACTTTTAATATTCCTTTTTTTTCTTCTCCTGGTTTTCTTTTCCTCTTCTCAAGTAACTTTTATTTTTCTTTTAGATAAGAGAGATTAAGATGCAGATAAAAATTAAAAGCAGTCCCAGGCACACGTTTCTTAAAATATATTTATTTCCGTAAAAATCTCACGCAATCATGTTATGCCAAAGTTTTATGATACAGATGACGTCGTAAAATTTCTAATAAAAAGCAAAAGTAGTAAAAGATGGCTTATCTTAAACTTTTATATAAATGAAAGCGAAATAAAAATATTTTAACTAATATTATGAGTCTAACAATAAGCATTTAAATCATAATTTACATCTAAATATGAAAGAAAAGCCTATTTGCTTATTTTCTTTATTTGAACTAAAGGGTCAAACAAAGATGAATTTACAGTATTCAAGTGGAATCATACTGATCATTATATATAGGTAGTAAGATCGTTTAAAACAAAAATTAAGAAAGTTTTTCTTGCAATGAACTTTTTAAAACTCATGGAATATCAAATATAAGGTGCCCTAATAGTCGTAGTTCAGTAAATATTTTTTAAGAAGCAAGTTTAGTTCAAGTTCAATTACAATCCCAGAAATAAAACTTTCACTTACGACAATTCAGCAACTTTTGAGCAAAATTTCCTTAACTTTGAAAATTATTTCATCGCGAAATCGCGCGCTTTGTGAGGAAATAGGAACTCTCAAATTTTTGACGAAAATGTGTCCTCTAATCGAAATTTCATCGTAGTGCATTGCTGGAAAATAATGACGAAACTAGGATAAAACTAGACGTCCGAAAAAAGGCGACTAGTCTATCTAGTGGTTAAGGAGTTGACTTGTGCTTGGTGAAACATAGGTTCAAATCCAGTTTCAGGCATGAGTCTAATTTACCTTTATGTTCTATTTGTCTTTCTTGTGGGAAATTCTACGATAAGGTCAACCAGATAACCAAAATTTTAAACTATATATATATATATATATATATATATATATATATATATATATATATATATATATATATATATATATATATATATATATTTATATATATATATATATATATATATATATATATATATATATATATATATATATATATATATATATATATATATATATACATACATATATATATATATATATATATATATATATATATATATATAAATATATATATATATATATACATACATATATATATATATATATATATATAAATATATATATATATACATACATATATATATATATATATATATATATATATATATATATATATATATATATATATATATATATATATATATATATATATATATATATGTATATATATGTGTGTAATACAAAAATTATAATACTTTTGTATTAATAAAAGAATTCAAACTCTTTCGTTTTCATAAAATGTCTTTGTTAAAGAATAAGCGTAGAGAGATTCTATTTTGGGAATTCAAGGCTGATAAACATACGATTGAGTTATTTTTAGAATCTCTCCCCCTTTCACTTCCATATAAGGAAGCATGATATGATTTTCCTTAATGCGTAAGGATACAAGTATTTCAAAGACTGTGCCTTTTTACTCCAAAATGTGTTAGTATAAAAGCGAGAGCAATGCTTTTCGCATGGTTTTTTCATTATGTTCTGATCCTGATAAGCTGTTCCGGAATTGTCCAAAGTCTTGTCCACCCCTTCCCTTGCGGAGTGTGGATGTGAATTGTTATCAATACCAGCCTACTACCATTAATAAAGCTTTTTGGAGTGTATCATGGCTTACGACTGCTTTATTAAAGCTAAATACACCACTGATAAAAGGGATGTAGCCCTGTTATTATAAGTCTTGCAGGATATTTGCTTGGAGAAGGAAACCAGTGTTTCGAAAATCTTTTGAGGAAGCGCCTGTAAATTCGAAAACCTCATCCCGGGAGACGAAAGAAGAAAAGTGCCTGCCTATTCCGCAGTGAAGCAAGAAGGAAGGAAGGGCTGATTTCACCTCTCGATCTTTAACTACCCGTACCTTCATCGCTGTGAGAATGCTGACGTTGGCTCGAGCTTGTCACAGCTAGGAAAGCGTTTGATGTCTAAGATTAGTGCCTATACGTTGGAAGAAACATCATCCATGGTAGTGATTCAGCAGCGAGATGACCCTACAGTGTCCAATCTGGAAATGACCGAAAACCCTACAATTCCGTAGTGCTCAAATTGTGAAAACAAAAGTGATATGTGCGCGATTTATATTAAATTTATAGAGAAGCTTTTTGCTTCTTTATTAAAAGTTCCTTTCTCATGAAAGTCGGAGAAAAATTTGGCAAGTGAAAAAAGAAAACAAAAGTGAATGTGCGCGAATCTTAATCATGAATATTCATGAAGTGCAATGATAAAATTGTTTAGTTCTTCTCTTCACAATCATGAAGGTCAAAGAAAAATGCGGCAAATGGAAAGAAAGTACTGTAGATATATATATATATATATTTATCCTCTTATTTTTCTTTCTCACTAGCATGATTGAATAGTTTATCGATATCGGAGATGAGTAGTGTTTTAAAATTTTCATTATGAATAACTGAGTATATTTTATTATGAATAGTTAGATTGCATTTCTTGTATTTATATTGCTTTTCTTTAAAATGATGATATATTATTGTTTTTTATCCTGCATTTAAAATGTTTTTGAAAGAAATAAATGTGATTCAAACGTCAATTAAATTAGTGACGGCAAACAAAATTAAGTTATTATTTAAACTTTTGTTTCTTAATGATTTTTCTAGATTAAACCGTAACAAAATTCTAAATTTTTCAGAATTTTCTTTTGAACCTAACGATGAAGAATTTTCAAACAAATTACAAGAAATTTGTAATACTTTCAATTTTTCGGAATTAGTTGAAATTTCAGACATTTTAAATATTTCCAGTGAAGGAAATAAAGATGAAATTGCAAAGCACATTTTAACTTGTTTATGTGATTTTGATAACTTAAAAAATTCGATAGTAATGGAAAATCCCTCTGAAGATGAGGATAAAACTAATCAGTTTCAATGTAAACAAACTCAAACTGATTTTGAATCACATTTACCAATTAAAACTTGTGTAAGTCAATTTACACAAGTTAGTTTAAATACTAAAATATATGTTGATAAAGAAATACAAACTCATGTTTATACTGATAAAGATATGACATCCTATAGTCAAAATTCTAGCAAGGATATAAAGAATAGAGAAACAGAAACTAAATTAATAGTAAATTAATAGTTCCGGAATTGTCCAAAGTCTTGTCCACCACCTCCCTTGCGGAGTGTGGATGTGAATTGTTATCGATACCAGCCTACTACCATTAATAAAGCTTTTTGGAGTGTATCATGGCTTCATTATTAAAGCTAAATACACCACTGATAACAGGGATGTAGCCCTGTTATTATTATTATTATTATTATTATATATATATATATATATATATATATATATATATATATATATATATATATAATAACAGAGCAAAACCCCGTTATTTTTAAGGGAATTTTAGTCCAAAAGAAATGAGTAACGAGGCCATATTCTGCATAAGCTGTTTATTTATTAAAAGATGGCGAAGCAACAGTCTCAGCCCCCCTCCGGCTAGAGGGGGAGAGACACTGATCCCGTCAAATCTGACGGAGTTTATTTAGAAAGCATAAAACACAAAAAGCCAAGCAAAAACCATAGCTCCTAGGTTTTATACATGGGTAAGAGGGCAGTCATATTGCATTCCTACGCCTCATCACAAATCATTTAATACTCATAGAAAATCGTTTAATCCTTCCTTATATGGAAGTGAAAGATCTTAAAATAACTCCTCTTTTGATACATAAATCTAATTATTATTCATTGGTAAGTTTTCAACCTTGAAGTCCCAAAATAGAATATCTGCATTTTATGAAAATGAAAGAGTTTCAATGCTTTTATTAATACAAAAATATTTTTATAATTTGTATTATATATATATATATATATATATATATATATATATATATATATACATATGCAAACAAGGTATTATTTTCAAAGTAAAAAACCAAAGATTTAGAAATAATAACTTTTAACTTATTAATATCAGTTTTCAGTAACCTATAGGCTGTTAAATGAAGGGCTACATCATTTGAAATTTATGACCACGGTAAGTAAATCTCTAACAAGTACAGTTTTTTTTTAAAAACTTCACCCTAACAATAAAAAATTGAATTAATAATTAAAGTAAACTATATCAAAACAGGTTATCTTGCAAAAATGTGCAGAAACATTTCACAGTTTGATTTACAAAAAAAAAAAAAAAAAAAAAAAAAAAAAAATCCCTCAGATGAAAAGAATTCTCCTTTTAATATTTTACGTGCGACACCAAAATACATAATTAATTGCACTATGCTACTAAGATTTTACATAATAATTTTTTTTTTCTGTTTAAAGCAATATTCTAAGTTTCATTTGCATAGTATATTTTCATTTTAGAAATAATAAATATTTTTATTATAAATTAATAAATAATTAATTTTACGCTCTACTATTTACGTCCGACACCACTGTTTTTCCCCCATTACATTTGTTTTCATTAGTTTACATCTCTTATTTAACGTCTTCTTTATTCACTCAGTATCTTAAAAATACGAAAAAAAAAAAAAAAAAAAAAAAAAATCAACCCGGAAATCTTGCAGTCCTCCTATGACGTCATAGCAGTTCAAATTAGTGTGACCTACAATTTTTTTTTACAATTATTAAATTAAACAATAAAAAATAATAAAGCTTTACTGAAAACTTTTTTTTCATGGAATTATCTTAATCTGTAAAATATTTTATAATTGTGTACAAAAGTGTTTCATTTCGCTTGAAAAGTTTTTGAGATATGGTGAAATTCATAGAAAATAAAATTAACATTAAGGGGTTCAAACTTTGGACCGCTCTCCTGACCAAACTACTGGGACTGCATTTCCCAGATTATCCGCCGAAAAAAAAATATAAGTTTATTCAGAGAAAGTACATTTTTGTATCTGATTTTGAAATTTAAAATATAGTCATTACTAATTAATTAGCATATTTGAGGTCACCCACTTGAACCTTTAAGATTGAGTCCTAAAACATTAAGATCCGATCATTAGATCGAAAATTATTCAAGTTAGTTTTTTTTTCCTTTCTTGCTTACTTTACTAGAAATTCAAAAGTAATTTAAGGAGTTTCAGTTCGTTCTATTTTATTTTTTTCCCTGTAATTTTATATTGCGTCGCTCTCCCATGTTGTAAAAAAAAAAAAAAGGAAGGAAAAAAAAAAGGGAAAAAAGTAAGAGAAATATTCCTTTTACTACAACAATTGCCTTTCCATGAAGACATGTTTAAAATAACTGATGGTTTTGTGTTTTAGTTTGACATCTTTAAAATCAAATTATTTACAATTTAAATTCAATTATTGTTAAAACAGTTTTGAGGTTTTAAATGAATAATCTCTTTGTGTTCGTAATTACAACTCAGTCACCTGAAAACACCCTGAAGGAATAAATGATTATTTCCTCTCAACAATGAGTTTAACTGAGTGAAACCTTTAAATCAGGACCCAACGACTTTTTTCCTGATCCTAAAGCAATTTTGTGCTATCTCTTAGGTGATAAGTCGCGTGAGAAAATCTGTATGTTTTTCTTTTTGATAAATGGAGTTAAAATTAAATTTTAATGAACAATTTTATGAATGGTCCGTTCAATATAGATCTCATGACTGAAACGAGAAAGTTTTGGTGTATTTTTTTATTTAAAAACTAAAAGTTTTTTTTTTAGCTCTTTCAATATTTTGTTAGTAGACATCTTAGATAACCAGCTGTATGCCTTTTAAAAACATTTGTGTTCCTTGCTTTATGGGAACACCAAAAATCTCGGTAATTTTTACTGAAACGCTTTATTAATAATTTTCATAAAATTAGCAACAAAAACATACTAATCAAGTTTTAATAATTTAATGCAATACCTTAGAGCACGATATAAAAACATTTTTTTGGTTAAATTTACTCTTCACTTTTGTATTTTTTACCAAATATGGGGTAATAAGAACTATAATTTTGAAAACCAGAATTTCCGGTAAACTGTTACCATATGAAAGGAAAAGTACTAAATGAATGGTGTAAATACTGCAAAGTTTGGTTTTTGTTATCAGAATTTTTTTTTAAACCAGAATTGTCATTACAATAGAAAACGGTATTTTTACCCGACTTTTTTTCCGTATAGTTATTGCGGAACTGCGAATTGTTTTAATTTATAATCGAAAAATGGATCAGTGAAACCAAATCTGTATTAATGTAATAAAAGAAATGCCGATAACTTTTAACTGAGTTTATAACTTTGTTGAGTTAATAACTTTGTTTAAATTTTGTTGATAACTTCGAAGTCCCTGAGAAAATTATTTGACGCACTAAAGATTCGATCTAAAATCTTAATTATAATGTAATACTCTACAGTTTTATTGTTTTTACACGACTGAAACCGGTTTGCACTTGTTTCCGTTCGTATATTAATTGGTTAACATTGTAACGCAATACGTTAAAAATTAATACAAATGGGAAGTATATAAAAATATCTTGAATAATAACCCATTACATTTATGTTTAAATATAAAAATATTGCCTATAAACTTGTGCAAAACATGTAATTATTAAAAAACTGCAGTGCATCTAATAATTTGGTCGAATTATTATAAAATACTAATATAATACCTGATATAATAAATATTCTAAATTTATATAATGTATCATCTAATTTATCCAATCGTCTAATTTATATTATATACCGTCTAATTTAACTAATTAATACACGGACGTAAACAAGTGCAAACCGGTTTCAGTCGTGTAAAAGCAATAAAGCTGTATAGTATTACATGATAATTAACATCTTACATAGAATCTTTAGTTCGTCTAATAATTTGGGACTGTAGGTTTTAAAATTTGTTTAAAATTTTGTTCTACTAGTCTGTTTACCGTCAAGAAGCAAAAATGGCCGTGAATTCATCTCGGGGTTGTTTCGAACCGTGGTTCCCAAAGGGTGTTCTGTAGAACTCTAGTGCTCCGTGGACGAGTTATAGTTAGTTCTGATAATGCAGAAAATCTCTTATTGAAAAAATAATATAAAAAATAAAAATAAGAACTGCACTATATTTTTAAACTTAAGATTAGATTTTTATACATACTGTCAAACTTTTGGGGTGAATTAAACTCTGATTCAACGTGAATAGGTTGCTGGCTTGACTAATGTTATCATAACCTAAACGGTAATATGGTTACACATTTAAGTTGCAGAAAATTTATACCACATTATGGTTTAAAGTACCACTATTATGATACAATGTTAAACCGGGTTTTCTTATTTTTTTTAGATGGAATCTAAATTGTTTGATGGGTTAACCTGAAATATTTTAATCAATTCATTATTTAATATAAATGGCATTTAAAATAATGAAATCAGATCCAAATATGTACTTTCTCTAAATCAGTTAATCAGGACTTAACAGTTTGGGGGTTTTGAAAAATTTGATTCAAATACATTTGATTGAGTGCCGTAAAAAGTTTGAGCCTTTTAATGAGAGTTTTCTCTTTTGTATACATCGCCTTATCTATAAGAAACTGTCAAAAATTTTTGCACATTTTTTTTTAACTGAGTTATCCAAAGTTAATCCATTCGATGACTCAGTGTATCAAGTACAGAGAAATTATGGGGTTCGTTCTTCGTTTCCGGCTTATCATAATGACATAAATTGTATGTTTTACTTACGTAGTATAAAAAACTTCTAAATGCAATATTATTATTCATTTTTTGAAATTTAAATCATTTTTTAAAATTTTTTACACCTTCGACCCTGAATTTTGAATTGCGTAGATAAATAAATCAATGACTGCTTAGATACAATGTATTATAAATAATTATCTTAAATATGGAACATTATAACATTCGACAAATTACCATTAATTCAAATTAAAATTTTTTCTAATTTTAGGAAGCCAAGCTATAACTAAGCAAAATGAAAACATTTTTTTCAGTTTAAAGTACTGATTTGGGCATAAAGAGTCTAATTTGCACTATGAAACAATATTAAGATAATTTAATTAGTTACAAATAGTAATATTCTGAAAAAAAGATGCATTTACCTTTTAGCTTCAAAAGACTAAAATTTTTACTTAAGTTCCTTTGTTGCAGGCGTGTCCATGAACTGAACAAATTGAATAAAGTGTTTCTATTCTTATATGTATTATTAATAGGGCACTTGGTTTCGCCGTTAAAAATCTTAAAAATAAGGAATATAGAGTAATATAGTGTTTATCTTAAGAATAAGGAATGTGCTAGGAGGCTAGGACCGAAGGGGTTAATAATTATGGCATAAAAAATTATAGATTTTTAGAGCCTTTGACGTATTGTAGGACATTTCTATCATACATTTTGTAATGTTTTTATTATGAGGAAAAAAAAAACAAGACTAAACAAATACGTATTTCTGAAAAAGGAAAGTATCCAAAAAATTAATTCAATTTAATTTAATACCTTTATTATAATTATTCATTGACAGAGATGAAATCAATTAGCTTTTTTTTCTTATAAAATAATTTTATGAAAGTTTTAGAAGCCTAACTTAAAATCTTGAAAACCGAGCAATTTTGGAAAACCGAACTTCAAGATACCACAAGAGGTTTAATTAATAAGATAAAATGTAACTTTATCTTCAAAATTAATTAACTCTGGGTAAGAGTAAATTTTTTTAAAAGTAAATTTACATAAAAATCTCTTCTATTCAATGAAAATTTGTGCTTACTTTAAAATAAAGGACAGATCATGAATCTATAATTGGTGTAAAACGTTTTGTTCCCACGTTATACGCATGAGTACTATAGCTTTTTCTTGCCTTTACCTCAATGTTCAGTCAATCAAATGATAAAATTCCTGGCGTTCTTTTGTAGTGGAGTCTTTTGAAATTAAATGAGATGCGTTTAAATCTGATAGGGAAGGTTAACTCACAATTTACATCACTATTTTGTTCTTAATGGAAATATATTAGACATTTGAACGATAAATTTAGAAATTTTTTATTTCAATGTCCTTCTAGCACATTCACTCATTTGACTATAATAGTAGTCTTTCAAAATCAAATATACATTACTGAAATTTTACTGTAGTGGAGTTGAATTGTTGCGAAAATGACGATTCAATTATTAATTTTCTGAATTTTGTCTTTTGAAACGCATTTTTAATAATTAAAATGCTAAGTATACTGTATTGTAACTAAATAGCTAAGCATATATTAATTGTAAGAAGATTAAGCTTATATAAATAATCCCAAGAAACTAAGGCATGTAAAGTAATTGGGGAACATTGATCAAGATAATTTTGAGGAAAATTTCTCAACAAGATTTCTAATTTTGGTTATATATCCCGCATAGTTTGTTAGATCAAAAAAAGGCTATTAAAATAAGCTTTAATAATTTACCTTAATTAAAAACATCATTCGCTTCAAAAATACATCAATAAAAAAACATGTTTTAAGCACGCAAAAACTGGTGCTCATTTTCAAGATTTGCCAGACGTGAATGTGAAGAAACAAAAGTGATTTAAAATGTAAAACGAAAAGTTAGCAACTAAAAATGGTAAATAAAGATGAGAAAAACACCTAGAAAAACCACAGTAGCTAAAGAAAAAAGAAAGAAGATTAAAAAAAGAACAAGAAAAACCACAGTGGCCAAAAGTGGCAAACCAGAACAAAATACATTTCCACAGGCTATGGAGAGGTAAGGAACAATTGTCGTTAACATGGGAATCAGCATTCATATGAATAAAACAAGACTTTTCGTTTTACATTTCAAATCACTTTTGTTAGTTCACATTCACGTCTAGCAAGTCTGGAAAATGGGTGTCTGTCTTTGAGTTCTTAAAACATGTCTGCTTTTGCTCTATAAATATGTTTTGGAAGCGAAAGAAGGTTTTAATCAGGCAACTTATTAAAGCTTATTTTAATAGACATTTTTTTATAATCTAACAAACCATGTGGGATATATAATAAAAAGTAGAATCATGTTAAGAAATTTTCCTCAAAACTATCTTGAGCAATGTTCCCCCATTACTTTTTCAAAAAAATGTCAGGCTTTTATTTATTTGCTTAAAATGAACAAGTTGTCTTTGAGGATGTAAGACATTATTACTGAATTTGAAGTCACTTTTCATTCAAAGTTTCTCAGGACATATAGCTTACAGAAGATTAGGTTTTCTCAAAACGACTCTAAAGGTCCTCAATGCTAAACTTATTTGGTCAACCATAGAACATAAAAAATTCGATAATTTTTACCAAAGCGCTTTTGTAATGACTTTGGTAAAATTAACGTATTTAATGGTTAATATATAATGGTTATAAAACAAATATAATGGATATAAAAATTTTTATATAATCTGTGATAAAATTTAGTAATTTTTTCATGATACCTTAGAACATGGTATAAAAATCATTTATTAAGTTAAATTAAATTTTTAGTTTTGTATTTTTTTAATAATGTGTAGTAATAAGGACTATAATATTGAAACCAGAATTTCTGGTAAACCGTTATCAAATGAACGAAACAATCACCAAATGAATGGTTTAATTACTGTATATTTTGATTTTTATTACTAACATCATTTTTTTTTTACTCATGTGGAAAAAAACTTTAATGTTACAGTTCAGTTGCAATTTGCGTATTACCGTACTGTAGAAACATAGATGATAAATGCCCTTGCCATACAGTACGGTAGTAATTTCTACAGAAGTTTTTCGCCGCGTATGTTTCGTCATATAATATAAGTTTAAATTTAAATTACATATAACAAATTTTTTATAGAAGTTTAATTTTAAATTATGAAAGGTAATATTGCTGTAATTTATCGAAAGATTTACCACAAATTCTTTAATTATAAAATGTTGTAAGTGGCCTATTAAAAAACTCCACTGATTATTTCTAAAAAAGAAGGCTATAGTACAGAATGGTAAAGTGTAAGAACGAAAGTATTACGAAATAATAAGATTGTCGAAAGATAAGTTCTATAGACATAAATTCTAACACACTAGGATTTAAAATAGTCATTTATAACTACCACAACCATTGGAATTTATAGACTCTCGCAATATAATTTTTTACAAAAATGTTAAAAAATAAGGCTTGGTTGGATTTGTCCATCTATTTTTATTACTTCCGATTTATGACTTTATGTCTCCCAAGGTATCAAGTTTGCCGAAATTCTATTTAATGGTTGAAAATCCATTATACTGTTGATTGGTAATTGTGAACTACAGTAAAATGCATTTTATATCATATAATTAAAAATATTAAAATTCAACGCGTTAAAAGATTGAAAAAAAGAACGTTACAAGCTGTTTTTCATAAAATTGGTCAGAAAAGATTCGAATTATAAAAATAACCCTTAGAACCTTAATAACCCTTATAAGAACCCTTAGATATGGGATCGCGCAGATAAATCGTGACACCAATTTAATCCTCTTGGTTAAAAATATCTAGAGCTTTTCTTCTGCTAAAAGGAAAAAAAGAAATGTAAGTATTTTAATTTTCTTTTTTTTTTTTACTCTGCGAAAATTCTATAATTAAGTAAAACTAGACTCATAAAAAATAACTCATAAGAATGAACTTATAAAAAGTTTAAAACTCATAGTCGCACTCTTAACTTATAAAAATGTTAAGAAAATGAACACACAATAAATTTTTCAAAAGTATAAAATTTAATTTTATTACCGTTGCTTGTAGTTATAATTAAATATAATGAGTTAGTAATTTTACTTAGAACTGGCAGACTTTGACGTATTCTCACGAACTCACAGCATGAAATGACATTTTGATTATATGATATTTCCATACAACTGTCGAACATAAAAAAATTTAAGCTAACTACTGAAATTTTAACTTAAACTTTTTGAGTGATCTCCCAAGAATTAAACAATGTTTAAAGGCCTTTAATGGAAATAAAGCTCTTTATCGAAACACATATGACAGTGCCTGAATTAATACAAAAATTTAAACAAATGAACATCCATCGAAGCTAAACGTATCAAAAAAATAATTTAAATAAATAAACTCTCTTTTCCCAGGTATATCTTTTTTAATCTCATATTCTCTTAAAATATAAAGTTGTGAATCAAACTACATAGAAAAATTTTAAGAGTAGAAAATACAATATCAACCGATGCTTAGACAAATGTATTTAATTTTTTCAATTAAAGTATATTTAGTACACGGAGAAAAACTTCTGAGGAAATTACCTTATTGAATGTTAAATACATTTCTGGAAAAAAAAACAAAAACATAACACTGGTTAATAAAACCAAAATATATGGTATTTAAACCATTAGTTTCATAATTTTCGGTTAATATACACTGTTAGAAATTCCTCGGTAAAAATGGTTAAATAGCTATTCATTTAAATTAATTTACCATATTCAACCCAAACAGTTAAATAGCCATAAAAAAAGATAAAAACAGTCAAATAACTATAAAACAGTCTAATAACCATAAAACTGTAATGCGTAAGAAAATCTTTTATTTATTGTTTTTACCTAATACTGTTTAACAACTAGAATGCTATCCGCGCCAACAAGGCCCACCTCATGAAGCCATTTTGTTCTGTGCTACTTGATACCTACTGCAGCTAGGAGGGCTAATCGGTCAATTTCTTGACCATCTGAACAGGGCTTCGGATCTAAGAGTTGACACCACAATATTTCTTACATTTGTTCAATACATGAAATGTTTCCTGTGTCCTGCGCTCTTCAATCGGTGACCCTGGACTATTAGAATACGAAACTATCATACACGCATAAATGGCACATCATCCACAGAGCTTCAATGTCCATATAAATTTTATTTTTATGGTTTAGAGACTATGCTAGTTGTTAGCAAGGGTTACAAACTATGCTAACAATGGTTACAAAACTTTACAGTTTTGTATTTATGGTTGTTTAACCGTTATCAGTTGTAAGCAGTTTCAAAATTGTAAAGGTAAAAAAAATGTTCCTAATCATAAACATTATGGTTAATCGGATGAACAGACTGCTGCCGGTTATTTTACCATAATTTCAGAATAAAAATTCCTACAGTGTGGTAACGGTTTACCGGAAATTATGGTTTTCAAAATTATAGTTCTTATTATCACTCATTTACTAAAAAACACAAAGCTGAAAATTAAATTTAATCGAATAAAAAGTTTTTATGCCATACTCTAAAGCATCATGATAAAATTATTAATATTTTATTACATATTATAAAACCATATTTTATTGAAAATTTTACCAAAATTATCAACAAAGCGGTTTGGTAAAAAATACTGAGCCTTTGATGTCCAGAGCAAGAAACACGATAAATTTTACCAAATTCTGGTAGTTTTGACCATACTTTTATTTTTTCTCATTGTACTTCACAATATATTTAAAATTTTTTTTTTTTGAAAATCTAAAACCGTTGTGGCGTTAATACTATTAACACAATCTATTGTTGGGATTATATTTCTTATCCTCTCTATTTGACACTAAAGAACTTTTTGACAAAAAATTATCTTAATAAAAGTTTTAAAATTTTTCTAATTTAAATAGAGAAATATTCGTGATTCTGGTGTGGATGTAAGACAAATATATTTAAATATTATAAGCTTCAGTTTACTTTCGCACTTCACTTTATTGAGGAACTATTGATTTTAAAATAGCAAGTATAATCAATTCTTGCAGACATCTAATTTTCATATTCAAGTAAAATTTAAAATGCAAAGGGAAAATGTAACAACTGTCTGGTAGACATCCTTAAATTATCTTGCAAGTCAACGACAGCTAATTAAACTTAACAAATATCCGTCGCGATGAATCAGCATGCTTAATAATTCTACGGACAATATCATCAAATGATGACCATCCAATTACAAAGAGTCTGCAAACACCAACCGGAAAACAATTGCTCACCATCTTTATTTACGCTAAAAACAAGATAATAAAAAATAAACAGAAAAGAACCAGCGAGCATCAACAAGATAGCTCAATCAAAAGCGTCAAGTGGTTAAATTTACCGGCCGACAAAACATCCCTTCCTATTGGTCGAAAAGTGATTTCATGTCAAGGTATATAGGAAATGCATTTTGCATCGAGAATCTGTATTAAGAAAGTTCTTGGGTGATTGGACATGGTCGGAAGAATTTGAGATAAAGCGGTATAAAACAAAATTCACTCAACCTTGCTGGATTATTTTAGTGTTTGTTTTCCCGCCATAAGTGAAAGTTGAGAAAAGATTCAGATATGAAAATGAAAGTGGAAGTGATTGTTGCTCTTCTTACCTTCTTGGGTAAGTAAACATACGTTTTGTTTCGTGCGTTTTGAAGTTAGTGTTTTAGTAAAAAATCGCTGTTTTATTACAAATATTTTTTTATCAAATTTATTGCTAAAATTTATTTTATAACCCATTTTTATCAATTTTTTTGTAATAAAATTAATTAAATATCTAAATGGTAGTTTTGACAATAGCATCGTATTTATAAAAATAAATTTTATTACATACATTATTTTGCGTTGTAGTCCCAAAAACCTTGTGTCCAGAAAATATCCTGCATGTCCAGAAAAAATTCTTTTATTCTTTTAGGTTTTATAATCATATTTTTCTCTTTATTTCAATGACAGTTGAAATTATAATCAGGTTACTTTTATAAATCCTTTAGGAAATCAAATTTCTTTTATCATTTTTTAAAATTTAATTTAAGCATTTTTTGGGTAAAAGAAAATTACTACTAGTTCACCAAAAATAGAACTTTTTTTCAAATAATTTATTTAGTCTTTTATCTGAAAATTTTCTTCAAAATTTATTAATTTCTAAACAGCTTTATTTCGGACTATTTAAATTATTTATCATGAAATATTAGCGCAACAAAATGCCCGAGAAAAATACCTTTTTTAAAATTTTTAAAATCATATGATTTTAGTTTAAATTTAGTTTTAAATTATATTGCATAAAAAGCTAGTACACCATGGTTTTTAATGTAAAATTTTAATTTCGTTTGACTGAAAAATAATTATAAATCTAATTCATTCAAGTACCTACATAGTATTTGATTTCTTTTAAACATAAATTAAGTTTTAACAGTAATGAAAATTTTTCAAATTAATAAAATATTTAAATTGATATAGATTTTCTATGAACTAAATTTTAATAATAATTAATTTTTTAACGTATGTATTGAGTTTTCTCAAAAAAAGGGATACTTCATAATGACATGGATATTTTATTCTTTATCAAACATAGTTTACATTTAAAATTAATATAAGTTAGAATAAATTTGATTCTCTGCATTCATTTAACTCCCTAAGTTCTAATATTTGCTGTGTGTAGAGTGACTGATAAATATTGCAATTTCTCAAGGAATGCTAAAGGTAAAAAATAGTATGCAAAATTAAAATTGCATAGAAGGGTATTTATTCAAAACTCTTCGTTTCAAAAAGTAGGAAAGCTCGCATAAAAAATATATTTATTATAGACTAAAATCTAACGAGCACAACTATTTTAAACTGGGGATTATGTATATGCTCATTTAAATTCAAAAGAAAACAAAACTTTAAAAAAAAACCGTATTGACTTTGTTTCAAAATATAAGTTTTATTTCCTTCAAAATACATTTAAAACTGCATTGTAATATTTGGAACTCTTTCGTTGTAAATAACAAATGCTAAAGGAACTTTTAAGAGAAACACAAATCCTTCAAAAGCAATCAAACGTTATAATATTACAAATATAAATTTTAAAATTTTATGTCTGCAGTTTTATCCTTCTATTTTATTATGAGAGGATAATTATTTAAGAAAAACAGAAATAAAAATAGATAATTTTTGAAGTTATTTAAACACTAATGGAAGTGGTTAAAAATTTCTAAGAAACAAAAAAAATTTTCTTTTAAAAAAGAAGAAAAGAAATCCGTTTAAAGTTAGCAATATTTCTTTTTACTTTTGTTATACAAATATAAGGAACGGATAAACATGTAGTGCAAAAAAAGCTTAATTAGAAAACATTTTTTATTTCATTTCTGTATATTGGAAGCTTTTATATTAATGACTTAAAAATCCAATTGGGATCTAATATAGGTTAAAATTTCTAGGCCAGCAAAATCAAATTTTTAAAAACATTATTATCAAGACTGTTGAAGAGACTATTATTAAGACATATTTTAAATTTTAACAAAATTATAATGATTAATCTTACAAAGCGGAGAAAACTGCATAATTGATCTTGATTGTGTATTTATCATGTTACGATTAACACACTGAGACAAAGGAATGATGAGAATTCATTTTGCGCTCCCTTTACAACCATGAAACATACATATTTTGCTTGAAATAAGTAATAAATTTTGTGTAATAACGCATATCTTGAATTGAAATATGAAATAATAGTTTTGAAAGGTTTTATATTTTTTTCAAGATTTCAAAAGATTTTTCAAGATTTTTTTTCATTGAAAAAAGGAATTTGGGAAATTGATTTTATTCATCAATGCATTATTAAAAATAAGTTTTAAATTATAAATCAGTAAAATATCGACATCGTAATAGGTATAAATTAGTAAATATTTTTCAATAAATAAATTTTCAAAATTTCTAAAATTAGGTCGCATTAAAAAGTTAGAAAAATATACTGAAAATTTAAAATGTTTGTCTTCCATAAGAATACTAAAATGTAAGCTATCATTCAGATTGTAAGTAAATGATAATGCAGCTATCATTTACATACATTCTGACAAATAAACGCATGCATCTTGAAACACTTTTATCATTTAGTCTGTATATGTTTTCTAAAAACAATATTACCATTTTCATTATTATATATTTTTTGTATAACTTATATTTTGTTTTGTTCTTCATAAGACTATGAAAAAGTTCAAAAACTCAGCTAACATGAGTCAAAAATAGTATTTTAAATTATTTTCTTCTAATTTATACGTTTGGTTAAAAAAATCAATAAGGTTCCTTAACAAAAAAATTATTGTTTAAACAAAATAACGCCAATCTTTTAGAATCTCCCAGATTTATGGGAAAGAATGTTTATCTGCTTAAGGAATAAAATTGAAGTTAGGAGTTATTAAATAGTTTATAGGTTAGTAGTTTGTTAAAAATAAATGCTTGGTGTACCGCAATCACCACCCCTTAATATAAATAATTAGAATCATTGTTAAAAACAAACTAAAAAAATTATACCCTAAGGATCATAAATTACTAATTAGTCGGGAAAAAAACCAGACTCCATGCAGAAAAACTATGGAGAAAAATAATCTTATAATTTTCCCCGTTTCTTGTTAATTATAATTCTACTAAAAAATCATTCCAAATCTATTCATAGGCTGCTTTGTAATAAACGTCATAATTATTCGTTTCAAGAATATGTATATTTTAAGGGATCACACATAAAGGAAAAGCTGAAGTATTATAATGATTTTTCGAATCACTACTGAGGAAAGCTGGATTGAAAACATTAAAGCATTATTGAATGAGCAAAGACAGTGACAACTATTAGAACAAACACCTTGAAATTTATACAAACTAACAACCCGGTTTTGTTTTTAAAGCATACTTTACTCAATAGCTATTCGTCGGCCGGGATAGCATGGTCGGTAGGGCGCTGGGCCCATGTACAAGAGGTCGTGGGTTCGATCCTCGCCGGCCGAAGACTCCCCGTGTAGTAAATGGTGACTGATGCACGTTAAATCTGCCGAGTCTCAAAGTCCTCAATGTTCCCATAAAAAATCAATACCTCTGGGGGTACTGATCCAGGAGTTTCCTTTGTCTTCTGGATTGGTTCAAAATTACAAGGCTACGGAGTTGAGCATTAGTAGTCGTAAACCCAAGAAATTGGGTCGGCTGTTCAACGACGGTTATAAAATAAAATAGCTATTCGTCATATTTTACTAATGTTTTTGCTTTTTCTCGTTTAAACTAATATTTTTAATTTTGTCTTCAATTTTGATTTAAATATATATTAAGGGCGCTGACTACGAAGTAGCCTTATATGATTCCTCAAAATTTCTATTGTGTTATAGTAAATCTTTTTTACATGATAAAGATTTGCTATCATGTTTTATCTTTATCAATTTGGAAATTACTGACCTATTTTGTTATTTTACAGCTTACAGTGCTTCTGCACAACTGAATCAAGTGTACGCAACAGTTGAAAGACCAAAACAGGTACAGTAGACTACAAAAAATTGCTTATTTTAAGAATAAGCTTGTACATTTAAAAAAAGTGATTTAAAAGTAACGAAAGATCATCCTTTGATCTATACTGGTATATTTAGTTAAATGATTATGAAATGTTCATAATAGAGTACAGTGTAATATTGCACGCAAAATTTATAGGATGGCATAGTAGCTTATTTGTAAATTTTTTCATGTTGAATAAAAACTGGCCCGTTTATTTTTGACAAAAGTAAAAACTACAAAATTATCATTTATCAAACTGCGTGGCGTTCTTAGCTTAAATATTTTTGAAATATGTACATTGTGAATTAGTTAACAGTTTAAGAATGTCATGTTCTTTTTTCTAGCTGCCATCTACCCACATGACGACTTCAAAGCCATATGACTACACCACAATATCTTTGTCACCAAAAACATCCATTAGTGTTCAGCATTCAATCGTTAGAAACCAGCCAGCCTATCCTTTTCCTTATACGGAATCTACTTTGCAAGCTGATGGCTCAGAAGATACCAGTTACTATTACACATACGAAGAAACTTCCGAAGAAACTACAAAAAAGCCATACATGTTGTCCCCTCCACCAACAACACCCAGACCTTCCACCAATAAGCCAACTGTCAGAAGTTTCTGGAACAGTCAAAAGGCTTTGCTAGATGCTAGAAGAAAAGAAAGTTCTCAAAAATTCGTAACATCATACACGAGATCTACAGAAAGACCAAAAATTGAATTTAAGGCAAGAGAAAAACCCAAGTTTGGCTTGTCCAGCAAAAACAAGTTTACAACCACAACAACTGCACCTGCAACTGAAGATAAACTGCAGACGACAACTGTAAAATCCGTCAAATACAACGCGAATAATGCCAATTCAGCTGATAATAAAGTGGAAGACAAAGTAGAAACTGCAAAGGGCATTGCGAAAGATTCTGGAGAAGGATTGACGAATAAAATCACTGGAAGAATTGGAGAATTACCCTATCTGACAAACCCTGTAACTCAAGTCCAACCATATCTGTACCCAACAACTGCTCCCGGAAATTCAAAGCAAGTTAAGTTCGATGATTCCATTGGTACTACTCAACATGTTGACAATTCTCGCCAAGTAGCTGCAAGCAACTATAAACCTTTACCAAGCTTAGGAAATGACGGCGATTCAAAGACTATCAGTAACCTTAAAAAACAGATTCCTTTGCTTGCAAGTTTTATTCAACAGCAGTCAAAAATAAGCTCGACTCAACTACCAATTACTCCTGCTTCAAATTCAAAAATGGACCCAAATGAATTTCTGAAAAGATTGCTGAGTCAACAAATCTTACCAAGCCCAAATCAACCTCGTTTAAGCATAAATCAACAACCTTTAGCAAGCAACACTCATTTGCAACAAAACAAATTGCCGTTACCAAATACAAACTTACAAAATTTTAATAAGCCACTAAACAACATTCCACTTAATCCGCTACCAAGCAATCTTAATCAACAAACAAGTAATTTTAACCCACAGACTAGCAATACGATTCTAGCCTCTTTTCCTCTGGGTAACGGTGTGCAAAGAGCTGGAGAACTTCTTGCAACTAGTAATACTCCAGCATCGACTTTGTTGTCTAGGTTAGGAAATTTAGCGTTAAATTTAGGAGGTGGTGATTCACCAGCAGTAAGTAATTACATTATGGGCAGAGATGGTGGAGGATCGGGTTTGGCATTCAATTTAGGTCCAATACCTGATCCTTTAACAGTACTTTTAAAGCTTCTATCCCTCTTACCACGCCCACTACTTGATCTGAATGGTAAAATCTTCTTTGGAATAGAATTGGGCAAAAACGCTGGTCTTACTACAAAACCAATAGGTTAAATATAATATTAAAAATGTAGTAAATCAAAATGTAAAATAAATTGTGATAATCTATTAATTTTAAAACTTTATATGTTATTCAGATGTTTTATGTTTAGGAATTTTTTAAGCTCATATGAAATTTTTAAAAAAATTTAAAATGATGTTTTTTTATTGTATTTTAAAAACAAAAAAATATATTTCATAGAAATATTTTTTTTTCATTTAAACATTTCATTTGTGGCAGTACAAAGTTGGGAAAAAATTATATTAAATATTATATATTATTGCAAATACAATGTAAGGAAAAATATGTATAAAGTATGCATTTAAAAGGAAATTATTGTTATTTAATTTTTTTTTATCATGGCTGTTGTAAATATGTAATATACTAGTCCATAATGCATTAGAGCAACGCTGTATCACTTTGAAGGCATTAGGTGTATAAACTGTGAATATTTTTGTATATTATGAAAGTCATGTTTATAGGTGTAAATTACTTGTATATATTCAGAGCCAAAATTTGTAAATAATGTTTGTGATTATTGAAAAAATAAAATATTTTATTATTTTATTATATTTTGAGCATTTTTATTCTTTCTGGATAATTAAGAAAAATCTTTTTTTCCCTTTATATTACTAAAAAAAAAATAAAAAATACATTTTTTTAAAATAAAATTTAGGAAGAAATCTACAATGGAAAGAAAGAAATGTACAAATAAAACTATACAAAATAAATTATTTTATGAATAATTCCTTTGCTTATCTCGATAAATAAGCATATCAGACAGCAAAAATATAAATTTTCGAGAAAGTTATTCGACAGTCATAATAATTTATAAAAAATAGTGCATGATTCATGTATAATTTAAATTTCTCATTCTTTACTAACCAAACATATACCAAACACAATATTATGAAATCTTACTTAACTAATGATTTAATTTTAATGCTTTACAACAATCAAATAAATTAAAATTTAAAAACTATATTTTTAGGTGGATTAAAAGGCTATTTTTGCAAAAATTCTAAAGCGAATATCATCGAATTCATCACTTCAAAAGCTTGGAGAGAAGGAGATTTTCGGCGGTAAAAAATGTGCGGTGGTTACCCAAGATTCATCGTTTAAGTCTGACAAAAATAAAACCTTTAGTATTGCATTATATTATTCTAGCCGTATTATTTCTGTGGTTTTTTGTTTGTTAAGTCAAAAATTTGTTAAGTCGAAATTTTTATGAGCAGTTTAAATTCTGCTCGCAGTGGTTAAAATTTAAATTTTGAGTATACTTCGAGAAGATTTGGATTCTGGTAAGTTGTTATTTGAAGTCATGTATTATATTGTACATTGTCAGAAGGTTTGGTTAATATTGAACTATAATATCTGTGGAATTTTAGTAACCCTTATACGGTGCCATGTTGAACAGTATTATTATGAAAATTAGTTCGTCTTCATTATACGATTATATAGTTCATTATACGGTTATAAAATACAAAGCTCACCATAACACCTTATTAAGAAAAAAGCAATTTTGTTTTATAGACTGATTCAAGATACAAATATTACGGATTAGGGCACGGTTATTATGGTTCAACATTAAATCAATTTTGCTGAGAGTTTTTTGAAACCCAATTTTTATGAAACCCAATTTGGACTGATCTTCAGCTGGTCTTATTACTATGTAAACATTTGATTTGTAACAAATTATAAAATTTTTAAATACAATTATAAAATTATTAAATATATTCATAATTTTGTATTATAAAAAAATTTCGGTGGATCAAGATTTATTTTAATCATTTTTAAATATTTAAAATTTTTTAAAAACCTAATTACCAGAAAGAATAATTCGGAATTATAAAACACGTATCATATGTTTTTGATTCCAAAATATTTATAATGATTAATTAATTTGGTAACAAATATTAATAATTTAATGATTCGAATATTTTAAGGATTTGATGATTGGAATGTCTTAGTATTATATTTTAGAAATTTAAAATGCTTTTAGTTCTACAGATGGAATATGAACTGTATATTTATCATTTCTATGAATTTCAATCTATTGGATAAAGATCAGCAAGGTGATAGCTATAAGGTTTGCTAAATTTTTACAATACGTTTTCGTTAGCGATTATTACCAATTGGAAGTTTTTTCTTGGTTTTTTTTTTTTTTTCGAATTATTTTATATTAAGCTGTGTGTATTACTTTTCATATTCAAAATTTTTGTTTTTCAAATCTCTCTTTTCTGAAGAATGAATGAAAACTTAAAAGAGCAATTTGAAACACTAGCTAACTAGCATACTCTTTTATTGTCTCATATTTCGATTACGTAAAAAAATTAGCACAGAACTTCTCAGTTTGACCTGTTTTAAATCTGTAATACTCAACTTACGATTTTTGAAAATGTAGTCTAGTATCTAACCTAATAATTTCAAGTATACATTAGCATTCTTATCAAATAGCTCAACAGCAAATAAGTATGATACTAATCATGAATTAGATATAATGAGCCATTTTGTCAGTAAAATTAGACACACCGAAGTATTATTTACACAGAAAAAAAAATTAAAGTTCAGCAACTTACTCCAATTACAGACATCCCTGATAGCACAATTAAACGCATGTCACCACTCCGCCAATCCATCAACTAATTGAAAAATCAATTGCTATCATAATAAGATATAACTTTGTGAGTCCTTAAAAATACTAACCATTTATTGTAGTCTCATTAAAGAAGATAATTAACAAAGTTTAAAAATACGAATTTTTTGGAATTTTAATGTTGAAAATCCACTCGATTTCAAGTTAGGTTTGATTTTACCATATTAAATGATGTAAAAATTAGTATATCTCACTCAAATTTAAATTAAGAAAATGCTGAATATATCTTGCATAAAATTATTTTATATAAAAGAGATATTGTCGATTATCTGGAAAACTATTTCAATTCGCAAAAATATTTACAAAGACAAAGATAGTCTTTAAGACAAGGAAAATAACAAGGTAAAAAATTATCATTTTAAGACCTAACATTCAAGAGCTTTGACTACATTGCCGGGGCGATTTTTTTAAAATTGAAACATTCGAATTCTCTTGGTGATTTTTAAGAACGTAAAGTTAGTTTAAAATTTTAAAATAAGATACAGTTTCTTTGTGTTACGTGTAGTGAATTTAATCCAAAATATCAGCAAAAATTTAGTTTAGTGTCATTTTTATTAAAAGATGAATTCGTAAAATGTAAAGAAAGCTATAATTTAGACACAAATTCGCCTTCGCTTTTCTGTTGTATAGTGTCTAAAATTATGCATTCACTAGTTCATGTATCATGAGAAAATTTGATTTTCGATCATTTTTCCCAATTATTATTTTTATTATCATATCGACATGTCAATCAGTTTTTTAGCTAAATTCTCTAAGCACCACTTTTTGTAAGATATGGACCGAAAACATATAATAATAATTAGCTTTTTTAACCCAATGGTCTTCATTATTTTAAAGCATCTTTACATGCTTTTTAAATTAATAATATTTAAAAATGCTTTTAAAAAACAAATATTGGCAATCGAAAGAAAAATAAAGGCAATGAAAAGATTATAATACAAAAACAATTTATAAAATAAAAGTTCTTTTATAATTTAGCTCAAAGCTTTCTATGATGTATTTTGGTTTCGTTCCGTAATAAATTAAATATTAATTTATTTAAAAGAAAAATGTATTTACTTTTCTTTAGAACAATTGCTTTACAATTGCTCAGTAATAAAATGGTTTTGATATCTTTAATAAGTTATGTAATAGCCATGTGAAATTTCTACTCATATTTAATAAAAATACATCCGACTTCCGGTTTTTAAGCTTTTGCCTGTCTCGAAAAAGAAAATATAATTTATTTAAAGCTATTCCAATACTCAGCTGAAGATTCATTAAGAATGCGAAGTGAATAAATTCTGAAGTGAATAAATTCTTGGAATGACTGAAAACTATGAATAATATATTCTGATGAATGACTGTGGGAAATATCAAATTGCTCAGCCACACGTGAAAAAAATCATGTAAGCAGTGTCGAACAACAAGAGGAAACAAGCGGTAAGGAGTCGAAGTATTTTTATATCATTCAGTAGGCAAAAACCTACGAATCGTAAGCAGTTCCATCTTACGGACAAATCGTCAACTAAAGTTTCAAAACTGCTGACGATGAAACTGTTATTTTTCAAATTTTGAATTTCGGCAAACTCATAAAAACGAATAGTTATCAATAATTCTTTTTTGTTTAATGTTAAAGGAATGTGCTTACGCATTTGAAAATATCATATAAAGACATGTGGCATTTAAAATTGGTAGTGGAATCTTGCACCGCCTAAGACATAATTGCCGCCATTTTCTAATTTCATTTTTTATAAATGTATTAATAAATTTAATAATTTTAATTTTATAATAAATTCCAATTTTGAAAATATTTCTTATTGATAACATTTCCCATTACACTTACATTTAAAAATTTGGCAGGTATATTTTTAATCAAAAATAAAACTTCTATGAATTTTTTGATATAAAATGTTCATTTATTAAAACGCAACATAAATTAATAAAAGTTTTGTATTGAATTTTTGATATCGAATTATTTCACTACATGCTCTGAGAAATAAATGTATGGTCAATTTGAACAGGATATGGTAAAATTTGCCGTTTTTCTGGCTCTATGGGAACACTCACTATATAGCTCGGTAAATATTGCTTAGGATTTCGGTAAAATTGTAACAATAAAATAAAATCTTATAATATGCGATATTTACAAAATGTGGAAAAATTTGGTAATTTTATGACGATACATTAGAGCATGGTATAAATATCATCTATTTGGTTAAATTTACTTTTCAGTTTTATGTTTTTTCACTAATTGCATGGTAATAAGAACTATAATTTTTAATTCCAGAATTTCCAGTAAATCGTTACCTAATGCATGGTTTAAATACATATATTTTGGTTTTATTAACCAAAATTAGCATTTTTTTGCTGGAAATGTCATTGTCATATAGTATAGTTATTTTCAGAACTTTTATTTCATGTACATTCAAGTGAGACAGTCGAACTTAATTTTAAAGGTTCTAGTTTCTTTATCAATTGATTACTTTTTGATATTAATTCCTCTATCTATAATCTAATCTCTCTCTCTCTCTCTCTCTCTCTCTCTCTCTCTCTATATATATATATATATATATATATATATATATATATATATATATATATATATATATATATATATATATATATATATGTATATATATATATATATATATATATATATATATATATATATATATATATATATATATATATATATATATATATATATATATATATATATATATATATATATATATATATATATATATATAAAGAAAAAAACTCTTAATAAAATTAATTAAATAAAGAAAAATTGCTTTTTTATTTGCGAAAATAATGCTCCCGCAGAGAAAAGATGCAACGATATATCCACAGATATATGTTGCTCACTGTTTATGCTTAGTTAGTGGTTTAAACTGTCGCTTCGGGAAAAAATGTTGTCGATATTTTATTTACTGAAATACTTTTATTAAAGGTTTTCAGTAAAAACTGACAGTTAAAAAGACAATATTTTTTTAAAAATATTTTATGCAATTTTACTTTATGTATACTCTATTTACTCTATGTAAATAAGGCGCTATAGCTTGTTATGTGATTATGGTTTGTTAAAAGCTTAAAAATAATTTTGTTCATTTACAATCTATACAGAGATATTTCAGGAATAGATAGATTCTTACAAAACATTTTTTACTTATATATTTATTAATTGTCTGATTTCGAAACACAATGCTAGCTTATTTGCATATTTGTAGTTTATCGCTTTGAGTCATTTAAGAGTGGCTTTTAGTTCGCAAAAGATCGATCATTAGAAAAATAATTATTTACTTTGACATCATTTTTGGATCAATTTACAGATTTATGTTCAATAAATGCAAATAGTTGAAAAGAATTTAATAGAATATCAATATTGAAAAGCAGTTTAATCATTTTATAAATTTTAAATTATTTTAAATAATTTAGCGTATTATAAAAGAGATTAAAATAAAACATTGAAAAAAAAATAAAACAATTAATATTTAGAAAATTAAACACTCAGGAATTCAGAGAAGACATCATTAATAATTATTTTTAACATTTTTGAAAAAATCTTTAAAACCCTGATCAGAGCTAAAATCCAATAATAAATAAGTATCCTTAAATAAGAATCTAGGTGAAAAAGAACTCGATATTTAGTAATTTACTAGCAAAAAGACAGACAGTGCTTTTTTCTTTCTCTAAATATTAAAATGTGAGTTTTAATGCGTATAATATTCGGATAGTAAACATTTTATTGGATCTTTGGATTCACTGAAGTAAAGGAAAATTTAAATATAAGATAGTTTTGTTTGAAATAAAAATTGAAGAAAATAAAAATAATGCAGATGCATAGAAAAAACTCAATGGCCCCGTAAAATCAGTAAGAAAAAAATGCATTTAGGCAAACACGGAAACATTATAACGATATCATAGCTACCAGAGTTGCCCGTATGAAGTTTCGTTACATTGAATAAATTAGCGCGTTTATTTTTTCAAAATGTTGTGTTTAGCAATTCCCATTCTATTCAAAATTATGTAATTTTTAATAATATATTAATAAAAGTAGATATTTTTAGTGAAAAATAAATTTAAGTGATCGATCTAAGAAAGGTTTTATATTGAATGAATTTATTAATTTGAATAAAAACAGTTTTGCAGATTAAAATTTTATTTTCAGACTACCTCTCTTCATTTTAAGAACTGTAATTACCAAGAAGGCTATTATTGTGTAAAATATATCTTTCCTGTCTAGCTAAAATTGTTCAATAGTGAATATGACTGCAACTAAAGTGGTAGTGGTTGTTAAAACCTAAGATATTATTTAGATATAAATTTAAGATCATTCCGGTTCTAGTGCACAGTATCTCTAATTAATAGTTAACAATCAGATACTGTTTTTCCATACCTGTAAACAATAATTATAAATTCAAAATGGTAGTAAGAATCGTATATTTCCTTATACACACTAACATATTTTGTTTAATTGAGATAAAGCCAACGCGCTAACAAAATTATGACTGCTTGCTATTATCTATTTGATAGTCTTTCTAAATGTGTTTAATTCTATTTACTGCTTATAAATAACTGAACCATGATTCTATTGGTCATCTTTAGGCTATAAAATGTCTTATCTCGCACGCAATGAGTAAAAAAAAGTAGTGAAAGTAAATCACTGAGGAGAGATAATTTAATGATTGCCTGTGGTTGCTTGGCGGAACTGAATGGTAAAATGCATTCGGAAGTCGCCTAAATTTTCAAAACAATTTTCTAACATCTGAAGAAAAATATTTTGTTCTAGGTCCATTCTTTTCCTTGATAAGTCTATATCATTTTCAACCATTATACAAGGAAACCTAGTTTTTGGTGAAATTAATTATTCATTTGCAGACAATTCTTGGAAGATCATAGGAATCGACAACAACCACGGGTTCAGAAAGAACTTTAAAACAAAAACAATTTTACCGGCTAATTCGTTCTATTGTTCCCGCCAGATAGAAGATCTAGACCAATCAGGGAAAGCATATGCCCACGTGACCAACATTCATGTATAATAAGTAAATAGAGCAAATATATTTCCTCATAGAACCTCATGTGGATCAGTAGTGTAGCATCACAAGTTACGATGGATTTCAATTGGTTGAACATGAAGGCATTGTGTATTACGGTTTTTGGTAAGTTTTTCAGCTTTCGTTACGGTTGAAGTGAAAGTTATTGCTTTATATTGGTTTATATGAGTGTGAACTTATTTATTTATCTGTTATGTTTTTATGAGTTTAAGAGCTTTTTTAGCATAAAATTTATTTTGATATTTAATTTTTTAATTTTTTTTAGATTAATAGAACGTTAATTCATTAATGACTTTAGTTGTTAGTTGATTATTTGCTGATTCTTAAATTTTTTATAACTTTTTTTCAAATTAATAAACATTGTAATAATATAAATATAAAAGCTACTGAAACTCCTATATCTAATGCTAAGGAAATATTATAATTAAAATAAAAGCCTTTGTTAAATTGATAAAATTTTTATGGAAATACAAATATATTTAAAGTAAGTTGATCTTCTCTTTTCGCTATACTATATTCCATTATATTTTTATTTTTAGGATGATACCTTAGAACCTGGTATAAAAACCATTTATTCGGTTAAATTTATTTTTCAGTTTTGTATTTTTTATTAAATGTGTGGTAATATGTACTATAATTTTGAAAATCAAAATTTCGGATAAGCAATTTTTATATGAGCAGAAATTTTTTTTTAAACAGAAGTGAACGGTTTAAATATCGTTTATTTTGGTTTTATAAACCAGAGTTATGTTTTTTAACAGAGTTATCATTCAGTACAGTAATTTTACCAGATTTTTTAATACGTGTAAACGATGCCACCCCTGTATAGATCAACTTAACATTACATTTTGTTTTACTGCATAATAAATACATGACTTGTAAATACTAAAGTGTGTAGAAAATGTACAGAAATGTACAGAAAATAAAATGAAAATTTAGTATTTAGTTCTATAATATAATAGAGAAATTTGTAAAATATACCATGCGGGCCGCTTATCAGTCCACAGAAATTAGAGAGTTAAAAGAGATTAGAGAGTTCAACTGTGTTGAAAAGTCATTTTTATTTATAAATTTAGCTCGATTTTTATTTTTAAATTCTAGTTTTTAGTGCATTTTCGCAATACTTTATTACTTCTTTTACTTTGAGTAATAATTTTTTATGTATTGTTATAGAGAAATTTGTTTATCTCTGCAAAACTAGAAACTGATTTTATAGTTTACAATATAAAAAGCAGTAAACGGTACATTTATGTCTTCTTTCGCTTTCTCTAATGAATTTTCTCAAACTGTCGGAAGAATAGAGACTGTTCAGCCAGTTAGAGAAAATAACGGAAAAAAAACTTTTACTTGACAACATACATTTATATTTAAATTTATTTAGTAACAGTAAATGTGCGGTAAATTTGAAACGCGATAAAATCAAAAGGCGATAACCAAAAATATGTAATAATAAAAGCAGAGATATAAGTTTATAATAAATTCTGAAAGTACAATACAATGACATCAACTGACTGGCTGATTCAGCAGTTTTTTATGCATAGAATATTAAGTATTTTGAAGTTTTAATTTATTTTTACAAACTTTAATGAAACTTAAAAATATCGTCTCATATTGCGACGTTGTTAGTGGTTTTTATTATCTCTATCATCATTGCATTTTAAAGTAAATTTTGTTTTGCATCATAGCTGGCAAACAACTAAATTTGACATACACTGTAAATGCAGAAAATAAAAATATAAAGTTGTTCATCCAAGTTAAGCTTTCAAACATTTTGAAATTAACAAGTAGAAGATTTTGACACTTTTTATTTGATTGAATTCGCTTCAGAACTGAAATTCTTCCCTAAAGCGTAGTTAAACATAAAACGTAGTTTAAATATAGTTTTTGCTGAAAAAATAGGCAAATCGTAAAGGTAGTTACTTTTGTATCTTGATAATCAATTATGTAATGATTGTTTAAAAATAAATTTTAGTCACACTTTAACTTCATTTTTTTTTATTATAATTATTAATTATAATTATTAAATATTTTTTAATTATAATTATTAAATATTTTTTAATTATAATTAAATTATTAAATTTAGTTACTTTTGTATCTTGATAATCAATTATATAATGATAGTTTAAGAAGAAATTTTTGTCACACTTTAACTTCAATTCCTTTTTAATTATAATTATTAAACCAAGTTATTCTTAAATAGAACACTGTTGTTTTAAACTGCTTCTAAAAGGTTTAGGCTTATGACAAAGGTTAAGCTAAGTAAATTGCTTCAAATATACTGAAAATATCTTCTAGTGAGCAATAATGCGAATTTTCATAACTTTTCATTGATTTTACGCATTGTTAATATGACTGTTTCATAATATGACAATGTATTCAAGCCTCATATTCGATTTTGATTCAAAATTCCTATGCTTGATTTAAAAATAAATATCAGACATTTGTTAACTGTGCAATATTTTGTATGAAAATAAATAAGATTTATTGTTTTTTAGTTGGTTTCCTCTTAGTAGATGCTACAACCGCACACTCTTCAATTAATAAAACTAAAGTAAGTATTCTTCAGACATCTAATTTAATTATGCTATAACAATTTAATGTCAAGATTGTTTTTTTTTTATCCATTCTCAAATCTAAATCTATCCGGACTTCCGCCGATCATATAATGGGCTATCTCGGCCTTCTCTGCGAAGACATCTACTCTACTCCTCTTTTAGTCTTCGATTTCATTCAGCTCAACGAGTTCACTGATCTGGTCTGACTTCGTCAGACCTGATGAGAATTTAACAACAACAACAACAACAAATCTAAATCTCACACCTGTATTCCATTCTCAAATCTAAATCTATCACCAATAATCTTTTTCAAATTACAAGTAATTAAGATTTCCCTATGTATATAATTATATCAAGAAGATGAATAAACAAAGCAGCTTATACGATTAAATCTATTTTTATATTAGATTTCTATCTAATTTTAGCATTAATCTTATTGGACCAATATAAATATCAATATTTTATTGCATTTTTTAACCTTATTAGGCCTTGTATATAATTGTACTATCCAGTCTATATTTTTTAGCCACAAATCCGCCAAAATAGGACCTAAATCTAAATATTCGATAAATTATAGCCATTATCCGGCCAATGAAGACCCTATATAAAGATATGCTAAAACCCCGGTACATTTCCAGCTATTATTAATGAAAATGTATTTTGGTGAATAGTATAAGGAATTTTCAGATTCATCCAATATTTTATAGGCATTATTCAGCTCTGAACTTATATAAGTTTGTCATATTCAGCCTCCATACTTTTGGACAAGATGAAATTAAATATTGAGGAATCCCTCTAAAATGTATAGATAAAATTAGGATTCAACATAATCTTTTTTATGTTCTGTGCATAACTTTAGCTTCCTTAAAATTCTGAAGGGATTGTTTTACAGTTCTAATTACTTTAACTTTACTTTATGTGCTTTCTAATACTTTATGTGCAATATAATGTTTTGCAAAATTTTATTTCAAAACACTAGCATAAAAATTTTATCTGTGGAAATTTAATTCAAGAATTTATCAATGTTTCAAACGAATAAATTATTTCCAGCTTTTCAAACTTTCTAACAAAACACTTTAATAACAATAATTTTCCACTTTGTCTGGAAACTTATCAGGGAAAAACAAATTAGCAGAAATAAAACTGATAATCTCTCCAGTACTTGTTTGAGAGCAACACTACGTATAAGTATTAAAATAGTTAACAAAGTTTGAAACTTCAGTTACTTGTTCGTTCAATAACCTGGTAATACCTTGTTATTCCTGATGTCTCTGTTCTGTTTGTTCAAATTTACGAACATAATTTCGCTCATTATGTTACTCAAGATCCTCATTGACATTGAAAATAATAAACAAGATTGTTAAGAACGGGAAAAAGGTATTTTTTTAGAGAAACGAAAGTTATTTGAAGGTCTTTCATCCCCAATTTCGTGTCGAAATTACTGTCGGGTGATTGATCAAAGAATGTGGGGCATCGAAAAATGTAATGAGTAGAGAGATAGCGAATAAATAAAGTTGAGAAAGGGAATATTATGTGATGCGTTTTTGAATTTGAGATCAAATTTTAGTTTTATAAAATTAAAATTTTAAAATATATTACAATAAAACGTAAAAAATGAACTATTAATAGAACTCAAAGTAAAATGGTGCGCTTGCTATTTTAAGTTCTGGTTTTTATTTCAACTTTCTCTGGTGTTCATTTATGGTTAATTTTAAATTTTTTGATTCTAATTTCAACTCAATTTTCCATTTAACTATAAAATGTCAAAAGTACCTTATTAAATTTGATTTACATTTTTTTTTTATGTCACTCATTTAATTACTTTTCTTTTATGCTTTATTTGATTATTATAAATGCTATATTTATCCGTTTTGTTAGACACTACATCTTGGAAATATTTCTCAATAAGATAAATTTTCCTTAGTTATAATACAAAGTTTTGTACTTACTTAAATAAATTAGAGAATACAGTCGAACTCGTTTATAACGAGCACAAAGGGACTGTGTCATGTACTCGTTAAATCCGAGTGCTCGTAATAAACGGGTCCTTAAGGCAGGCGTGCAACCAGAATAGGGGGGAGGGGCTTGGGAGGTCAGATGATTGAGTTTACAACTAACCCCCCCCCCCCCCCCAACCAGCAAAAAATTTCTAGTTGCGCTACAGTCTTAAAGGAAAGAAACAACCTTTTCACTCAACCATTTTGCAATGTCCGCCATTTTTGCAGACTTTGCTTCACCGCATATTTTTCCAAAAGTTTTGCCATGTCTAACTTTAAAACGATCAATCCATCCATTCGAACACACGAACTCAGAATATCCAAATTGTTCAGCAAATTTTTCTGCTTGCACTTTTAGAATAGGTCCACTCACACGTAAATCAGCACTACGTTGCACCTTCATCCATTTAAAAAACGCTTCGTCCAAATCCTCTTTTGAACACTTCTTCAGTCGTTTACAGTCTGTTTTATTTTGGTCGTATGCATCCATTAACTTGCCTTTGTTTTTAGCAGTGCGGAAACAGTAGATGAAGACAATCCATACCTTTTGCAGATTTCGACATTTTTAACACCTTCATCCAACTCCCATAAAAAAAAAATTTGATTTCGCGCGCATTTCTTATCATTTGGAAAAAAAATAGGACAGAAAGACTAGAAAGATAAGAAAAAAGATTGCAAGACAGAAAAATATTGCTCGCTAAAACCGGGTCTTGCTCGTTAAAAGCGACTTTTGTTCCATAGACTTCACATTGATCCAACGAAATATTCTCGTTTTCCTCGGTAAATCCGGGTTCTCGTTAAATCCGAGCTCGTTATAAACGAGTTCGACTGTATTAAAAATATACAAAAATAATGAAGGTCATTAAAAGAAAATGGTCACTTTAAATTTTTTTTAAGTGGATGCTTGCTCCTAAATTCTTAATTTTCAATCGAGAAAGAATTGAATTGAAAATGAAATTTTACTGTAAAAAGGTACTGAAAGGGGCTGATACAGCCCCTTAAGTGCCGATATTTTTTTCGGAATTTGATTCGGAATTTTTTTCAGAGTCGAATAAAAAATTCTAATCTCCTTAACTGTCAGAAAAGTTACCAATATCTTTGTTACAATTTACTTATCATTCGGCTTTTAATGAAGAAGTGTGACAGATAATGGAAATACCAGCTATTGCTTCATATAGAAAAATATCTCATCCCAAAACAGCTTATGCAGAAATGGTCAACTATTGCTGAAAAGTGTTCCACAGAAAACCTTAACCATAAAAATAGTATATAAGCTAAATTTCAAGCAAGATTTAAGCAGAGAAACATTATCATGACTTATTAAAAAGAATACCGTCCCGATAAGCAATTCTTTTATTTAATAAGTATGAATTCTTATTGAAAGGAAGTTGTTTTAAAAATAAGTAAAGTAGAAACATAAGTTATAAATGGCTCATTAAACTGTTTTTAAATTACGATAATAGTTCATACAAATTTGATATAATGCTGACATTATGTTTCGTATTTAAAATACTGTAAATAAATACAGTTTTAAATTCAAATAGTTCAATTCAAAGTTTGAAAATGAGTAATAAAAATTTTAGGAAATTAATATAAATACTTTATATAATAAATTTCTTTTTTTTTACACAATTTTGCTGATTTTTATTGTTTTTTTTTTATCTTCAACAGTCATTATTGATAATAAATGGGAACTATTAAATGCATAGAAAGGACGTGTATATTATCTAGATACCTTAAGTTTATTGATTTGATTTACAAAAACACTCTGGTGATTTTAGTTATAAATTCATCGTACAGAAATATGGACATAATATTGGTTTTTATAAACAAGAACTTTTCTCAGTTTCAAACACAGAGATGATTTTTGCGCTTCAACACTGAGGAAGGTTCGTGTTCATAGAACCAAAATTATCTAGTATGTTCACTTTATTCACGTTATTTTGCTTTATAAATCCATATTAGCCTAAGACTTTAAAATTAAGCAATTGTATATACCAAGGTATACATATAACAAGGTGGGAGAAATATCGTAAACTCTTGCCTGTCCAAAGACATACACCAATTTAAAAATATAATCAAATTATTTAGGTCTCAACCTAACATTTTATCAACGGTGACAAATAATATTAAATACTTATAAATTATGAAATAAAATTACATACTTAAATATTGATACAAAATAAATATTTTATTATTTAAATTTTTTTTATATTTTTTAAATGTATTATATCTATTTCTTTTGCTTTACTTAGATTGGAGGAAAGAAGGAAAATACTACAGATATTGACAATCTAAACTCAAACCAGACAATTAGTCGAAGGCAAGATAGTGGGTTTGATCTAGTGAGTTATTTCTTAAATGGAAACCCTATTGCTCAACAATCTCAACAACAGCAGTCCCACCAAACGCAGCAAGCTGCCCCATCACAGCAATATTTGACCATACAACAGCAACATCAACTACAGCAGCATCTGCTCCAGCAGCAACAACAGCAACAGCAAGAACAACTCAAGCAGTTACAAGTACAGCAACTTCAACAGCTACAGCAACCCAGATCATTGGATCTCAATTACCAAAATAACTTAGTACAGCAATACCAACCCCAACAAAATGTTCCATCAAGTCGAGAAGGTGGTATAGGTATTCAGTTGGGTTTAGGTAATGGTTATCAATCAGGGGGAGGAGGTATTGGTAATGGTTATCAATCAGGGGGAGGAGTAGGTATTAGTAATGGATATCAGGGAGGGAATAATTATGTAGGAGGACAGCAAGGAAAAGAAATAGCGATTCAAATCGGAGCTGGTAAACCAATTACTTCTGTTGGAAGCCTAATCAGTCTGTTGCCCAGAATTTTCAAAGTTTTAACAGCTGGCGGTAAAGTTATGTTTGGTGTTGAGCTCGGAAATAATTTTTATTTCGGTCCTGTTGGGGCGAAACCCCTGGTAAAATTAGGTTGAAGCAAGTATGTAGAAAGAGTTGTTAAAAGTCTTTAAAGTTATTATCTGAAGTTGGTATCTTTACCACCAACCAGGTTATTTACAACTTTTAGAAGTTTAATTACCGCATCAGTATTGTAATTATAGAAATGAAGATGAAATAAAAATTTTAGAAAACAAAAAAAAATTTTCTTTTTTAAGTAACACCCCAGTTTATTAATCTTAAGAAGTGTTATCTATTGCGAATTTTAACAAAGATAGTAGAACTGGTTTAGTATAATATTTTAAATGCTTGTAAATATGCAATTTTGTTTAGAATTCATTTAAACATAAGTGTCCTTTTATTTGGAAACTAAAAAAATTGTAAAAAAAGTAAAAAAAAATTGTAAAAGAAATTATAAAGGGAAAGATCAGGGAAATTAAAAAAATTATGAATTTTTCTGAAGCACTTAAAAAATATTTTCGAAAATTTTTCCATTTTAAAACACTAGGTATAACTGATTATTTATATGTAATTAATACTACACACTTCCCAAATATAGAAAAAAGTATTGGACTTTATGAGGAGATTTCATGATATTACGACAATGCTTGTAAATAGATTACTGTAATTATGTAAAATAATGTAATTAATAAAAATATTTTAAACAAAAATATGAGAAACTTGTATTTTATATGTTGGATTTGACATAAAGGACTGTGAATATTTACAGAACATGAAATAATTCTCAATACTCTTTCATATCATAGTATAGTTAATATCTTCAATTGAGTTAACTTTTAAATAACGTGTTTCGTAGAAAAATTAATATGCATTATATTGTCCATTTATTTATTTATTGTCTTGAATAAAATAGATAATCTCTGTAAATATTTGATAAACTAAATCTTGGCACAATCTCTTGAATTTTTTATTTTTAGAATTGCCTTTAAATTGAAATATAACGGTAAGGGCAGGAGAAAAATGTATAAGTGTCTTTAATATTTACGAAGCAGCGTGAAAAGATATCTAACCACTGCCAAGAAATAAGCATACATTGACTCCGAATTGAAAATCAAAAAATTATAAGTTGATAGTTCTAGGCTCAAAATCACAAAAAATTGTTGGTTGATTATTCAATCTACTATCACCTCATTAGAATCGAAGTTTGAATTGATCCACATAGGCGGCAGAATAGAATCATCCGAATCGATATTATCTGCGGTTTCAGTGAACTATGCTGTTCAGACGTCTGCAAAAAGTAACTTGTAACTTTAAACTTTCTTCATATATTCGTATTAAAAAATCGTTGTAAAGCACTGCTATAAGGCGAGCAATAAAATCTATGTCTTTTCTGTATATAATTTTTAAAAAAAACATTTTTAATCAGATTTTCATAATTTATAGCCCATTAGGGTGGCAGAAGATATCGATTCAGAGCTCTAGGATTTAGCATGAACATTCTCAGATTTTCTTTTAGAATTTTTTTTTAATAAGAAAGAATAATGACAAATCTTTTGGTGGACAAGTATTTCTGTAAGATTTGTTGAATATTTTAAATAGGGGACACTTTTTCGTGGGATGGGAAAACCAATGTTTCAGTTTTTTGCAAGTATGGTTCTTTCTTTTGTGTGCTGAAAAGTTAAGCTAACCGGAGTATCTCATCAGCATTTAAAAATTAATTTTGTAGAAAAAAAAAGGTTCATTTTTTAAATCTTGAACATTGTTGCAGATTAGGACATCTTGGATATACATAATGATTCTAAATCACTACTCTTAATATAAATCTTCAATTCTTTTGTCAAAAATGTAGTTAAATATAAAAAAAAAATCTGTTATAAAATTCAGACGGATAATTACAAGTACATTGGAAGACGTGATTAAAAACTTTAAAATCAGTTTCATTGGAGAAGGAAACTAAAATGAGGGCATAAGGGATTGCTATAAACTCTTTTCAGTTTCTTTAGACATTAAAAATAGCTTTGGCATGCAATAATTTTGTAAATTGTAATAAAAGTTGTATTTTTTTTAAAACAAAACATTAATATGAGACTGTTAATGCGTGTAATTTTTACTTCATTTTCGGATGGGCTCCTAAAATTTTTATATTTCATATTGAAAGTAAGAAACTTTCAATATATGATAGTACTGTCACAATCACAAAGCAATTTTAAAACATCAATAGTTGAAAAATATTTACAATGACAAATATAGCGACTATTAAAGAAGAAAAAAAAGACTTCTTTCAAAACAAATAAAGTCAGCATTGAAATGCAAAAGCACATAAAATTCTGAAAATTGGAACATAAAGAAACCTAAAATAGTGACATACATAATACAAGTTTTTTTTAAAAAGAACAGTTTTAAACAACTTAGGTATTGCGATAAAAAAATATTGCTTAAATTTTTCTCTATACTCTTTTAAATGTCTAATATAACTAAATACAAATACTCTTAATACTCAATATTCTTTTGTAAGATCATCATTTATATGTGGATCAGAAAAGCACTTTATTTTTTTATTTAAATTTAAAATATATAGTGGCTATAAATAGACGCATTTTATTGAGAATTTGCTAATAATGATCATTTGGTGTAGCTTAAGAGCCTCTTATAGGGGAAAGTTATACAATATGACTATAACTTACCTTTAAAAAAAAGAAAAGAAAAAGAAGAAAAAAACATAATTTTTCAAATATATTGCACTAAAACTAATATTAGGTGCAGTAAACGCTTTAGGTCAATTTACTGAGAGATTTTAATTTTAAATTAAAAATTATGTAAAAATTTTGAATAGAAAACCGGAAAAATTTCGGGAAGCTTTTTCACAGCTGGTTTGGTTTTTAAATAAACGATTTTGTTTTTTTATTTTTACATTTCAAATAATTACCAGTTAAATTTTTCGCTCTAGATATTTCTTTTAAAAAGATTGCAGTTTCAAAAATATTTGTTACAGATTAAAACAAAAAAAAGGATAATTAATATAAATTGAAAGAAAATATTTCTTTTAGTACTGATGAACATACTGACTTACTATGAACATACTGACTTTAGAACAACATTAAGCTTAATCGAAACAAACTTCATATTTTTTTCTTCTTTTTCACTAAGATTACATTTACTTATGATTTAAATAAGTATAACAAAACTATTTAGAGGTTGCGAAATACTCTAAAAATTAAATAATAGCAAAAATATTTAATAAAATTTTGCAAATGTTCTTTAGTATTAAAGTATATTATATAGCAATGAATAAATTAAGCTGTTTCGAAGTTTAAAAGACGTTCTTTAAAACGACAAAAAATGATAAATTTACTATAATATATGTTTTAGCGTGATAAAAACTTTTCTTTTTAAATTTTAAGTAAATTTTTTTCAAATTATTTTTAACTTTAAATTTATTTTTAATAAAAAATTTCTTAATTTTTCCTTTTTGGAATTTAATGCTTACAGTAGAATTTAAATATAGGTAAATAAAATTTTCTAATCTAAAGAAGAAAAAAAAAAAACAGTCATGTATATCTAGTTAAATTTAACTCTTAAGATTCTTTATTATTTTTAGTTCTACATGTTGCAAGAATTCAAATAAAAGGGAGAATATAGTAAATTTGTTTGTTTCTCTATCTCTTAAATTAACTTCATAACTTCCTCACCTTTTACGTTCTTAATTGTACAAAATTAAAAAGAGGAATCAAGCTTGCTGTAAAATAGTTACACATTTGTGCAAAATTTTAAAAAAAATATATTGTTTAGATAATTTCACTACTTGATCAAAAGTTTGTTCGGGTTTTAAATTCTTTATAAACTCTCTAAATTTTTATTTTAAAATAACTTTTAATTAGAAAACTTTATTGATGTTAAATTTTAATAAGTAATACATTTCTGGATAAAGGAGATACAAAAATTGCGTATTTTGAAAAAGAAAGTTTAACATTTAAAAATTAAAATTTTAATTTTAACGTAAAATATAGAATTCTAAAATCATTTTTGTGTGAACATTTTACCCTCATCTCGATATAAATAACCTTTACATTTCATCCATAATCAAATTGTTAAAAACGCATTAGGTAAAGAATTGGTTTCGTAGATTTTTAAATCGTTTCATTTGTAAATGATGATGGCGTTGCTTTTGGACTGTTTATTTCTACATTGTTCATGCCTTTTTTCAATTTTCATTTTAATCATTGTCATTTATATAAAAATAGAAACTCACATGAAATATACATTTAAAAATTGAGAATCTGATTGGAGAATTTTAAGCAGAATGGCCAAACCAGACTCAGTTAGAATGTTCTGAAAATCTCAATAGCACTTTATGATTCTGTTCTTAGCTATGTTATTGTAGTTTTTTTTTTTTTTTTTTGATTTATAATACTGATAAAAGAATTATTAAATAATGAATAATGCCTTCACATGCAAACTATAAACTGGATCGTTCAAAAAGTCGACCGTCAAACGATTGTTTACTTTTCGAAAGTTGAAAAAATTTGGAACGAGTTGCAAAATCTCTGTGTTCAATGTTGATAAAAAAAAACTTAAAAATGAATAAAAGCTAATTTGAGAAATGCGTAAAGAAATCATTAGCCGAGCTTTTCACTTTTTAAAATTTTAGATCATAATGTAATAACATTTATTTAACTAATGATGAAAAACTTATTTCTGTAACATCAGACTAAAAAAGAAATATTCCACTTACCTGTGCTTGAATTGATATTTAAATGTTTGTCAATAATTTTTATAAGAGTTAACAAATTTATCTTCGTAGCAATTTTAGGTTTATTGGAGGATAAGTTTATTGGATGAACAATTTCACAGTTTGAAAATTATATTCATGATTAACTTATTTGTTTAGTTAATGTTTTAATTCAGATAAAATTGTTGTCTATATAAGTTCCACAGACATCACTTGTTCCAAATCTAAAAAAAGAATGATATCTATGTATAAATCTGTTGCCACTTGTAGGTTTTTAGTGATTGATAGAAAACTAGATTTGTTACTTTACAGTTACTTTACAGTAAAATCATGTTTATTATATTTATCCAATATTAAGTCGCATAATAAAAATATTTAAGAAAACAAAATTAAATTAATTTAAAATTGATGAAAAAATCGTTTGCAAAATTTGTTTTAAGCTTCAAAACAAAATCGTCTGCTTTAATATTATACTTTAAACCTAGTGAAATTAAAGTTTATTTACGTAATAGACTATTGATAAAGTCGATATTATATTTTGGCTTCAAAAATATTGTTTGAGTATGTTTTATACTTTTTGAATGGGGCATTTTACATTTTTATATCAATAATATAAATCTTTTTATTTGTAAAAAAATATTATTCTTTCTTTTATAGCTGGATTAAAGAATATTAATATTTGCAAAAATATTACATTTAAACAGTTTTATGATCGAGTTTCGCGACGTTCATTAATATTCACTAAATATTTCTGTTAAGCTAAGATTTAACTATGTAACTAAAAAGTTAAATACGTTACTTCAAGAAATTAAGGATAGCTCTTAGTGTATCACTTGACTAATACTTATACAGACAGGTTGAGGAAAATCTCATTTGCTTTTTTTCTTCTTTCCCAAAATAATTTTATTTTATCAAATGTCAATAAATTTTTATTTGTCTGATGAAATAAATTTCTTTTACATAGAATTGTGTCATAATAAAAGTAATTATATGCATTTTATTGCTGGGGCAACTGTCTTTTTTTGTGCTAATGCTTTTTTTTTTTATTTTGAACAAGGTTTTGTGAACATATTTTTTTCAAACATTTGTTAAATTTTTTAATGCGACATGATTATTTTTTAATAATTTTTAGTTGCTATAGGCTTTTGCTATAGGTTATTGCTATAGGCTTTTATCCAGTGGTCAGAAGGAGAGCACTACAAGTAGTGAAACTAATGTAGTCGCTACTTTTTTTCATAGTTTGTAGTTTAGTGTGCTACTTTTAAGAGAGTAGCGTAGTGAGTAGTGCGATACAAAAAAAAGGAGTTTGTAGTGATTCCTGGTTACTAGTTTTAATGTTAGTTTAGCATAGAAACACGACTCTAACGCAACTAAATTTTTGAATGCAATGGCTACAAATCTTCGCGGGATCCGTTAAGGAATGCAATGAAAATACCCCTGCAGCTTCAGCTGAGCGTTAAATGAAATTTCATACTTAAAATCATATGCAACTAATATTTAAACTGACTATTATGAAAAATTGATAATTAATCACTTTAATCACACTTTCACATGTGAATGTACACTCACGAATTATTGATGTTATTTCAGAGGAAGGAAACATATTTTCGATGTAATTAATTTCTTAGAAGAAATTAAAGAGCATTAAACAATTAACAAAATTGCAAGTATTTGTTAATTTCCTAGCCTTTTTTAAATTAATAAACGCTGTCGAGAAATGCATACTAAGTTAAAGATTGAATAAACAAATTCAAAAAAATTTCTGGAAATAAACAGGCTTCTGTAAACATGAATAAATATTTCTTAACAATTCTTTTACATTTAATATTAGCCAATTTCTTATTCGAAACTCTTTTGAACATAGGGTAAATTAAGTTCGTCAGCAAAGTTTATCTCCTTAAAGCAGTGAAGTAGTTACTAAATTCCACAGTAGTTCGTAGGCCCTATACTTTAAAAAAAAGTTTTTGTAGTTGCTGTGAACTACATTTGTAACAAAGTAGTTATAATTGGACTAAACTACAAAAATAATGTAGTTTTTCCTACCACTATTTTTTTAAAAATTTGCTATAGGGATAGAAAATTATTAAAAAAAATGAAGTGAATCAATAAATTAGCTATTTCAAATATTAGTGAATCTGCGTTATTATGAATCAATGAAATAGGTAATCGGTAAATCAGAGAATGACCGATTAATATACAGTGTCAAAATCTTATAATTCACGATTTTGTCGTTGACGTTCCCAAGTATTCTATGAAGTTCTTAAAATATCAAATTGTTCTATTCCAGTTTTTATATATTTTTATGTGTTGTTGATGATGTGAAAAATGTCTTAAATTTGGGAGAGTCCGACAAAGCCGGGAAAGTTAATAAAAGCAGGACCCGGCAGTTTTTTATATGAAATTACTGCTGTCATTTATCAGAAACCACATGCAGCTTGTTGTAGACAGATTCCATGGTATTAAGAGAGGAATTAAAAACACAGTAGGCTATTTGTTTTTCAAAGCCAAAGTTTTTAAAAATTCGATTAGAAAAATTATGATATTTTCCTGCCTATTTAGTTTTATAATTTCAAATTGATTGCGTTTTATTTCAGTGGCTACAACACCTGATTACTTCTTTTTGTTATTTTTTCATTTTTAAAACCGAATTTTCATCATGTTTTAAATATTTTAAGGCTTTTTTTCTCTAAGATGGCGATGTCGGACAAAACCAGATAGATATATTCTACAATAATCCAAATCAAAATTACTAGGAAATTGGTAACAGCAGCAAAAGATAAGCACATGAATCTAGTAAAAGCCCCGATGGCTCAGGAGAGCGTCCGCCTTCCAATGAGGTGAACGGGGTTCGAATCCTGGCGATGTTAAGAAGCCATGGCCAGAAGACCATGATCTTTGGTCAAAAGTTAAAATTAAATAATCAACTAAAATATGTGTAGGCAGTTTTAATATCGCCCAAATTAAGTATTCATAATCATTCCAAACATTATAATTTACTTTTTGGACCGACGAGAGTACAATGTAGTGAAAAATATGTTAATTTTTTTATATTTTTAAATGTAACTTTTAAATTTATATTTCAGAAATATATATAGGAATTTCACCTTACTGTTGCATTTTTATCGGAGTAATTAGTCCGAAATTATAGTACAATTTTTCAATTTGTTGAATAAGTTAATACTCTTGACAAACTTATAGTTTATATCTTATCATTTGACATTTTACAATGTTTGACTCACTTTCGAAACTTATCTCCAAAAAGTTCCACGAGGTAATTAGCTAAACTTTTTTTTGTTATCTTCTTTGATCTTTCTTCTTTCGAAAAGACCTGCCCCATTTTGCCCATATTGCAAAGGTGGACTAAATATACCGAAAAACAAAAATTATGCTTATTTTCATGTTTTCGCGTTATTTCGTAATTAATTCGCGCTATTTTGTAATATTATTTCAGAAATATAATTTGCTTTTCATTTTTAACATAAAATTACGAAAATTATTATATTTTCATTGCTATATTTAATTACTTAAACGTACTATATTATTTTTCTTTATTTTTGCTCGCCATATTTCAGCCGCTATTTTTTTTTTTTTTTTAATTTTTAGTGTATTTCAAAATTTCAACTATGAATTCAATTTACCTGCACATGAAAACCCCCAAATTTTGAAACAAATTTTATCAAAATACTAATTTTGGCCACGAAACCTTGGATGCTGGCCCACTGTGCGATGGCTGGTTGATACAAATTCCGTATCCGGCTCGCACCGACCACAGTGATGACGTGAAATCTTCAGTGGAAGACGGATCATTTGTTAAAGTACCCCTGCCGTTAGGCTGACCGTGGGATGTTATTGTGATCTTCCTCTCCATGTAACGCAAATGCGGGTTAGTTCTATCAAAATTCCTCCACGAAGGCAATTTTCTCCCAATACTTGATCCAAGAGTTCCCTTGTCTTTTGGAATGGGTTCAAAATTACATGGCTACGTAGTTGAACATTACTAGTCGTAAAACCAAAATTGGGTCGTCTGTTCAACGACGGTTATAAAATAAATCTAGTAAAACCTAAAGAGGCAACATGATGTAAGTCTGTTTGTGATTTCTGTCTTAAAATCTGATCAACGACTTAATATACAATAAATTCAAAATACGTCTCTTACGTCATTCCTTGACTTTAAATTCGATGTACAGTGCGCAAAATTAAAAACTGACCACCCTTGATAGCTTTTGATCTAATGATCGGATCTTCAAGTTCTAGGACTCATTCTTAATGATTCGAAGCAATAATTTCAAATATGCTAAGAAATTTTATGAGAAATATTAAAACAAATTAAAAACTTTTTACACGCAATCATAAAATTTATTTACCATTTTTTATTATTTTATTTAGTATTAGTTGAGAACATTTGGAATTGTAATGTATGAAATTTTTTACAACATTTTATATGGCAAATAAAATTATTCAAAGTAATTTTATATTTCAAAATGCAACATTTGAGTGAAATCGGTCGAACAGTTCCTGAGACATCGAATTTTTAAAATGCGACTTTTTTAAAATTTGATTTCTCAGGAACTATTGACCAACTTCACTCAAATTTTGTATTTTGCCATATTAAATTATATTCATTAAAATGAAGTAAAAAATTTTGTACCTTAGAGTCGAAATTTTTTTCGACTAATATTATATAAAACAATAATAAAAAATGATAAAAAGTTTCTAAAAAAATTTTTTTGCATGAAATTATCTTTAAATAAGTAAATCTTATAATTTTGAGCAAAATATTTTCAATTCGCTTAAAAAGTTCTCGAGATATGGCGAAGTACGCAAAAAGTAAAATTAATATAAAGGGGTCCAATTTTGGATCGCTCTCCTGACTAGTGGGACCATAGTTCCCATATTACGGCTACCCTCTATATTTTGGGTGTGAGAAATCTGAATAAATCGAAAAAAAAAGATATGTTGATTCAGAGTAATTACGTTTTTGTGTTAGATTTTGTAACATAAATTATCGTCTGCACTAACTTATTAGCATATTTGAGGTCACCCTCTCGAACGATGAAGAGTGAGTCCTAGAACGTAAGAATTCGATTCGTTAGATCAAAAGTTGTTCAGGGTGTTCCGTTTTTTATTTTTCGCACTGTACGCTTCTCAGTGTAAAAAAAGACATAATATCAATTTTTTGCTACAAATAAATATTTCAGTATGAAAATAAGTATATCTATTTTTTCATTATTTCTGTATTTAAGTACACTTCCAAAAATAATTAATTACCCTCAAAAGTATATGAAGTAAGAAGAAAGCACCGTGTTCTATAGAAAAAAAAAGAAACTTTAAGGACCCGGTTTTATCCGCCTTAATTCTAAATAATTTTCATTCTAAATGTAACCAGTGAATAAAAATTAATTTTTGTCTTAAAATGTTTCAAATTTTGCTTTTAGGAATAAACTGTGTTATCTGTTAAATTTGAAAGTAGTTTTCCTTTAAATGATCTTAATTTGTACTAAACCCACTTTCAATTACACTTGGATTTTTTAACTCCCTCTTTATGTATTTATAAAACATGCAATATACGTAGGCCCAATATAAAAAAAAATGCAATGGCGTCTTGATAAAATTTTTAGGGCATAAAATTTAACAATTTAAATATTTTTGTTGGTTTCTTTAAGAAGAATAAAAAATATAACATAAAATAAAGTATGAGATTATTTTACCAAAATGACAGTTCGCATTGTTTTCAAAACTTTGAACACTTATAAATGGGATAATTGCACAATTTTGTTAAAAAAGATTTTCAATTTCAAAATTTTAAAAAAGAGGAAATCAACAAGGAAATTATTTTAAAGAGGAAAAGTTAATTATTCAAATATTAACTTAAAATTTTATTTTAATATGAGACCACTCATTTTTCACCAATTTTTATTAATATGTTATTGTTTCTAAGCCCGTCTTTCAGATTAAAAATTTATAAATAATATTTAAAACAACCATCATTATTTCCAAATTTTAATGACAATTCTGAACACACGTAAACAAGTATCTTATAAACTGCTAATAGTCTTTTCTTTCTTCTTCTTTTTTTGGTTTCTGCAACTAAAGAACCATCAAAAGGTGCCTTATAAATGATAAAATCATTTTTCATTAATTTTTCCCTAAAAAATTATATTATTTCGTAATTGAGGCCAAGAAAATAAATATTCTGTCAAAAAAGATGTGAAACATATTTTACCATAACAAGATTTACACTTAAAAAGATGTAAATTACTTATTTTAAAGAAAAATAACCATATTTTACTTAATTCGTTAACACAATCTCCTTAAATACTCATCCATCTATCTTAATTAACTTGTCATAATTTTTACCCAACATCATTTCATTACTATAGTCAAAAAATATGGCGCAAAGCTACATCTAATTCTTCGTACGTGTCGTTGCGTTTAACTCTAGCTCTAGATTTTGTATTCGGAAGTATTTTGGAAAAGTTAAGAAAATGAACCTAATCCAAATTATTCAGAAACAATGGACAATGGCGGAGTAGATTTTGAGAGAAATGACAATGAAGTCATATCCAAATAAAGTTCTCTAGATATTTCATAAGCTTTTCACGTGATTTCACAAGTATTACGTTATGAACTTCGAAAGCGAAAGAAAGTTCAACGCGTTTTATTTTAGAGGTTAGGAGAATTTGGAAAGCAGTTTTTTTTAATGACAACCTTACTTATTATTATTAGTGTTGTAAACTGATTGATTGTGATTAGTTTCTGTGAAAGCTTTGTCCAGAATTCTTACAAAATTAAATTTTTTAATAAATAAAGTACTATTCTTATAACTGCTATGAATTTTTGTGTGACTGTTTAATTAAATTTTGGTCATCTTTACTCGGCACCCTCTATGCTAATTTTTTAAAAGCGTGTAATGGCGCTGTAAAAAAGTCCAGATCAAATTAGGGTAAAAAGTACCGGGTACTCAGGATACTGTTACTTTTTACCTAAAGATCCATTTTTCCTGGAACATATAACAAAACAACAAATCTGATATGCTGTAAATTTTACAGCAATAATTGCCGTAAAATCACTAAATATAATTAAATCTAATTATTATAATTAAATAAATATCTAATCAAATAAATATTACTGTAAGAATCAGGGTATATTGTTTTATGATAAAAATGGATTTTACAGAAAAAAATGGATTTTACGGATAATGAATTAACTTACTGCAAAATATTTTTGCACAAAATGGCTTACTAATCATACATTTAAACAAAAATAATTAGCCCTCAGCGTAATATTTTCGAACAAAGTGTCTTACCAAACAAGCATTTCGCAAAAATAATCAACCTACTGCTAAATATTTTCAAACAAAATGGCTTACCAATCATACATTTAAGCAAAAATAATCAACCTACTGCTAAATATTTTCAAACAAAATGGCTTACCAATCATACATTTAAACAAAAATAATTAACCCTCAGCGTAATATTTTCGAACAAAGTGTCTTACCAAACAAGCATTTCGCAAAAATAATCAACCTACTGCTAAATATTTTCAAACAAAATGGCTTACCAATCATACATTTAAGCAAAAATAATCAACCTACTGCTAAATATTTTCAAACAAAATGGCTTACCAATCATACATTTAAGCAAAAATAATCAACCTACTGCTAAATATTTTCAAACAAAATGGCTTACCAATCATACATTTAAGCAAAAATAATCAACCTACTGCTAAATATTTTCAAACAAAATGGCTTACCAATCATACATTTAAGCAAAAATAATCAACCTACCGCTAAATATTTTCAAACAAAATGGCTTACCATTTAAGCAAAAATATAATGAACCTACTGCAAAATATTTTTGAGCAAAATTACTTATCCATCATACATTTAAACAAAAAAAAATAATTAACGCTAGCTCTATTTATGAGAAAAATTAAATTAAGTGTAAAAAAAAAATTTATGTTTTCACATGACATACAAACTATTGACTAAATTTATTTTTACGAAACATTTTGGAAATCATTTCTTGTGCACATACTCAAGAGTTCCTTCTTTCAGTAAAGGTGTAAAAATTTAGGAAGAAAATACTACATAAAGAATTTTAATGCAAGTAATTATTGCAAAAATTGTTTGTGATTTGACAGGAAAATTGCGTTTTGAAGAATATTTTTAAATAAGCATAATTGTTAAGTAAAATTATTCTATAAACTTAATAATAATTGCTTCTTTCTATTGTATAGTAATGAACTCTTATGGCAAATACAATAAACTGCTGCATTAGGGGCAAATCACTCATTTATTCATTAGTCCTAGGTAAAAAGGCTAAATAGAATTGCTTAGCCACGATTTCAGTTGATCCTGAGTAGGCCTCAGCTGGAATTAAACCTGAATTTTTTATCCCGAAATACTGATTTATTCCTAAATCACCACTTTTTATTTTAATATAATCAGCGATAATTTAATCATTTTCACTTCAAGCATAAATTAATATAATTTTAGACTTAAATTTGAACATTAGAAAACTCATTTTTTCCATTTATTAATTCAATGGACTAAGTTTTCCTAAATTTTTTTTAAAGCAAGATTATACTTTCTTATATTAAAAACTTTTTACTCGTTCAAACATTTTTACATCTATTTATTAAAAATGGTAAAATTAACTCAATTAACAAAAATAACGAAATTATATTTTAAGTAGAAATGTTTATTGATAATTTTATTAGATAAGTAGATTAAAGGGAAAATTGCCTCTAACTGAAAAACGTACTTCCTTTGGATATTTTTTAAAGGAAACACAAATATGCTTCGTTATTATAGAGAAAATTGAACACGATACTAGTCAATGGTGTGTGAAAAGTTGCACGTGTAACTGCTTGGGTTTTATAAATTTTCCTTAAATATTTATGACATTTGGTTGAGTCATTTCAAAATATATGCTTGTTAAATAAGAAATTTTTAGAATGAGTTTAAACACGGAAAAGTTAAATTCGTAAATATATACTAAGAAAAAAAAGTATGTGAAAACTACCAGAATATGATAAAATTTACCATCTTTCTGGCTCTATTGGAACACCAAAAAGATCAGTAATTTTTACCGAAGCTCTTTGGTAATGAGTTTGGTAAAATTAGCTGTAAAATATAATTTTATAATCTGTGCAATATGGTAAATGTGATAAAAGTTGATTTATCATGATACTTTCGAACATGGCCTTAAAATAATTTATTCCATTAAATTTGCATTTTAGTCATTGTTCTATTTGTTCTACTTTTTACTGTATGTGTGATAATATGAACTACAATTTTGAAAACCAGAATTTCCGGTAAGCCGTTACCCTATGAACGGGACATTTAGCAAATAAAAATGGTTTAAATACTAAATATTTTAGTTTTATAAACAGAATTATGTTTTTTTTTTTTAATCAGAAATGTTATTTCATACAATATGGGAATCTTACCAGAATTGTTTCCCAAGTCACTGAGTTAAAAATTTCAAGCTCTACTTATAAATTATCCGAAAAATTACGTTTTTCATTATCCGAGTGAACATAGTAACTCTTTTATGCTTGAAAAAATATCTTAATACTAAAAAAAACATTAAAAAAAACTTAAAAATTGAAAATTAAATTTGGAGTTATGCCGAATTTTATTAAAAGCTTACTGAGTTTTTTGCGATTATTATCACTAAATAATTTAAATAAATTATCTCAGTAACTAACTATCTAGGTGATATGGAACAACATCAAACACAATTTCATTAAACATAATTTTCCGTTTTAAAAGAGCACGGTGATAAAAAACACTCTAAATGCGGGTTTCTCATTAATTCCCTGATGTTTATAAGCATGAAATGATTGCAGCAGAGTTTAAGGTAGAAGAAGAGATCATTTCTAATAATTGAAACTAATAGCAGTTGGGAAGAATTACTTCAGTAAAAATCATCAAATTGTTGCACTCTAGTATCTATCATGTACTTCTTTTATTAATAAATAATTTTCCTTAAAGTTGGAAGATTAATTGCATTTTTTTAAAAGCATGGCTCACTTCATATTAATATACCATTCACAATCATTTGGGGAAGAGTTTTAATTGGTTATTATTATTCCAGTTATCACAAAAGCAAATGAAGAAAAAAAAGAAAGCATTCATTTTATTTTATCTTTTTGTTTAAAATATTTCCATTTTACGCAGAAATAAAGTATTTTTAAAATGAAACCATCAAGAGCTTAACTTAATAATTATAAAATAAAAATTCGTGTATATTATGTTTTAATGTAGTTAGATGACCGGGACAGCTTGGTGTGCAGAGCGTTCGTGAGAACGGGAGTTCGAATCCAGCTAGCCGATGACTCCCCGTGCAGTAGATGGTGACTGGTACACATTAAATCTGTCGGATCACAAAGTCTTCCATGTTCCCATAGCAAATTATACCTCAGGGGATACTGAAGTGAAGACTGATCGTTCTCTGGTTCAGGTCAAAATTACGATCTGTGGATGATTGAATGGATGTACGAATGGGCCCGCCCTATAAACGGGTGTGACGCATGGGTGTAGCAGAAGTGTTGGCCATAGATGGCACCAATTGAAAACAAGAACACTCGCACCTGTTGCCACAATAGTCTACCACAACAACAACAATATAGTTAGATGACTGTAAAACACCTATCTGAAGAATAGTTCGACTAGTCAGCCAAAATATTTTAACCGAAACAGTACGATAGCATCAAATACAGTGTGTGTTCTAGCGTTGAAGTGCCACGAACAAGGATTTCTTTTGTCGCACACAAAATAAATTCTATTAAAATTACCAGACTTGTATGGCAGTGACATTTCTGGTAAGAAAACTCAAAACTTAAAAAAAAAAAAAAAAAAAAAGAGAATAAAAGGTATTTAAACCATTCATTTGGCAATTTATCCGTACGTATGGTAATGGTTTAACGGAAATTCTGGTTTCCAAAATTATAGTTCTTATTACCATGCATTTCGTAAAAACTACAATACTGAAAAGTAAATTTAACCGAATGAATGGTCTTTATGCCAAGCTCTAAGGTATCATGATAAAATTACAACATTTTACCGTACTTATAACCAAACAGCATGGTAATAAAACAGTATTTTATTGTTAATTTTACCAAAAATCATTAACAAAGCGCTTCGGTAAAAATTATCTATGGTTTTTAGTATCCCCACGAAGCCCAAAATACTATAAATTTTGCCATTTTCTGGCAGTTTTGATCACACTTTTTTCTCAGTGCGTAAACTAGACCAAAAGTGTTATGAATGGGGTACGTCCGGTAATAAACTATAAAAAATAATAACCGACACTGAAAAAAGGAAGTATCTTCTCTGAGAGAAAGATTCAACTTCTAAAAGAGAGTGTAACACTGAGACAAAAGCATGGTAAGACTACGAAGTAAAGTTTATCGTGTTTTTTCCCTTTAGGGCAGTGTTTCCAAAACTTATGACTTTTGTGTACCCTTTCTAAATTTTTCGTAACGCTGTGTACCACCAATAAAAAAAATGAACGAATTTTTTACCATAAAAAAATTGCACAAAAGTTAAAAATCATAATTGGCTGTTGACACCCAGGGCTAAAGAGAATAGAAGAGCTGGTTCACTCCTTTGAAGAAACTCTCGCCGCGCCAATCCTCCGATTTTCCCTAGTGACGTCAGTTTGGCGCAAAACTCGCACTTTTTACATCAAGAACAGAGCGTTCGGCCTTACTAGCTCTAAGTAATATTGGAGCATTTCTTTTTGTGACATACTCTAAGACATTTGTTATTTTATATAATGACTTTCCTCAGTTTTTGCAGTGAATTTACAAAAATGTAAAACTATTAACGAAATGCCAGTTTGCGCGATTGCAACTTGCAAAAATTCTGATAGAAAAACAAAAGGAAAAAATATAGTTTTCCGCGTGTTCCCTAAAGTAAATGAACAACTATGTAAAGAATGGATTCCGAAATGGCACAGTTAATATAAAACAGCAATACGTTTTTTCTATCGTTAAGAACTTTTATAAAAATTCGTTATCTAAATAGAAATCGCCTCGTTACTTCAAAAAGAAAGGCAGGTGAAAAAAATTAAAAAATGGATAAAGTCAAAGAAAATTAAAACGTATGTAAAAAGTATAAATATAATATATAGTTTATAGTTGAAATTATTATAATATATAGATATAGTTGAATATAGTTCTAATTTCATAACATATTTTTTAATGTAGTTATTCTAAATATTTATGATTTTTGAAAAAATATATATTATCTTAAATTTAAATATCTATAAGTTATATCATCTTAAATTTAAATATCTATAAACAATTGTAAAATTTCTAATGTCATTATGAACCTAAATTGTTATTTTGTTTCAGTAATTAGCGTTTAAGGTTGATGTTTCCTAATGATTAAGTATGAACAAATTGCTATTAACGGCGTATTTTAAAATCAGGGATTCTAAATTTAACTCAACTTATTTTTATAAAAGAATATGTAGATAAAAAAAGTGTCGATATATGCTTTTCTTAATAATTAAAGTTAAAACTGAACTTTTTAAAATAAAGTATTTATAGTGTCATTTTCGCCAACTAGTAAAATATTTTTATAAGTTTATAATGGTATTTTTTTAATATAATGGCCAAGAAAGTTTTTTTGAACTATGTTTATGAATGGAAATAATGTGTTAATTACGTAAAGTTTGAAAGCTAATAACCAGAAAAAGTCTAACTTATTTTTACAAAGAGAAAGATGCAAAGTTATATCTTTGCTTGCGATCTCCGATACCTGTGGACACAGTGACGTCATGAGGAGGGAAATCGTAGCTTCAGCTCTAAGAGCGGAGTGAACTAGCCCTTCTATTCTCTTTAGCCCTGATTGTCACCACTAATTATTAACTGTTAACTCTGCAAGAAAATGACCAATAGAAAAATACGTAATCGTAAATTTTCATGGCCAACCTTGTTTTTAAATAAAATTTTTTGAAATGTTCGTTTGTTGCAAGATATTTCACATAAGAACGTGTACCCCCGCTAAACTGTCCCCGTACCCCTGGGGGTACGCGCACCACACTTTGGGAAACACTGCTTTAGGGGAACACCAAAAATTTTTCATTTTGGTAAAATTAACAATAAATTAAGGTTTTAATCCCATTATGTTTTATAATACGTGAGGTAAAATTTGGTAAATTTACATGAAAAGATGGTAATTTTATAGTACTAGTATAATTTGAGATGACCCAAAAATTTTCGGTTTGATAACCTCTATTTTTTCGTGACCGAGCGTTAGCATTGTTTTTGGTCAGTCATCCACGTTTTTGGTCATCCACGAACTTTTACAACTATAAAAAATACATATTTGTAAAGCTTCAAATGCCCTGAACTAAATCAATATCTTAAATATTACGCATCAAAGCTATGATAACTATTTTGAAAACCAGAATTTCCAGCAAACTGTTACTATAAGGAACGGAAAAATGACCAATGATTTAAATACTGCATATTTTTGTTTAATTACCAGAAATATTTTTTTTCTTTTTCTTTTTACAAGATGGTCTTTACAAGTACGGAAATTTATCTAGAATTCTTTTTCTCCGTCTACAAAAATATTTAACTATGCCCAGCAGTTGTATTACATAAATGCAAAAACTTTAATTATTTAAAAACTTTAAATGGTGCACAAAAACGTCTTTTGGATGGGTGCGACAGTTGATTCTTCGTACAAAATGATTTTGTTTCAATCGCGAAAACTAAAAATATACAATAGTAAAATGACCTCATTTTTGAACATCGTTTGAATATGCTTATATTCAAACGATTTTGAAATAATTTTTCTCTCACATTTAAATCTCTAAAATATCAATGACTAAAGAAAGGAAAGTTTGCATTTGAGGGTTCAAACAATATAATCAATCGAACAATGAAAACCGTAGCAAAATTATTTAACCAGGAAGAAAGTCGTAGAAAAGTTACATTGTTTCACTTCCGACAATAAACTAATTGAGCTTCTTTCTACGATTGAAAGAATCTTAAAATTATGCCACCTTTCTTCGAAACACAGTTATAAATGTGGTGACAAATATCATTTTCCATGGTAATACATATTATTAAAATGGAAGAGAGTTCGATTAGGACAGATTTTGCCTTTTGTAGAACTTTCTCAGGAATGAAATGAGGAATTTTAATATGATTCTTCTAAATTATTAATAAAAATAACATTTCTTAAGCACGTGAACATGACAGTGCATACGTATTGAATCATACCTATTGAAGAGAATCAACCAACTCCATGAAAAAATGAATAAAAAAAAAAAACTGGATTAGCATAATAACGGTCTTATTGCTTTATTTTCGGTCTAAATATATTTTTTAAAAAAATTAATGTTATTAAAGTAAAGGTTTTATTGAAAATTTAGTATAAATTTATGAATATTATTAATTAAGGAAATTGGTATTTTGTGACGATATAGCTACTGCACAAAAATATTCGATAACATTTGATAGTTGAATAATTATAGTAAAAAAATAATTTCACCAATGGGAATGAATTTTATTTCAGTGAAATTCAATGCAACGAAAAATCAATCGATATGAATTAACATAATTCATAAAGCTAATCAGCTAATAAATAAACTAATAAATAAAAAAATATATATAAATAAAAAATAAAATATATAAATAAAAAATGAAATATATAAATAAAAAATAAAATATATAAATAAAAAAATTAAAAATAAATAAGAAGAGAAACATCCAATCTTTTATTCAGAAATTTAGGATTAATTTAAAATGTTGATAGCAAAAAATGCTGAAAAAATTAAACGTGAAGATATAAACATAATATTTTAAGTTTTATCAAACAGAAAAAATAATATTTTAGAATTATTTAGATTTCAAAAAATGCTTTTTTAAAAATACATATTAGAAGATCTCTAAAAACAATTTTTGAATATTTATTGTTTGTATTAAAAAAATCGAAATAAAAATATTATGCAAGATTTAAAACAATTTTAAATGTGTTTGCCACTTCATACAAAAATTTATACAAATTTTGGTCGGAATTAAGCAGCTTAGCATTCAGAAAAATGGGTTATTTGAATTTTTTTTAGAGATCTTTTTCTCCCGTCATTTCTTCAGCCATAAAGTTTGTTTAAAATTAAAAGATTTTATTCTTGAAAAGTAAAGCGAAAAAATTATGATCCTTATTCAAACATTAAAAGTGTGTGCTAAATGCTTTTGTATCAAATTTTTTATCTAAGTACAGGATTTGGGTACCCGGGTGTCAAGCAGTACCTTATAAAACATGTCTTAATGTAGTTATCGGAGCCTAGAAGCTTAACTAGATCACTCAACTCTAGTCAATCAGTCAATTGCAGTAATATTAAGATTTTTGATGACTTCAAAGTGTTTACATTATTTCACTTTCATATGAATCGTTGCCTCTGAGAAAATGTACTTATTTTGTGATTTTTTTTACTTGATAACTGCCAAACATTTTAATCAAATTAAAACAAGCAATCAGCATGCACATCTATAAAAAAATAAACAATACGATTTCACAAGAAACATGTCAACTTGACAAAAAAGAACAAGATAGCATTTTTGTTTGGTCATTGGAAACGAATTAATCATTGATGGGAGAAATTAAAAATGCAATGAAGTCAGCTTAGACAATCTCGTACAATCTAACAGCAGAAACAATCTCGCGAAGTCTTCACTTTTTTGTTGCAAGGCTTTCTTTTTTTTTTACGACAGACGTTGAACAGCCGTATCCTTGCAATTTTGAACCCAATCCAGAGGACAAGGAAACTCCTGGTTCAAGTATTGGGAGAAATTTACCTTCGCGGAGGACTTTTTGATGGAACTAACTCGCATTTGCGTTACAAGGAGAGGAAGACCACGAGAACCTCCCACGGTTAGCCTGACGGCAAGGGAACTCTAACCCATGATTCGTCTACCACTAAGGATATGCCGCGTCAGCACTGTGGTTGTTGTAAGCTGGATGCGGAATTCGTCTCGACCAGCCATCTCCTGGTTTCGAACCCGGTTCACCTCATTGGAAGGCGAACACTCTTTCCCCTGAGCCATCGCGGCTCTTGATGCAAGGTTTGGTAGGTAAGTTAAAAATAGATTTTATACAATCGAATTGAGTAATAAAAATTAAATCCTATATTCTGCCAAAATTAAAACTTTTGGGCGAATTCTGTGCTGTCCAGGAACTTCGAGTTCGCTTTCGGTAGATTGTAAAGGGGCAGTTCTGCATAGATCAGAAATTTTGAAGGCATGAGCGTATATTATAACGCAATTATAAGCATATTGTTTCTTATTAAACAATTTATAGACAATAATGGAATCAACAAGATCGGAAAGAACAGTAAAGACAATATACGACCTTTCTATTGTCCTTGGTAGTACGATAGATGTGTTAGAACAAGATTAAGATGTTTTAAGCCTCCAATATAGTCACAAGTCCTCGAGCCTTCTGATTTTCAATTATCTCGTCATGGAAATAGAGGCTGAATATTACCGAACGCAGAAAGAAAAAAAAAAAATTCCGACAAAAAATCTGACGTCTGATCTATTCTGGAAATTTCAAAGTTGCTTAAAATATTAAAAAAGCTTGTAGAATAGAAGAGCGCATTTACAAATATAAACGAAATTTAAATATGCTTTTTTTTCAATCTCCTTTGGAAATTTTTTTGGCATTTTAAACGCTATTAAAAATTTGAACCACAATTATAATTCAAATTTGGAGCAGTCTTAATATGGTGCAAAGTTGAACCATATTATCGTATTTCTTAAACTTGAATACACGATACTATAGTTCAACTTGAATAGAAACGTAGTTTTATTTGGCACCTTATTAAGTTTGCAGCTAATATAACTTATAATAAGTTATCAATATTATTGTTCAACATAGAAAAATTTTTTATGAGTGTCACTGTCGTTTTAAATTTGGCAAGGAATATTTGAGGAAAGATGTTTTCGTAATTTAAGTTTTAAAGTACAATATTAAAAAAAAATACGGATCAAATTATGATAAAGTACTTTCATCCTGAATGGAAAATCTGTAAAATTCATTTTTATTGTAAAATTGTATACCTTAATTTTTACAGTAGTATTTATTTAATTACAGTAATTTAAAGATTATACAGTAAAAATCATGGTATATCATTATTCCATAAAATTTTGCAATATTGATCCTCAGAATGTATGTACTTTTTACGGTAGTTTTATTCTAAATTTTTTTGCAGTGTAGATAATTAATACACAATGAAGAGGATTCTTACAGATGTTTTTTACAGTAAAGAGGATTTATAAGCAAATTTTGTAGAAAACGGAAAAGTTAATTGAAATACCTTTTTCTGAGAAAGAATTTTCATCACGAATTCAAATTATCTCATTATATGAAACCTCTTGAGCAAGCACGATTTAATGAATAAACTTTCTCTTGTCAAAAATAATGAAGTTCTCCTTATTCATCCACTTATCGGTATTTTAAAAGCCTTCTTTGCTTCCAGGTTTGGTTCGATTTAATCGGCAACATTTCTTCTCCACGGACTAAAAATAAAGAAGTTTTTTCGGTGGATATAAATGTCCCGGCAAGGCATATTTATTATTATTTATGAACGCAAATAATTGTTTTAGTTGAGATCCAATGTGAAATAATGATTTACTCAACCAAAACGCTCCCACGATGAAAACGGAAAGTGAAAGTTTTGTTCCGATTAGCTTCCTCCAAAACTTTGTCACGAATCCGTTTTGAATGTATATCGTTAAAATTGATTTAGTTTTGGTATTTTTGACCATTACATTAAGTTGGAAACTTTTTCCCGTGCTTTTTATATTTATGCGCCATTTGAAGCTTTGTTATAATTCAAATTTGGTTTGGCACAATTACATCGTTGATCTAACCTGCTTAAACCAATATAGAGTAAATATAATAACACTGCGGAACAAATATTTTGCTGTACATAAACAAATACTAGATCTTGACATATTCGAAGGTGGGAATTTCAAATTTAATATTAGTTTTTCTTTGAAAGTCAAAATTTTTTTAAATAACATTTTTAGTCCATTTTTTTTGTCGAAATGTATAAGTTTAAAAACAATATATATAAACAAGAGATGACGTAATTGGTGCGACAAACTTCTAGGGGAGTTAGTGCACATCATCAGCATTGAAATTGCGCTGAAACCCATGCCCGGAAATGTCGTCTTACACAAGTTAAAAGAGCTTCTCTATTCTGGCCATTTCAGAAGCACATAATAAAACAGTTTTTAACAGGGGAAGTGTCCCTAGCAGCGCATGATGATATTTCCGGACATAGTTTCTTGTGGAATTTTAATCCTGATAATGTGCTCTAACTTCCAAAGCAATGTGTCACAACATTTATACGAACCACTGTTATTTAAAACGTTTTTAAACTTGTACATTTCGACATAAATTAGACTAAAAATGTAAAGTGAAAAAAACTGTTGCTTGGAAAGAGAAACCGATTGAAGACTTGAATAAAAATTGAAATAGAAATGAATAAAAATTGAGAATAAGAATTGTTTTTAAATGTAAAAATGAACTGAATGAAAAGTAAAAATAAGCTCATGAAGCTCATAAATTTGTGCGGAAAAAATGGTTTTACGGGGAAAAGTACCGGCATCCAAAGTGCCCGTAATTTCACTTTAATTTGACAAAGAATTTTTTTTCAGTTTGTCGATTCGTCGATGAGAAAAAGAAGGGAAGCCTAAAAACTTGTTTGATTGCCGGAAGAAATGGAAAAAGAGTTGAAAGGCGCTTATTCGGCGTACGTCCAAGTTTTATCAGGCGACTATAGCGATTTTGATGTTTTTCATCAAGTCTTCTTAATTTGTCATTCTACAGATTTTGTTAGTGGTTTTGTTGGGTGATCTAGTTCCCACCCAAGCAACAACATCATCTTCGGGAGCTTCAAAAATACGCTTTAACTAGTCCTTTCTTCTAGCTAAATCTTAATAAAAACAGAATGTAATTCCCCTTGGCATCTCCGGTGAGTCTTTTTCGGACTCTGGCGGGCCTATTTTTCCATTTCTGAGAGTTTGAATTCCGATGTTCCATTGACCTAGGCTTAGAGTATCAGGCCGCCATACTAATGTGTCATCCACTGCAAGTGGATTCCATCGTAATTTACGGAAACTAATATATATATTTCATCGTCTTCATTTTTTGCTCAAAACACTTCATTGCATTCGCCCATGTGATTATCTTTCTGATTTTATAAAGTTTTAACTTTACGGCGGCCTGGTACTCTTTTAAATCAGTATCTTTTTAAAATATGTCGCGCTTGGGTATAGGCTGTCGCTACGTTAAATTTTGTCATTTGTAAACGTTGACTTTGTACACTTTAAATAATATCTTATCGTTGGTTTTTTTACTCTAAATTTTTTATATGTCTTTCCCTCAGCTGTTTTTGATTGATCGCCATCCTCTTTTTAAAATTATTCTCATCCTCTGATTATTTAAAAAATTTTAATATCACATCACTTTTCACTGTTAAATGATGTTTCCATTCCCCATAGCGAAAATCAAAACTTCATGAATACAAATACATTTAAGTGCTTCTCATCACGCCTTATCCTTCATTTCTTTATTAATAAAATTTTTAATATCTTTTAATCTTCTCAATAGTTGCACCAAATTATTGTTGTCACATATGAATATCAAAGTCAGTGTTTACAAACTCATTAGTTATTGTTTCTTATTCTACATATGTTCTTTCAATGCTTTTTATTATCATCTTACATATGTTAGGGCTTTATTATTCTTCATTTTATTTTACTTGTACACCATTAAAGTTTTATTTTACTTGTCTTTGTGTATTTTTAATCTAACTATGTTACTAGCATGTACTTTACTATTATCCACATATGTTTGCACAACGTCCAATGGAGCAGTACTACATAGCTTGAGGCTATACTCTTTCTCCAGTTTCCAGTACATCAGAAGATATTTGCTGCGCTTCAATAAATTGTTATATTGACATTCCCTGGCCATACCATTTGCCGAAGCACTCAATCGTGTTTAGAACAACATTCCTTCTATCTCATTTAATTTATATTAGCTAGTTATTCTCGATATAGCGACTGCCTATATCATTGCCTATATGCCCATATCATTTAACATCTTCTTCAGTTAGTATCTCTGGCCAAGAGTCAATCTGATGCATAAAAATTTTAATTCTTGTTCAAATGTATTTATGCGCTCAATATCTCCTGCATTTATCAATGTTAATTCATTGTATCCCATCATATGATTTTCCATCACTCAACTCAACCACCTAAACATTTCATTGTTTTTCTTTTTCAACTTTAATTAAGGTTTATACATTTAACTCATTTTTAAATTAATTTTTGCTAGTGTAGTACTTCATATACTTCTAGTTTTTGTTTGCATGTCACCACTGGTTACACCGTCATCATTCTGACTTCTGTCCCAATTGGACGTTGCCTTACTCCTATCGCTCCGACCACCGGCCCCAACTTTTTAATTTATTCAATTTTCCAGGTTTCTTAAGCATTTTCTGCCTGTCCCAACTTAGCTTCAGTACTAATTAAAATTTTTTTAAACTTTTTCATAATCGCTCCGACCACCGAACCATCAAATGCGTATATTTTTCATACTTAATATTTGTCAAGGAGTTTAAAAATATATATTAAGATTAATCGATACGAAACACTGAAGTATTCCTTATATTATGCTATGTTTGTGATTTAGAACTTTAAAAATATTTTTTATATCTCCTTGATTGAAAAAAAATGTAACTTAAATGGATATTAATAAATAAAAAATATTAATCAATGTTCTTGTATGCGTATATTTTGCATTATTTTTCATGAATAAATCTTCAACTAGTTATGTTATAATTTTCATCAGCATAAATTTGTAATATTTTTAAATTTCTATTTTTTTATTTTATTTTATCTGTGTCACAAATTTTTATTAATACTAAGATTTTTTTGTGTATAATGAATATTCTAATTATAGCCACAAAAAAAAAGATCCTGTTTTCCCTATTGCTTTTGAATTATAATAATCACACTTTAAACTCATTTTTAGGATATTTCAATTTTGAATTCCTTTAAACCATTAAAGTAACTGTCAGTAAGGTGGATCGAAAAAATTCTGCAAAGCTTGAAAAAAATTCGAAATTTCTTCTAAAGTTAGGGAAATATACTTTTATAGAAGAAGAATAAATCTAAAAATGAATATCAGTTCTTATAATTAAACAAAATGCCTTTTATAAACCCCCTAATGCTTTTTAAAGTTAATATACTTAATTTAAGCTTTTTTATATATTTAAGTTTGTACTAAATTTTTACCCAAAACTAATATTAAATTTGGACAAAAATGTACCTTAGAAAAATAAAAAAATGCATTTTTTGCCAAGAAAAAAAAAAAAGCACTATTCATAAAATCACCATAGCAGAATTTTGAAGTTCATTTCGGACATTGCGGCACGTACGAGCTCAAATTAAAATGAGAAATAAGAACCAACTCATAAAAAACTGCTTTTTCTTTCTCCTAGTTAAGTACAATTTCATAAAACACAATAAAACTACTTAAAAGAATACCACATTGTATTGCATCAGTCCATATCTATTGCATCCTGAGATACATTTTGGGCGTTGACAAACGTGGACATTGCCCAATCTAGAGGACAATTTTTGTCTCCAAATCGCGTGTTCCAAATCTTTCCACCATCTTATTTAAAACCCACTTACCGTGTCAGATGTTGACGAAAAGGTGTTTCCGCGGAGAAAGTAACAACACTCTTCTTACATCCTTGCCGCGATTCAGGTGAAAACGACTTTTCTAAAGCCCGATTTACAAAAAAAGTCCTGTTGCCAATTCAATTTTGAGAAATAAATAAATAAATTAAATAACTAGTCAATATGAAGAATTTTATACTTCTAATTTTTGCAGGTATGTATTTTAATTTTATATTATTATAGTAATATGTCAACTTAATAATGTCTTTAAATGTTGTTAATTTTAATACTACTAATGTTATTTTTCAATAATGAAATTATACATAAAATAACATTGTAGTTTTTGCGTTTTTGAAGTTTTTGTAATGATATATTTAACAATAATTTTAATAGAAAAAAAGTGAAAATATGTGTCAATAGTTTTTTTAACTAGTAAAAGAAACATTTAGTGTAAAGAAATATTATATTTAAAAATTAATTAAAAATTTAAATATTAATTATCACACATTTCCATTTCCTAATCTAGGTTAGAAGTGTAATACTTTACTACTGAAATTCATATCCCTTTTTCTATAAAAGTAGTAAATAATAATAAATTTATTAATTAAAATAATTAAAAAAAATTATTAAAATAATAATTAATAAAAACTGAAATGATATTGTTAAGCCACAGATACTATATTTAAATAAACTTTGTGCACTTATTTTAAATTTATTATACCTAACATACTTTTTTCCTATAAAAAGTTATAAAATTAATTTATATATATATATATATATATATATATATATATATATATATATATATATATATATATATTTAATAATCAAGAATGTTACGACAGTTTTGTTTTAATAAAAATATTAATTTTGATTATTTTAATAATTATTTTGTTCTACATATGTGCGCGGTGCACCATTTGAATATAACATAATTTCTTTACAATTCTGAAAATTCAAACTCAAAAAATATCTATGATATTAAAATTTACAATGATTTCTTATAATCTGTAAATTGATAAGAAAATTGTTTTTAAAAGTTAGCATAAAAGAATAAAGTTAGTGCAAGTCAGTTTTTCAAATAATTTTATGTATTACACTTATCATTTATTAAAATAATTTTATACTACATATATTTCTTTGGTACAAAAACCTATTTCAGAAGCTGTATTATTCGTCTAAAAATTTTACAAGTTTACTCTAACAGAAAAAGAACAAATACAACCTTTTTTTAATTGTTTTAGAGACATTATACAGAATTTACAAAATCTGATAAAAAGTAGACATTGTTAGAACTGGACAGAGTAGAGAGTGTTACAAAGAACTCATTAAGTAAAACTTTAAAATTTTTATTCTTTTTTAAGCATAATCTTATTTGATTTGTAAAAACTGTTAAGTGAATGAAATAAAATATATTAATTCACCTATTTAATTAGTAAAATAAATTACAAATGAAATTTCTAATCAGTGAAATAAATTATTTAAAAAACCATGAAAAATAGAAAAAGCAAATCATTTATCGAAAAATAAAATTAGTTTTAAAACGAAATCGAACAATTAATAATGAATTAAAATAAATACGTAATTCTGTTTTTATAACAGGCAATAAAGTTATAACAGGCAGTTCTACAATTTCATCTTTTTTTTAAGTAAAAAAGGAAAATTTATACCGTTTTGAAATAAAAACAGAATATTGTCAAATTTTATTTTTAAACATATTTAGTTCCTAAGATAATAAAAAATATTAATATTTCCAAAATTCAATCTAAAATTAAAATTATTCGTTTAATTATTTTTAGAGGCTTAGTAATGGTATATTCAAAAAACATTATACATAAGTATTATATATAACAAGACCACATCTATTTAAACAAAAATATATTAAGAACAAACATCCGCCTACAAAAAAAGTGCTTTGCTTTTTTTTCCCTAATATATTACAAAATAAATAAAGCGAGTTCAAATAACAGATTATAAAATTTCCTTCTGGAACTAATTGAAAGTAATTTTTTTTATTTATCTAAATCTGCACTATCTGAAATTTCACGTATCTTCAGTTTCCGGTCGGAAACTTGTAAACGATACAATTTATAGTGATATAATTTTAAACATATCTGAATGATAAATTTAACTCTAAATCTTTTTAGCGATCATTTTATCATGTTCCGCTGCAGAATCCATGAAACTAGAAGAATTTATGGCTAACTTAGCAAAAAGTGGAAGTGAAAGTGCCAACGAAGTAAGTTTACAATACATTTAATTGCATATTACGTTATTTTTAAAATAATAGTATATTATATTTAACCTATTAAAAAATTTAACTCTTGATTTGCTGAAAACGTTTTATTTATTAAAATTAAAATTTATATGTCAATAGATAAATAATTTTATTTTTCATACAGTCATTGTTTTAGAAGTTATGTTTTGATAAGGAGAAGTGGGGTAATACTTGGAAGCTAAATTTCGATGTCTTGCAGGGGCTAAACTGTTCGGCCTAGAAATTGTCAGACTTGTACAATATATCTGTCCAATATACAGTATATCAGTCCAGTTGTACAATATATAAGTCCTAAAACCATTGATGCACAACTTTTTTAAATGATATTTTTTCTATAAAAAATCAAATCAACTGGTCTTACCCCATATTTGGGTTAAGACCAATTGATTTGAATGTCTAACAAATAACTTTTAAAAAAAAATTTTTTTTTTCGTTCTATAAAGCATCTTTTCTTCCTGGAACAGAATTGGCGAGCAAGCAATTTTCATATATATATTTTGTAAAATTGACTGTAAGAACGCTTTTTATTTGATTGCTTTAGATTGGAATAAATGTTTGTGTTATTAAAGACAAAAATGTTATTCAAACATAGATGACAAGGATTCTTTATTTTTGTTGTGATGTTTTTAGGTAAACAAATTTTAATATAAAAGTTTTAAAAACGTCGAGTAAAGCATACTGGAAAATTTTTCTCGATATAATAAAAATTGGTCTGTTAAACTCGAAGGAATGATTAATTAGAGGTATTAAAATTAATTTGTATATAACTTATTTTCAGGATCAAGAATCCGCTCCATTATCTGACGACCAGTTATCTCAGTTCATGAAACGGTCTGGCCTTATTCAGCCATCTGTAGACTCTCAAAATATGAACCGAGAACAAATGATAGCTTCAGCACTTCAAGCCCTACAATCCTTGAATCCACAATCATCTCCCTTTCTGTTAGCACCGCAATATTCTGCCCAAACATCTAGCGTTGGTACTGCGCAACAACCACTTCCAAAGATTGTTCAACCAGGACAAACAGCCACAGCGTATGCTTCCCAGCAGAAAGGTCTGCTTTGGGATGATGACAAGTCCACTCAAATGCAAAACTATCAACAACCTTCCAGGCAAATTCCTTATTCTCCAGCAGCCTCAGCGTCTTCCAGCTTACCAACAGTTCAATCACAGCAACCCGTCTATTTATCGCAAGGGCAACAGCAACTATACTCTCAATACATGCAGGCTTCAAATGTTGGTACAGACAAGACACAGACTTCCGTGGATAAGGATACCAGCAGTTCCAAGGGTGTCCTGAAACAAGATCGACAAGGTCCGTATGCCTATGAACAAGGATACGAGCCTGCTGCATACGATCATCAAGAAACGCAATATCGAAATCCAGGTGGATATAACCAAGGTGGTTATGGTGGTGGTTACAGTAAACCATCCGCCGCTGTTGCTATAAAATTGGATCCTTTAGGTTTGCTGAAACTTCTGCTCTCTGGACTTCCAAAACCTTTGTTAAACTTAAATGGCAAAGTATTCTTTGGAGTTGAATTAGGAAATAATTTAGGTATAGCTAAAGGTATAGGCAAAGGAGGTTATGCAGGTCAAGGAGGTTATGGCAGTTCAGGAGGTTACAATAATGGGGGTACTGTTATATCTTTAGGTTAAAACCACCCGGATGCCAACTGCCAATTAAGAATGATATCGAGTAAAAAATAACTTATTTTCTTTGTATGGAGATTTTCTTGATGAAATATGATAATAATTGTAATCATATTCATTATTTATTCCTCATCGCTTCATATGATAATTTATTTTCATTTAAAGTATGTCTTTTAAAAATATTTCTGGATTTAGCATCAAAAGCTGTTAAATTAAATTTATTAGATACGCATTGTACTTTTAAAGTCATGAAGATTAGAAGTATACATTCGGGGAATTACACACACCAGGTGATGGATCTATAACGATAATAAACCATTTTGGCTATTCATTGTATAGCCAAATCAAGTTTATTAAGATATAATGATCAAATATTAGCATAAACAAACTTTAAACAGATTTAAAAGTTTGTAGTTTTCATTATAAAATCGCTAACCTATGCAATTTTGTAAACATTAAAGGTTTAGAAATTCTTAAAGTAAACTTTATACAAATTTTTAGTCCAGTGTTTCATTTTTATTTGAGTTACTAAAATGAACTTGTTCTTAAATGATAAAAAGTGTCAATAATTAAATGTACTTTCTTTAAATGATTTGTCATGTTTTGTTATATTTTGACCCATTAATTGTTATAAAAAAATTGTTACGAAAGTTTGTTTTGTAAAGCTTGTAAATAAACTTGAAATAAACTTTTTTTTACAAAATCATACCTAATTTTCTATGTTTCAGTTTTTAGCATGAAAAAAATGTATTTGAGTTAATTTAATAAAATATTAACGGTGATGATTTGTGGAAAAATTGAAATAGTTTAAAGGAATATAATCCCAAAATAATTATTTCTTTAAATATACGTACTTTCCAATTTTACTTTTTTCTACTACCACAGTTTATATAACAATAAAAGAAAAAATATACATTTGACAAAAAAAAAAAAAAAAAAAAAAAATCGTCATAAAAATTCATTTATAATCTCTTGATTATTCTTTAAATAATACTTTTATTTTTAGTTTTTGCTTATAATGTAACACATACACAAAACATTTTTTTAATGTTTACATTTTACATACATCATATATTAATAAATATATAGATTAAACTCGGATCAATAAGAAAATTATGTCACTAGTGATAATATCGAGATTGACTGAAATGTTATGAATAATACTCACATAAGTTTAAACGCAATAAAAAATAATTAAGGAAACTAATTATAAAATGTAATTGTAATATTATGGGTATAAAAATAATATCTATAACTTTTCCACAATTAGTCATATTTGCAATCACAATTACTACAATATCAAGCTATAGCTCTTTAGCGCAGTTTACCATACTCTAGTTTTTACAACGTTGTCAAGCTGACAGGAATAAATTTTTTACGTAAAGCTTCAAATTATTGTAGTTTCATAAATGTTTCCTTTCTTAGTTCCATTTTTTCAATATTTACTGTCAAGTTTCAGAGTTCAATCTTAAGAAAATTTTCAATCAATCAATACAAATCTTATTTTCGGAATAAGAAAAACTGCATTAATTTTAAGATCAGTTAATTTTGAATAAATGGCTTACTGGCAAAAACGTGTTAATGATAGTTTCTTATAAAATTGGACTTAATACAATTGATGCAACCCGTCTTTATTGTTCTAAAAGAATTCCTTATACCAAAATTTGTGGTATAGTGTTTGTGTCTTAAATATTAAATATTTGAATTTGTTGGCGTTTTTAAAGGATAAAATGTTTGAAGTTAAAGTTCGAACAATAAATTTAATTTTTTTAAAGCAATCGATTGTTTTTTTTTTTACATAAAAATCAGTTAAGAGAACACTGTACCGATGAGAAACCTTTTATGGTAAATTATTTTTAGACCACATTAGAATAGTATACATATGGCGTATAACTATATTTTTCAAACTCCTAAATTTTACAAAAATTAGGAGGTCAATTTATATACCGGTAATAAAAATTGTCATTTGTTGATCGGGAAATATCTATGTATTAAAAAGAATAAAAATTTGATATGAATAACTGTATTAATTTACTTACTTAAAGCAGTTTTTGATATGTTATATAAAATTAATTTTGCACTTTCTCTCGTCAAATAGTTTTACATGAAAAGTTTTTTTCAAAACCAATACTTTAAATCTTATTCAGGAAAAAATGATAATAAGAAAAGTTAAGATAATTTATTCAAAAATATTTCAAAAAATATAATACAATGAAATTTTAAAAATGTACCATAAAGTTGCAAATTCAAATATTCCAGAACATCATATGTGTTGGATTTAAAAACATTAGCAGTGTTGGTAAACAATTCTACACTGTAATGGATTCTACATAATCTTCATCTGCTGTGCCCTACAAAAAATCGTCTTCACCTCATCCAAAAAATTAAAAAGGATTGAGATCAGAGGGATAAGTATCATCATCTTCCGCAAAACTTACCTAGACAAAAAAAAATAATTATAATTTTGAGCATTACTGCTAGTTTAGCTATTATAATTTACTATTATATATTTATCCCGGATAAATGAATCGAAAAAGTGTCTTTTGTTCGTTATGCTTGAAGTAGCCTTGCCTTCCATGAATTTCTGAAATTCATTCATTTCATTCATTGAAATTCATTTGTGGTTTCAATTAAAATATTTTGGAACCCTTTATTGTTAAAAACAAATTAGTTTTAAAAATTATTAAATGAATAGTTATTTTTTAGAGGTTGATAAATGTGTAAATATTTTTCTGATGGTAAAAGTCAAGATTCCTCTTCATATTCAAAATTGAAATATTCATTTTTAATGAACAGTACTTTTATTCATTATAAATTTTGGTGATAAAAATATTCGTTTTACTGTTACTAAACAGTAATGTGAAACATATTTTATTTTATCCTAGATTTATTTTAAGAAACACATCTATGATTATAATAATAAAAATTATGATAGTTATTCAATTTCAATTAGTCATCTGTCTAATTTTTTATAAATTTTAAACCAATCTTTTACCCTAAACCTATTTTTAATTGAAAAACTTTTTAATGAAGGGAGCAAAATATTGGACAAAACTATAATAACACTTTTCTCTTCAACATATCTTAATTTCCATTTAAATATATTAAAAATTTTTTACTTAAGAGTTAAAACTTATTTGTTTGTTATTTTTCATTGTTAATTAATTTATTATATAAAACCTGTGTTTGAAGCTTTGGTAATAGGGCTTTGGATAACAGTTTACAATAGCTCTTAGTTTCCTTATTATTTGTCTGATTTAGGAAAATTATGAAGAATTTGCATGGATAATTAACAAGATACTACATTGCCAAGATACTATTTTATACATAAAAAGTGTAAAAAAATTTAATGAATAATGAGAAAATAAATTAAAATCCAAAAAGTATTACTCATTTCTCTCTCACTTAAGAATAGAATAAAGAAAAATAAAGTTGAAAATCTAAAATTTTATAATATAATTGGTATCATGAACTATTATTAAATTAGTAATTCAAACATTTGGTGATAGAGAACTTGGATAATCATTTCACTCTACTAATTGCAAAGGTTTAAATAATAGGAAGTGTTCGAAGTTGTTTGTTAAATTAAATAAAAATATTTTTATAAAATTGGTAATTCAATTAGAGAGTAACTACATTTTTTTCTTATATATTTCAATCGATAAAAATACAAAAATATTGACTATCGAATGCCTTGAGTTTTCTTAAGTACATTTGAATATAAATAGATGGCAGTACTAAACATCTCATTCAATTCAATTTCAACTTTTAAGACCATGCAATATAAACAATGAAGAGAAAATGGTTAAATAATATTTTAAACATTGATAAATATGCAATGAAAGTAAGAAAATGATTATTTGTGTGAAAGATATAGTGTTTCAAAGTTTGAAATGGAATTATGAAATGACTTAAAATTCGATGGTAGAAAACTCATAAAACATTAGTTTGCTAGTTACCTCATTCAATATAACAAAATATAAATGTAAATAAAAGAAAAACTATAAAATATAAAAAAACAGAAAGGAACTTAATTTTCTGTCGAAATTAAATTTAAGCTCTAAAAATGTTACTTAAATTTATTTGTATTTAATTTTTTATGAACACTGAGAGAATTTTAAAATGTTACCAAATTCTTCGAATATTTGACAAAAATTATTCCATAACCTATGTCTACTGCATGGCAGGGTGCTCTCCCCATCATCTAATTTAAGAAAAAAAAAGATAAAAAAATAATTCAGAAAAATATAATTTTTTTTACCTTTTCTCTCCCTAAATTAGTTGATTTTCTTGACTGAATAGAATGTTCTAAAAAGTGAACAAAGATGGCAGCACTATCGTTCCTTTCAATTTTAAACTTTTTTTTTAAAGTTTAGTTATATTTAAATCTTCTAGATAGCAGCACTATAAGCAACTAGAATATCCATTTTTTTCCAGAATATTTTCCATGAAGCAATATATACAAAAAATATATATCTAATTTTTTTATACGTTAAGTAATTATTTGGTAACTATCAAAACATACGTAAGAGAGTTTTGATAGTCACATGAGATTAGGGAAGCATCGTTATAAATATACAAATTATACTTGAGTGTACAAACTTTTTAAATCGCCCAGCAAAAACTTTATTGTCTGTATTTAAAGTTTAGTCACTTATTACCGCAAATTCTTTGAAACTAAAATTGCTCGAATTAAAACAGATAATGTAATCTGTCGTTAATAAACGAAACGTTGGTATTGGTGATATTTAAAATTTAAACGCAAAAGCTGAAGTAGAGATACATAAAAATTAAAAAAAACGTCCAGGGAATAGATTTAGACATGGTCTTTAAAAGCTGCAACTCCGTCTCAAGCTAGTTAAAAAGAGCCTACGGCAAAAATACAAATATATTTTACAAAATACTCTTTCATTTAAATCTCTAAAATGTTTTTTATCAACTTGATAATTTGATTTTCAAAACAATAAAATTTAAATTATAAATAATTGTTTTTAAAAAAAATTAAAATATTGCAGTATATTAAAATAAATTTTTATAAGTCCTGTCACTTTATATAAAATTAGAAGCTCGTTTGTAACATCGAAATTTTGTCAGAGGTATGATATTATGAAATGGAAAGTTGAGCTGTTACTTTTCTAAACTCGGTGATCAAACTTTCCTGCTTTATATAAAAGTATAACAATATTTTAACATTGAAGAACACTTTAAAAAATAATTTTACACAATTGTTCTTCCAAATTTAAATATTTTTACTGTTCATATTTTCTATGAAAACCAGGTTTATTCAAAATTCCATGTTGTAAGTAAAAAATATGACTATATTTTAAATGACACTTTTAACACAATTGCATAGAAAAATCTATATATTTACGATCAATATCTTCTCTAATGATTCCTTAAAAATGTGCCTCATTCATTTGCGTTAAACTTTTATATGAGAAAGGCAATCTAAATATAATGTTTTAGATGAAAAGTTGACTAAGCTTCAATTTTATAAGGAAGTCTTACAAAATATTCAAAAACTAACTGTGCAACAAAGTTAATATTTTTTAAACATCAATATTTTCTATGAGAGCAAAACAGTTTCACTTAAGTTGAAGTAACTTTGCAACTGGCAGTAAAAATATCATGTTATAGGTTATAAGATTATAAAGGATAGTAACTTTGTTTATAACTGACAGTCAAAATATCACGTTATTGGTAATAAGATTACAAAGGATCGTAAGTTTGTCTGCAACTGGCAGTCAAAATATCATGTTATAGGTGATAAAATTAGAAAGGATAGTAACTTTGTCTGCAACTGGTAGTCGAAAAATCATGTCATAGGTGATAAGATAATTTTTTTTTTAACAAGAATCATTCTTTAAAGTGGTGTCATATATTTTGGAGTTGATCTTTAACTCTGTCTGAATATGTCATTAATATTTTAGATAAAATAAATTTAAAAAAAACATAACTGAATTTTAACGTTACAAAATGAAATTTAATTTCAACACTTGCATACACCAAAATCTATACTTTAAATATAAAATAAAAGTTTCAAATTTTTATAAAAAATTTTTAAACATCAATCTTTTCTGCAACAATCATGACTTAAAATTGGGGTACACAAACTGAAGTTAAGTTGTTGTTTAAAATGTTGTTGCAGTTGTTGAAGTCTAAAATCGGCAATCAAAAATGTATTCTTAAAGTGAAAATAAGTCCGAATTTTAATATTAAGAAACGCACTCAAAAATTCATTTCCTCATAATTGCATTCATAAATATATATTTTTTGCAATCAAAATTTTTCAAAAAAATATTTTTAAAAATGGTATCAGAGTGAATATCTTACTTAGTACGATTATGCCAATCGAAATATTATGTTTTCAGTGAAAATATGACTTAATTTTAATCATTGCAAAGGATACTTTAGAAATTAATTTTGCATATTCCCCTATGAGAAAAACATATATCTAAAAACTTTAATTTAAAACTATAAATTTGCTCCACTATCTATTACAAAAGACACTTAAAAAACTAACCTTTCTCAATTGCACACCAAATATCTAGGCTTTTATCATCAATATATTCAGCAAATCATTTTTTACCAAAGAGGAACGTTCTTTAGAGTTGTTCTACAAATAAGTCTGAAAACAGCATTCGAAATATCATGTTTAGGTGAAAATATGACTTATTTTTAACCTTTGCAAAGTACAATTTAGAAAATAATTTTCTTACATTAGCAACACAAAACTTATGTAGTCCTTCTTGGTAATCACTGTTTCATATGAATATAGTCATGATTAAGAACAGCGTTATGTGTAGCTTAGTTTAAAATTTACAGTAATACTCTCAAGTTTAAGGTGAAAATATTTCCGCGTTATAGTTTTGCAATGAACATTAAAAAATAATATTTTCTATTAATCATAGTTTTTTACTAGTCACTAGTTTTCTCTACTTTTTCTACTTCCTCTTCAACATTTTGTCAACTTCGTCTGAAACTCTTAATCTTATCACCTTAAATTTAAAATATCACTTAAAATATATTCTTAAAATATCATCATAAACTAATAACGGATTTCAGTATTAAAAAGGACGATTTAGAAATTAATTCTACTCGTTTGCATAGAAGAAATTTATATTTTTAAACATCAAAACTTTCTAGATAGAAAAATAATGTTTTAATTTTTTTTTAAGACGGTTTGAAGTTAAGTTGTAACTTTGATTTTAGGCAGAAAAAAATTCTGGTGAATTTATCGTACTGCATGATAATGGCATTTCTGGATGAAAAGAAATAAAAAGAAATAAATAAAAAAAAGACGATTATTCTGGAAATATACTATAACGTAACAAAATATACAAATCAACACAAATGGCACTTTGGCAAAAAGAAAATTTTACTGAATAAAATTGAAATCGCATGCGAAAAATGATGTACCTTCAATAGCATTTTGAAGTCAAAGCAGGTAACGCCTAAAAAACGATTAACCACCAGTGACGACCATTTTACGGTAGAACAGAGGGTGGTCACTCTCTAGAGGTTTCACTGTACTAAAATTTATCTTGTAATAAAAAGAAATAACAAAGTATTGATTGTAGTAATAGTAGAAGTACGTCGCACTATAGCTGTATAATGGGCTCTTGATGACGGTGTGAGAAACATACTAAACAGTCACATTTTATCTCATTTTCGATCCTCTGCAGAGAGGATGGCTCTCCTGTTTTAGTAACGAACTATGTGCGAAGTTGAGCACTTTACAGGTCTTGAATCTCGGTGCTTACGCAGATTGATTAAAGTGGTCATCCAATGGCTCACTAAATGCAGCCGATGATGCTTAATTTCGGTGTTCCACTGGGAACCGTGTCATTACGATTGGTCCATTGGGGGACATCAATTCGAGGGACGTTTTACAATCAGTGTAATTATTTTCTAAGAACAATTACTAATTTTTAATCACAAATATAAACTAAAATATAGTAATCTCAGCTGAATAAAACAATATAAGAACTGAAACAAAATAAAAGAAAAAATTTATTTTCAAAATAACTAATAAATAAACTGCATAAATATTGACAAAGAAATGTGAAGAAAATTGAGAAGCAAATGAAATTGATGCGATTGTTTAAGGATAATTGTTTTAAAAAAAAGAAATGAATAGTTTCCATTTTAGTGTAAAAAAATATTATAGAAATGCAAAAATACAATTCAAAAGACTTCCTGATTCTATTAGGTCAAATACTAAAGGTAATTTTTACTTTTGTCCAAAATTTAAATAATGATAATGATTGGGTGACCCCATAAATTATTCTCCAATTCATAAATTTTCATTGAAATGCGATATTAACTTAAGAATCAATGTTTGTTGATTATCATTTTACAGCTTTATACCTAGTCAAAGACTATTGTTACATCCAGATAATGAATAACCATAGACCCAAGCAGCATTTTTGTAGTAAAGAGGAAAAAAGTCGAAATTCTTTAGTAACCTAGAAATTAAGAGTGACAATAATTCGTTAAGGGACATGCATAGTCTCGTGACACAAATTTCTCATTTTTCTGTGAACAATGCCACCTCGGTTATGTCACGTGCAGCACTTTCCCTACATCAGCTTCAGAATCAAAATACCACACCTTATGAACAAAAAACAATGGCGTTTTCACTTTTTTTGACATTTTCGAATAAAAAAATTTGTCCCCAGATCACCATCTTAACCAATTACTAACACCCTTACTCCTTATTATTCTTTGTCCACCTTTGCAATCTTCGGCAGATTCCGAAACAATAGATTCTCGAAGAGAAATTGCTTGACGCCATCTTTAATGGTGCCTGATCACATGCGTGGAAGAATTGATGAGAGTTGAGCTGTTTTGCGGAAGCTGCTTCCGGAACAAGTATTCGCTTTCTTCGTGCGGTTATAATGTTTTTAGATGAATCTAAATACAATTATTGTTAAGCCAAAGAAGAAAAGACTTTATTGCTCGAATGCAGTTGCACAGTTTCATATTCTAATCATTACAGTAATAAATGAGCCTTTAGTAATAAATGAGCCTTGAATTTCTAATAGCATTTTAAGTTTTCATGCTACTACTTCATTAAATGTTTATCATTAAATTATTTTCTTAAACTCCGTTTTACTTTTTAAGCATTAGAATGCATGCAATTGAAAGATTTTTCTTGAATTTCAGTGTTATTTGCGTTGTATTGTGTTAATACTTCCGTAAACGATCCAATTATTTAAATTTTTTTTTAGGACAAAATAGTGTTATATATTGAAAACTTACTCTTTGCTTTTAATTAAGGTACAAAATAAATTGTAATGTTGAAAAAAAAATTATTAAATCTTAAATAAAATAGAAAAAATATTTTATTGCACTAAGAAAATTGAGCTGTAATTTAAACCAATAAAATTAAAAATAATGAAAATGCTTCAATTTACTTACGGACCAATGCTTTTCTCAATAGTTCAGAAACATAAAGTAAAAATACTTTTATTTTAGCCAATAAACCTTTATTCGATTGCATAATAAAATTTAGTGTGTAGAAAAACTTCATTAATTTTAATTACACGCGTATTTTTTGCTTATTTCTAGTAAGGGCTTTAAATATAATTTATATATATAAAAATTTTTTTTTCATAGTTTAACATATGGAAAAACTTAACCAATCCATAAAATACGATTTTCTTACGATGCTGAAACTAAATATTTTTACATAGTTAGATAAAATAAAACCCTTAAAGCTGTTAATTCAATTATAGGATATTTGTTTTAAAGCTTCACTTAACATGGCTCTTACAAAATAGGAAAGGTCAAGGCTACCAAAATATGGTAAAATTCACTGCGTTTTCTGGCTCTATGGGAAAACCAAAAAGTACGATAGTTATTATCGTAGCGCTTTGGTAATGACTAAGTCCCGGATTTTGATGACATTTGCATTTTTTGCATTTTTTGCATTTTTGGACATTTTTTGTCCTTTAGAGCATTTTTTTAGATTTATAGGGCATTTTTCTATAAATTTTGAGGCATATTTTGCATTTTAAAGCATTTTTTAAATTTTTTGTTAATTTTTTCCAATTTTTATTATTTTTTATCATTTTTCATTATTACACTGGATTCCAAACAATGAAGAAAATCTCTAGGATATTAACAGGTGAAGCAACATCTTTTTAAATTGAAGAAGAATTGTCAGTAAGTGAGACCGTCTTTTTCAAGTACGCACCAATAACATCAGTAGACGTTGAAAGAAGCTTCTTCAGGTATAAAAATTAACTTTCAGACAAGAAACGCTCGTATACTTTTAAAAATATTAAAAAAAAAAATTAATAATCCAATGTAATTCTGATATTTAGTAATACTATTATGAGATGGAAGTTGTTATATTCATTAAAGTTTCTATACAAAATGAAAATGTTTTGGAGTCAATATATTTTCCTTTTTTTTGTTATTTTAGGATATAAAACATATTTTTCAAACTTTAATGAACGTAGAACAAGTATTGCATTGCTTTATATTTTTTGAAATGACTCATAATAATTTTAAAGAGTAAAAAATTGTTTTAGTTCAATATTTTTACTTTATTTAAGTCATGTCATAAGGCGTTTTTAGCGCAATTTTCGCATTTTAAGGACATTTTTTGCATTTTTAAGGGCATTTTTTGCACTTTTAAAGGGCATTTTTTGCACTTTTTAAGGGCATTAATTGAGATTTTTTAGGTCATCAAAATCCGGGCTCTAGTAATGACTTTAGGCAAAATTAACAATAGAATATGATTTTATTACCATGTTGTAAAGGAATAAACGAGGAAAAATTTGCTAAATTTACCAAAAGAGTTGGTAATTTAAACACTACAAATATAATTAGAGATAACGCAAAAAAGTTCAGATTGATAGCTTTTATTTTAATGAAAGTTTGTTAACTTTGTTTTGGGTCAATTAGTTATTTATAGTTCTGTGTTAACTATAGGCTAACATCTACCAACTTTAAAGTCCCGCAATGGACTGGTCGTAAGGACACGGCTCCCGAAGTCAAGTCGAACACCGAAGTCAAGCATCACTGGCTGCGGTCATTAAGGTTGACCACTTTGATCAGTCTGCGTAGGGATCGATGGTGCACGGTATCGGTCCTAGTCAAACTGTTCTACTGCAAAGTATTCGACTTCACGCGCAGATCGTCGGGCTATCAAAAGCAGGGGTGCCATCTCCTCTGCAGAGGGTCAAAATTGTGATGTCTTTGGATAATCCTCAGGGATGTTTCCCAGATCGTCTTTGATAATCCTCAGGGATGTTTCCCAGATCGTCTTTGGATAATCCTCAGGGATGTTTCCCAGATCGTCTTTGATAATCCTCAGGGATGTTTCCCAGATCGTCTTTGATAATCCTCAGGGATGTTTCCCAGATCGTCTTTGATAATCCTCAGGGATGTTTCCCAGATCGTCTTTGATAATCCTCAGGGATGTTTCCCAGATCGTCTTTGATAATCCTCAGGGATGTTTCCCAGATCGTCTTTGATAATCCTCAGGGATGTTTCCCAGATCGTCTTTGATAATCCTCAGGGATGTTTCCCAGATCGTCTTTGATAATCCTCAGGGATGTTTCCCAGATCGTCTTTGATAATCCTCAGGGATGTTTCCCAGATCGTCTTTGATAATCCTCAGGGATGTTTCCCAGATCGTCTTTGATAATCCTCAGGGATGTTTCCCAGATCGTCTTTGATAATCCTCAGGGATGTTTCCCAGATCGTCTTTGATAATCCTCAGGGATGTTTCCCAGATCGTCTTTGATAATCCTCAGGGATGTTTCCCAGATCGTCTTTGATAATCCTCAGGGATGTTTCCCAGATCGTCTTTGATAATCCTCAGGGATGTTTCCCAGATCGTCTTTGATAATCCTCAGGGATGTTTCCCAGATCGTCTTTGATAATCCTCAGGGATGTTTCCCAGATCGTCTTTGATAATCCTCAGGGATGTTTCCCAGATCGTCTTTGATAATCCTCAGGGATGTTTCCCAGATCGTCTTTGATAATCCTCAGGGATGTTTCCCAGATCGTCTTTGATAATCCTCAGGGATGTTTCCCAGATCGTCTTTGATAATCCTCAGGGATGTTTCCCAGATCGTCTTTGATAATCCTCAGGGATGTTTCCCAGATCGTCTTTGATAATCCTCAGGGATGTTTCCCAGATCGTCTTTGATAATCCTCAGGGATGTTTCCCAGATCGTCTTTGATAATCCTCAGGGATGTTTCCCAGATCGTCTTTGATAATCCTCAGGGATGTTTCCCAGATCGTCTTTGATAATCCTCAGGGATGTTTCCCAGATCGTCTTTGATAATCCTCAGGGATGTTTCCCAGATCGTCTTTGATAATCCTCAGGGATGTTTCCCAGATCGTCTTTGATAATCCTCAGGGATGTTTCCCAGATCGTCTTTGATAATCCTCAGGGATGTTTCCCAGATCGTCTTTGATAATCCTCAGGGATGTTTCCCAGATCGTCTTTGATAATCCTCAGGGATGTTTCCCAGATCGTCTTTGATAATCCTCAGGGATGTTTCCCAGATCGTCTTTGATAATCCTCAGGGATGTTTCCCAGATCGTCTTTGATAATCCTCAGGGATGTTTCCCAGATCGTCACGAATATAGCCCATTGTGCAGCTCGAGTGCGACGTAAATAAAGCCTATCTACCTACCGACCAACTTTAACAACCAGAAAAAATACATATTTTTAATTATACAAATGCTTAGGTAAGGCTGGATTAAATCAGTAATTTAAATATCACGTATTAAGCTGTCCTAACATCCTTAAGTGAAATCATAAAGGTAGCTAGCTCGAATTCTGTGACAATAGATAGATACTTAGATTAATTTATTTATATACATTTATTTATATATATTTATTTATATATATTTATTTATATATATTTATTTATATATATTTATTTATATATATTTATTTATATATATTTATTTATATATATTTATTTATATATATTTATTTATATATATTTATTTATATATATTTATTTAGTTATACTTATGTACTTACATTTTTTTACTTATATTATATTATTCATTTAATTATTGTTACATATACATATGCAGGCTTGTTTACTTCTTCAGCTTCAGTCTGTTTCAGTTTATGAGTCCTTGCCCCGTCGAAGAACAGATTTCCCAAAATAGAAAAGGACATCACAAAGATAAAACCAAGAATACGGCAGTATTCGAACTCACTTCCTCCATGCAACCATCGATGCATCTTTGTGATTTTTTTTCCAACTTGTGCTATATGTTCTTCCAATTAATAAGAACCTTTATAAAATCTTACTTTGTAATAAATGACACACAAGCCTACATATTTATGGGCAACAATAAATACTTGGAATTATTCGTTATACAAATGCCTCATGGAACAAAAAGTCTTGCCTTTCAGCCAAATCCTGTTTGAAATACAAGAAGTTCCGAATTTCCGAACAATTAAAAATTAAATTTGTTTTTGATACTAATACATGTTCGTGGGCTTAATGCAAAAAACGGCTTGTATCTTTCAAAATTGAAGAACAGATTACACATAAATGAGAAAGAAAAATTCTGGGAATTTAAATGTGCTACGAACTTCCGATAAAACAGGTTGAAAATTGAAAAAGTTATCACGATTACATGATTCTATTCATTTGTGCCTCAATGCAAAATGTGCTGCATTTTTTTTTATTTATCTATCAGCATACTTTATAGGAAATATTCTAAAATGCGTATGTGCCAAATAATGTAAAAATAAATATATATTTTAAAAAATTTTTACAATGATGCTCCCCAAATTTGAAAGCAATGATGCTCTCCAAGTCTCAAAAAAGAAAACTCTTTTTTTCGAATAATGTAAAAATAAAAATATATTTTATAAAAATTTTACAATGATGTTCCTCAAATTTGAAAGCAATGATGTTCTCCAAGTCTCAAAAAAGAAAACTCTTTTTGTCGAATAATGTAAAAATAAATATATATTTTATAAAAATTTTACAATGATGTTCCCCAAATTTGAAAGCAATGATGTTCTCCAAGTCTCAAAAAAGAAAACTCTTTTTGTCGAATAATGTAAAAATTAATATATATTTTATAAAAATTTTACAATGATGTTCCCCAAATTTGAAAGCAATGATGTTCTCCAAGTCTCAAAAAAGAAAACCCTTTTTGTCGAATAATGTAAAAATAAAAATATATTTTATAAAAATTTTACAATGATGTTCCCCAAATTTGAAAACAATGGCGTTCTCCAGGTGTCAAAAAATAAAATAAAAAACTTTGTGTCGAATAATGTAAAACTAAAAATTCATTCTATGAAAATTTTGCAATAATGGCTTCCCCCCTCCCTATAAGAAAACAACAGTGAAACCCTCAAGTGTTAAAAAAAGAAAAGCCTTTGTAAATAAGAAGCAAACGTAAATATTCCGATGAACATCCGTTTTACAACAAATGGGACGGGCAATAACCTCTTCAACGCCTCTCCTCAAAAGAAAAATCGTCTGTCACACGATTATTCCGTTTGTAGAAGACACCCAAACAAATATTTTTAGAACTTATTAATGAACGCACACACATCAGCGATTATGGAAAATAATCCTTAAACGAAACAGCAGTAAGAGTTCGTTATAAGGCGATAACTTTCCTTTTAAAAGGCATGGCGTGCGTGTATTTCATAGATTGACGGAAAACAAGTTGTGAAAGTGAACGGTTATATTTCAACTTCGCTCTTTTTAACCTGCACGGAATACAAAATTGGGACCTTTAATTAAAAGGAGAATAGCAAAGAAAGTTATGTATAACCCGTTCGTTAAGTCTAATGAGGCATGTTTGGTTACTTACTGGCTGCTGGAATCTATTGTAACTTTCATTGTGTATGAAAGATTTTAAATGTTTGAGGAAATTTTTGAATTCTATGGTTATAATCATGAACTGGAGCTGAACGAATGAGGAGTATTTAGTAACAGTGAAACAAATTAGCATTTGATAATAATCATAGTAATATTGCATAAATGAGTACATTATTAAAAACAAAGAATTGGTCATAATATATTCAAATCCAGGTTTGTTTCGGAAAATGGAATAACAAAAACAATACGACTCGTTTAGAGAATAATTATGCTTAATTTAAAAAAAAAAAACGGTAAGAGCATATTTTAAGTTAATAAGTGTGTACACAATTATTTGATGAATTACTTTTCTTTAAGTCAAAACTCTAGCAAATTTATGACAAAAAAGAAATTTTTACACATCGAAAAAAAAACAGTACTGTATGGTTATCGCATTTCTTATAATAAAAAAAAGAAACATTAATCTAGTTAATAAAACCAAAATATACGGTATTTAAATACTTGATTTGGTAATTTTTCCGTTCATGTAGTAACGGTTTGCCGAGAATTCTGGTTTTCCAAATTATGGCCCATATTACCCTACATTACTATTTAACTACTAAAATTAACTATTTACTATTTAACTACGAAACATTTTAAGCTATTACTACTAAAATATTTAAGCATTACTATTTAACATCTTATCTATGCGTTCAATTTCCCAGCACATTAAAGTAGGAAATGCTTTTGTTTAAAATTGAATCGTAGTATCGTGTAATCGAGTTTAATATTGTTTAATTTGAGTGATAATGTAGTATAACTTTGTGCAATTGAACCATATCATCGGGCTAAAACTGCTATCGGTATTTTGAATCAGAATATTTAGTGAATTCACCCTAATCTTATTAAGGACAAAAATTTAATCATTTATGTGCTTAAGTTGAATCGTAGGATCGTAAAGACGAGATTAAATTTATTTAATTAGAGAGATGATATTGTTTAACTTGGTGTCACTGAACAATTTTATCACGCTAATTAAACCATAAATTTTTTAATACAAATTTGCATAAATTACACTGGGTAACAATTTATTTTAAAAAATTTCTGTTGGATGAGATTTTTGAACAAATCATTGTCGCTTTTGAAACACTGATTTCAAATCTGCGATCGCTTTCTTTATTCAATAAACATCTTTATTTAAAATGACATTTTTAGTCTTTTGTTTTCAAAATTTACAAGTTTAAAAACGTTATATGTAACTGGGGGTCCATGCCCGAAAATGACGTCATATGCTGCTTGGTGCCCGTTCCTATTGAGAAACGTTTCTTCATGTGCTTTTGAACAGTTGATAATAGGTAAGTGCCACTAGCTAAATATATAATAACATTTCTAGGCATGGGTTTCTAGGTAATTTTAATCTTGATGATGTGCCTTTTAACCCCCTAGCAGTTTGTCCAACATTTGCAACTTTTTTAAACTTGTACATTTTGAAAAAAATAGACTAAAAATGTCATTTTAAAAATAATTTGTAGCTTATGATGCAAAACTAGCTTCAGCTTAAGACCGCCGAATTAGGCATGATCAAATATTTGTGTAAATGCAACAAACAATTTGTTTACATGTGTTACAACGCGATCTGAAATGTTTCATAAGTTTACTTATTTACAACTAAATCTTTTTGTATAGAGGCAATAACATGTAACATATTTCTGATGCTTTTAGGAAAAAATGTAATGAAAAGAAGTGAAAAAATTCTCTAACCGAAATTAAATAGGAAAAGATAATAAGAAAATAAAAGTATGAAATTTCATCATGACGGAATTAATTTTTATTTTTAAGAAAAATTTGCGAACGCAAACAAAACATTCTGTTGAAATATCTAGATTTATGTAGTAGTTTTTTTCTATCTAATTCTTCCTCTTATTTCAGAAGTCTGAAAGTATTAAATTACAATGTGAATTTCAGTTGAGACACGTATTTATAAAACACAAAAAATAAATAAATAAATAAATAAATAAAATAGCTGCCATTGTACAAAAGCAAGAAGCAGTAAAAACATTATAATTTCATGTCATTCCCATTAAATGAGATATACTTAAATACAGTTTATTAAAATATTTCCTCAAACTGGCCTTTTTATAAAACGAATTGGAATTATAAAGTAGAGAAAATCCGGATAACGTTAACAAACATTTTACACATAAAGGAAATAAGTTTTCTAACCTATTGTGACCTTTAAAAAAACCCAGGAAAATAATTCTATCATTAGTTCTGGCAAAAAGTAAGTTGTGAAAGTGATCTTTCTTTTAAATTTTAATTTGTTTTATTTTCTTAAGTCTTATTTTCCATTAAATAAATAAAGAAATTTCCCAGAATACCAAATTCTGTGTTTGTAAAATAACTACAGAATATGAATAAATAAACTATTTGTTGTTATCTGATGTTTCTTTAGGATGGTTATCATATGAATAAAATTGTATCTTATAAATTAAATTCTCTAAAACAATTTTATGACTTCTAAATACGGAAGAACTTTAGAACACTTTATTATTTTTTTTTAAACTTATTTATTAATAAAAAAACAAAGCAGTTAGTTTTACTAATTCCTTTTAAAAATGTTTTAAATTCAAAAGAACAAGATGATTTTTTAAATAAATGATTTTAAAAATGGTGAAAAACGAAATGTTTCGATAATTTTTCCGAAACTTTTTAAGCAAAATAATATGCAGAAATGCTTAGCTGGCAGATTGTGTTTCATCATATTTTATAGTTTACGCAAAATAGAAAATTTCAAGAGTACTTTTAATGACTGTTAATTTTTTAAATATCTATAATATCTTATAATTTCTTTATAATATCTTTTATTATACATCGTTATTATGTATAATAAAAGATCTCCTTTATTATACATATACGGTTAAATTAACAATAAAATATGCTTTTATATGATATGGGATAAGATTTGGCAAAAGTGGTAAAATTTGGTAATTTTAAAGATACCGGTAATTTTAAAGACGAAGAGTTAAATTCAGTTTACAGATTTGTATTTTTTACTTAATAATAGGTAATAAAACTATAATTTTGAAATCCAGAATTTCCTATAAACCATTAGCATATGAATAAAAAAAAACTAAATAAATGGTTTAAATACCGTGGATTTTAGTTTTTTTTTTTACAAGAATAATGTTTTTTCCCACCAGAAATGTCCTTACCACACAATACAGTAATTTTAATTTTTTTCCTTGTTGTTAGCTATTTCTTTCTTTATTAAGATTTCTGCTTCTTATTTTGTATTATCATTCTTTCGTGTTTATTATTTCGTATTATTAAGCGTTTGCCTCTTTTTTTATGTACTATTTTGCTTTTGAGTTTTAAGTTTTTATGGTTATTAAAATTTTGTTTTTGTAGACAAAGTTTCATAATTAGATTTTTTTTGTTTCTTTAAATTTTTGTTTTTCATTATTAATTTATTTAAAGAAACTGATTTCCTTTTTTTTTATTTTTATTTAACTCTAAATAATGTAATATAGAGAAAGAAATTTGCAATTTTATATGCACAATACTTTAAATGTAACGTTTTAATTTTAGAGAAACCTTTTTTAGTCTTCCACAAGAAGCTTGTTTTTATTTCAAAAAATTCTAAATGTATTGTTTGATTAAGCGAAATATTTCTTGTTATTAATATTTATATTTTATATTCTTTTTACTTTTGTGAATTCATTTACTAATTTCCTGCTGTAAATTCAGTTGTGGGGAACAAATTCGCACAAAATAAATAATAGTTACAATTAGCATATTTTCTGATTTTTCACTAGAAAAGCTACTAAGTACTAAGTTTTAATTTAAAGAACTTTTACAAAAGTTCTAATGTTTTCCAATTAGAAGCAAAAAAAGTATTCTTATCACGTTTATTTTATAAGTGTGATTTGAAGTCAAAGTTAAAATTTTTAAATTTCAAACTGGAATATTTATGTCAGATAGTATACATTTTTAATTTTAAAAAAATCGCGGTTTTTTTTAGGTCTAAACATTTTTAAGTTTGCTCATTTGATTTATTATTAACAATTTAAATGAATATTTTTTATATAATTCTAATAATTTTTTAATTTATAACCGATGTTTAATAGATAGCTAATTTTCTAATAGGTGTAAAATAGATTGCTAATTTCTTAATAGATATTTAATAGATGGTTTAAAAAAATGCATTTTGAATTTGTTTAGGTAATATATACTTCCCAATGCAAGGTATCGAATAATAGGTCAAACATTTTGCAACCAATTGCGCTTTTCAGTAGCAATAATTGACCTGTCAACAGAAACTATAACATTATCGACTGTTTTCACTTATATATTGTAACGAGGTTAGCGTTATAAAAAAAGTGCATTCTTTTACAGTGAGAAATGACAGTTTAAGTTGTTTTTCGTTCGCAATGTTTTATTTCTATAACGGAAGAGATGGCAAAATCTTTCGACCGTTTACTACTTTAAAATCGAAAATATGACCTACGGCTCTTAAAGAACGATATTGCACGGGCTGATGCTCTCCATAATGTCAACGGACCCTTTAATCGAAAGTGAGAAAAAATACATTACAATAAAAATAAAATGAAAACAGAATTAAAATGTATCTTCTACGTCCAAGCCTCTTGGCCGATATTGCCATAACTCACGCTATATAATTTAGGTATCACGTGATAGATGGAGGAAATTTAGATATTGTTAAAAATAATTTTTTTAGATGAAGTTTTTTCTTTGAAAATGTTTGAATAACGACAAGCACGATTTTAACATAATCTTTATTAAATTAAAAACATTTTTCGTTTATTAATATTAAGAATTAATTCAAAGAGTAAAAAAAAAATTGTAGTTCCAATAACCAACCACAGTGCTGACGTAAAATATCCCTAATGATAGACGGATCATGGGTCAGAATCTCCTTGTCGTCAGGCTGAACGTAGGAGGCTTACGTGGTTTTCCTATCTATGTTACGCTAATGTTGATTAGTTCCATCAACACGTCCTCCACGAATGCTAGTTTGCCCTAATTCTTGATTTATTTTATTTTATAACCGTCGTTGAACAGCCGACCCAATTTCATGGGTTTACGACTACTAATGTTCAACTCCGTAGCCTTGTAATTTTGAACCAATCCAGAAGACAAGGAAACTCCTGGATCAGTACCCCCAGAGGTATTGATTTGTTATGGGAACATGGAGGACTTTGAGACTCGACAGATTTAACGTGCATCAGTCACCATTCACTACACGGGGAGTCTTCGACCGGCGAGGATCGAACCCACGACCTCTTGGACATGGGCCAGCGCCCTAGGAGTTCTCTTGTCTTCCTGATTAGGTTCAAAATTACAAAGTCGGGGAGTTGAACATTGGTATTCGTAAACTCAGTATTCGGTCCGCCATTCAACTCCGGCTGTAAAATAAAATAAAGTTCCTATGGTATATGTATTTGTTGAATTTTTAATAATTGAGCAATATATTAGTTCATTTTCATTTAAGTATTATTTAAAATACGTAGTAAAATAAGAAAAATTTAAAAGAAATCAATATTAATCAACACTTCGCAATCATGCGCAAAACTTTAATCTATCTACGTAATGTATCTACGTAATTAAATCAGTTAAAATAACTTCAATTTCTTTTATTATTATTTGAAACACTTCTCGGTCAATTTCTGTTATTATTTAGATGTTCGACTCTTCAAAATTAAGCTGAACTTTATTTAGTATTATCATCGAGAATGAACGTTATTGATTATTAACATGGTTTCAAGTAACTTTAGAAACATTAATTTGGTGAGGTAGTCCTCGTATGCTATCTACGTTGATCCAGATTCATATGCTTAGCAGGGGGCGTCTTTAGTTTTGTTTATATTTATGCAAAACCAATGCATGAAATGAGATTTTGTCGTAAAATATGAAATGTGTTTTACCACATTTAAAATTTATTAGTGTTTTTCAATTTAGATTTAAAAAATCTCAGGAGAACTTAAAGCCATGCACAATAAAATGAATGCATTTATGTTTTCACAAATTTGTTATTTTTTAAATCTTTTTTATTTTTATTGTAATTGTTAAACCAATGAAAATATTTTAGTTAATGAAAACTTGAAAATATTGACTTTGAAATTGAAATACTACTTGACTTTGAAAATATTATGCTTAATTTTAAAATAATCATTGTGCTGTATTTTATTTTATTTATAACCAGCGCTGAGCAGTTTAGTTTACGATTTTCAAAGTTCCACTTCTTAGCCTTGTAATTTTGTACCCAACCCAGAAGACAAGGAAACTCTTGAATATTTTTGACATTTGGACATAATAACCTTGACTTGACATTTGGACATAATAACCTTCGAGGAGGACTTTTGACGGAACTAACTCACATTTGCGTTAAATTGAGAGCAAAACAACGAAAGCTTTCCAAGGTCAGTCCGAGGCAAGGATTTTAATTCATGATCCGTCAATCACTGCGGATATTTTAGGTCAGCACTATACGCGGTTTATATTGAACTGGACACAAACATTCTTTACAACATCAAAATCCAGTTTTCCATTTCAACGCTTAATAATTAATCTTAAAAATGAAGTACCGCGTCGTATATTCAAAATGAGTGACAGATTATTTTTCTCTACAAGAAGCTGTTCCAAACATAGAGTAAAATCAACGTTCTTTATAACATTAAAATATCAATTAAGTTGAATTCTGTTCCATCCATCTGATTTGAGTTGAACTAAATTGATTTCTCTAACCTTTTTATTCCCAAGACTAGAAGAACACATTTCTTAATATCGAAGTAATGTAATGAGTAACGTAAACAATAAGTTTGCTTTTTGATGGCTTAGTAGCGTTCCCTGGGTTTTTAGAGTAGAGATGTTCTGATAGATTAAATTTAGGTACTGAGCAAATAATTATACAAACTGTTACAAACAAGTTCAACTCTTAACAAGCTAATTGCAAATGTTAGATAACATAGTAAATTTCGTCAATACGAAATATTTCCCAGTTACCTTGGCAACGAAAGAAAAAGAAAAAACGTATTTTGATTTTTAACAGAATTGGAATTTTGTTATTGAGGCTTTTACAATTTTGAGGTGCCCTTTTGTTAAAAAAAGTTTATTGTTTATACGATGAACTAAAACATTAAGTGTCATTAGAAATTTATTTTGATGTTGTAAAAAACGGTATTTTTGACCTTGAAATCATATTATGAAATACATTGATTATTTTATAATTAAATATCATTTGCTTTAATTTCTTTTAATTACTCTGACAGTTTTCATTGGTTGTATTAATACCATTAAGAAGTAGAGATGCATAAGGGATAAGAGATCACTTCTAATTTATGAAAATTTCAATAGATTAGGTATTAAATTTTTCTAGGAATTTTTTAAAGCTAAATTGAAAGTTAAAAATTTTTGAACGCAAGGAATCGTTTGTGGTATTTTAGAATAACTTAAAAATAGTTCTACTTATCTATTAATTGGCTTAATCAAGAAAGAATGAGAAATATTGGATGAATATCGCAGACAACTTTAAACACTTTACTAACCTAGTAGTAAACTAGACTACAAAGCTAGTACTAAACTAGACCACTTTACTAAACTAGACTTTACTAACCTAGCTGAAGCAATGCCGCTTTTGTAATAACTCGTTCTAGCATATTAAGACTAACCTGATGTCCAACTTGATTTTAGCATGTAACAGTTTCAAGTTACTAATCTAAATCAGCTCTGTCTGACCAATACGCAACAGCGATACATTAAATGTTAAAGAACGTCAAATAAACTACTTTTTGGATTAAATGGAGCTGTAAGCTAGCAAACATCGCTGAGAAATGCATTATTTTTAAAATATTTGACAGATGATAACTCTTCAGTTTAATTTAAAGCAATGACTAATGCTAAACCAATGAGAAAAACTTATTTTGCAAACATCTCTCACAAGCAAACAAATTGAAAATTTGAATCAGAGGTTAAAGTTCCTCTTCCAGCTGTTATCCAAATTTCAAGAACAATACCACAAACCATTTTGGAGTTATAAGAAAAAGCCGCGCAAATTCAGTCACACAACTCTTTTTTTTTTTACTTTGCATAGATATTTGAAAATATCCTTTTTAATGCTTTGTTATAACCCTATTCGATTCTCCCTTTCTAAACAACTTGTATCTGATTTTTGATCAAATATTAGTATTTGTCATAATAATCAATAGTATACAACAACAACTATTCTAACAATGAATAAGACATGATTACTTAATTTAATTAACCATTGAAATTAATCGATGAGTGTTAGTTCTATTTCGCAGTTGATTAACTCTGAAATAGAGTTAATACTCATAGATAATTTATTCTTGCAACAATGTAAAAGAACTACAACAACAGGTTAGATACAAGTGCAAATTAACACTTTTGTCTTTAAAATTATTTAAGCTTCTCATAGGGCATTGTGATTATGTATTTACGGATGACTCAGTGACTTAAACAAACGCTTCTTTCAAAAAAATTCTAATTTCATGGTTCGATAGCTGCAATAATTAACGTTATATTTTATACATACTTTCAAGAAAAATAAGTTGTTATAAGTCTTGAAATTTAGAGAAGGATCTTCGCAAAATTTATGCTACGGTCTCTTAGTAGAACAGAAACAACCTAGTATGATTAAAGTAAAAAAATAACCTCAGTATTAAAAGAGATGCATCTTTAAAGTGTTTTAATAATATAAAAAGCGAAATTTATAAATTTAAATTGAATTTAATGCTCTTAATTGTAGCTTCTCGGCATGGACATGCCATACCATGTTATATATTTTATTTTAAGTGTACAATTATTTGAGAGAAATATATATTTTTAGTTAACGTTTTCCATGTGCAAGCAACCTTTTATTTTAAAATGTTGGTAAAAAAAACTTGTTTGATATACTACACTGAAGAAAATTCTGGATTAAATTATGGGAAAAAGTGCTGGAACCGAGTGCATCATCCGAAAAATCAATCTAATACAAAATCCATTTTTACCGTAATTACGATTTTTACCGTTTATGTATAATATGTATTATTTTTACAGTAATATTTATATAACAACAGTAATTTTACAATAAATATTACAGTTAAAATGACGATGCATCAGATTTTTTGTTCCGTATAATTTTACTGTAAAATGTACTTTTTTTAAATGTAAATGCCGGTACTTTTTACCGTAATTTGATCCGGTATATTTTACAGTATAAAACCTCCCGGATAAGATCTGGACGTTCTACGTAAGCTATATATATCAAACAGTTTTTATGAAAGTAGTATTAAAGTTTTAAGTTCGATTTACAAGAATTGAAATATTTTTAACTCGTTTTTAAAAGCATGGACATTTAAATTATTATTATATATATAGAAAATTTGCAGAGTTCTTAATAAAAATGATCAAATTTGGAGTTTTCTGAAAACCCGATTCCGTGTTTGGTTTGTACATCATAAAAAATTTCACCGAATCCTAGGAAAATATAAATTTTATATTTTCATTATTTTTTTAATTTATTGAATATCATATTTTCAAATATTACATTTGCATTCAATTTGTACTTTACATGTTGAACAATTTAAACTGGTGTATCGATAGCCATTAAATCATACAAACCACCATAGAGATTGGGATTATATATATATATATATATATATATATATATATATATATATATATATATATATATATATATATATATATATATATATATATATATATATATATATATATATATATATATATATATATATATATATATATATATATATATATATATATATATGTGTGCTATTGCTCGAAAAAAAACAAGCTCCATCACCAATAATTGGTATGGCAGTATGTGACACCATAGCACCGTTTATGTTTCTACACAACCATTTTTAAGAACCGATAAAAAATAAATCTAAATAATTTCATAAAGTTTTTGTTTCCATAAAACTTCTAAATATATATTTGTAAATGAATGTTTAACGTATAACTAACTATTCAAAACTACTTTACTTTTTACCTAAAACAACATAATAATCTAAATAAATGTTTAACAAAAAACTAATTTTTAACGCCACTTAAATTATTACAATGGTTAAAAAAATTAATAAAAATTATTGTGTTACCAATAAATAGAGAAATTCTTCATCCGATAAAATCTATTTACCATCTGATGATTTTATGTACTTCAACTTCGACTTTTAATATTACGGTAATATACCACCAATCGCTGAAACTAATCCTGTATGTACTGTAATACTGGCTGCATGGTTATTCCCCCCCCCCTAACGATATTGCCAAGTATGTCAGTGCAATCACTTTAATTTCTTTTTAATATTTTTCCTTTTTAATAGTTAGGTTGCTATTTCCAGTAGTATTATCACAAGGTTATATGAAGTTTGTTATTTAGTTGGGTAATTCTTATTAATGATTTTGATTCGCATATGGCTGTGCTGATACTTTTAGGTCTCTTTATCATATAATAACTAATTTTATTTCATCTTTAAATATTTTTCTTCAAATGTTCTTCCAGCTGTGACATTAGCAGCTTGGCGCTGTCAGAACAGCTTGGCGCTGTTGGAATTTAGAATTTTATATCTTATACTTTTTCTTCGTCTTTATGTATTTCTATCTTAAATTGTATTATATACACAATTATTCCAAGATTCAAAGTTTGAAGTTAGCTAAAAATAATGGCGATTGCAAATTTTACAATTTAAGCTTCCAAACTCCCTATAACATCTCTTTCTGCTTTCTGTGATATGCACATTTCAGCACCCTTCTGAATTTTGCATCAAGGAAGAAATCCCCTTTCACAGACAAAAGGACAATAAGATAAAATCGAAAAATGTCAGAACAGCTTTAAGCAGCAAATAAAAAAAATCTCTGTTTGTTTGTTTTTTTAATTTTTTTCCAAGAGAAAATACTCGAAAAGGTTTTTACGAGCTTTGTAGAAAAAAGAATGATTTTGATTCGTCAGAAAAATGTATAAAGTAGTATTTTCTTAAAAATGATAATGTAAAATCTGGGATAAATTAACATTATCAGAAATAGCAATTATTTTGGACAAGCAGAAAATGATGCAGCAAGCGGGATGACGTATGAAACGAACTACATAAAACCGGGAATTCCCCGCTATATATAATTATAAAGATTTGTTTAAATAGTTTTTCATAAGATCAAACATTTTTTTTTTATTCGTTTACTCTGGGACTCTCTCAAAATTTTCCTCTACTCCTCAGACTTGATTTAAAGATATTGATGCAAAGTATGTAAGAAAATATCCACATATATTACGAAAATACACTGAAAGTTACGTCTGTCATTTTAATAAGAATATATATTAAAATGTAAAATTACTCAACAATACATATTTAAAAATTGCGAGTAAACAATGAATTTTATATCAGTGTCATAATATTTTCATGAAAAGAAAATGAAGGGCTTGTAACGGAAGTAAAATTTTCCTCTTTCTCAATCTGCTATATGCAGTTTCAAAACTAAGTTAATGGAGAAGTAAACTCATCGAAATCATTATGCAGTCGCTCTCACTGACATCGTGACATATTCTCTCCAAAAATGAATTCTCGCCAATATTTGTCACTTGGCTTTACTTTCTAAAAAGAAGTTATTGGTTGCGGATCAGTGACGTCACTTTCTTCATCACAATAACGAGGTGGAGTTAGTAATTTTTCAGACGATTTTTAAAATGGAACTTTTTGTTTCGCATGGTGGGTGAGGCTTGCGTGGTTGATATTATAAGAAATATTCTAATGCCTGCAGTTGTATTTGAATATGAAAGTGATGGAGACGTGTAGCACTGATTTGATATGCTAATAATTTTTTGTTCGTTTTAAACTTCATATATCTTTCTTTCAAAATATCGTCTGCAAATTATATATTGTTTAGAAATAGAATAATTCTAATCCGTATTCATTTACTTAGTATTAATTTTACTTTTTAAAAATACTATTCTAATTCATATTTGTTTCTCAAATAAATTACATTTTTCAATTAATCTTAATTTTAAATATAATTTTGAAATTCGGCAGAATAAACTGTTGTGACTTATTCCGGAAAGACTACGTTTTCTTCATCTGTGCCATTTTTGTGCTTTATTTCAAATGAAGTGAAATTCTTATTTCTAAACATTAAACACACAAGTAGTTATATAATAGAAGAAAATGCGAAGTTCTAGAGTGCCTACATCTTTATCTTCTGTTTCATCTAAAAGTTATGGATCTGAACGAAGTAGACATAGAACACATTCATCTAGACATTCAGTAGATTCTGAATCATCTTCGAAAAGTCATAGCAAAATGAAATTTATTATTGTTGTTGGAATAGCTTTACCTATAATTGCGGCAATCATTGGTAAGCATCAATTTTATTGGACATTTATTTTTATTAGATTTTAAAATTTAAATGTTTAACTTTTATCATAAGTTTAAAAAATAATAAGTTATATTTCAAAAATATCTTGTTACAAGAAGTCCATTCTTCAAATCAAATTAGTAATTTCTATTGCATAAAATAATTAAAAAACTCTTTTTTTGAAGAATCGTGAAGTCTTTCTTAAAAGGTTTAATAAACCAGAAAAGGTACACAGATAAAAAAGTATGATCAAAACTACCAGAATATGGCCAAAGTTACTCTGTTTCTAGATCTATGGTAACACTAAAAATCTCTCGATAAATTTTACCGAAGCGCTTAGGTAATGATTTTGGTAACACGAAAATATGTTTTTATAAGATGTGATTAAATTTGGTAAATGTGATAAAATTTAATAATTCATGATATACTCGCAGTAGAGCATGGTATAAAATAAATTTATTTGGTTCAAACTACTCTTTAGTTTAGCATTTTTTACTAAATGTGTGGTAATAAGAACTGTAATTTGAAAACTATTATTTCCGGTAAACCATTAACATGTGAACGAAACAATTGTCAAATAAAAGGTTTAAATACCGTGAATTTTGGTCAGAATTGTAATTTTTTTCTATTGTACCAAAAATGCCAATATTATGCAGTACGGTAATTTTGCCAGACAATTTTTTTTCTAATTGCATAAATCAGATAGGAGTCAGGTAGGGTAAAGTGGGTATAAAATCAAGCTGTTTTTTTAAAAGTAGGGACTAAACCAAAATCATTAAATTAATTTTACTGAAAATTTTGATGCATTTTATAAACATTGGATTCATATAGATTAAATTTGAAGCATAATTTATTTATTTTGTTTTCTTACAGTAATACATTCAAAAGAAAATGTTTTGATATACTCATTTTACCCCAGAGAGGGGTGAAGTGGGTATAGCTCTAAAATTAGCATATATTATAACTAAAAAACCTATATAAATATTCTTTTAGAAATAAAAATGCTCTTTAATAAATCTATCATGATTATATTTTAAAAAAATAAATGTTAAAAAATATTTTTTTCGTATCAGTAAATTAAAGTGATAATGTTCATGGCTGTCAAAATTAAGTTACACTTCGGATGCAGTATATTTTGCTAAACTCTATACAATTTCTTCAAAAAGCAAAAAAAACTGTAATAATTTTTAGTTTATTTGAAATATAATTTAGAGTCTTAAAATTAATATCTATAAAGGTAATTTAAAGAGCTGTTACGATTTATAGCAGATATGTATTTTTACTCAACTAAGTCATTTTAAGAAAATTGCTTTGTTTTCCATGAAAAACTGCCATATGAAGGAAGAAACTATGTCTGATATCTTGTTATTTGTCTGTGTCATATTTTTAATATGTCTGATATATTGTTATTCCCCCATCATTCTTTTCTTTAAAAAATAAAATCTTGTGATTTTGTTTTCAGTGTTAAAAATACTCTAGGGCTGCAATCAAATAAGTAAAATAATTTTTTAGCTATTTCATCACAAAATATAGAGCATTAGATACTTACTAAAGCTAACACAGAAGTAAAAAAAAAATTATTCCTTCTATAACTTCGCTAATTCTAACCATATAACCAGTTTACCCCATATCAGAAAACATTTCATACTAAATAGAGTTTAGAAATTTATTCTATGCAGACCTGTTCCTTAGATATCTCTCTACCAGTTATAAACTAAAACTAATAATTTTTGCCAGTTTTTAATGATATTAGAAAAAAGTTCATAAACAGCATAAACTAGCATACTGTATAAGTTGATCATAAACAGATAGTTTGTGGATATTAAATTTTTTGTCAGTTTCTAAACCTGAAATAAAAATGCATGCCGCAATCCCAGTAAATGTCTCTAAAAATATTAAACAAATTATCTTGATTTAAAAAGAGTAAATAGTTATTTTTTACCCCATGTCCCCACTTGACCACATTTATTAAACAATTTATTGATTTTAATAGACTTTTGGAACTCTTTACTGTAGTATTTGTTTATCTACAAAACAAATCATTTTAAATGGACCAGAACTACCAAAAAGGTAAAGATAATCCGAAAGATAATTCTGCCCGGGTTTGCATTCGTTCTAATCGTTGTTGATTTTCGGAAAATCATTTGGAATGAAATATTTTAACCTCACTTTTTATACTTTTACACATAATTACACTTATTTTTATAAGTAAATTTAAAAATTTTGCAAAAGAAAAATTTTTGTATTTAAAACCAAAACATATGACTATTTTAACTTTTTCATTATTGTAACTAAAATTTTTTTAAAATAAAATACTTGTTTTTCTTTGCAAATGTGTTGATCGCATAACAAAACTCAAACTACCGGTCCTTATTTTCAATAAATATTTGCATTTTTTTTTCAAATGTTTTTTCTTAAACATATGCATGCATGAAAGCTATAAAAAATAATTAACGCTTTGAAAAACAAGAGCGTTTTTTAGTATTCCTTACTTTAAATATTTATTGAAATTTCATGATTCCGCTAGTATTAAATTCACTGTTTTAAAAATAACTCTAAGTTTTCTGAAGCTTATTTATATTCTTTAAGCCAAAATACTGTCCATATTTTCATGTATTTGAGTTTTAACTTAAATTATATTGCATGCTCTTAAACTATATAAAAATAAATAAAAATAATAAAATAAAAATATTGTTTTCAAAGTCTTACCCACACGTTAATAGAATTGTGAAAGCAACACTCTAAGTAGTTCCCTTCCATTATAAAATTATGTTTCACTAATCTCAGTGAAAAAAAAGTGAGTTAAATAATAATTTAAGAATTGTCACTCAACAATAATTTTTTATATAAAAAATGTCAACCTCACTCGCTAAGCAAAAATGCTGTTCAGGATGGCAACGAAAAATGAATTGTTTGCTTTAAATTTTAAATAAAAGAAAAACAAATTTCAGTTTCTACTATTTTTGAAGGAATACTTTTAAAGAGCATCCAGCACATTATTTTTTTGAAAAAAAAATATCATTTGTAATCGTTTAGAAAATATAAATAAAGAATGTTGCTTTAACACTATATTTACATAAGAGCTTTTAAGTAAATAGAATAACGAAAGTTTGTTTGTTGTAAAACTTTATGTATATTTCAGATCATTTTCAAGTACTTCCTTTCTCTTTTTTTGAAAGCTGTGGAATGCTATAAAATATTTGACACCAATATTTCTTCATCATATAAGAATAATTCAATGCATCTTGTCGCGTAATACGATGAAAAAATGCTTATATTTAATAATTATGCACTGTGAAAAAAGTACAGTCAAAACTATCAGAATATTGTAAAATTTATCGTGTTTCTGGCACTATGGCAACACCAAAAATTTCGGTAATCCTTACCGAAGCACTTAGGTATAATGGTTTAAATAAAATTTAATCATAAAATATCATTTTATAATCTATGATAAAATTCGGAAATTGATGTAAGACTTAGTAATATCATCATGATAAATTTAGAAAAGGGCATAAAAACCGTTTATTGGATTTAATTTACTTTTCATATGTGTATTTTTTGTAGAAATAGAAACTAAAATTTTGAAAACCAAATTTTCCAGCAAACCATTACCATGCGAACAGAAAATATACCAAATTAATGGTTTAAATACTGTTTTTTTTTCTTCAGAAATGTCATTATTATACAGTGTGGTAATTTCGCCATAATTTATTTCGCCATGTGTTTAAGTAAATCAAAATTCTTATCGAAATTAAAATACATTATGTGTAAGCATTTCTTATTTATCACACAATATTTAAATACTTTTTTTCTACTACATAAAGATATCAGTTATTTAAAACTTAATAGAAATGACGAGAACAGATACTTTGCATTGGAAATATTGATCTTAAGTTAATTAGTAATGATTTGAACTATATAATGTTCAACTTTATTTTTAGAGTTCTCTTATGTAATTATACATGTCTTTTATTCAAACTTTGACAATAATTTACGCATACAATAAAAGTCTCAAATTAACTCATTTTTAATCGTTTTGTGAGATTTTTAATCCTTGAATTGTTAAATGATCTAATTTTCTGTGTTATACTTTCATTATATGCCAACTGATTTTTATTAACATAACTGAGAATAATAAACAAAATTTAGTTACAATGTTTTCTTTATATGTCTTTATTAATAGATAGAGAACTTCAATTCCAAAATATGCATTTTGTCAAAATTTTTTAGAATTTTTGAATAATGGTAGTTATTTCAAACATCTGATTGCTGGTAAACCTAAAATATTTGTCTATTTAATAAGAAAAGAAGGGATTTATCATAAAACTTTATTTAAGCTGTCATTAATTGAACAAAAATAAGTGGCATCAATGTTTAACAGTAAATTAGTTAATTTCTATAAGTCATTGCAGGGTACAATAAGATTTAATACAAAAATGCTCTACATGAAATGATATAGGATAATTTTTTATAAGAAAGCACTATTTTTAAATAATTACTACTTTTTTTAATTGATCTACTAGTTTATTTTTTCAAATATATCTGAATTGAAACTAAACAGTGATGAGTTATTAATTTTTAAGCTTTAAAACTACATGAAAACAATAATTTAATCCTTAGGCTAAAATTAAAAAAATATTACTTACATATCGTAAGGATTTAGAAAAAGAACTTTAGAAGATCCTAAATTTAAAATTACATTATTTATTTATTATTTTAAACTTATATTTTAAAGTTTGAAAAATGTTGAATTTAACGAAGAGAAATTAAACAGGCGAGAATCCAGATAAGACATATCTTGCATTCTAAAGCAGATAAACTCACGTTTTTTTACCACCCTAAAAAGAGTTAACAATACTTTTTTTTAAAATGAAATCTTTAAATTTTCAATATTTTGTGTATCGATTCTACTAAAAAAGCATGTTCCTTAAAATAAAAAAAAAACTTAACTGAACATACTTATAGTGGTTTCATTTGTTGGGGAATTTCCTACATCGATAGAAGATTAAAAACTTCATTTTTCCTTTAATTTCATTTTCATCATAATCCAGCTAGGCTCACCGACTGATACTGAAACAGCTGATTACAAAACGGTTTATCTGTGAGAAATAAACGATTAAGGTGATACGTGCCGTTGAACTTGAAATATCTCCAAGGGTTTATATTACTTTAACCAGACCTTAATATGATGGTTGATATAAATTCCATTCATTTAATAATCAAAATTTTAAAAAAAAATTGTTCCTATAGGTTTTCTTTAAAACAATTTTCATTTTGTTAAAATTATAAAATCATAGATATAATTCATAAAGTGGTAAAAATTAAAATTCTAAAAGTTAAGAACTGCTATTGTTTAGGCAATTACTACTTAAAAAGGAAAATTATCTTTCCGTACTAACAAAAGTGCAATCACTGGCTAATTTGGGAAACTTAATATGCTTATTAACTAAAAAGAGAACCTTTTACTCGCTCTGTTATCATTTATGCAACGTTTTAAAAACCTTTTTTATATTTAATAACTGCATAGTATGAGGAAAACTATCAGAATGGGGCAAAATTCTGAATGGTGAAATTCTGATGGCTCTGTCTGAACGCCAAAAAGTAGGGCAATGATTTTGGTATACGTAACAATAAAATATTGTTTAATAATTTTCGTTAAAAATTTAGTAAATGGGGTAATTTTTGAGTATTTTCATCCAACAGGCATGCCATGAAAATCAATTAATTTTTTTAAATTTACTTTTCAGTTTTGTATTCTTGCTAAATGTGCGGTAATCAGAACTAAAATTTTGGTAACCTGAAATGCCAGAACCGCATAAATGGAAACCGTTATCATATAAATGGTTTAAATATTTTATATTTTGTTTTCATTGCCAGAATTATGGTTTTGTTTGCCAGAAATGTCTTTATTATATGGTACGGTATTTTTATCAGAAGATTTTTTCTCCGTGTCTGCTTTTTAACAACTATCTGCAGTTTTAATTGCAATTCATAGGTTACGCTTAAAACCCAAAACTTTTTTTTTTCCAATTTCTCAAAAAAAAAAAAAAAAAAGAAAAAAAAAAAACTAAATTAAAAATTGATGTATCTTTTTGTATTTAGTTTTATTATTTAACCTTTCAAAAAAATGATAAAATGTTGTGTGACTCTATCAATCTGATTAACTATCTTATGATAGAATTACAATATTTTAGATTCGCTTATGTTAAGATAAAGTTAATAATACTTTATTTAACTTACAATGATTCTTAATTAGTATGAAAATATGTTTGAATACATATATCATACATTTCAATGAAAGAAAATTTATTGATGAACCTTTACTATTGCAAATAAGTTAAGTCACAAAAACAATACGATAAGGACATAAATACTTCTTTATTGAATGCCAATTACAAATAAAAATGTATTAGCTCTACTCAAAATAGTAAATCTACTTTTTCATATGGCCTTTCTCTCATAAATATCTCAATAAATAAATGGAATAAATGGACAAAAGTGGAAGGACATTGCCCCAAGCAATCAGTGGCAGAAAATGATCCCGTCGAAACATTTTCACATGTTTCTTCAATCGACTATTTGACTTTTCATCGTCTTTAAAGCAGTCATCCGTCTCACTAGGTCATTAATTTCTCATAATAATGCCGTACCTTTGAGTGCACATACTAAAATTCGTGTTGCTCCTTCCTCGACGTCTATTATGAGGCAGGCTCAAGACTAGTCTAAACTCGACACGAGCTCGATTATGAAAAGTAGATTTCTGGCTCAGGTTTTAGTACCATAATTTGACGTGTTTTTTCTTCGAGTTAATAAAATTGGTTTTTCCAAAATTATGCCGTATTTTATGTCTAAAACAGCGATGACTGTGGGTGCAAGGCGACAAATATCTGGTGATGCTATTTAGGTTCGAATCCTGGAGACGCTTAGGAAATTCGTAAACTGCTAGCAGCTCCCATTGCTAAATATCAAAGGAAAGCATTCTCATTGATAGAGAATTCACGGGTTTACGTTTTCTTCCGTCAGGATAATTATGAAAGTTTTCATGATTTTTTTTCTCCAGTGTAATGCAAATGTGGATTAATTTCCATTAAAAAGTTGCAACGGTTTACCGACTATGTTACAATGCTTGATGCAGATGATCCCTTATTCACTGGGTTGGGCTTAAAATTTGAAGCTATAGAGTTGGACAATGATATTGTCAAACGTTGCTAAAATTTTGGTGATAAATTAAAATTATTAAAGTGGGTTCCAAATCAATTACTAATTAATAATTATCAATATCAAATCAATTTACTATGTATGCTTAACAAAGAAGAAAATGAGAGAAATGATGATTTATTAAAATCAACAAATGTTTTTTTTAGAATCATTAGTACAGAAATAAAGTTTAAAAAAATCTACACGCATTAGGAGTAGAATACTGCTCGGGACCCTCATATGTCATTGTGTTGAACCAGGATGGCTTAATGCCAGTGGTTTCTGCAAGCCTTGTCAGCTTCTGACAGATTGGGGAAGATAAGGCGGCAATTGTGCAATGATGATCATATTACAACCCGTGCAGTCGGTCTTGAAATTGTGGAGCCGTGATTTCAATGATGTGGCCAAATTAATAAAATTGATGTGATCAAGTCGGCTTCTTTTGTGGCCATCAACAGGCTATTACAGGCGTACATTGCTTTACATTAGGAATAGAAAAAAAAATTTTCAAAAGAGAGAAACAGCAGAATGATTTCAATAATGAATCATTACTGAGGTCAGGATGAGAGAGCAAGGATTAAAATAATGAAAAATGTATTATTTTATAGGGAGTACGTTTTATTATTTAATAGGGAATGGATTACTTACGTCTTTTGCGAGAAAAAAATCCTTTAAGCTTTATCATTAAATAAACAAATTTTAGGAATTCTTTCTTAGATAATTTGAATCCGTAATTCTTTACATATTTATTGTTATGAGTAAGGATTTGTCAGAATTTAAGAATTTCTCTTTTAACAAGCAAACACAATAACTTTAATCTCCCCAATTCCTTATATATATATATATATATATATATATATATATATATATATATATATATATATATATATATATATATATATATATATATATATATATATATATATATATATATATATATATATATATATATATATATATATATAAAATATATATATATATATATATATATATATATATAAATATATATATATATATATATATATATATATATAAAATATATATATTGTATAGCAAGCTGTTGCATAACCAATTTGACACAACTGTCTGCACGAAATTTGTATAAATTTAAAAAAATTTCCTTTTCAATTTCAAAAAATAAAATTATTTTTAATTTTTTTGAACACTTATAGTTAAAACAGCTAAAAAAATTTAAATAATGGATATTTTGTTTCAAAAATGAACAAAAAATTTTCTTTTTCGGACATAATATTTTCAATTATTAGCATTTTCTTTTAAAATGTTTACATTTTTTTAAAAATGACTCAGAAGATTTGTAAGCATTTTTGTTTACTTTTTGAATGGTACAATAGCATAAAAATGCAAAATAAAGCATTTATTATTAAAAAGCATAAAAAATGTGCTCCGAATTCTATTAATATAGCCAATTTGTTTTAATTCTACACTGAGGAAAAAGTATGGTAAAAAAGTCAAAATTTAAAAAGTCAGAATATTGTAAAATTTACCGTGTTTCTGGCTCCATGTGAATACCAAAAAGCTATATGATTTTTACCGTAAGGATTAAATTAGATTAGAATTAATTGGAATTAAAAACAAACTGGAATAAAAAGAATTTCATTCTAGTACTTTTGTTTGATAAAATGCTTCTGGATTGAAAAATATTTATTTACCTCCAAAATCTCCACTGAGTAATTAATTAAAATTTCTGATTTCAGGAAGTAATAGTAGATTAAATATCTTTGTAGATAACCGAATTAACTTTCGGCGTGAAACATTGTGAGCAAACAGTTAAAAAATGGATATTAAATGAAAACTGAGAAAACTAGGAAGTAATTTTTTTAAGGTTGAGTGCAGATAAGAACTAATAAACTAACTGAATCTTTTAGGAAACTCTGATATTCAAGTAGAAATTAACTCTAGGAATAAGGCATTTAAAATTTTCACGACAAACGCAAATCAATACAAATATTGTAATTTTATCCAGAATTAACTTTGATGATTTATAAAAAGTTACTTTTACCAGAAACTGCTAATGTATTTATTTATTTTTTAAATTAATACTTTTCTTTTTATTGCATATTTGTTAATGCGTTTGCTCTATTTTTAATACAGTTTATGAATTGTATATAAAACATTGGGTTAATTTTAGAATAGTCAAATAAGCAAAATGTGTCATATGATTGCAGACAACCTGAAAATAATTAAACCAAAATGCCTAATACGATTAAAGATATTTCATGCTGACTATAAATAAGTTTTTTTTTTTTTTATATTTGAGAATTTATATTTACGAACATCTTGGAACTCCAAACTCATATTTTTTACCAACTGAAAAAATTGGTCCGGTTTACAGTGCTTAATAAAGTTGTCTTAGAAAAATAAAAAATATATTTTTTTTCGTTTTATTTTTCACAGTAAAAATTTTTTTTGTGAAATTTACTGTTTCAAATTTGCAGCTGGGTTGATTGTGTAAAACCGTAAAATTTACGAATAAAATCCGTACCATCAACGGTGTTTTACCATATAAGTTTTTTTCCCGTCAAAATGACGAAGAAAATCCGTTATGAGACTAGTTTTTACAGTAACAATACATCGAAAATATTACATCGAAAATAAATATGTTGCCTCATCAGACTCTTACTATTTGGGAACAAGTTTTCTCTGGGAAAGTTATAAAGTAAATCTGCCCTCGCATCAGATGTGAATATGTTATGTGGTATATATGTTATACATGTAATCACATCCGTTTAAAGTCAATTAAATATTTACGAGATTTCCTGATAAATCGAGTTTTAAAGATACGACTTCCTTAAAATTCGATTTCTCTAGAACTATTCAACTGATTTCACTCCAATATTTTATTTTGCCATGTAAAATTACCTACTTTAAAATTACGTAAAAAATTTTATACCTTACAATTCAAAATTTCAGCGACTATTAGCTAATAAAATAATAAAACATAATAAATATTTACTAAAATGTATTTTTTGTATGGAGTTATCTTTAGATAAAAAGAAAATTATAATTGTGTGCACATTTTTTAAAATTCGCTATTACATTAAAGGGTCTAAACTTTGGATCGCTCTCCTGATCAAACTTTGGCGACCATATTTCCCTGATTGCGGCTATCCCCTATATTTTGGGTGTCATAAATCCGAATCCGTTGAAAAAAATGTATGCTTAGCCTGAGAAAGTGAGTATTTGTGTCTGATTTCGAAATTTTCAATGTAGTCTGCATTAATTAATTAGCAAATTTGGGGTTAGCCTCTTGAACCATTAAGATTGAGTCCTATAACGTGAAGATCCAATCAATAGATCAAAAGTTATTCATAGGGGTCCGTTTTTTTCTTGCGCACTGTACATAGTATAATTTAGGCAGATACACTCGTTAATTTTATGTCTAATTTGCTATATTTTATGAAAACTGTTAACTATGCTCATCTTACCTCTAATTACCCTATTTTTTGTATTTATATAGCCAAGCATTAAGGATTTTGTTCATTCAGTATGATACACATGTAAAATTGCCTAAATTATGCATTTACACTTTTTATATTTTTCTTGTAAAAAGTAGTTAAAATGTTTCTTAAATTCAAATTGTTACAATTAGTTCAAAAACTTTTTTGTATAATTTAAACTAGATCCATCATTATATTTTAGGTATTGTCGCATGGGCTGTTAGTGCAGACAGTGCATTTTATGCATCTGATGATAAAACGCTCCGTAGATCGGACGTAAGTTTTTTTTTCTCTCTCCCTTTGATTGCATATATTTATGTTGTTAAATGTAACAGTAACTATCAGCCATATATAAGCAATATACTTTCAACGTGTATAAATCCAGAGAACTATTTCTATTTTCTTATTTTTTACTTTGCATTTACTCATAATTGTCCAAATTGTAATTTTTGGATTAAGTTTTGTTCGTGACTCGAGAATGTCGGTATTCTGAAATGCAATTTAAAATTGAACAAAATTATCAATCATCAAGCTTAACCACAATCTATCAAATAATTATTTGTCTACGTGTTAATGTCAACGTATTAAATTCAGATATTTAATAGAATTTATACAGAATCTATGAAATGTTTAAAAGTTGGTGACAAGAAATAATATAATTTAGAATTTCGTATAGACATTACATAAAATGTCAAAAGACAAGAAAGCAGAGTGTAAAAAATATACCAAAACAGCAACCAGTCTTTGTATTGGTTTTTGTTCCATAAGGCATGAGTCAAAAAGTATGTAGAATAACCAACACATAGCTTTACTATAAACGTCTTAATTCGTGCGTTGAAGAGTACAGACTTATTTTGTGCATTTTATTTTGCTAAACTACCATTAGTGTTTAATAATTGCTTGTAATATAAAGGTTGGTTTATTTTGTTGAAACAGAGCTGTACGGATTCCCATGATGTTGGGTACACGGGCCATTCTTTAAAACCAATATAGACAACCGTAAAAGTGAAGCTACATATTATATTTAGTCTCTTAAGGATAGACCATGGCAGTGTACATAATATTTTTCTCGAATATTTGGTTATAATAAACTGTTTTCAAAATAGTTGCCAAGTTTGCTTACAATGGGATAAAAAAAAAAGAGAAATTTTGCATTTGTATAAGGCAATAGATGAGACATGGATCAATCACTCTACAAGGTCTTCAATTTCTTCAAAAGAGGTTAAAAACGCAATAGTCAGACGAGAAAGTTTTGTCAAATGTTTCTTGAGATAATAATGGCGTCATATTTTTCAACTACATAAAAAAAGAAGTATCTTTACAGGACCGGCTCAAAGACAATACGAGCACGGCAATCGCCTTAGGCCCATGGATTCAAAGGGCCCACGGAGGAGGATTTCGGACCTGAATATAAGGACCCGATCTTTCTTCTTCTTCTACTTAGGCATTGCAGCCGATTACCAGCCACCGTGGTCTCATTCATTTTATCCCATCCAGTGCTATTCGATTTCTCCATCTATTATCTCCCGGCCTTTAACCACTTCTCTACTCTATCTAACCATCTTGTTCTAGGTCTTTATCTTTTTCTTTTCCAATCTGAGGTTTATAAGGTTAATTTATAACATGATTCAGACTGATCTTAAGGACATTAAAATAAGTAAATTAAATAAATAAATAAGCAAAACAAATGAATATTTTACGTTTAGAAAAAAAAATATAGCTACAATCATATTTATTTTGTTTACTTTTTAGGGATTGTTTTATAGATATAAAAATTTCCAGGTTCAGCTGCTAATAGCTTTTCTATTATTTTCTGACAAAAACGAATACGGGAATTATTTTCCTGAAATAAAGTACTCCCCCTCCGCTGCACATATATTAAAAAAATAGTTAATTTAATGCTTCGTTTAGGCAGTAGAGTAGGGTCCGAATTTATAAGTCCTAGCTCCATAAATAACATTCAGAAAAATTATAAATTAAACGAGGAATAAACTTCAGGCTATATTGAAATTAAAAAATTTAAAAGCAATAATTTCTGTCATATTTTCAACTTTTTTCATAATTAGGAAAACTCAAGCAAGATGATTTTACGGTAATTATTACATTATTTGTACAGTAATAATTACCGTAAAATCATACTAATTATATAAATATTACTGTAAAAATTACGGTATAGTATTTTATGGTGAAAATGGGTTTTGTCTAAGATGCCCCCAAACTGCTGGCATTAAATACCGTAATTTGATCCAGAATTTTTTACAGTGTGATCTAAACTCATTATTGTACTAACACGGAATATTTCGAGTGCAATCGAGTTTTGTTACAATACAACTTTTTATCTTAGTCTAAAAAATATAGTCTTGGGTTAATAATCTTAAAACTCTTAATAATAATTAATTTATAATAAATAATGAATAGTAATAAAATTAATTTATAATAATGTATAATAATAAAATTAATTTATAATAATGTATAATAATAATGTAAAATGCAAATTGCACTTTTTTCCGTTTTCGCCAGAGATTTTCTTTGAATAATTTAAATGCTCTTTTCTATTTCATTTTTGATCTAAAAAAATGATTCGCAAAGATTTCGTTACTGTAATACATAAACAACTAAAGCAACCATATAAGCCCTAATAATAGGGCAATGATGTTTTTGAGTGGTTGCAAACTTAAACAAACTTTGCTCGCTTCAATTGAAGACCAAGGAGGAAGAACTGTCATATCCATTTTTTACATAAAAAGATGATTAGTTCGTCATCTTTTGATGATTACTACGTTTTGACAAATCAATAGCGGGAAAATTCAGTTCTCCTTAAATTGTACCTTAAATAATTTTTTCTCCGTATTATGCTTTTATGCACCTAAACCGTTCTTTCACATTGGTCTTCAATTGTTATTACATTTGAAATATTGTAGGAATCTACATTTTCCGTCTGCCGACCGGCCTGTGTAGGGGTTAGGGAACTGCCCTTGAATTAAAAAGGTTCTAGATTCAAAACCCGGGCAAGACATGGATGTTCTTTCCTACTCTGTACTATCTTTCCTTACTGTGGGAGCAACGTTGGCCCACCTAATATGGTGCCCCTGAAAGAGTGGTCAACAAATCTGCCCTTCAGATGCCTGTATATGACCTAGGTCATTATCCAAGTGGGCATTGGAAAAAAAAAACATTTTCCGTCTTGGTAAATATGTAAATATTGTAACAGGGTTCCTATACAGCTCTTAGAAAACTTTAACAGTGGTGACGAAAATAAGACAATCTTCACTTATTTAATAAATTTATTACCACCCCTTTACGTTTTTTTTTAAAGAAGGTATTTATGTATGAGAATTGTGTCCGACCAGACCACTAAACATTAAGTGGTATTTTTTTAAAAAAAAAAAACAGCTAACTATTAATGTAAATATACTATCACGAATAGTTTTATTTATCACAGTATTCCCACATCTATGTGTACAAACAAGCGCTGTGGTATCATTAGTTCTTTTATACTCAGAATTGGTCAATTAAAAAAAGGAAAATCCAATATGACTGTAAGAGTATGTCATAAAGCATATTCATTCACAATATAATATCTTAAAATGTTAAAAAACAATGAATGAAAATAGTGTAAAGTCGCTACTAAAGTAAAAATTAAGAAATCAATTTGCTACTTTACTGACTTTTACTATTTTATCTTTTTACGGCGTGCAAAAGTCTGACACAGTTTTGCTACTTTGCTAAATTTTGCAGGGAATTTTTGAGTGATAAACAGCAGAATTAATCCATTTGTCTTCTCTAGCCATCTAACCACTTTAGCCCCTATTTATTGTAAGATCAAACACTAAATTTAATATGATGCAAAATGAATCATTTTAAATGAAAACTTTTCAAGAGTGATTAAAACTGCAAAATGTTGACATTTTTTTTATTTCTTGATATGGCGTATGCAGTACTCTTATTTTTCTATTGCACATAAAGTGATACATAAAATATTTAATATTTTTGCTAAATTACTTTTGTTTATTTTTAAAGAAAAGTGCAGTTTGATTTTATAATATAAAAAAAATATTTTGTAGAACTATGGTACATAATATTATGTCATGGTATACAACATTATGTTAACACATTTGACGATAAAAACCAAATTTTAAAACAAGCATTCTTGGAAAGTACGGGCATTCTTTTTAAAAAAAACGGGCATATTTAAAAAAAATGTTAAAGGTAGATTTACAGTTTTTCTTAACGAAACTCTACTTTTTTTGAAATTAAATAAAATGCTTCAGAAAACAATATGAAGCCCAACTTTTTCTTTATGTCATGTAAAAAATAAATCACTGCATTTATAAAACTCTATGCACGAGAATGAAAAGTCTGTATTTCGGTATACTTAATGTATTAGTTTGATCCTTAAATGTTAAAAAATTAGAAAAACTCTCTTAATTTTAGCACAGTTTTTTGAGAGAGTTAAACATTGGGTGACAATACTAAAAAAATACGCAATTATAAATAAATTTTTAGATTTTTAAGTTATGAGAAAAATGTGCCCGAACTTGCACCGAATGTTAACACTAATATTTTTCAGTTGAGATTTAAATGTTATGCACGGAATAACTGTATTTTAATTGAATTATTATATTTTCCTGTGTTTGTTTTACTAAGTACGATAGAATTAGACACAATAAAATATTTGTAAATAATCAATCAGGAACAGGAATAATTTTTTTTATTTGAAATTCATTTTAACAGCTGAGAAAAGAAAATTGTTATAAATTACTTCACTGCAGGCATTTCCTCGGCATTTTCAAAAATTGATAGATTTTTAATTGAAGTTCCGCAATAAATAAATAAAAAAAAACAAGTCTTGCAAATTTCTAGTTGTTATAAAAAGAAAAGAAAAAAAACAATCATTGTTAAAGGAAAATTTAACTGCGCCTACCGTTTTTATGTCGCACGTAAATCAGTTTGTTAAAAAAAATTAAAAAATTTTCCCTCATCCCAGCCAGAACATAATAAAATACCTTCCTATTTCCAATTATGCCATTACATAGTTTTTCTAAAAGATTAAGACTAAATCGAAGAAATCATTGTTTTTCAGTAGTCGTTTAAGAAACGAAAGCGAAATTTCGAAAATTGTGACTTTTTATTCACCGTTATCGTGTTTAACACTAAAGGTAGTTTACATCATTATTAGAGCGAAACATATCTGCACCTACGATGCGCCTCACTGAAGAACTTATAACCTTTAGGGAGTTAATATTATTTGGCGATTTTATTGGGGTAAACAATCGAGGAAAAAGAAAGTTGTCATATATATGTTGTATCATTGACCTCTTGCTGGAAAATCCTCCCGTTTCATTTCAAGGGAAATGAATTGAAAGCATTTAAAAATGAATTGTTTGTTGTTTAGATGTTGTTTTCACACTATGACTAGTTAAAAGAAAATTTTTATCGGTAATTACATTTTCAAAAGTAAGGATATGGCTTCAAAAACAAACATAATCATGTCTTAAAATAGGTTTAAAATTTAAATATTTTATCGAAAATACACACTTGGTTTTAAAAATAAATTTGTGTACTCGTTTTTCCATAAAATTCCTTTATTTGATTCCTGATATATATTCCTTTATTATTTCCCATATTTGAATAAACAATATATGAGTTAATAAACAAAAAATAACAGCTAATTATTCCTTGCCATAAATAATAGCTAATTAATCCTTGCCACAAATAATAACTAATTAATCCTGCCTAATTAATTCATTAAATTTCCTTATCTGCATTCTAGTATTTAACTTACATTTTTAAACTAAGAATTTTAAAAAAAAGAAGACTTCTTAGATTATCTTAAACACCTTAACGTATGTTCAAAATTAAGAGAATTTTCATATTTGGTCGATTATCTCCAGAACAACTGAACATATTTAAAAAAAATTTAGTTTGAACATTGGTTGATACAATATAAAAATTATTACCATTCAACAATTATAATATACACGCATGATCGTGCGTAACACTCGTGAGAGTAGGACGTATTAAAGAGTGGTTTTAGAATTGAATTAAAAAAATGGTATGATAGGGAGTATAGCCCCGTCGGGGGGTATGGCCCATACTAAAAATAAGATAGTTTACTAGTTGTTCATGTATCAGTTTATCCCACTAGTTCAGTAATGCTGTTTTCAGACACTGTTCGGTATTCGGAGGAAGTTACTGTTGCAAATGCCCTTCTCAGAGCGTCTTAAGATATGCTCTATAGGGTTGAGGTCTGGAGTTCTGGCTGGCCTATCCAGTCGGTGAACATTTACATTTTTTCAGAAAATCGTCAACCAGAAGTGCTCTGTCTGTTGTCTTGTCGTCAATTAAAATGAAATGAGGACTTACTGTAACCGTGAAAAAGCGAACACAGGGGTTTAATTCATTACCCCTATATCTCACACCAGTTACAGTACCCATTTCAAAAACATGAAGGTGTGTGCGGGAATCTAAAATTATGCTTGCCAGTTCCGCTTACCAAAAGTGACCCCCTGGGCACTCTCTGTTGAAACATCTTCTCTTCATGCCCAGACCAGCAAACATCGGCCTGCATAATGGTCTCGGAAATTAGATGGTAGGTACTTGGTTCTCTCCGTTTGAAAATACATTGAGAGTCAATAGTCAGGTTGAAGCTTAACACATCGGTGAAGAGATCATTTGACCATTGATCTATGCTCTAATCTCTATGATCTCTGTACACTCCTAAACGGACCCTTCTGTTGTCAGAAGTTAGCGAGATTCAAACTACAGATCTTCTTGCAAATAACCCTTTCACCTGAAGACTTTTGGAAACCTTGAAACTCCGCTCTTACCTTGTCCGAATAGAGGTCATGAGAAAGCTGGGAAGCTGTGTGTTCCTGTTACACCTCGCTGTAATCTGCAAGTACCGATCTCCATTGGTCATTGTAGCTCTTGGCCAGGCTTTCACAGATTTCATTTTATTTTATAACCTTCATGAACAACCGACCCCATTTTTGGGTTTACGACTACTAATGTTCAACTACGTAGCCTTGTAATTTTGAACCCTATCCCGAAGACGTGGGATCTCCTGCATCAAGTATTAGGAGAAACTTGCCTTCGAAGAGGACTTCATTAGGGAACTAACCCGCATTTGCGTTACATGGAGAGGAAAACCACGAGAACATCCAACGGTCAGCCTGTCGGCAAGGGGACTCTTACCCATGATCCGTCCGATATTTCCATCCGTCCATGATTGTCCGATATTTCGTGTCAGCACTGTGGTTGGTCTCTCTACAGATTCGAAATCCTTAAACTGTCTCCATAAATTGAATTCTTTACAAATCTAGATTTAATAGCCATGGTGGTTAAAGAACCCCTTAGCCACCATGGTTATATACTGGATAGTGCACTCGCCTCTGATGAGGTGAACCGGGTTCAAATCACAGTGATTAGGCACCCGTCTCGCAATGACCACAGTGTTGGCATAAAATATCCTCAGTGGTAGCCGGATCATGGGTTAGAGTCTCTGTGCTGTCAGACTAACCGTAGGAAGTTTTTGCTGTTTTCCTCTCCATGTAACGAGTTAGTTCCTTCGAAATGTCGTCCACGAGGGCAAATTTCTCCCAACACTGGATCCAGGAGTTCCTTTGTCTTCTGGATTGAGTTCAAAAATTACAAGACTACGGAGTTGAACATTGGTAGTCGTAAACTCAAAATTAGTTCTGCAGTTCAACGACAGTTGTAAAAGTAAAACCTGGATTTGAGATTGGCCTGCTTCAAGTGCTTACAATTCGCCACCCTATTCCATCATCCAAACATTGGTGGTAGCTGATTTTCGTTGTTTGAAATAAAATTTAAAAAAATCACCTAAGCTTGCTGTAAAAAAAGAAAGAAATTTGGCAAAATGTGCCAGCGAAAGAAATGCAGATTTTAACGAGTTCGCTTATAAAGTCTATTCCTCTATTACAACCGCCCACACCACATGTATAAGCTTACGAATTCGACACACAAGATTTACATCAGGGCTGTCCAACTGCAAAGAGCCCACGGGCCAGAATTCCGGTCACTGATCACCTGGCGGGCCGCAGTTTGAAAAAGTGGAACAATACCCTTTTACCTCTTATACAATAACAATTAATAGTTGAATTATTAATTATAAAACAATGGAACAGAAGGATTATAAAAGAATTTGCTTACATTTTAATGAGAAAACTGAGGCCGATCAGCCTGAATAAGAAGTTGGCGGGCCACATAATATGTGTTGGCGGGCCACATGCGGCCCGCCAGTTGGACAGCCCTGATTTACATCATTGTTACATTTCACTAATTTGTTATCAGGCAATACAACAAAATATTCAAATTCTCTTAATTTTGAACACCAGTAGTTTTAAACAAATATTCATCAAATGTAAAATTTTTAAATTGAGCAAATAATCCCACGCAAGTTTTTATTCTACTTGCGTGTGCTCAATTTAAGAAACTTACCAACACCTCAGGTTTTGCTTACCAATAACTAAAGAAAAGGAGTTTTAAAGTGAAATGAAAGGAAAAAAAAGAAGAAAAAAAAGAGTAATTCTGTTTGAGTAGATAGCAATTATAAAATCCATTGAGATTGAGAATATGTTTACAAACATTTCTGTCCAAATAATAGCAGCAAAGTTTTTTTTTTTTAAATCAGACTTTCGTATCAAGAAAAACATTACTTTCTCGTTAATAGTAGCAATTATTAATATAATATCAAGAAAACTGTTTATTACGATACGCTTGGTTTTCAACAACCATTAAAAACTCATAATAATTTGCGTAATCTCTCCATGAATGAATTTTTTAGCATTTTTAAAGGAACATTGCGCTTTGGAGCCGAGCTATTTTTTTGACAAAATAGATTTTAGAAACCTCAGTTAAACTCAAAAAAACTCTTTAAAATATTATCGACTTTTTTCCACATTTATTAGGTATATTAAATCATCATGCACTGCAATTGCAAATCCTGACTTACACTTGTATCAATCAACTTATAAAAAAAAAATTAAATTGTCGTCATATGTTTTACAAGGGATTGCAATTTCAACACCAAATCATTAAACATCGTAAAAAGATTTTTATCAGTCATCTTACCGTTTCCTGGATTCTCATTAAAAAGAAAAATCCCATGATATCTACAAATTTATTTTTTATTTTATCTGCAAAAAAGACACAGACATTTTCGGTTATTATTAGCTTAACATTAATAAAAATTATCTCGGTAAATACCTGTAAATAATTTATTTATCATTTTTTGAATTTTATTGACCCGTAATATTTATTCATTATCTCTTCCTTAATGTTAGTGGCTCATCACATTTTCGATTTTGATTTATATTCAAAACTAAAGACTTACTACTAAAAGTGTTTTTCATTTATTACAAAAGGAATATATCCTAATTAGGCAACATTATCAGATAAAGACAGTTAGTGGCAATTTCATAATTATTAAACATCAAATTTACTTTTTATTAATGCAAGGGATATTTACTTTAATTATAAGTTTTATTTAAAATTATGTCCAGTCATTATAGTAACTAAAATAATAAGTACAAAGTAACTATTTGAAATTCTAAGGCTGTATTGAGAATCAACTTTTCACGTAATTGATTGATGTTCTCGTTGGCACAAAATATTTAACTTTTTTTTAAAGAAACCAAACACAGAAAAAGATTTTTTTTTTAAAAAATGTCTGAGCATGAAATTACAATCGTTACTTAATAAAACTGTTAAGTTTAAATTTTAACCCAATTGAATTCGAAATTAAATCTGAAGTAAAAATTCTGCTAATCCCTTGTTGTTTTTGATGCTCTTCGTTACGTCACAATTTGTTTTGATACATAAAAAAAAATAAAAGACTTAGTATTTAAAATTGCTCAGGGGTGTAGAAAAGTATATTCACCAAGCGAATTCAAGATGAGGAAGCGTTTTTCAGTGGCGCCATCTTTGGCCAAGAATACGACTTCAGTCACGCGTACGTCAAAACTCATTTATAGGCTGGATCGATTCATACATCCATTCATTCAACGTCATTTTGACCAGAACCAGAGAATGATCAATCTCCAATTCAGTACTCCCAGAGGTATGATTTGTTATGGGAACATGGTGGCCTTTAAGACTCGACAGATTTAACGAACACCAGTTACCATTTATTACATAGGGAGTCTTCGGCCGACGGGGATCGAACTCATGATCCTTTGGACATGGGCCTAATGCTCTTCCAACCAGGCTATCCCGGCCAAAAAATATTTAATATGTTCAAAAGTTATTATAATTTTAAATGCTTTTTCTACCACATTTTCTTCCACTTTTCTTTACGTTCAAATTTATTCTGCTGAACAAAAGCCACAGCATATAAAAACTTGAAATCTCGATGAGATGTTGAAAGAATGTACAAGGAATACAACGGATTAAGCATTCAAATATTAGTTTGAAAACTAGTAATGTTAAAAATTACCTTGCTGGCAAATCAGCTGGCAACTGAAATACAACTACAGAGATTTCAGACGTTTATTGGCATTTTCTCGAGATCTTTATTTTATAAGCTAATGTTTGATCTGATGTCAAGTGTACCAAAAAGTAAGAGAGAGAGAGAGAGATTAGGTGTTTGACAGATGTAAATCTTAACATTTTTATTGAAGTGTTTACAAAGAATAAATTTTTAATACACGAGAGAAATAAAAATTATTGCTTATTTAAACTGTTATAAAGTCACGTTAACGAGTAAAACTACTTCTTCCTTTGTCTTCTTTGCGATAACAATCTCAATTACTATATCAATAACAATAACAATCTTTGTGTTAACAAATAGTTCTAAAAAATTCTAATATTTTTAATACGTTATTACGATAAGCCCAATGAGGTGAACAGGGTTCGAATCCCATAGAGGGCTGATCGATGCGAATTTCGCACCCGGCTCGCTTAGACCACAGTGCTAACGCAAAATACCCTCAGTGGTAGACGGATAATAAGTTAAAGTCTCCCTTCCGTCAGGTTATCCGTGGGAGGTTTACGTATTTTTCCCTTCTAATGTGTCTTTTTGTTTTAAACTTAAGACGCATTGATTCCAATTACAAAAACATAAAAACCTCAACCTTCAAAGTTTTTTTTTTAATTTGCTAGCTTAAATCCCTGAAGAACATATAATTTTTGCAATAAAAAATATTAGGAACTTTTAAAAAAATATTTTTAAATTGTAACGTAACACTCAGATTAACATTAAATGATTTCAAAAAAATCATATGGGTTGGTGACAAACAAGTAGATGGCAAAAAATACCTTTTGAAATTAAATTATAAAGTAGCATATATTTTTTAAAGTGATATATATATTTTTACGTAGCATGTAACATATTTTTTTGAAACATTTTCGGAAAAAACAGTTGGGTGGGAATTAAAATCACCAACTTTAAATGTAACTATTCATTTCAAAATCTTAAAAGTTCTAAGTATTTGAAATTTATAAAGCAATTTATAAAATTATCCTGTTGAGTTTCATGTTAATTTTAAATAGATTGTGGTTCTTATTCATTGTCAGTATTATGTTTTATATATTTCCGTAAAAAGACTATGCTTACAACTTTCGAAAAAAATTGCATTAGTTTAACTGTTAAATAATTGATGGTGTTACTCATTTTTTCAGATTATATTTTTGCTTTTTTTAATGAAAATTTTTTCGAGGTAGTACCTGAAATAAAATAATAATAATAATTATAATAATAATAAAATGAAACAAAAAGGAATAAATATATTTTAAAACATCTCTTTAGTTTATTTTGTTGTTGTTTAGTATATATATAATTTTGCCTGTAATTTTTAATGTTAAATCAAAAATTTTGCTGAAAATCAGAAATTAAAATTATTTAAGTTCAATTCTATTTATTATAATTGGATAATCTACATAACTATGCTGGGAATCAAAATTAAGTGAATTTTCATTTTTTTATAACTCCAAAACTGATGTGCAGATAGATTTAAATGAAATTTGGTATTAACATATGTTGATGTAGGGGAGAGTCGGGTAGCCCCGCCCACTTAAGGAGTATTGCTTATATTTCTGTATAATATTGAGTAATAATCCATATTTTTGTATGTTTCTATTTTTTAATCATCTAATTAAATAATGCAAAAAGAATAAATCAAAAGAAGAATAGTTTAACTTAAAAAAATAGAAATTTAAAAAATTTGACTACTGTATTCAACATATTTTCAAAACTATTGTTTACCATGTTACCAGCTGCATAAATACTTGAAACTTTGAAAATAATCTTTTTTTAATATAACAATTAATGTTCGATAGCCCATTGACTTGAAAAAATATTCTATACATATGAAATTGACAGTTGGCGGGGGTACCCGACACTCCCCTAATTGATGATCAAAACTACCAGAATATGGTAAAATGAACCGTATTTCGGGACCTATGGGAATACCAGAAAAACGCGGTTGTAAACCAAAGCGTCCTGGTATTGATTTTGGTGAAATTAAAAATAAAATATAATTTAATATGTGATAAAAGTTGGTGAATGTGGTAATTTTATCATGATATCTTGGAGTTTTAACGCAGAATTTCTATTAAGCTTATTTTTTATACTTTTACGTTATTTTGTATTGATTTAGGTCAAAATAAGTGAAAAATATTATATTCAGTATTTTGATAGTTTATGGTTATGATAAGAGCATGAAACACTGCGTTAAAGATAAAACTTCCAAACACGGCTAACTTCCGAAGAATAATTTTTCGAATTAGCTATTTTTTTCTAAGATCATTTTATTTAGATCTAAGAGATAATTATTTACATCTTAAACGCAATTATTCATCACTGAAATCTCTTTAATTTACAAATTCAATTATTGATACATTTTTGAATATGAATGAAAAAATTACTTACTACTTTTCAAACTACTTTTTTTTAATTTTATATTTTAGTACAAATATAATTCCGATATTCTTGTAGATTTTTGTTAACTATCAGACTATTTTTTATAATTTAAAAATAACAAAATATAATTTTGCTTGTAATTAGAGCATCAGAAAAAACATATAGAAGGGACACCGGTGTCCCATTTGCGTCAAAGGGTTGATACCATTTATTCGATTTTTTTTTTTTTACTAAATGTGTGGCAATAAGAACAATAATTTTGTCAACCAGAATTTCCGGTAAATCACTACCATATGAACGGAATAACTTACCAAATGATTATTTTATATCTCGTATATTGTGATTTTATTAACCAGAGTTATGTTTTTTTCTTCATCTTTTTACCAGAAATTTTATTATTATACAGTACGGTAATTTTTTCAGGTAATTTTTCCTCCGTATTAGAACTTCAGCAATGATGTTTATTTCAGTTTTCTTTGTTTTAATTTTAAGCTTATACTGTTTACTAAATGTTTTTTAGACGAGTACAACATCTCAAGAAGAAGACATTTTTCAAATTATGGAAAACCGTCATGAGATGGCATATAGTCGTTATCCAACAGCAAACAGTCAAGATAACCATGATTCAGAGTTTTCAAGACTCGACGCTAATCAAAACCATCACCCACAAAGTCAGTTTGACGACACAACAGAGAAAGATCCATTGTACATCGTGCATTTTGTGCCTTCCCCAAAACCCAAAACAGAAGCTAGTACTGCGGGACCAGATATTCCATCAACCGTATCCGATGATGTTCTTAAAAAGATTCTTTCTGTAAGTAAGGGAGCAAAGCCTGGAACACCACAATTTGTAGTTTTTGCTCCAATGCCGGAAGAAGAAGGTCTGTAAATATTTTTATACTTTTCGTTAGTAATATCTTATTGTTTTTAACATTTACCTAAATATTTACTAATACCATATGGAAATTTATGCCTTTTTCAAAATGTAAATATAATTTGAAATCCTTTAAACAACATTTAATTTAAAGCATACCAATCAGAGGTAACAAAAGTGCCAGCATTTTTAGCCCGTATAGGTTATGGAATTGAAATTAAGTATATTTTTAAAAGTGCTTTTAAAATGTTTGTAATTAAATGTCAGAAATTACTAAGTTAAAGAAACTTTTCAACTATGTCAGTGGTGGGATTTGAAGAGAAGGCATTAGTTTTATTTATCAATTTACGACTTAAAAAAATTAATTCCTTTATGACCCGAAGTACATAAATTAAATTTTTAAAAACGTTTAAACTATCTTCAATTAAACTTAGTCCCTCTTAAATCTTTTTGTATAGCGTAAAGACATCCAAAAATGTATAAATTACAGGTAAATGCTGTTATTTAAAAGCGAATAGACTGTAACGGATAAGATTCAATTATACCATGAAATATAAGAGTTCGCTTCTATTTTGTTGCTATCAAAAGAAGTGGAATTGGGTTTCAACTTTCTGCAACATAAATTAGAGTTAGTTTTCTTTCCAAAAACGCCTTAAAATAAATTATCGATACAAGTATATGTTTACCCTCAGCCCCATGCTGTTAGCTAAAATCGGAATTTTGCGGAGTCTTCATATCGTTCATGCAAGTTAAATTATGTTATTTTATTATCGCGAGTATTTGGACTTAGTCAAGACAAAGTAAAAATAATAATAAATAACATTTTTATCATTTACTTCCATTTAAAAAGGCCTATGAATTGTATTACTTATGATTTCAAATACTTTAAAAATTTTATGAAATCTCTTATATTTTGTAGATACTACTGAAAAAATGAATGATATGCATTTGGGAGCATCCGGTTTAAATTTTTTGTCAAAACTTCCTCCACAAAAAACGGAAATGGATTACGATTATGAAGAAGAGCTGAGGAAGTACCAAGAAATTTTGAATTCAAAAGATAATTTAAAACAAACAGTGCAAGTTGGCGAAAATCTACAAAAAACTACTAATCAGGCGGATATTCTGAAAGAATCCTTGCGTTTAATTTCACAAAATTTTACTTCCGGTAATCTGCATCAAAGTTTTCAACAAAGCCAGCCCAGGACGGAGAGCTCAAACATTGGATTGAACTATGCAGACTTTAACAGGCTATCTTCACAAGCACCAAACTATCTTTCTCCAGAACAAAGCTACAACCTACAGAATATAAACTCTCCTCAACAAACCTATCAAAATGTGCCCCAAGCCTACCCAAATGCTCAAAGCAACCAAGTAGCACAACATACTTACCAAAGACCTCAACAAGTGCCTCCCCCAGTTCAGCAAGTAGCTAACTATCCTCAACATGTGGTAAATTATCCTCAACAAAAAGGGCTAAATAACCATCCACAACAAGCTAGATCTTATTCCCAGCACCAGCCACAAGGTGGAAACTACGCGCAACCGCAGAATCCAGGGGTAGCTGTTGACAGATCAGGACAATACGAACCTTTGGGCATTAAGTTTACCGTTGGTAATAACAATAATGAACATTCTGGGGGACTTCTGGGTGGGATGCACAGTCCCTTAGGAATAATTTCATCTATATTACCTGCAATAAGGAGACCAAAAGTAAACTTGAATGGCAAACTCATGTTTGGTGTCATGCTGGAAAAAGGCGTCAAGTTTGGAGACGACAAAGGACACCAAGCACCGGCACAATATGGTTAAACATCACAGATTCAACGTTATAATATTGTTTATGTGCCTTAACTTATTAGAGATATTATTTATTTATACAAAAAAAGTTATTTAAGTTATTTTTGTTAAAAACATTAAATCTGGCTTTTATCACCAGAAAAAGCAGTTGAGCACAGTGAAACCAGAATCTGGTGATAGGAAATCGGAAAATCTTCAGGATATCTTGAGGGAAACTATTCTTATTCTTTTTGTTATTGTGTCTATTTTGGTAGCCCTCTGTTTTATTTTCTGCTCTATTTTTTTCCACCAGGAAAAATATCTATTACATATTTGCATTAAACAATAATAATAATAAATTCTTTCGTTTTTAATATATCTTAAAGATAGTCGGCAGGGCATATGCGAATAATGCTAAAACTAACCTTTTCTCAGCATCTATGCAAGATATTGCTGCAGTTTGTTTTTCACCGAATATTTACATATAGATTACACTGAGATAACTGCTAATACATATCTTTCGCAGAAATTTTTTAAAAAAATTATGAACTGAGAACCTTTAATTTCTTAAAATGTTTCTTCAAAAATCCCTCATAACTCAAAAATCATTCCTGTCAATGATAAAACATTATCACAGCATGCAACTGATACAATATCAAATCCCCCCCCCCCAAATAATTTCAAAGCGATAGCATAAGCAATTTCTTAGAAAAAGAACATCTAAAAAGATCAGTTTTAGCATTATTGATATATACCCTGTCGACTCCCCTTAAAAAAATGTTTTTACATCTAAAACTTTTTATTTTAGAAAGGATTAAGCAAATACTTGTAACAAATGATCCATTGTAATTCATTGTATTTTAAGATTAAATTAATATATTTTCTAAAGTTTCAAAACATTTGGGTACGGTTTGATAGAAACTATTTTTTAGACACTTTTTGGGAAACTTAATCCGAATAGATATTTTTTAGAAACTATTTAGTCATTTTATCTCCAAAGATATTTTATATGGTATAATAATAAATTATTTCATTTCATATTACGATTAATATAAAATGTAGAAAGTTGTTTTATGTGCTATTTATAAAAACAGAAACAGAAAAAACAAATAAAAATCCCAACCTTATCATGCAGATTATCTTCAATGAAATTTTCTGTTTCTGTTACTTTTTAAAAAGGAAAGACAAATTAACCTAAGTGTAACCAGTTAATATAGTCATCAACCTTTAAAAAAATATCAGTGCAGAAAATAGTTGGTATTTAACTGTAAAAAGTCATAAATGTAGGGAATCGTAATATGGAACGAAACTTGGGGGCAATGTAGAGGAAAAGTTATTTATTCATTATTGTTTTTTTAAACATATTGTTTCGTAAGCATATTGTATTTTAAGCATATTGTTTTTTAAACATATTGCTTTTTAAACATATTGTTTTTTTAAACAAGTTTCACACCCTAAATGATTTGTCAGACGTACTTGTTTTAGGTAGTTAAAATCTAAAAGTTTAAATTCTTCGAGATTTAGATGACTTTGATTTGTAATCACCACTTAACCAGTTAAACTTAGGTTAACTATCTTTCTTTCTATACATATTGGTAAACAGTTTTTTTTTAATTTATTTGTACTCCTCTTTCAAAATATTCATTGTATGTAAAAATCGTAAAATAGCGATTCATTGTGTATTTTTATACAAATTTTTATTTACTAAGCCAATCTGAAATTGATTTCCACATGTTAAATGTTCTGTATTATTTTTTTGAAATTATGTGAAATTGTTTCATGAGCTTATAATAAAATATGTATTTACATTTTTTATTTGTATTTATTTCAAACAATAAATTTATCAATACCATTACAATATCATTTTAAAAAAAGAAAAAAAAAACTAAAACTGGTAAATATAGTAATTATTTATTTTTTGAAATCTGTCTAATAAATTAATATTTTTTATTGAATTTTAACAAGAGTGGAGCATCATATGCATAAAAATTAAAAAAATGTTCTAAATAAATAATTATAGATAAAGGCTCTTGGTGTGTTTGAAAAATTCAAAGTGCAGACATTTCGATAGAAGTTTGTTGAATACATTAATTTCTTTAAAAAATATTCAAAATATTTTTAAGATGTAAAATATAATTCTTGAATAATATTCTTCATTAAGCGTGTTGTAGGATTAGGATCAACAACTATACTCCATTGGGCAAAATCTCCTTAGTAATATTTGTAATATTAGTAACATAATAAATAGTACTACAGAAATATTTGTGACCTTTCCTTTCTTTATTTGTAAAATTGCATTTTATCCTTAATTCAGATTTTTATATATTTAAGTACAATATCTCGATTTTTTTTTTTTTTTTGTGTAAACAAAGAACCAAATTGCATTTTGAAATACCCATTACTGCACATGTAGCATATCCTTACTGGTTTTTATTTTACACACTCAATCCAACGTATTAGTTAGGGATTAGAAGTGCTTGCAACCAAATGTTAAAGGAAAAATCATACTTACTGTTTTTTACTAAGAATGTAAACGATTACAAATATTATATATTCTTCAGGGATTTAAACTGGCGAATTAAATAAACTTTGATGTTTACGATTTTTATGCTTTTGTAGTTGGCATCAATGTGTCAAAAGTTTAACACAAAAAGAGACAAAAAAAAAAAATATTCAATTCATAGTTTTATTTCATATTTTATAACCGTCATTAAATACCCGAAATTGAGTTTACGATTATCAATATTCAACTCCATAGTCTTGTAATTTTGAACCCAATCCAGAAGATAGCGAAACTTCTGGATCCAGTATTGAGAGAAATTTGCCTTCAAAGATTACTTTTTGGTTTAATTAACCAGCATTTGCATAACGTGGAGAGGAAAACCACCGAAACTTATAACGGTTAGCTTGACGGCAAGGGAACTCTAACCTTTTATCCGTCTACCACTGAAGATATTTAACGTCAGCACTGCGGTCAGTGCAAGCCGGGTGCGGAATTCAAATCGACCAGCCATCGCTGGGAGTCAAACCTGTATCACCTCATTGGGATGCGAATGCTCCATCCCCTGAGCCACCACGGCTCTTCATTTCATAGTTTAATTTTTTTTTTTAAAACCATCGTTGAGCATCCGTCCTAATTTTTGGGTTTACGACATCTAATGTCCAACTGCCTTAGAATTTTGAACCCAATCTAGAAGATGGAACTCCTAGAAGATGGCCTTCATGGAGGACTTTTTGATGGAACTAATCCGCTTCTGCGTTACATGGAGGGAAAACCACGAACACCTACCATGGTTAGTCTGACGGCAAGGGGTCTAACCCATGATCCGTCTACCACTGAGAATATTTTACGCCCGTACTGTGGTCGTAGCAAGCCGGGTGAGGAATTCAAATAGACCAGCCATCGTTGGGATTCGAACCCGGTTTACATTATTGGAAGACGAACGCTATATCCCATGAGCAACCACGGCACCCAATTTCATAGTTAGTATTATTCCGATTAAACAAGAGGTTAACTTTTACCTGCGAAAAGCGGACTTCATCTTTCCTTGAGCTATGGCTAGTTGTAATATAATAACAGACAAAGTCAAATTTAACGATATGAAACAGAATAAACATTATATTATTAGTATCACCGAGAAGTGGACATCAATATTTCCGGAGCAATACCTTGTAGCAATAAACGCTGATGTATGTATTATATTGTTTGCTTCCAGAAATTAGAAAGCTCAATTTTATACAGTATACTCGCATTTTAATCTATATATCTGAAAAAGTACCAAAGACAATATTTAGTGCATAGGTATTGAAATAGGTTAAACAAAGATAAAAACTTTCAATACCGTGAAATGGAACTTATTTTTCAAGAATTAATGCCCTGTTGTAAACGTTTAACTTATTGTATGTTTGTATCTAGAATTTAAAAAAATCTAGATTTTAATACATTCGATTCAATAAATTTGCAATTCATTTCAATATTCATTGCATGAATATGAAACAGGCTAAGCAAAACAGTATCTTCTGTGAGCAAAAAAGGGCCTTTATAATTTCAGGAGCAATGCCTTGTTGTAAATGATGATGTAATTAACGTAATAATGATGAAATTTAAAAGATCGATCTTACAATATTTTGCTATTTAATGACTCGACAGCTTTAACTACTTTACTCCTCATCAAAAATTTAAAGCATTCGATCATACATGATTTGAAATTTAACATTAGTTACTATCGTATTATAGAAAGTATTTTGTAGTTTAATGACTGCCACTTTAACTACTTTACTTAGCAGCAAAACATCTCAACAGCTCAATTTTACATCATTTAAAATTCAGTTGCTCTTGAATTATGTAGCATTATTTTGTAGTTAAATGTCTCAGAAACTTTAGCTAACTAACTCTGTAGCGTAATATCTAAACAGCCCAATTTTACGCGATTTGAAATTAATCATCAGTTTCTTTGTAATATGAAGCAGCATTTTGTAGTTTAATTACTCAGCAGCTTTAGCTACTTTACTGTGTAGTAAAAGTCCTAAAAATTCGATAGTTGAAATTTAAAATTAGTTGTTTTTGTATTAGGTAAACGTATTTTGTAGTTTAATGTCTCAGGAGCCTTAGCTACCTTATTCTGCAGCATAAATCTAAATAGCTTATTCTTACGCTATTTGAAATTTACAATAAATTGCTTTTTATTATGTGGTAGCATTTTGTAGCTTAATAACTAAGCTGATTCAGCTACTTTAATGTGCAGTAAATGTACTAAATACTCGATCTTACACAATTTGAAATTTGGCATTAGTTGGTTCTGTATTAGGTATACGTATTTTCTAATTTAATGTCTCAGTAGGTTTAGCTACCTGATTCCGTAGCACAAGTCTTAAGAGCTTGATTTTACGTTATTTGAAATTTGGCATCAGTTGCTTTTTATCATATACCAGAATTTTGTAGTTTAATGACTCAGCAGTTTTGGTTACTTAACTGCGCAGTAAAAATTCCAAACTTTCGATCTTAAACGATTTAAAATTTGTTAGTTTTCCTTGTATTATATATTATTTAATTATTCCATTATTTAATTATATTATTATATTTTTGTAAGTTAGCGGCTTTAGATACTTTATTCTGTATCAAAAATATTAACAGCTTTATTTTTGAAATTTGACATAATTTGCTCTTCTGAAGTGTTGTAATATTTTGCAGGTAAATGAAAAATTTAATAATTCAGCATCTATATCCACTCTGCTTCGCACAAAACATCGTAAACGATATTACAGATGTAATGTGTGAATAAAAATGTTTTATAAATTTTCAAACAACAAATAAGGTACATTATGTTTATAATATAAATTTACTATTCAAATAACCTGAAAAAAATTTCAATAGTATTTTTCTTAGCGCACAAACACCAAGAAAACGATAGCTAACCGTACAGTTTAAATATCCAATCTGTAAATAATATTATAACTTAAAAAAGGTGCCTAGATATTTGATTTTACGCGGAGTTCAAATGAATGTCACTCTGTAATTACTGGTAAAAATGTTTTTGTATCCTTTCATTATTTGTTTTCCATTTAAAGTCACATATTTATTTGTTTTAAATCAAAAAAGTGTCTTAATTAAACTATTTTGGATGAAATATCCATTTATTATAACATTTTTCGAACTTATAATTTTTTATTATAAGCTCGAAACTATCAGTGTCCTTAATATTTTAGTAAAAATAAACAGACTACTTTATAATTTTCGACCAGTCATTCGTGTTGACGGTAAAGTTTCGCTGTGCAAAGATTAACTTACAAAAAAAATTATGTTGAAAGAAATAAAGAATGATTGATATGACATGAAGATCTCGCAAATGTGTTTTTTCGATAGAGGTAAACACTTGGAAACTTCTTTCTACCCGTCACAATTGAATCGTTATGGGTGCCAGAATTTAATATTTTTAAATAGCAAAAAAATAAATCGTCACTTTAAAGCTTTCCTTTCAGACAAATAAAAGTTCTAATTTCCATATGTTAATCCGCAGAGAATTATATATGTTCAATTTTCGTAATCACTAAGAATTTAATAATAAGTTAATTTACTTTTTTTACTCTGAAATAAATAGAGCTTATTAGGAAAATTTCGAATTTCAGTGATGCAGGTATTTAGGATTATTTTTCTTCAAATTTCTTGTTTCAAAAAATTTCGTATTGTGTAAATAAGATTAATTGAACACATTTAAAGGCATAAAATGAAACAAAAATGCCGTTAATTAGTCACTTGAAAACTCTCCATAAAAATTTCTAATTAGTCAGTAAAAACTCAGTCTGTTCAAGGGGGAGAAGTAGAACTTAAACTAAGATTTACCAACAATGTCCCTGTTTCTTATATACGTAATTTAAATGTAAAAACCAAATACAAAAAATATCTTTTTTGAAGATTTACAACAATACTTCGATTCTTGGAATTAATAGAAAACCATAAAAAATAATTAAGAGACATTGTTTTAAACATTTTAAATCATTGTTGTTAGCAATACATCAATTGTTAAGAATAGCAACAAAGAGGAATAAAAGGATTTTTTACTCATTCTCTTTTGAACTTTACTTGGTGAATGTGCTTGAATTCACTGCGATTTTCATATTTAATTATGAGCTTTCTATATAATCGAGCAGTATTAAATTACTGGCTCCAAAAGTTGCAAAAGTTTCCTCAAATAACAGGTAAGCATAAACCACGCACTTTTTAAACTCCTCTAACTTTAAATAACTTTTTTTCAAATATGATTAGAACATGATCCCGGCTGCAGAATTTACCGAGTCAATCAGCAGCAGTAACTTCAAAAATGTAAACTTTTTTGTGACTGATATAGTCAAAGATTATTTTGTTTAAAAGCAAGCTTAATCTAACATATGAGTACATTTCACACAATTTTCAGATATTAAATATAATAATGTTATCCATAAAAACTTTATGTTGTTTAAATTAAATCTTACAGATGTCTTTCTTGTCTAAACAACAGCACGATAGCAATGTATCTAAGTTATTGTGTTGGACAGAAGTTCTGTTCTCGACTGTGGTTTGAAACCTAACAGGTTTGATAAATAGGTCCCAAATTGCCTAGCCGATATGCAATACTGATTATATGACTATTTCCGTACTGTTAGTTTCTAAAATGTAGAGTTTTAACTTTTCTTGGCCAAGTTTTTTACATGTATCATTAAATATATTTTCGAACAAGAAAAATTTAGATAAAAAGTACATTTCTATTTTATTTTTAGCTTCAGAGGAAACTAATAATGCAGCTGATCAGGGATTGGATAATATTGAGTGAGTATACTTTTATTGTATTCGCTCTGCCAGAGTTTCGTCATAAATAAAACTTTTCTTTAATGGATAAATAGAAAATAAAGATATATTTCTGTATTGCAGAGAAACTATATAAGTTGAAAAATTGCAAAGCAATAATATTAAGGTTGATTAATACAAGCAGTTAGCATAAATTTTTTTTTATATCATATTACTCGCAAATTGAGTGTTTGATTATGCTGGTAAAATTACTCTGTTGGTTTTAGATATTGCATATAATTTTATTTTCAGAACCATCAGTTTTGATTCATTAATTTATATATTATGTTTCATTTATTCATTTCATTCATTTACCATTTCGTTCCTTCTTCATTCAGTTACAGTATTAAAACCTATTTAAAATATCAATGTTCTACACGTTTTACAACAACTCATAAACGTGATGAACTATCGCTACGTTTTTAAAAAAGTCAATTGCAGATATGTGAATGAGTGGAATATTGGAACCACTTTCCAGCTATCTAGAGTACTCAAGTTTCTACTGGATCTCTGCATCTCATGAAGATGTTCAATAATTTTTGTTTTTTGCCACTTAAGCTAAAATTATTGCGATTTCATATAACATAATATATATATAATAATAAGCCAAAGCTAAAATGAATGTTGTATTTTCTTTCTACTTTTTTTAGTGTATATAAAAGTGTAAAAAATTTGAATTACCTTTCTATAATTTTAGGGAAGACTTAGGTCTTCAAGATGATGAGATAAGTGGACATGCAGGGCCAGAATTTCTATCTGGACCTGGTTTTTCCATCTGGAATATAATTGGTTGGAGGTATCTTAATTTTATTTAAATCAAATCAGTTACTTAAAATGTTATTGTAAACAGCTCTGTCCTTATATGTAAATCTGTCCTCATAAACTGTTTATCATCAATTAAGGAAAAATTGTGAAAATGACCCTAACTTAAAACGTTATGCGGATAATTAAAAAACTTTATCCTTAAATTAATGCTTTTAATAATGTATAATACAACATAAAATGTAGTAACCAGACAGTTATGGTGTTACAGAAATTAGCATAAATAGGAAATGAAAAAGTACCTTCAGAAATAGAAAGTAAAGTGGGCAAAGTACCTTCAGAATGGAATATAATCTCCTCTAGCAGATATTCGGCATATTCAAAGATGACTGATGCTTTCAATTAAGCAGTCTACTAGTTCTGTTGGAAGTGCGAGCCATTAGTCTTGCAAAGTTGCGAGCAATGTTAGGGTATGATAAGCAGGTACAAGTCTTTATAAAACATTTCATAAATGCTCGATGGGATTCAAATCCGGTGATGGAGCAGGCCACTTTAGGTGCTTAATAGTTTAATCCTAAAGATAATCATCTACAATGAGCGCCCTCTGCGGCTTTGCGTTATCGACCTGTATCACGAAATCCTCACCCATTGCTCGAAATCTTCACCTGTAGCACGAAATCTGGCCTGTATGCTTGATAAGCTTTATTGTATATTGCGTATAACACAATTTTCTCAACTAGATAAACTAAAATTCTTTTCAATTAGAAGAGTTGATTTATTTAAAGTAAAGTAGGAAGGATATTAGGTTAGTACTTATCAATGTGGCTGAGGTATTAAAAATGCTGGTATTTTTTTTCTTCAAAATACTAATTTCGATATATATATATATATACATACATTTACTAAATAATATATAGTTAATTAATTGGAATACTTAAAAATATTATTCGGAATTTTATTTCAGTAAATAAAATTATTTAGAATCATAAGACAACAAAAGTGCAAATTTTACAAAAATGTCACATTAGCGCTTTATTCATTTTTTGAAAAAACTATTTTCCTGTTATAACGTCCCGTATAAAACCTAGAATTTAATTAATGGCATACTATATTTATTTTTATTTTAGACTTGTTAAAAGAGTGTTGGATGATTCGATGGTTGAGTTTGGTGAATACAAATGTGAGGAAAAAAATTTCCATCCAATATTGGGAGATGAAGTTGTTGAAAACAACAGGTACATACGAAAATTTTAATAATGAAACTTTTTTTATTAAAATAAATACGTATCAGTATCATAGATGGTTTTAAAAATACAAAATGTTGTGTTTCAAAAATTCAGATGTGTTTAACACTTCCAAAAATATCAATCTATTCTTACACGGTTTGAGCCCTTTACAGACAAAATGATTTGATTTATATATTTTATGCTTCAATTTAAGCACAAAATTATACTTTAAAACTATTAGTTGAAATAATTTATAAAAAAAATAATACTGGTACTTGCAATGAAGGAAAGGAAAATTATTTTGTACTTTTCAGCTACTTGACTGTTCAACAATTTTAACATTTTCAGCGTTTATCTATTCTGTTTTACAGTATATGTTGTTTTGATGCGAACGTAAAATAACATACTAATAACAAGTCTATTCCTTATTCTATTTTTTTTAAAATTAAAACTAAGGAATTTATAGTTGGAAGAGATTTAAACTATATAAATTAATTTTTTCACATTTCACCATAAACTAAATTTTAAAATAATAAAAAAATTTCTTCTCATTTTATAGTTATACTTAACACGTTTTCTTTACTGAATTTGTAAAAATAATTTTTACTTCAAACAAGTTTACTTCAAACAAGTTTAATTCAAACATTTTTAATAAAAAAAAATATCCCTTTGCTCATTAAATAAATCTTTCAATTGAATGACATAAATGAAAGAAAATTATAAAAAAATATATGCTGATAAATACTTCAAATCTGGGCAACAGTAAACATTAAAAAAGACTTTATTATTGTTCTAGAGAATTTATGTGGGACGATGGTTCTAAACAGTTGATCTATACTGAAGAATGTGTTTCTGAAAATTCAGAGGACAATGGTGTAGAATTAAAAAGGTATGAATAAAACTTGCAAAAATTATTTTATTTCTACTTAAAACATATTCTTTAATTACACTGTACATAAAAAAGAATAAAAGAAATTTTAAGCACCTCTTGATTCTTACGTAAAATGTAAAGTGGAATCTAAATACAAACCTCGCTTTCTCCCTTATATCTCTGTTTTTTAAATAGACCTTCCATTATCATTTTTCCATAATTTCATAACCAAGAAGTAAATTTGAAGTTGAAATTTGAACTTGTTAAGGGAGTTGAAGAGTTCAATTGCCTTCACAGAAAAGGAAAAATGGATTAGATATTGAGAAAATTTTTCAAAAACTTAAAAAAAAACAATAATGTTTCTGCAACTGTGCAAATCAAGATTCAAGCATGTCATATTTCAATGTTTCTGCAGATATGAAAATTAAGCAAATCATGTATAAAGGATAACGTCTTTAAATACTGTATATTTTGGTTTTACAAACTAGAACTTTATGGAGGCTTTTTTACCAGAAATTTAACTGTCGTAAACAATTCGGAGATTTTGACCAGAATTTTTTTTCTTTGCGCATTGCATTGCAGTCTTTATAAAATAAGAATTAAAAAAAAACAAAAGCTTACTTACTGTTTAAGATATAGAAAATTGTTACTTTTCAGTTCTTTTGTTTATTAAATTAATGTTTGACCCTTTTAAATTACACATTAATTACTTCTCGAAAACTCAAATTTTTCCAATTTTTTAAAACTTTTTGAAAATATAAGAGGTGTCAAATATTCTTTTTATTATGTTGGTATGATATGTTCGTATATCAATTAAATCTATTGACTTATTGAAAATAAAATATTGGGCAGAATAAGGAACAACATTAACTGAAATAAAGAAAAAAGATGAATTAAAAACTTCAACTTTTTTTGCGCAGAGCATCACAAACGTAATAATAATTAATCAAAAAGATTATTTTCACATTTGCCACAAGTTATACATAGTTACATTATTAAAATTATTTTAAAGCTTTTTTTAATTGTTTCTATTTCGTATATATTTTAATATAAAAGGAATTTCGGAGCTGCAAAATGTATATTAGGTAAAATATTGAATTTATTTTAACCAAATTCGATTTTATAATAAATTAGTTAAAAAAAGAATATATTCAATTTCCTAGTTTAATTTGCATATTTTCATTTTCAATTTCAGTTTTAATTTTAAGAAAAAATTACAATTTTAAACTCGTAACTAGCTTTTTGGATATAATATATTTCTTAAGAGCAGTCCTCAATTCTAAGCTTTTATATAATTGGATTTTTCGCGAAATGTTTTAAAATATTTTTATAAATTAATTCAGTAGAATAAAATTCTTTTCTTTTAAATGTATGTATAGCTGTCTGTTTAAATAAAAAAAGAGTATTTAATTACATTTTTAGTGGGGAAATTGAAAAGAAGGAATCTGTGGAAAAAGATTTGGAAGAAACACATTCCGAACCAAAAGAGAATGATGTTGTGGCTCAAAAGTACTAAGATTTATTTTTAAACTAAAACAAGTATTGTAAATATGATTTGTAGAGGTCAGAACAGTGGAATGATCATCTTTTCCTAACTTGATGTCAGATTATTTTCTTCTCAAATTAATTTAACGGTTTATTAAGTAAATTTAATTGAAGAAAATATTTATTTACAATTTCGGTACATTAAAGTATTTTGTAATAGACCAGGCCGTATACTAGAAGCAACCATAACTCGGCAGAATATTTCTTTCCATTTACCACCGACCATAACTGTTTCTTAAAAAAATCATCTATTCTCACAGATAATGTCTCGTTTTTGCAACCCCATTGCTATTACTTCCTTTTTTTTCCGTCCAATAAAATAATGGAATTTTTTAATACTTTTAAAAACAATTTTAAATTACTTTTTTCTTCTAGTTTAGGAATTCTTTATATCTTTTTCCTCAAATAAATCACACATAAATCTTTAAGTGTAACCATGTATGAAGAATATGTAAAGAAAGTAGTAAAGGTACTGACACCATCTTTTCATTTTAGTGTTGATCTTGATAAATCAAACAGTGTGATTAAGGATAATGTAGAGCCAAATATTCTACCTGAATCAACGTTTTCTTTTTGGAATGTCATTAGCAAGTGGTTTCCGAAAAGAGTCCCTGAGAATGTTGTTCGAAGTCATAGGTATATCTATCTATGTTAAATTCGTAAATATACAATACGATTTCTCTTGTATACTTTTTTAATATTTTGACATATAAAAAATGTAGTTTTATCATCACTACTGAATGGAAAAGGAAAACAAATTCTGACCAAGAGGAAATCTGAAACCTAAATCTGAAAAAACTAGACTTGTAAGAATTATTAAGAATTCTGTAGTAAAACATTTAAAAGGCAGTAAAATACATTTAAAAGGCATTAACTGATTTTTGTAATTGTTAATTTAAGTTTTATCTCAAAATTTAGTTAAAAAATAAATTATTAGTAAAATTAAAATATTAAATACTAACCATTTGGAAAGTGAATTGTTAAAGTTAATGCTTAAATCTATTTTATCACAGAATTTATTGTTATGTTTACAGTGGATATAAAAATAGAATATTCAGAATAACTTTGAATCTAATGTTTGGATCATCACGTACAAAGACTTCTCAATGGTTTGAAATAATCATTTTAAATATGCTAATTGATTACTCCATGCAATATTTTAAGTTGCAAAATCAGACAAATGAACTGTCTCTGAATAACCATGACTTTTTTCAACAGATTTAGATTTTTAATTCTTGAAACATCAGGGTAGTCACAATCGTGAAAATATAATCTCAATAGTTTGATCAGGAGAACTAATTAATTAACATTTTCAATATTAGGCCCTCAAATCATCATGTAAAAATTCGATCATTAAATAAAAAGTTAAATCAGGGTGATCGCGTTTTATTTCCGTTTCACAGCTGTATTTAACATATTTCATCTCTTAAAATAATAATAGGCTATTTTTAAGTTAGCTAAACCATAGATATGTTTTCAATTTTGAATATTTTTTGCAGAAAACTCTTCTATTCTAGTAATTTCTTATTTAAATAACATAAATATATGAGAAATTCATGTTAAAACCAAACAAAAAAATTAAACACTCTATTATTTTATTTTAGACTTGATGAAAGTACTTGGGATGATATGATGTTCGATTCTTTCGAATATGCATATGAGGAGAAAAGTGTTCCTCCTAATTTGGCGAGTGAAGTTGTTGACAGTGAAAGGTATTTATGCAAATTTTATATAAAACAGTTCTTTAAAAAATTGATTTTAATACATATAACAAATAATCTTTAGTTTCTTTGTTACATTAAAATTGTTATAACTATAAAACAATAATTTTTAAAGACAGCACTGCTGGCATTATAATAATATTACGTTTATAAATTTGTTTTGTTTATAAATTGTAGTTTCTGCTTATTATTCAAATAAAAAGAAATTCATATTTTTCAGTGTCATAAGTTGTACTAAGGATAACAATTCTTTTTGGTATTAAATACATTTAAATTACTTAATGCAAAAAATAAATGATGATTGCATGGAAGAAAAAAAGATAATTTTTTTTTTTTTGAAAAATCTTTAGTTTTATGTGAATGCATATATCTAAAAATTTTCTATTTAAAGGCGAAACCCCAAAATGTTGATCTATAAAACATTAATTTCCAAACCAGGAAGTGCTGGTATTCTAATTATATTTAGTACTTATGTTTATAAATAGTAGTTTCTGATTATTATTTTTTAAAAAAAAGATACATATTTTTCAATGTCATAAATTGTACTAAGGATAGCAATTCATTTTGGTATTAAATACATTTAAATTACTTAATTTAAAAAATAAATGAAGGTTGCATGGAATGTTTTTAAGAAAAATATAGTTTTATGCGTATGCATACATCTAAAAAGTTTCTATTTAAAGGCGAGTCACTAAATATTGATTTACACGCATGCGTTATTAAACTTTGTGTCATAAATTTGTATAAATATACATAATGTTGTTCAGATAAGTGCATAAAATAACAATTTATTATTAAATCTATGCATTAGGTTTATAAAGTAATTATAGAATAAGTAAAAAACGAAAATAAATTTATCAAGAAAAATTAATTTTTCACATTTCAACACAATTTTTTTTTATTTTTAAAAAATGCAGTAGAATACTTTTATACTTGTTACAAAGATTAAACATGCTTTTATTTATCAAATTTGATGCAGAAAACTTTTTTTTGCTTAAATATTATGCTCTTTTTATTATAATTAAAAAAATCATTATTTATTTATAAAATAAATATCTTGACTAATTGACAAAAGTGAAATAAATTTTTAAAAGCATGTGTCCATATGTTTTAGTTACCTTGAAAAATAAGGAAAATGAAAAATACTTCCTTTCATTATTTTAGGCATATTTATTGGAATGTAAATTCTGAAGCATCATATTATGCAGAAAAAAGTGATTCTCTGCAAATTAGTGATGATGATGCTAAAACAGAAAGGTATGTATTAAACCTTCAGAACAAAATTTCTCCAAAAATTTTTTAATTAATGATAAAATCAACAGACTATAAAATTTTCAGTTCACGTCGCTGATATTCTTGTTTGTTTTGAGCATCAATAAAGATGTATATTATAAAAAAAATTCACAAATAGTTTTCAGTTGTGGAACGAAGAAAATGGAATTTTTTTTAAATGTTTCAAGATTTATAATGTCACGTCTGAATTGGTAATATAAAAAATATTTCAAAAAAAAAAAAAAAAATTCAGCTTTTAAATACTTTTAAATAGATTTCAAATTCTATTTGACTGATTAATGAATATTTTTATTCAACTAATTACGAAAGCAGAAATGACAAAGACTGCAACATCTGAACAATAAAAAAAATTTCACAACATCACCAGAATATAATATACTTTGAAAAACTACTTATATTTCTTATCGAAACACTTTTCAATGAAACACATGTACGGTCATAAATACATTTTAATATCCCCATACATTTAAATAGATATTACATCTTTTCCAGACAGTGGTCCCCAATTGAGCAAAACTTTTATTTTTATTAATTATTTGTATAACCTTTTTCAGATTATAATGTAAATTATTTAATTGAAATAAAAAAGACTTATAATTTTTTTCCCTTCTGGAAAATAATTCTGAGAAAAAAATTTTAGAAACATTCTTTTTTTAATTGCAAGTTAACTTTATGAAGAGAATTCATATAAAGCATTTTAAAAGATAAAGAAAAAAAATACTTTTTTGCTAATATAATAATTATGTAAACTTCTGGAAAAAATGGAAAATAATTATGTAAACTTCTCAGATACAACTTTAGAACCAACATCATCAAAAGTGTAAAATAGAGAGAGATCTGCTAAACAGGCTTATTATTATAAATGCTGAAAATTTCACAAAATATCTATATTTCAACCACTAAACAATTTAAAATATTTTAATGCATAATTTTTTTTATTTAAATATTACGTTTTAAAAAACCTGTAAGCAAAAATTAAAATTGAAATAAAACAACATATATAATTTTATTTAAAGCAGTGTAGTAAAACTTTCAATGTGGTAAAAAAAAAATTATTCCTCAATTTTGAACTCCAAAAATTCTACATTTTTGGTAATTTGTAAAGTTGCTAACCTTAATTTAGTTCAAATTTTTTACAAACTCAATACTATGATGAATTGAAGCATTTATTAATTATCAGTAAATTTTATTCCATATTATTCTTCAATTTACTGATATTTTGATTTAGAAGTTAAAAATATTTTTCAGAGATATTATATGTAATGAAAATGCGTATATAATAAATAAATGTAATCTATGAAATTAATTCTGTAATCTCTATTGTATTTTGTAACGAGAAGAATAATTCTGAAACTATATGTTAACTTAGAAAAGATTGCTATAAAGCTAACAACGAAACTTCTATTTTTTCTGCATAAAAACATGAAGTTGATTTTTACATACAACTGATATAGAGTGACCATTAAACACTGGTTCTGCTAGTTTTCATGTTTAAATTTAAGTTTAAAAAAAAAAAAAACTTTAAACTTTCGGTACGCAATATTGACTGATAATGGACTTTACTGACTTACCCTTAGGATGCAAAATATTTGGTTTCAGAAGTAAAATATTTAATTTAATGCTCCATATTCAGATAAATTGATTCTCGACCATCGTGGTCAAAATTATTTGTTATTTTTTAAATGACATGGGTAACAGTGATTTTTTTTTATCTGTTAACAATTATCTAGGAAAAACAGCAAAGAAAGTTCATTACAGCTTTTTACATTTTCAGAGTTGGAATATGTCCTTTAGAAAAGGAAGCTGAAACATTTGTTCAGCTGGAGGTTTTTGAAAAAACTTTCACCCATAATCGGGGTTTTGCAAAGGTGGATTGTGAGAGGTACTTTAATTTTTTACTGAATTAAATCTAAGTTATAGAATATATATATATTTATATATATATATATATATATATATATATATATATATATACGGGGGTCTGTTTAGAAGAAATTTGGGTCCGTTAACGGGCCCTTCACAAAATGATTTTCATTTAATCGAACTCTTCACAAATTTGTTTGTCTTCATTATTGTTTTGTTAATCGAATAAAACCTTCCCAGATGGGAAAACAAGAAAGAGGGATGTAAGCGAATTTAGTTTTGTTTTCGGCAGACATTTCTTCCATTATTCGTACGAAATGAATATTCTGCGTTCAGCAGTATAGGCTAAATACCAAATATTTGCATGTTGCATTTCTAATTTAGAAGCGGCAATTGCTGTTTTTTTTAAAAAAATTTAATTTTTTTTATTATAATTTTACAGTCCTGCTGAGCATAATTTCGTATCTCTTTTCAATTTAAAAACTCCTTGAAATTTTTTTGCAATAACCGAACCCTATTTGCACAAATCATAAAAGCAGGTGTCTGATTGAAGGAACGTGACGTGACTCAACGTTTATTTTATATTCACAAATTACGAGTAATTTTTTCACAATTTTACAAAAAACGGACCTTTTACAAAATGTATATATATATATATATATATATATATATATATATATATATATATATATTACCTTTGACTCTTGGTCTATTATATTTTACATGATACCAATATTTTGGTCATTTTATTGAAATTGCTAGTATTTGATTTCTCAGAAACATCTAATTGATCATGTACGTTAGTTTAAACAAGGTAAATAAATGATAATTGGAATTAAATTACAAAAAATAGATTTTGTAATCTGATGGGAAAAATGCATTTAACACATAAAAAATGGACTTAAACCGTTTCATATTCTAATTTGGAATTGAAATTAGTTTTTTACTTCTTTTTTAATCATTGTTTAAGCATGCCAAATTTACGAACGTACACTTCTTACTGACTATCATTTTGGATGCAAAATCTTTTATCTAGACCAATCATTAATACTGAATATCCATAAAACTTTGTTTTTAGAAATGCGATACTAAATTAGAAGAAATAAATTAATAGAACAGCTTTTAAATAACACGAATAAATTAGATTTTTTTTTCTGAAATGATTGAAATTGTGCAAATAAATTTTCACAATAGATTTTTATAGTTTTAGAGTTGATATTCTGGATGTAGAAGTTGCATCCTATGTGAAACCAGAAATTGTGGCGGAAAATTTCTCCCATGAACTGGGTTATGAAAATGAGGGCAGAGAAAGGTATTATATTTTTGTTTAAGTTGATAAGTTTTTTTTTTTTAAATGCTACAATAGTTTCATCGGAATTTGTATTAGTTTATTTTTATTATTTTAGTTTTTTGTACCAAGGTATGCAAATTTTTATGCTATTAATTCATGTATGTATGACAAAAATCATAGTTTAAACAAAGTGGTTAAAATTTTGTTTTAATAGTTGTCAAAAAATAAAACTTCAAGTTTACGACTACTTAAAATATCATAATTTGTACCAATTTTGTTTAAATTTTTTGTCAAGTAAAATAGCAATATTTAAAACTGAGAAAAAGTTTATTTGTCATACAATTGACAATCGTTTCGAGCATCATTAAATTAATGATGCCAAAAAATAAATATTTATTTAAAATAGTTTTCTGCATTGAATTAATTTTGGAAAGACAAATTTTATAACTGTGCGCAAAATGTTTTCTCATGAAATTCTGGTCTTGTAAATTATGGTTAGTATTACATTCATTAGAAAATACGAAACTGAAAAGTAAATTTAACTGAATAAATTGTTTTTAATGCCATGCACAAGGTATCATGATAAAATAACCAAATTTTTCCGCGTTTATTTATAACTTAAATTTAAATAATTAATAAATTTCCTAACTTAGTATAAAACCATATTTTATTGTTAGTTTTACCAAAATCATTATTCGTGATTTTTGAAAACTACAGAGCTTTTAAGCATTCTTACGGAGTTTTTAGTATTCTTTTTATTCCCATAGAGCTAGAAACCATATTCCATTCCATTTATCATATTCTGGTAGCCATAATTTTGTTCTCAGTGTTGTTGGTGTTTTTTTCTTTAATGTATTTAATTTTTAAGTTACAATACATATTTATTACTCGAAAATTTGTTAGGGAAGTATTTCAGTGAAAACTGAGAGATTAAGTTTAAACTATACTTAAAAGAAACAGGTTTTACTAATTGTTTGTGCGTTAGTAATTTTTTGTACGGTGAATCATAAGGCAATTACTAAGTGAATAATTTAAGTCTATTAATAATGACCACTGCGAATATCACGTCCACTGCAAAGAATTTTAGAAAGTGTTGAAATATGTCTTAGTTGAAATTCGCTATGGACTTTGTATTATTGTACGTTTTAAAACTTTTCGTGCAAATAAATCATTTTTAAACTTAATTATAATTATTATTCCCTAAGCCTTTTTTATTTTTATAAATATTCCTCTCAATATAATGAATAACAAAGATGAAGATGTTTTTGTAATAAAAATGTTTTGGTAATAAAAATGTTTTTGTATGATTAAGCATTTTACTATTGATCACTACGGTTGCTAACATAAGAAGCATTTAAGCCGCTAATCTCCATTGATATATGCTCTTGAATTATTTCAAAAATTTTAAACAGATTGACTTTACAAACCCATACAATGTTACAATACATGCAAATATATACATGCAAAACCAAAGTTTATATTAAGTGCTGAATCGTAAGTAAAGGGCATAGATTATTTTCTGCCGATCTTCAACTTTTAAAATTAAAGCAAAATTTAAAATATTGAATATTCTCTTTAAAAAAAAGGGGGATTACCACGTCCTTTTAATTCCTTCTTCATGCTTAAAAGAATAAGCTTAAATAAGTGAATTTAAAAGTTAATTAATAATCTTCCTCAACTCAATAATTCTATCTTTAATACCAATTTTTTTATACTTGAAGGTCTTTCTATTCTATTCATTAAATAGTTTAAGAAAAGAATTAGTTTTTAAATTAATAAAAAATAAGAAAGTAATTACAGATAAATTGAGAGGTAGTTATTAGTAGCACTTTAAAGAGTCATCTGGCAATGAAAGTAGTTCTGATGATTTTAAAATCCCCCTTCACACAAATAAGTTGCCAGATTTCAATAGAGAATGTGCGTCTTCTCACCATTAATTATTTATTTTCCTTGCGATTCATTCGCTAACCCTAATGTGCAAACTTATTCGTCACATTAACTTCATGAATTAATTAATTATTCCAACATACTTAATGAATTTAGTTCTAACTGAAGTTTAAAAAATATATTTTTATTCTTGGTGATTACGGTACATAATGTAAATTTAAAAAGAATAATGTCTTTGTAGTACGAAAAGATATAATATATTTTGAATTCTTCTAAGTATTAAAATAAAGGAGTACGTGCATCTTTATGGTCAATTGGGTACTTGTGACTTCAGACATCAATACCTGCTAATTGTTTCCAAACAAGATGGGTTGTTAAAATCGAGCTGAATTTCTTTACATAAGTTAGAATACTAATTAACGTGAAGACAACTAAATACAACGCCGGTTCACACAGATATTTTTTTAAAATATAATTCTCTCTCGTGTACGTCTTTTACTTAATTTAGATTTATTTGTCGTGTGTGTTTTATTGTAACGGTGATATACTTTTTTTTTTTGTATTTGGCAAATTCGATGCATATTTAGTTTGTTTACGTTCTACATAGCTAAGTGCCTATCTTTATGTTAAGTTAGAAATATATAGTAAAATAATTGAAATCTTTGTGAAAGAATGTATAATGCGCTACTTAAGAGAATTAATATTTGACGGACTTCGATTACTCGAAATGGAAAGAATAGGTACTAACGTAAACAAATTCTACTTTTCAAAAACCAATCAGGATCGAGATACCCCCACTACGTCACTTGCAGGCATCCTATTTATCAATATTCATGTCACTTTTTCCCCTAAAAGATACAAATCATTAATAGTTGAAATACTTAACGCTCTGCTGATGCATTTCATTACTAAATTTAATTTAATGTTTAATACTCGTAAAATTTAAAATAAATGATCAATAGTTTTTCAGTTTTATATGATATAAGTGTTTGTTTACTAACCTTGCTATACAGAATTAGAACACATGAATTCTTTTTTTTAGGAGTGATAGTTACGAGACTGCCAAAAATGAGATTGGTGAAGCAGGGAAACAGAAAAAGATTAAAAAGACAAAAAAGAAACGTGTTGGAAGGTTTTTCCGCAAATTATTCTGTTCCTGCATGAAGAAAAACAAAGAATAGTTAGAGGTGAAAAGTGACTGCTGAAGCTGATTTCGTAGTTTCAGAAAGATATATTTGAAAGAAATCTCGTTGAAGCTATCGTTTCTGTCATTTATCGAGGCAGATGAATTTCATTTCATGTTCAAATGATGTAATTTTCGATTTTGGCCTTTTTTGGTATTTAATTAAATAAAAATGACAGTTTTCGGCGTTTATTGTTTCTATTTTCTTATGTTTCAATCAAATCATAAAATTATTAGCAACTAAATTGTTCAATTGATAGCAACACTGAAGAAAAAAAGATCAATCTGGAAGAACGGTTCATATCCATGAAAGTTGATTCTGGGAGAGGGGCCAGATTTTGTGGTGGCCATTACTGTTTTCCCCCAAACCCGCCCATCCTCTCTGCGTAATAACTCTCAGGTATAACAGCTTTTCATCGTTATAGATTTGACAAAACTTAGTAATTTTCAATTTTCAACAGATTATGATCTTATCACCATTTTTGTAAAAACAAAATGGATATTAAGTGTTCTTCCCTCTAATATATTTTGTTATAGTTGAAAAAACCACAGTTTAAACACCTTATAATTCTAATAGAGAGAGAGAGACTCAGTCCTCAAAATATTGAACAATATTTAATACAATTTTGTCACTAAAAATATTATTTTAGTAATAACACTTTAAAATTTTTTATTTTAGTAATAATACTTTTAAATAATACTTTTTAAATAAATATTTTCAAATCAGATTTTTTTTCATTAGTGTTCAAATACGAAAGTAGGAGAAAAATGAGCGCTACACCCCACTTTCAGGGTTAATGAGCTCTCTTACTATAGTACTATAGAAAGAGCGCTACACCCAACTTCCTCAGAGAGTTAGACCCCACTAATAGCTCCTAGTGGGGATCTTGTAGCATGGCATTTTACGTAGCATATGGTTCGGACTAAGCAAATGCTTCTTAAAAATTTCGGATATTTATTTCTTCAAAACTATGCATATATTTTAAAAATTTGATACTAACTTTTAAATCTGAAACAAGTTTCATATGAATTTCTCATTGCAAATAAATATAAAAAAATTCGCAAAATGTCATGTTTTATTTTCATATGCATGCTCATAACGCAGCATTAATCTGACTAAAGATTGCTTCCTAAAAATTTTGAGTACTTATTTCTTGACACAAGTGGGAATGTTTGAAAAAAATTGACTCGCGTTTTATGATCTAAAACGAGTTTAAAATTATTCCTCAATGCAAAAAAAAAAAAAAAAAAAAAAAAAAAAAAAAATATCGAATTGTCATTCTTCACAATAATTATACATATAGGCTCTTAACGTGATTAAACAAATCCTTCTTAAAATTTTGAGTACTTAATTTCTGAAACATATTGGTATTTTTTAACCAATTGCTAAATTTCATAAAAATCCTGTTAAATTTAGGTTTATAGCGTGTGGTACTAATTGTTACAATTCTGATGTTAGTAAAAAGTTTTTTAGTTTTCTAAAAATTATTTTGCTTAAAATTAAAAAAGAAAAAAATATTGTTATTAATAGTAATGTTGATGTTTTGGATTATATTAATAATAATGAAATATCCAACATTAATACTTTTGATTTTGAAAATTTGTATACAAGTATACCACACGAAAAGATTGTTGATATCTGTAATGGCATTTTTGATAAATATTTATTTAATGAGAAAATTGATAAGTCTAATTGGTTGGATTTATGTAGGTTTAATCTTTTTGAGAATGTTTTTTTTTAATGGTTTAGATTTTTATAAACAAATTATTGGAATTCCACAAGGTAATTCCTTTTCTGGTGCTTTTGCTAATATTTTTTTGCATGTTTTTGAAGCTAAATTTCTTGAAAATAATGATTTTAAAGCTTTTAGATATATTGATGACCTGATTTTGTTTAATAGTGATAATTATAATTTTATTTATAATATTTATCCTGGAGATTTGGTTTTGAAGAAAACTAATGAGTATTGTTTTAATGTTGAGTATTTAGATTTTAAAATTGTTATTGTGGACAAAATTATTAAAATTGGTGTTTTTGATAAAAGAAAGGCTTTTAAATTTAAAGTTATTTTTTTCTGCAACTTTTATACTAATTTGTGTAATAAAATTTTTAAAAATTTAGTTTTTTCACAATTGGTTAGGATTAATAATATTTGCAATAATGTTGAAAGTTTTCAAGAGGCTGTGAATAATTTTTTGAATAATTTGAGTAATAATGATTTTCCTTATAATTTTTGTAATGTTAATTTGTTAATTAAGAAAATGATTGAAGAATATTAGTTTTTTTATTTCTTTTAACAGGGCGCAATTCAAGACTTAACTGAGCAGCCCCAGTTAAGCATTCTATTAATATGTGACGTAAACTTTCTTTGACAACTTCTACCTATCTTTTTCTTAATCTGCGCATTTTAAAAGAGGGCGTTGTTTTTCTTTTGGTTTAAGTGATTCCTTTTCATTTGGTTTGCTTTAGAGTTCGCTGTCTGACCTTGTTTATGTGAGTTTTTATTTTCTGTTGATTTTTATTTTCTGAATAATTTGAGTTTTTGATGAGTTGTATGAGTTTCTTTTCTGTATTAGTTTTATGTCTTGCTTGTTTTTTTCTCCTGGACTTTTAAACAAAACTTTCGGGGTACTGAGGAAGATTTTTAGGCTTTTGCCTTCTTCCTCAATAGAAAAGGTTTTGTTTTTTGGCCACTGGGGCCGGTACCCCCTGAAGACGTCGGCTTCAGTGGTCATATTTTTATATTTTTATATTTTTATTTTTAATTTTGTTTTTTTTCCTTTTCTACATTTATTTCTATTTTTATTTTTAATCTGAAGCAAGATTCAAATGAATTCTTCATATGAAAAAATTTAAAAAAAAATTCGCAATTTATCCTTCATTAAGATAATTATATTAATGCTCCGAACGTAGCATGGTTTGCACTTACAAATGCTTCTGAAAAAATTTGGTATTTATTTCTTCACATTTGTGCGTATTTCTTAAAGAATTTGAAGTTTACTCTGTAATCTAATACAAGTTTCAAATAACTTCCTCATTTCCAAGAATAATAAAAAATTCGGAAAGTCTCGAATATGTTAACTATAAATATGCTCTTAATGCAGTATTGTTTGAAGTTAACATTAACTTAAGCAAATAAATTAACTAAAACTTCAAAATTTTTAGTATTTACTATACGATTATATATATATATATATATATATATATATATATATATATATATATATATATATATATATATATATATATATATATATATATATATATGCCCTTTACATGTTATGATTTTGATTAAAATGCTTCTTAAATATTTTGAGTATTTATTTCTTCACAAATAACGGTATTTTTGAAACATTTGGCACTTACTTTTTATCTGAAAAAAGTTTTAAGAGAATCTCTCATTGCAAAAATTTATAAAAAAAAATTCCCGAAGTGTTCTCTATTATGTTATAATTAAATATGCTCATATCGTGAGTAAACAAATCCTTCTTAAAATTTTACTTATTCCTTGAAACAATTTTTTTTTGACAAAAGTGACGCTCACTCTTAAATCTGAACAATTTTACTTTTTCTTATGAAACAAGTTTCAAAATAAATAACGTAGCATTGCTTGGACAAAAAATTGCATCTTAAAAATTTTGAGTACTAACTTTCTGAAACACATTGAAATTTTGAAAAAATGTCGCTTTATTTGAAATCTGAAACAAGTTTCAATTACTTTCCTCATTGCAAAATATTATAAAAAATTTGCCAATTGTCCCCCATTAAGATAACTATAGTATTGCTCTTAAAGTAGCGTTGTTTGCACTAACAAATACTTCTTTAAAAAAATTATTTACTTTTTTCTTCACATCTATGCGTATTTTTAAAGAATGTGACGTTTACTTTGTAATCTAATGCAAGTTTCAAATAAATTCCTCATTTCCAAAAATAATAAAAAATTTGTTAATTATCCTCCAATATGTTAACTATAAATATGCTCTTAACGCAGTATTGTTTGGTCACCGGAGGTGGCCAGCGAACCCGCGAAGTATGTTTGCAGTTATTCACGTCCACTGCGTACATCATCACCCCTTGCACTTCTGAAGGTCAGAAGGACCCAGGCCCCTCGGACACGGAAACCCCACACTCGTCACCCAGAAGACGCGTGTGCGGACCCGCGCACCTAGTTCCCAATCGTACAACCCTACAGATCCACTAAACTCGTCTGTCTGATCTTGCTAAAAGATTAGTACATGGAAAATAACAAAATTAAATTAAGATTACAAATAACATAATAGTAAGAAACTATGGTAACACTAGAAATTAAATTGGGGATAAAAACTAAAAAGGGGGCAATCGAGATTAAGGATAAAAAAAAAACTTTACCCGGATATCAGTTGGAGTTGGAGTAAAAAGACTAAAAAGTGGATTGAAAATAGATGTAGCAAATAAAATTAAAAGATTAGTGTCAGGTGGAGGGAAGGGATGAACTATCAAATAATCAGTGTTGGATGAACGGAAGTATAGGGTTCAACTATGGTTCAATTGCAAAAATCACGTAATATTATAATGGTTAGCAAAATTAATTTCGAAAAATCAATTCGAGGTAACATAATCGTGGGTCGAAATTGATAATTACTGAAATTGGTAGACTGATGACATTACAATTGATAGCGTAGAACATCATTTGAAGCAGTGGTAATAAAATATAACACTACAGCAAATCAGTACACATAATTACATAAATATCACAATTACAAAAGTTGATAATGAATAAAATCGCAAGATTACAGAGGTTTTGGAGTTTAATTTTACAAGAATGTAATACTAGTTATCTGATTAAACAATTGAGAATAACGTTAGTTGATGGATGGTAAACCATTTTCGGTAATGTAAAGTTAATATTTTGCTGATTTGGAGTGAGATTTCGAAAATGAAATAGTTATGGTTCGCGTGAGGTTGAGACATGGTGATATTAACAGTTGGGTGGAGATTAAGATGGGGTTGTAATCCTGGTGATTTAATAAAAAAAATACAAAAAGAGGGTGGATTTCTGCTTGGGAATGTGGTCTCCGGAAAAAGAAAGCTAGGTTTCGTCTTACCGCGGTACCGACGACCGGATCCATAGAACTGTCATCACATTGTAGCTAGTACGATGTTTCACCCAACTCATACTTAGAGCGACCCCAACTCCTTTAGTGTACCAGCATGTTATATTGGCACTGGAACATGTTTCAGATTATAAAGTGAGAGTTTTTTTCTTCTTTAAAAACACCCATATGTACCAAAAAATAAGTACTCAAAATTTTTAAGAAGCAATTTTTAATGCATACAATGCTACGTTACGAGCGTACATATAGAAATAAAGCAGGATTTTAATAAGTAGCAATTGAATAAGCAGCAATTTATTTTGTCAATTTTTTTAAATTTTTTGCAATGAGAAAATCATTTGAAACTTTTTTTAGATTACAAAGTGAACGTCAATTCTTTCAAGAATATCCATATGCGTCAAGAAATAAGTACTAGAAGATTTTTCAAGCAATTTTTAGCCCAAACAATGCTACGCGTTAAGAGCATTAATATAGTAAACATAATGGGTATATTGCGAATTTCTTAAACTTTAATGTAGTGAAGAAATATTTTGAAATTTGTTCCAAGTGATAAAGTAAGTGCCATTGTTTCCAAAAATACCCACATGTGCCACGAAATAAGAAATCAAAATTTTAAAAAAAGATTTGTTTGTTGACGCTCATTTTTTAATCTAATCTGAACTTCTTTTTTTTCCTAATTCTTCCGAAATTCTTTCTTGAAATTTATCCAGAAATGAATACTCAAAGTTTTTAAATAGGATTTGTTTACTCCTAACAATACTATGTTAAGAGCATACTTACAGTTCACATATTTGATTTGATTTTATATCCGTCGTTGAACAGCCAACCCAATTTTGGGTTTATGACTACTGATGTTCAACTCTGTAGCCTTGTAACTTTGAGCCAATCCAGAAGACAAAGAAACTCCTGGTTCAGTAACCCCAGAGGTATTGATTTGTTATGGGAACATGGAGCACTTTGCGACTCGACAGATTTAACGTGCATCAGTCACCATTTACTACACGGGGAGTCTTCGGCCGGCCTGTGATCGAACCCACGAACTCTTGAACATGGGCCCACTGCCCTGCCAACCAGGTTATCCCGGCCAACAATTAACATATTTAAAAAATTTGCGATTTTTTTTTTTTTAAATTTTAATTTTTGGAAATGAGAAATTCATTTGAAACTTTTTTATTCAAATTACAAAGTGAGCATACCTTGCTCGCTTTGTAATTACTTCTTTACATCTAATGGTATTTTTTAAACATTAAACGGTCTCTTGACCATGTCACCATCTAAACCATGTCACGTTAAGAGCAAATATATGGTCAACATAATAGAGAAAACTTTAAAAATTTTGTTGAACATTTAATCATATCATTTCATATTAGGATTAATATAAAATGTCGAAAATTGTATTATGTGTTATTTCAAATAAACAGAAATAGAAAAATTGAATAAGAATCACAACCTTAACATACTAATTATCTTAAATAAATTTCTCTGTTTCTGTTACGGTAAAAAAGAGGACAAACAAAATAAGTGTAACCAGTTAAATTTGGTTAAAGCCTAAAAAAAATTCCATTGCCTCCAACAAAGTGGGTCCGAATCTGTTGGCAATGTTCAAGTGTATATTTAACAATTGTCATCAACCTTAAAAAAATATCAGCGTAGAAAATAACTGGAATTAAACCGTAAAAAGTCATCAGTGTGGTGAATCGTAATATCGAACGAAACTTGAGCGCACTGCGCTAGAAGAGTTATTTATTTATTACATATTTATATATATATATATATTTTTTTAAACAAATATAACATAACTTCACTCCCTAAATGACTTAGATTTTCGGGCCTTCTTGTTTTAGGTAGTTAAAAATGAAAAGGTTTAAATTCTTTGACATTTGATTGTAATTATTAATTATTTGTACTCTTTTTTCAGAATATTGTAAGTAAAAATTGTAAAATAGCGATTCGATATGCATTTTTCTCCAAATTGTGATTTACTAAACCAGTCTGAAATTTATTACCGCATCTTAACTGTTCTGTATTATTTATTTAAAATTAAATGAAGTTATTTCATGAGCTTATAATAAAGTATGTATTTACAGTTATGATGTGTATTTATGTCAAACAATAAATTTATTAATACTTCATTAAAATAAAATTGGTAAATTGTAGTAATTACACTTTTTTTCATAGCGTGTCTAATAAATTAATATTTTTTTGCTGAATTTTGTCAAGACTAGAGAACCATAAGCATAAAAAAAGTTGAATGTTTTAAATAAATAATTTTGGCTATTGGCGTGTTTGAAATATTCGAAGTCTAGACACTTCGACAGCAATTTGTTACAGACATTAATTTTTTAAAAAAATATTCAAAATATTTTTTAAGATGTAAAATATAATTCTTGAATAATATTCTCGATTAAAAGTTTGATAGTCTAGGGGCAACAGCTATACTCTGCAGGGCAAAATCTCCTTAGTAATATTCGAATAATAGTAATATAATAGTGATATTGTAATATTTGTTAACTTTTCTATTTTTATTTGTAAATTCGCTTTTTATCGTTCATTCCATTTTATATATTTAAGTATAATATTTCGATTGTTTTTTTTCTCTGGTAAACAAAGAACCTCATTGCATTTTGAAATACCCACTGCTGTGCATATTAGCATATCCTTAATGGTTTTTATCCTATGCAATCAATGGTTTCTATCCTATGCAAATTGGAAGTGTTTGTAACCAATTCTTAAAGGTAACATCTTATTTATTTTATTTTTACGGAGAATCTAACTGAATACAAGCATTATAAAATTCATCAAGAATTTAAGCTTCCAAATAAAAATACTTTTATGTTTAAGGTTTTTATGTTTTTGTGGTTAGAATCAATGTGTCTGAAGTTTAATACAGAACGAGACAAAGACAATAATCATTTCATAGTTTTATTTCATATTTTATAACAGTCATTGAACAACCGAAATTGAATTCGTGGAGAACTTTTTGCTTAAATTAACACGCATTTGTGGAGGACTTTTCCGTTGAATAGCCACAAATTTGCATTACATGAAGAGGAATACCACAAAAACCTACAATGGTTAGCCTAACGGCAAAGGGACTCTACTCCATGATCCATCTACCGCTGAGAATGTTTTACGTCAGCACTGTGGTCGGTGTGAGTCGGGTGCAAAATTCGTATCGACCAGTCATTGTTGAGATTCAAACATGGCTCAGTTCATGGCTGGTCGAACGCTCCATCCCTTGAGCCATCACAGCTCTTCAATTCATAGTTAGTATTACTCAGGTTATACAAGATGTTAACTTTAATCTGCGAATTTTATCTAGAAAATAGAAAGCTCAATTTCACACAGTATACTCGCATTATAATCTATTTATTTGAAAAAGAACCAGAGTCAATATTTAGTGCATGAGTATGAAATGGGCTAAACAAAGATAAAAACTTTCACCAGCTTGAAATGGAATTTATTTTTCAAGGAATAATACCTTCGTGCAAACATTTTACTTATTGTATGATTGTATCTGGAATTTAAAGATCTCGACATTTAATGCATTAGACTCTATAAATTTGAAATTTATTATAAGAAGTGTTAAATTCAATATTCAATGCATGAATATGAAGCAGGCTAAATAAGATAATAAATTCTGTGAGCAAAAGAGGGCCTTTATTTTTTCAGGAGCAATGCCTTGTTATAAACGCTGATGTAATTAACGTAATATAGATGCAATTTAAAAGATGTATCTTACACGATTGTTACATTTTTGAAATGTAGCAGAATTTTGTAACTTTAGCTACCAAATTCTGCTAGAAATTAGCTAAAAATTCTGCTACAAATTAGCTATAAAATTTAGCTACAGCTTTAACTGCTTTACTTCGCATCAAAAATTTAAAGCACTAGATCTTAAGGCCTGGTTTCTTAGGACAGTTTGGCGTCAGCGGTACGTCAACGTCTCGCTGATGCCCAGATAAGGTCCTTTACATGATTTGAAATTTAGCATCAGTTGTTATCGTATTAAAGCGAAGTATTTTGTAGTTTAATGACTCAGTCGTTTTATCAGCTTTACTTAGCAGCAAAAAATCTTAACAGCTCAATTTTACGGGATTCGAAACTTTACTTCAATTGCTCTTGAATAATGTAGCACTATTTTGTAGTTAAATGTTCAGCAGCTTTAGCTACTTAACTCTGCAACGTATCTGCAGTAATATCTTAGCAGCTCAATTTTACACGATTTAAAATTTCACTTCAGTTGCTCTTGAATAATGTAGCACTGTTTCGTAGTTAAATGTTCAGCAGCTTTAGCTACTTAACTCTGCAACGTATCTGCAGTAATATCTTAGCAGCTCAATTTTACACGATTTAAAATTTCACTTCAGTTGCTCTTGAATAATGTAGCACTATTTTGTAGTTAAATGTTCAGCAGCTTTAGCTACTTAACTCTGCAACGTATCTGCAGTAATATCTTAGCAGCTCAATTTCACACGATTTAAAATTTCACTTCAGTTGCTCTTGAAATATGTAGCAGTATTTTGTAGTTTAATGACTCAGCAGCTTTAGCTACTTTAATATGCAGTAAAAGTCCTAAAAACGCGATCTTGCACAATTTAAAATTTGACGCCAGTTGTTTTTGCATGCAAGCATCTAGTTTGATGTCTCAATAGCTTTAGCTACCTAACTCTGCAGCATAAATCTTTACAGCTTAATTTCACGCAATTTGAAATTTCTCATCAGTTTCTTTTTATTATGTAGCAGCATTTTGTAGTTTAATGATTCATCAGCCTTAGCTACTTTGAGGTGCAGTTAAAATTCTAGAAGCTCGATCTTAAACGAATTGATTTTTTTTGTTTCCTTTGTATTATGTATTATTTCATTTTTGTTTCATAACTTTAGATGCTTTAATCTGCATCAAAAACCTTAACAGCTTCGTTTTTACGATTTGAAATTCGCTTTTTCAAAGTGTAGTACTATCTTTTAGGTAAACGAAAAATTTAATTATTCAGCATCTTTATCTACTCTACTTCGCACAAAAAATCTTAAGCGATGTTATAGATTTAATGTAAGGAATAAAAAGGTCATATGAATCTTCAAACGTCAAATAAGGTCCATTATGCTCCTACTATAAATTTTCAATTCAAATTTCCTAAAAAGATTTCAATAGTCTTTTTCTTAATCTGGTGTTTTCAAACTAAAAAACGGTCAACCCTGAATAACTTTTGATTTATTGAGCAGATCTCAACATTCTAGGACTCAATCTTGACTGTGTGAGGAGGAGCTATGCTAATTAATTCGTGCATACAATATTTTAAGTTTAAAAATCAGACAAAAAAACATACTTTTATCTGAATAAACCTACTTGTTTTTACAACGGATTCAAATTTACGACACTCAAAATATAGGGAGGAAGCCGTAATCACGGAAATATGGTTCCAATATGTTGGCTTAGAAAGAGTGGTCCAAAGTTTAGAACTCTTAATGCTAATCTTCATGCGAATTTCGCCTTATCACTGGGATTTTTTAAGCGAATTGAAGAATTTTTGCACACAATTATAAAATTAATTTTTCCAAAGATAATGCCATGAAGAAAACTTCCTAGAACTGTTATTATGGAATTATTAAATATTTATTATTTTTTATCATTTTATTTAATATTAATCGAAAACATTTTGAATTGTAAGATACAAAGTTTTTAACATCATATTAAAGAATATAATTCATCATGTGAAATGAATGAAAATGAATGAAAATTTGAGAAAAATTTGTCGAATTGTTCCTGAAAAATTTCAAAAAACTCGTATTTTAAAAATTCGATTTATCTGGAAATATTCAAATGATTTGACTCACATTCTATATTTAGTCATATAAAATTATATTCTTTAAAATGTTGTTAAAAATTTTATACAATTCAAACTGTTTTCGACCGATATTCAATAAAATAATTAAAAAAATAATAAATACTTATGAAAACTTATTTTATGCAGGAAATTATCTTTGGATAAACAAGATTTATATTTGTGGAAAAAAATTTTCAACTCGCTAAAACATTTCTCGAGACATGGCGATATACGAAAAAAATTAAATTAACAGGAGTCCAAGCATTGGGCTGTTCTTCTAACCGAACTAATTTTGCAGTATTTCCCAGATTGTGGCCACCCGCTATATTTTGGGGATCTGAAATCCAAATCCGTTAAGGGTATGTTTATTCAGAGAAATATATATATATTATATATATATATATATATATATATATATATATATATATATATATATATATATATATATTTCGTTTTTCTCTTTTTTTCTCGTTGTTTTTATTGTGCTATGTTATAGTGATCATATTTAATGCAGGTTTAGCGCTTGATATTATCTACTATTAACTTACTTTCGTTTTCTTTTTGCTCCCGTTTTGTTCGGTTTTCTAATTTCGTGTGTTTACGGCATTGCTCTTTGAGCCTAATTTTTGGATTTTAGCAGTAATAATAATTTGGCCCCTGTTAAAAATCAATGCAAAAACGAGCAATCCTGTTTCTTTTTCTTTTTTTTTTTTGGAAATTATTATTAATTTTCTTAAATTATTATAATTGTATAATTAATTATCAAACTTATTAATTACAAACTTTAAATTACCTTGCGCACATCCAATTCGGGCCCATCCAAGGTAACTAGCAAATTATACGCGCTTCAGTATTACAGTAAGAACGTGCCATAAGATATCACTTTGTTTATGCTTCTGTTTTCATATCTTGTAATCTGGCAATCTTATTACGAAAATATTTAAAATCATTTTTGAAAGATGCCGGTACGCGTAAGTTCATTTTAATTCGCTCCTCACTATGCAGATTTCCTCTCGTGTACTATTCTATAATCTCTTTACATTTTAATCTTTTTACATTTTATTTTCTGTTTTTTGCTTGATTTTTTTTTTTTTTACTTAATGTGTTCTAATTTTGTTTCAATTTTTTAGTGCTCCTCACACTATTGTATTGATATATTTTGCTTTGGCTATATCGATACAATGTTAGAAAGCACTCCTTTTTGCGGATATAATCGTGTGAGCTGATGAAGAGATTATATCCTTTCTTTATTTTGTTTTCCGGGTTTTTTAATATTTTTTCTCTGCATATTTTCTAAATGTTTTAGCTTATATATATATATATATATATATATACTTTAAGGTGTCTCAATTAAACTATTTTGGGTTTAATATCTATTTATTACTACATCTTTATCACTATATAGTCCCCATTGTATAGCACTCGGTGTCCATAATATTTTAGTAAAAACGAACAAGGACCATTATAGTTCTTTATCAGTTATTCATGTTGACCGGAAAGCTCCACTGTGAGAGGATTAACTGATTCTAACGAGAAAAAAAATTATGATGAAAGAAATAAAGTATGAATTACACGACACGAAGGTTTCGAAAATGTAATAACTGTGTTTTTTCGATAGAGGTATACACTTTAAGCAATAAACCACAAGTTACACAGAGTCCGTTTGTAATATCATCTAATTTTTGATACGAATAATTTAATTAAAAAATCAGCGTCGGTCAAACTTCTTTCTACCAATCGCAATTGAATCATTATAAGTGTCAGTATCTAAAAATTTTAAATAGTAATAAAAAAAACCACTATTTTAAGTTCTCTTTTCACAAAAAACAAAATTCTACTTTCCTCGTGTTAATCTGCAGAGAATTATATGCGCTCAATTTTTTTAATTATTAGGTATCAAATAAATAAATAATAATTGAATTTTCCTTTTTTACACTGAAATAAATGAAATAATTTAAATGTTTAGTGTTTTAGGCATTTATGAAACTTTTTCAAATTTATTGTTTCAAAAAACCTTATAGTCTTAAAATTCAAAATTGTGTAACTAAAATTAATTGAACACATTTTAACGCATAAAATCAAACAAAAACTACTTAATAATGTTAATTAGTAACTTGAAAAATCTTAGAAGAAATTTCTAATTTGTTAGTAAAAAACTATTTCTGTTTAAAGGGGGAAATTTAAACTAAGATTTACCAACAATGTCAGTTCTTCTGCGTAATTTAAATGTAAAAGTCAAACACAAAAAATTTACAACAATACTTCGATTCTTGGAATTAATAGGAAAATATCAAAAAATAATTGAGAGACATTGTTTTAAATATTTTTAATCATTGTTGTCAACAATACATAAATTTTTAAGAATAGCAACAAAGCGACATAAAATAATATTTTAATCATTCTCTTTTGAACTTTACTTGGTGAATGTGCTTATTTTCACTGCGATTTTCATATTTAATTATGAGCTTTCTATATAACCGAGCAGTATTAAATTACTGGCTCCAAAAGGTGCAAAAGTTTCCTCAAATAACAGGTATGTATGAATCACGCACTTCTTAAATATTTTTTTTTTCAAAAATGATTGGAAAATGATCCCGATATCAGAATTTATAGAGTCTATTAGCAGGACTAACTTCAAAAGTTTTTCTGCGACTTCGATGCAGTCATATTGCTCAAATGTAATATTAATCTCACATATATTTCACACAATTTTCACATATTAAATTATGCATAAAAAATTTATGCTGCTTAAATTTAATCTTAAAGATATCTTTCTTGTCTAAACAGCAACACGATAGCAATGTTAGATGAGGGAATTATTACGAGAAAAAAGTATTTTTTATTCATGAGAATTTCGTTACTTTTGAACTATTTATTTATTTGACTCGTGTTTGGCCATATCTGGTACGAAGAGAAAATATCTCTACTAATAATGATTAGAAATATGAACCTCACTTGTTGGATGCGTAAAAAAGTACAAAGACAAAATTTTACTTTTTATATATTAAATTATTATAATCTCTAAATTCTTATAATCCTAAAATTCAAAGGAAATAATGCTTTTTTAGTCAGAATATAAAACTTCCTCTTCTTTTACCTACTATCCATATCCTGCGAGAGAAACGAACAATTTTTACGTGCATACCTGCTGGTAAAATACTTCTTTATACTACCCGGATTTTGATAATTTTATCTTGTTCTAATATTTAAGTATCCGTCTTTATACAACTGTGACTTTTGACTTCAAGCGCTGTGAAAGCAACTAGAAATATATAGAATGAACAAAAATCTTCAGGATTTATAAGAGTATTTTAAGTATTATATAATTACTGAATAATTACTATATAATTCTGAAATTATACATTTTGTAATGATAAAGTTTCATGCATGCAGCTTGTTTGGTAGCAAAATATTTGTTTTTGAAAGGCATTATGCTTATATATTAGATAAATAATGGTTCCGGTATAACTTGTTTATTGTACAATAAACTTTGAATCTCGATAGCAAAATATTTAAAGTAGTAATAAGTAATTGTGTTGGGCAGAAGTTCTGTCCTCGACTGTCTCTTGAAACCTAACAAGTTTGAACAATAGGTCCTAACCTGCCTAGCCGATTTGCAATGTTCATTACATGGCCACTCTCATACTGTTAGTTTCTAGAATGTGGAGTTTTAAACTCTTCTTGGCCAAATTTTCTGACATGTAAAATTAAATTTATTTTCGAATAAGAAAGATTTAAAGAAAAAGTATATTTCTAATTTATTTTTAGCTTCTGAGGAGACTAATAATGCTGATGATGATGAATTGGATAATATTGAGTGAGTACTTTTAATGAAATTTGCTGTGTTAGAATTTCTTCATAAATAAAACTTTTCTTAAACGGACAAATAGAAAAATTAAGATATATTGCTGTAGTGAAACTAGATAAGTTGAAAAAATTTTGTAACAACTCATAAACGTGATATATTATCGCAACGTTTTTAAAAAAAGTCAATTTCGGAAGTGTGAATGAGTGGAATATTGGAACCACTTTCCAGCTATCTAGGACAATCAAGTTTCTACTGGATCTCTGCATCTCATGATGAAATTCAATAATATTTTTCCCCTTAAGCTAAAATTATTGCGATTTCATATAACTAAAGAGTATGATTACTAATCAAATTACCGATCATTTCCTGTGAAGATATTTACACTGAAATGTTGATCAAAGGTCTGAACTGGATGAAGTATCGCTTTTCAGTTGTTTTCAGAAATATAAAATTTGAATTTCTTGATATATTAATAAAAAAAAATTCAACATTCATTATAGTTTTGATATATTTATTTTGATATTTTGATATATATATATATATATATATATATATATATATATATATATATATATATATATATATATATATATATATATATATATATATATATATATATATATATATATATATATATATATATATATATAAAATTTTCTTTTCTTTAATATATATATATATATATATGTAAAGAGTAAAAAAATCTGAAATAACTTACTATAATTTTAGGGAAGACTTAGGTCTTCAAGATGATGAGATAAGTGGACATGTTGGGCCAGAATTTCTATCTGGACCTGGTTTTTCCATCTGGAATATAATTGGTTGGAGGTATCGTAATATTATTTAAATCAAATCAGTTACTTAAAATGTCATTGTAAACTTTATATGTAATTCTATCCTCATGAACTCTTTATCAGAATTTAAGGAGAAATCGTGAAAATAACCCTAACTTAAAACGTTGCGCAGATAAATAAGAAACTTTGTCCCCTAATTGATCCTTTTAATAATGAATAATACAACGTAAAATGTAGTAACAAGACTGTTACAGAAATTAGCATAAATATAAAATGAAAAAGTACCTTCAGAAATAGAAATTGAAATAGAAAAAGTACTTTCAGAATGGAATATAATTTCCTCTAGCAGATATTCGGCACATTCAAAGATGACTGATGCTTTCAATTAAGCAGTCTACTAGTTCCGTTCGTTGGAAGTGCAAGCCACTGTTCTTGCAAAGTTGCAATCGTGGTTAGGGTATGATGAGGTGGATTCAGAGCACAGTTGCACGTCTTTCTAAAACATTACTTGCATGCTCGATGGGATTCAAATCCGGCGATTGAGCAGGCCACTCTATGTGTTGAATTGTTTAATCCAGAAGATAATCATCCACAATACATGCCCTGTGCGGCATTGCGTTATCGACCTGTATCACGAAATAATCACCTATTGCTCGAAACCATCACCTGTAACATGAAATATCGCCTGTATGATTGATAAGTTTTATTGTATATTACGTATATACAAAATTTTCTCAACTAGATTAATCAAAACTCTTTTCAAATAGCAGTTGGCTAAATTAAAGTAAAGTAGAAAGCTAAGAAAGCTGGGACTTATTAAAAATGGTGGCATTTTTTTTCTTCAAAATACTAATTTCGATATACATCTACATTTTCTGAACACATACAGTTAATTTATTGGAATGCTTAAAAACATTATTCGGAATTTTTTTTCAGTAATTAAAATTTTTTGGAATCATAAGACATAAAAAGTGAAAAATTTTTTGAGTATGTCCATTTGCACTTCATTTATCTTTTTAAAACTATTTTCGTGTTATAACGTTTTATAAAACCTGGAATATAATTATTTGCATTCTATATGTATTATTATAGACGTGATAAAAGAGTGTTGGATGATTCGATGTTTATTGAGTTGAATGAATACAAATCTGAGAAAAAAAGTTTCCATCCAATACTGGGAGACGAAGTTGTTGAAAACAACAGGTATCTATGAAAATTTTAAAAATTCAATTTTTTATTAAAAATAAAGACGTATCAGTATCATACGTGGTTTTAAAAATACAAATTGTGGCGACTAAAAAATTCAGAAGTGCTTAAATCAATCTATCCTTAAGCGGCTTGAGACTTTTACAGACAAAAGATTTGAGTTAAATGTTTTATGTTTCAATTTAAACACAAATTTATGCCTTAAAACTACTAGTTGAAATATTTTTTGTTAAAAAAATACTGGTTGCTTACAATGAAAAAAAAGAGAATTATTTTGCATTTTTCAGTTCCGTGACTTCAACAATTTTAAAATTTTCAGCATTTATCTATTCTGCTTTACAGTATACATTGTTTTGATACGAAAGTTAAATAACATACAAGTAACAAGTCTATTCCTTGTTTTTTTTTTTTTTTTTAAATGAATATAAGAAATTTAAGAGTAGGAAAAGATTTAATCTATATCAATTAATTGTTTTACATTTCAGCGTAAACTAACTTTTAAAATAATAAAAAAATATATTCTCATTTCAGAGTTAAACTTAACACGTTTTAATACTGAATTTATGAAAATAATTTTTACTTCAAACAAGGTTAATTGAACAACTAAACTAAAAAAAAAAATATCCCTTTGCTCAATAAATAAATCTTTCAGTTTAATGACATAAATAGAAGAAAATTAGAAAAATTATACGCTGATAAATACTTCAAATCTGGGCAACTGTAAACATTAAAATAAAAACGTTATTATTGTTCTAGAGATTTCATGTGGGACGATGGTTCAAAACAGTTGATCTATACTGAAGAATGTGTTTCTGAAAAGTCTGGTGACAATGGTGCAGAATTAAAAAGGTATGAATAAAACTTTTAAAAAAAACTTTTTTACTAAATTTTAATTAGATATTTTCCATGCCAACTATTCTGTATGTACTGAAAAAAACATTAAGAAATTTTAAACCCTAACACTATTCTCCTTGATTCTTACGTAAAATGTAAAATTGAATAGAAATATAGCCCTCTGTTTCTCCCTTAAAACTCCGTTTTCTAAATAAACCTTCCACTATCACATTTCCATAATTTTATATCCAAGAAGTAAATTTAAAGAAAGAAACAGGAATACTTTTTACAGTTTAACGTCTTATAAATGGAGTGGAAGAGTTCAAACGCATTCGCAGAAATGGAGGAAAGGGTGAGATATTAAGAAGATCAAGATTCAAACAATTAACATTTCAATGTTTCTGCAGTTAAAAAAAAAATCATAAACAAATCATAATTAAAGGATAACTTTTTTAATAGACACACCGAGAAAAAAAATTATGGTCAAAACAACAAAATATGGTAAAATTTACCGTTTTTCTGGCTCCATGAGAACTTTAAAAATCCCAGTAATTTTTAGCGAAGCGATTTAGTTATAGTTTTGCGAAATTAACAATGAAATATAGTTTTGTAATATATGATAAAATTCGGTAAGTGTCGTAGAATTTGGCAATTGTACTATGATACCCCCAGAGGTATTGATTTGATATGGTAACATGGAGGACTTTTGCGACTCGACAGATTTAACGTGCAGCAGTCACTTCACTACACTGGGAGTCTTCGGCCGGCGGGGTTCGAACCCACGAACTCTCGGACATGGGCCCAGCTCCCTACAGCCCAGGCTATCCCGGCCTGGACCGTAGGTCTTCAATTCTAAGCTTTTATATAATGGGATTTTTCACGAAATGTTTTAAAATATTTTTATTAATCAATTTATTAGAATAAAATCTTTTCTTTTAAATGTATGTAGAGCTATCTGCTTAAATAAATAAAACAATATTTTAAACAATTTTAGTGTGGAAAGAGAAAAGATAGATTCTGTGGAAAAAGATTTGGAAGAAACACATTCTGAACCAAAAAAGAACAAAGATATTGTGGCTCAAAAGTACTAAGATTTGTTTTTAAACCAAAACAAGTATTATAAATATAATTTATAGTGGTCAAAGCAAATAACTTTCAGATTTCTTTTCTGGTGAATTTAACGGATTATTAAGGAAATTTAATTGAAGAAGCTATTTATTTACAATTTAGGTACATTATGGAAGTATTTCGTAATAGACCAGGCCGTATACTAGAAGTAACCATAACTCGGCAGAATCTTTTTTTCATTTACCATCGACAGTAGCTATTTCGTTAAAAATTCATCGATTCTCAGAGATAATGCCTCGTTTTTGCAGCCCAATTTCTATTACTTCCTTTTTTTTCCATCCAACAATAATTATAATAAATTATGACTTTCTCTGAATTGACGCGATATTACAAATCCTTACATAATTTGTAGTAGTTAACAAGGAATTTATTTCAATTCTTGATTTTTTTTAAAAATTCTTTTTTTACTATATTTTATGTTTGATGCACTTTATAAAAAAAACCAAATATGCATAAATGATATCTGAATTTCTTTTTTTATGGTAACATCTCCGTAGTTAAAAAAAACAAATTCAGCTTGATATCATAATAAAGAAAGATCTTAAATGTTTTATGTATATCTTTGAATCCTTAAAAGATTGAATAGAAACCTCGAATTCTATATGTTAGGAAGGCAATTAAAATCTACATTGCAACGATTGGAATAAAATTAAAAAAATATATGTACACAAATCTATATACCAGTTTACAAGGTAATTTATAAAATTCAGAAAAAAAATAAACAGTTTTGCAAAACACAAATCTGAGTTTAGAAAGAAAGTAAAAAACGTTTTTCACTTTTATAAAATAAAACGATGCATTCATATCTTGAGTTTTAAATACATATTATTCAAATTGCTTTAAATATATTAATACAATATTGGAAAGCACCGGAATTTTTTGGGATGTAATCGATATATAATCGTGTGAGCTGATGACGAGAATATATATTTTATTAATTTTAATTTCCAAATATTTTTTCCATTTTAAAAACATTTTTTAATCATTTTTTCCTCTCCAATAAGAATTCTGTAAAACTTTTTCCACAAAAAAATTACATATAAATCTTTAAGTGTAACCAGGCATGAAGAATATGTAAAGAAAATTGTGAAAATAACAACACCACCTTTTCATTTTAGTGTTGATCTTGATGAATCAAAGTGTGTGATTAAGGATACTGAAGAGCCAAATATCCTACCTGATCCCACATTATCACTTTGGGATGCTATTTGCAAATGGTTTCCGAAAAGAAACCCAGAGAATGTTGTTAGAAGTCATAGGTATATTTATCTAGCTATCTATGTAATATTCTTTTTTTAAAAACATAAATAAAACAGAAATTTATGTAAGAACTTCAATGATAAAATTATCCAAATAAAACAAAATGCACACTCTACTATTTTATTTTAGAGTTGATGAAAGTACTTGGGATGATATAATGTTCGATTCTTTCGAATATGCATATGAGGAGAAAAGTGTCCCTCCTAATTTGGCGAGTGAAGTGGTTGACAATGAGAGGTATTTGTGCGAATTTTAAATAAAAGTTTTCTATAAAAAATTGATTTCAATGCATGTAGCAAATAATCTTTAGTTTATTTGTTACATTAAAATTGTTATAACTATAAAACAATAATTTTTAAAGACATCACTGCTGGCATTATAATAATATTACGTTTATAAATTTGTTTTGTTTATAAATTGTAGTTTCTGCTTATTATTCAAATAAAAAGAAATTCATATTTTTCAGTGTCATAAGTTGTACTAAGGATAACAATTCTTTTTGGTATTAAATACATTTAAATTACTTAATGCAAAAAATAAATGATGATTGCATGGAAGAAAAAAAGAAAATTTTTTTTTGAAAAATCTTTAGTTTTATGTGAATGCATATATCTAAAAATTTTCTATTTAAAGGCGAAACCCCAAAATGTTGATTTACATGCATTCGTTATGAAAATTTGTGTCATAAATTTTTAACAATACAGAAAATGTTGTTCAGATAAGCGCTTAAAGTAACAATTTATTATCAGATCTATGCATTAAGTTTATAAAATAATTCTAGAATATTTAAAAAAAGGAAATAAATTAATCTTGAAAAACAAAAACTTTATATTTCAACACAATTTTATTTAAAAAATTGCAGTAGAAGACTTGTTATATAGATTGAACATGCTTTAATCTTTCAAATTTGAAGCAAAAAACTTTTTTTACTGAAATCTTATGTTTTTTTTATAATAAAATCAATATTTGATTATAACAGAAATATCTTTATTTAATGACGAAAGTGAAATAAATTTTTAAGAGCATGTGTTCATATGTTTTAGTTACCTCAAAAAATAAGGGAAATTGAAAATATTTTCTTTTATTATTTTAGGCATATTTATTGGAATGTAGATTCTGAAGCATCATATTACGCAGAAAAAAGTGATTCTGTGCGAATTTGTGATGATGATGCTGAAACAGAAAGGTATGTATTAGAACAAAATTTCTCTAAAAATGAATTTGACACTTAAACCATATCAATTATTTTTTTAATTAATGGTAAAATCAGCAGAATATAAAGTTATTAGTTGACGTTGTTGATATTCTTGTTTCTTTTGAGCATCAATAAAGATGTATATAATAAAAAAAATTCAAAAATTGTTTTTATTTGTAAAACGAAGAAAATTGAACTTTTTTTTAAAAATTTTAAGACTTATAATTACAAGAAAAAATTATTAAAGTACGTAGAGTCAGTTATTAAAACATTTAGCTTCAGTTTGTCTTTTTCTTCCTGTTTAAAAACTTTAATTCATACAAAGTCACCATATCACCTTATAATATTCACATTCCAATTAAATATTCATTATATATTATTTTTAGACTATAAATCATTGTAAACTTCGCTTTTTTAAACAAATACTTATAATTAATGTCATAGCTGATTTGGTAACAAAAACAATATTTCAAAAAACAAAAATTCAGCTTTTAAATAGTTTTAAAATCATTTCAAAATCTATTTGACTGATTAAAGAATATTCTTATTCAACTAATTATGGAACCAGAAATGACAAAGACTGAAGCATCTAAACAATAAAAAAATTTCACAACATCACCCGAATATAATATACTTTAAAAAACTACTTATATTTCTTATGGAAACACTTTTCAATGAAACACATGTACTGTCATAAATACATTTTAATATCCCCATACATTTAAATAGATATTACATCTTTTCCAGACAGTGGTCCCCAATTAATCAAAACATATATTTTTATTAATTATTTTTATAACTTTTTTTTAGAATATAATGTAAATTATTTAATTGGAATATAAAAAAGGACTGATAATTGTTTTTTTTTCCTTTCTGGAAAATAATTCTGAGTAAAACTGTTTAGAAACATTCTTTTTTTGCATGCAAGGTAACTTTAAGATGAAATTTCATAAAAACTGTTCATTTTATCTGTTAACCCTTTCGCGACGATTATTTTTTTTTTTTTTTTTTTTTTTTTACAACTGAACAATTTTGGTTGCATAAACTATGAGTAGAGCAGCATTATGTACGGTAGTGCCATCTATGTTCTGTGAATGAAAATACCTTCAAAAATATTGGCAAGACTGGTGGGAAAGTCTCCCACTAGACAGAGAAGCGCTTCTGTCCCAAAAGATTTTGTTGAAATTTGTTTGGGATGTATGCGTCCCGTTAGGCGCGAAAGGGTTAACAATTATCTAGGGAAAACAGGAAAGAAAGTTCAGAACAACTTTTTACATTTTCAGAGTTGGAATATGCCCTTTAGAAAAAGAAGCTGAAGCATCTGTTCAGCTAGAAATTTATGAAAGAACTTTCACCCATAATTGGGGTATTGCAAAGGTGGAATGTGAAAGGTATTTTAATTTTTAACTGAATTAAATCTAAGTTGGGGAATATATAGTGTACATACATCTCTCTCTCTTTATATATATATATATATATATATATATATATACAGAGAGAGAGTTAAAAATATTAGGAAAACATGGAAAAAGATATAAAGAATTTTTAAAGGTCAGAAAAAAATGTTTTTAAAAAATATTCACAAATATTCACAATATGAAAATATTCACAATTTTAAGAAAAAAAATTACCATTTAAAAAAAAGTTGGAAAATAAAATAAGAAAAAGATATAATATCGTTATTAGCTCTAACGATTAGATCCGAAAAAATTGTGCTTTCAAATATTGCATTTATAAAGCCAGAGCAAAACATATCAATACAATAGTGTAAGTATTGTTTTTATATAAAAACTTATTATTATATTTCTTAAAATATGTTACATACATATATATGAGGAACACTGAAAAATAAAAATTTAAATGGAACAAGAACTTATTTAGCAAAATAATAAAATTAAAAATGTAAAATAAAACAACAAAGCAAAAATAAAAATTATATATATATATATATATATTTATATATATATACAGTAAATTGCCGTATTATATTTTACATTTTACATCATATCAATATTTTGGACATTGAATCGAAATTTCTAGTATTTGATTTCTCATAAAAATAATTGTGCATGTATGTTAGTTTTAACAAGGTAAATAAATTACAATTTTAATTTAATAACAAATTTTAAATTATTTATTTTTACAGGAAAAATACGAAATATATTTTAAAATCTGATGTAAAAATTGCATTCAGCACATATAAAATAGATTTAAATGGAATTATTGGAAATAAAATTAATTGGAATTGAATTGGAGTTTTTTACTTCTTCTTTAATCATTGCTTAAACGTGCCAAATTTACGAGTGTACACTGCTTACTGACTGCCATTTTGGATGCATAATCTTTTATCTAGACCAATCTTTAATACTGAACAAGCATAAAACTTTGTTTTCAGAAATGCGATTCTAAATTAGAAGAAATAAATTACAAAATATAATCGCTTTTAAATTGCACGAATAAATTTTATTTTTTCTGAAATGATTGATTAAAGATTGAATTGTGCGAATATAGTTTTCACAATAGATTTTTATAGTTTTAGAGTTGATATACTGGATGTAGACGTTGCATCCTATGTGAAATCAGAAATGGTGGCGGAAAAGTTCACCCTTGGTTATGGAAATGAGAGAAGAGAAAGGTATTACATTTTTGTTTAAGTTAATAAGTTTGTTTTAAACATTTGCTTTTAAAATTTTACAAAAGTTTTATTGGAATTTTTAATAATTAATTTTTAATAGTTTATTTTTATTATTATAGTTTTTTTTTGTAGTAAGTAGGTAAAAATTGTGTTTAATATTTCTCAAAAAAATCAAACTTCGAGTTTATGTCTACTTTAAATATGATAATTTGTATCATTTTAATTTAAATTTTTTGTGATTTTAAATAACAATTTTTAAAATTGTGTAAAAATTTATTTGCCATACAATTGACATTCATCTCGAGTATTATTAAATTAATAATGCAAAATAATCAATATTTATTAAAAAAAGTTTTTTTTTTTTTTTTTTTTTGCATTGAATTATTTTTGGAAAGTCGAATTTTATAACTGAGCGCAAAATTTTGATTCGCTTAAAATTCTAGTTTTATAAATAATAGCTCTTATTTCTACACATTTAATAAAAAATATGAAACTGAAACTGAAAATTTAACTGACTAAATGGTTTTTAATGCCATGCGCAAGGTATCATAATAAAATACCCAAATTTTCCCTCATTTACTAAAGTTTATAACTTAATATAAAACCATAGTTAATTGTTAGTTTTACCAAAATCTTTACCATAATGTTGGTATAAATGCAGAGCTTTCAGGTGTTCCCATAAAACCAGAAGCCTTATTCCATTCCATTTAACATATTCTGTTAGATTTTACCAAAATTTTGAGTGATTAGTTTTTTTTTTATTATTGTTATCAATGTATTTAATTTTTAAATTACAACACATATTTATAACTCGAAAATTCGCTCAGGGAGTATTTCAGCAAAAATTGAGAGATTAAGTTTAAATTATACATAAAAGAAACAGGTTGTAGTAATTGTTCATACGTTAGTAATTGTTTGTACACAGAATCGTAAGGCAATCGCTAAGAGAATATTTTAAGTCCCTTAATGATAACTACAACGAATATCGCATTGCAAAGAATTTTGGAAAATGTTGAAATATGTTTCAGATGAAATTCGCTATGGACTTTGTATTATTGCAAGTTAAAAAACTTTTTTTTACATTATTAATTTTCTAACTTAATAATAATATAATTCAATTTAATTGCAAAAATTATTTTACACCTCATAATAATCACAGCTAACATTTCCCTATATTATTAAAATACATATGTACATAAATTTCGATTCAACAATTAACCGTTTTTCTGATAAGAATCCAACCTTCATCCGACCTTCAACTTTTAAAATTAAAGCAAAATATAGAATATTGAATATTCTCTTTAAAAAGAAGTTTAGCAATTTTAGTCATTTCAGCTTAAAAAAATAGGTCCTATAATTCTCATTCTTGCTTAGGAAAATAAGCATAAATAAGTGAATTAAAGTAATTAAAAGTTAAGAGAATTAAAGTTAATTAAAAATCATCTTCCTCAACTCAATTATTATATTATAAATACCAAATTTTATATACTTGAAGGTCTTTCTATTCTATTTATTAAGTAGTTTTAGAAAAGAATTAATTTTTAAATTAATAAAAGATAAGAAAGTAATTACAGAGAAATTGAGAGGTTGTTACTGGTAGCACTTCAAAGAGTCATCTGGCAATGAAAGTAGTTCTGATGATTTTAATATCCGCCTTCGCACAAATAAGTTGCCAGATTTCAATAGAGAATTTACTTCTTCTCACCATTAATTATTTATTTTCCTTGCTATTCATTTGCTTACGCTAATGTGCAAACTTATTTGACAAATGTTAAGTAAGAAATTTATAGTAAAAGAATTCAAATCTTTGTGAAAGAATGTAAAATGCGTCACTTAAGAGATTTCATACTTGACGGGCTTCGATTACTCAAAATAGAATGGAAAGGCCAGTTAATAACATATAGCAATGCCACGTTTCACGAACCAATCAGGATCGAGATACCCACACTACGTCACTTGCAGGCATCCTATTTGTCAATATTCATATCCTTTTTCCCCCTAAAAGTTACAAATCATTAAGAGTTAAAATACGTAAGGCTCTGCTGCGGCATTTCATCACTTAATTTCATTTAATGTTTAATACTCGTAAAATTTAAAATAAATGATCAATAGTTTTTCATTTTTATATGATATAAATGTTTGTTTACTAACCATGCTATACAGAATTAGAACTCATGAATTCTTTTTTTAGGAGTGATAGTTATGAGACTACCAAAACTGAGATTGGTGAAGCAGGGAAACAGAAAAAGATTAAAAAGACAAAAAAGAAACGTGTTGGAAGGTTTTTCTCTAAATTATTCTGTTCCTGCATGAAGAAAAACAAAGAGTAGTTAGAGTTGACAAGTCACTCTTGATGCTGATTAACGTAGTTTCAGAAAGATTTATTTCAACGAAATTTCGTCAAAGCCATCGTTTTTGTCATTTTATCGAGGCGGATGAATTTAATTTCTTGTTCAAATGATGTAATTGTCGATTTAGGCCTTTTTTGGTATTTAATTAAATAAAAATGGCAGTTTTCGGCGTTTATTGTTTCTGTTTTCTTATGTATCAATCAAATCATTAAGTTATTAGCAACTAAGTGGCTCAATTCCTAGCAACACTGAAATAAAGATCAATTTGGAAGAATGGTTTATATCCATGAAAGTTGATTCATGAGTGCTGAGGAAGAAAAAAAAGGAAAAAAAAATGGATTTTGTGTATAATTATAAACTGTTTTCTCCCAGACCGACCCATCCTTTCTGCGTAATAACAACTCTTAGGTATAACCGTGTTTAATCGTTATTGATTTGACAAAATTTTGTAATTTTCAATTTTCAGCAGATTGCGATGTAATCGCCATTTTTGTGTAAAAATGAATGTAAGCCATTATTCCTCCTTGATCTTCAAATATTTTGTTATAGTTGGAAAAAACCACAGTTTAAATTCACAGTTATAATTCTGAGAGAGAGAAAAGGCTCAAAATATTGGGTAATATTTTATACAATTTTATCACTAAAAATACTGTTTTAGTATATAAATTATTAGTTAAAATAATATTTATTATTTAAGTTTTATTTAAAATGTAAGCGTAAATGTAATGCATTAAAAGTTTTGAAATGTAAGTTGATTTTTCCTTTTTGGATGCAAATTTTGAAATTTGAAATTTGTAAAATTATTAAAAATTTTAACGCAGTTTGAATTTTACATTTTAATTCGATTTTCTAACTCTTTTTCTCAAATGAAGAAATTAGTATTTGGTTAGATGTTCAGTTTAAAAGAAACTTCAAAAAAAAAAAAAAAAAAAAAAAAAAAAGAGTAGTAGAGAGAATTTTTAAGTCCCTCTATATTTATTTACTTACATATTAACATCGAGCCTCCTAATTAAAATACAAATTCTTTTTTGTAAAAATAGGATATATATAGCAATTATAAAAACGAATTCTACAATTCAATGAGCAAAACCATTTCAAGGTTTGAACCAAACGGGTCATTATATCTTCAGATAAAAAATAAAAAAATACTTATAAATTTTTATGCAAAACTAAACTATTATGCTGTAAAATATTGAAAAATTAAATTTAACATTAAATAATTCAAAAGCCAATCGATACACTAATAACATTTTCATACCAGAATTTTCTTTAATACATTCTTTTAATGTACGTGAAATTTCAAATTTTTATTAATGAATAACTTTAGTGTTATAAGAGAAGCCTGAAAATTTTCCGAAATAGCAAAATTTCTGCAACAAAAATTCTGCTTTTCTTTTTATCACAGAGTAGTTTTTTAACTTACAATGTGTTGTAGATTGCACCATACAGTACAAAATGCATCGATAATCGAAAAAAAAATGTTCTTTAGAATTACATTAAAATGAATCTGCACATTAAGGTATCAAAATTATTGATTTTAACTTCTTATAAACACACTTTTATTGGGAAAAAAAATGATGTGAGAAAAATTTGGAACTGTAAAATGCATTTTTTTTTTAAATACGCTGGTGTAAGAAATTAAGAGAATTTGCAGACTTGGTCGATTATCTCGACAGCAACTTGATTTATTTTAATGAAATTTTATATGTACATACATAGATACAACACAAAAGAAAGAACTATTCAACAATTGTAATACACACGCATGATCGTGAGTAACACTTGTTGGAATCGGAAGGTAGGAACTTGCCACAGGACAATTTAGTCTAATCGCCGCAATAGATGATAAAATGCCTTATTTCAAGTATGAAATCACGCTGCAAGGCTTGTATATCTGTAAGAAGGGACCATCCCCTATTAACCCTCTTTTTTCTTTTTTTCTTCTTTTCTTTTTTTTTTTCTTCTTTACTTTTTATTTAATTTTTTTTATTCTGCAACTGCTCTTTCATACCTTCCGACTCCAACCAGTGTTTTTGCATGAACATGCTTGTGCATTGCTATTGTTAAATGCTTATTTGTTTTGTTATTGTTGTTGACGTATGCCTGTTTAGGCAGAGGGGGTGCGATTGTTCTAATTTTCCAGTGGCGCCATCTATGGCCAAGAATTATTTGTTTTGTATTGTATCAATGTATGTACACATAATATTGCATTAAAATCAGTCCGATAGTTCTAGAGATAAACGGCCAAGTCAGCAAATTCTCTTAATTTCTTACATCAGTGTATTTTGAATTCATTTATTTGAGCTTCCCTGTCATGGATGGTTTGACCCCCCGTCACGCAGTCTGGCGCCACTCTTGTTTATTTAATTATATGTATAGATATGTATATATTACAAAGCGCAAAAGGAAATTACAATTACAAATACATAGTAGAAATAAATTTTTTACATGCATGTGATTAATAATTTTTGTTTTTGAAGCGAAATTTTAAAATTTTAAGAAAACTTCAAACAAGAACTTTATAATATTAATTGTAAATATTTTTTGACCATCACTGTAGTGTTAAGTATTTTTACAAACTAACACTGGGTAAATTAAAACACAACTTTATTCCATTTTTTCAAGATGCACAAAAACAGCTTAACTGGATCATTTTTCTCAGTTTGCAATAAAACCTTTAATTAGATTATTCCAGTTGGTTTCTTTTATTGAAGTAAAAATATATATCATCTTTGAAAATTTCGTCGGTATAGATGGAAGGAAATATTTCAAGTCACAGGCAAAATATAATTTAATGTTTTTCGGAAAATCTTTTTTTAAAATATTAAACTTTTTTTTCGTCGGTATAAAAAAAAATACTCAAAGGAAAGAAAACTTGCAGGTTATAATTTCATTAATTACTTAATTATTACTTGGAGTCTAATGATTTACCCTCTACTTTTATCATCAAGTGAGATTTTGGAATGTCTTTAACTGGTGATATGTTCTTATGTTCTTTTCTTTTGGGAAGTATCGCATACTGAGTTGGTATTTCTGGAAATATATTTTTACTTTGCAAAGCAAAAAACATTTTCTCTAACAGAAAACTTTGAAAATCAGATTTCTGATGAATCTTCCTCTGACTGGATATAAATCGAATTCTTAATGTATCTCTTTCTTTTGAAATATTCCTTAATTTTTCATTCAGCACATCATTCTCGTAAATTAGATCATAAAGTGCATCCTCGTTTATTTTTGCATTCTTTACTTCATCTTTCATTTCTATTTGATCAACAACTCCTTCATTTTGTATATTCAAATCCGTCGATGTATTAGGAAGATGTTTATTAAATTTTAATTGCTCATTTCCCCGTTTGGAATCCCGTATTAGTAACTGCAAGTTATTCAACTCGTTTCCATGTTTTTCGACTTCTTTTTTAAGAGCGGTAGTAGTTTCTAAATTTTTACAAAGAATTTCTTCAAAATAAATCGCCAATTTCTCAGCATACTTTGAGAAAGGATGTCGCACGATATTATCATTTACCCTGGATTCAAAAATGTTTATAATTTTTTCCACTTTTTCTTTCCTGAAATTGTAAGTACTATCATGGAACGTTTGTATGCATTTTTCTGCAATAGTCTGTAATTCTTTTAGATTTTTTTCTTTGGAAACAATTAGTTGTTCTTCTTTCTTTCTCCTGTTAAATAGAACAAATTTTTCATCGATGTTATTCTTTTCATCCTCTCGAACGACACATTCTAGAAGTCTTTGTTGGTATCGTTTTTCTTCACCTTGTTGAGTCTTCGCCAACTGAATTTTTTCAAATGCTTCGAAATTGCATTCGGCATCTTTCATTTCAAACTCAAGTTCAGTTGCTAGATTTTCCCTTTCATTTTGTTTCGAGCTATAAAAAGTCTCGTCCAATTGTTTTTGCATAGTAAAATTTTTCTGAATTAAACTTTCGATTCTATTGAGAATTTCTCTATTCGTATTATGAAGAAAATCTGTGATTTCATGCCTGTCTCTTTCTAACAGAATTAAAAGCAATTTAACTCTTTCCTTCTCTTCTAACAAAACACTAATATAATCTTTCAATTCTTTATCAGTCATTGTTTCAACATCATAAACACCGATAAGCGATTTTTCCTCTTTATTTTTATTTTCCGCGGCCATTTTTTTTCTATCGTGATAAATTATTAATTTAAATGAATGTAAATTATTTTTATTTTTCTGAAAAGATTTAGAGAATGGAATTCACAAGACATTTCTTACTCAATTAATTAAAATTAAATATTAAAACTCAATTATTTAAAATTCAAATTTTTATTCAATAAAATTTTATTATTTGATTTCCTTTTTCAGTGCAAAGAAGTTGGCTGACTATTTACTTGTTTAAATAAACACATTCTTGATTTGATTTCATTGATGCTTTTGTCTTCCTTTATTTTTAAAAGATGAATTTTTTCAATATTACAAGAATTTCAAAGTAATCTTTGTAAATCTTTAAAAATGCAGCATTTTTTTATAGGTCAAAATTAATCAAATGGTTAAAATGAATCAAAAATATTTTTGGGTTAAAATTAATAAAACGACACAAATTCAAATTTTATAGAGGCGTTAATAAATCCAACAAAATACGTCATCTAATACAATGCTTCCATCGTCCCGGACCGGTCAACGTCTGTTAATTTGGAATATTTTGTTCATTGGCCCGTTGAAGAAAGGGTGGACGGTGATTATTTACATTTCAGGTGATTTTTATTTAATAATTTTAATTTAATTGTATTCAAACATGCCTTCAAAACAAAATACAAACACATGCGTGGTATGGTGATGAATCTTAGTTTTGAGTTTATCTCAGATTGGAGTTGGGGATCACTGATCTATTACATTAAAAAGAAATCAGAGAGAGAGATGTTATAAATCGAGCATGCTACCAGCGAGCCTCACGTTATTTTTATTTATCTTTTAGAGTTGCACTTTGTACTCTGACAACTTCTTTTCTTGTATATCTGAGTTTATTTTTTTTCTTCTAATCGTTCTTTTCTTTTTATTTCTAAGTTCGTATTAAATACTAATTTAAAATAGCTTTCACCTTTATTTTGCTAATAATTACAACAGGTTATGGGTCATTAGTAACGTTTTACTGCGTAGATAGCTGTTTTTGACGACGTGTATGAACTTTTGTATGCCAAATCGTGTGTAGTACTTCGTTTTTCATCAACGTTAGTGGTGAAGTGATTGCTCATTTTTGTAGATTAACAGTTTGGCGATGGATGGAAGGAACTTTATATAGTGCACGAAGTTAGAAGGTGCGTCCAACTGGACTGACTGGAAATTAGAAATTAACTCTTTATTCGTCCTAAATGATTGTGTTGGAAATTTGGTTGGCTCAGTTGTAAAACCGTCGGTACCTGTGAAAGACGCCAGCGCCGAGACGGTCAGCGAGTATAACAAAGCACTCATATCCTACATAAAGACGAATGCGAAAGCCGCAATAATTATTCGATCTAATGTATCAGTGGATATCTTAAATCTAATTCGTATGCGTGGTAACTATGCACGGGAAATATGGACGGAGTCGCTGAACAACTTCGACAAAGTGTCGAGCGTAAATTTAGATACCCTTCTTCAACAATTTTTCACTCTCAAAATAGAAAAGGATGAAGACGTAATGAAATCTCTCGCAAGTTTGCGTACGCTATGGGTCGACTTGCAACGAGAACAGGAGGCTAGCGGCGAAGGGAAGTTGCCTCAAAATCTGCTTATGCCGCGCATATTATCGATTCTTCCGGATGTGGAATACAGAGAATTCAAGTCACAATGGGACTCGATACCAAAAGCTGAAAAGTCACCTGAGAGACTGATGGAACAAATTAAGATGCGCCTTCAAAGGCAAAGTGTATGCATGAAAGAAGATGTTACAACAGCTTTTGTAACAAGCGGTGCAAGTCACGGTGCCAACGGAGAGAAGAAATGGTGGAAGGGGACAAGGCCTCAGATGGCGAGACAATCTCAACCTTCAACAACTACAGGTATGAGTAAACTTAGTAAGGTCAATGATGGTGTGAAAAGCTTCCGTGGCAACTGTTTTAGGTGCAATAAGCCAGGGCACATGGGAAAATTTTATCCCGATTTTCCAGACAAGCCAAAGACATCAGGTAATAAAACCGAAACTTTTCTTACAAGTACTCATTGTAGTGCATTTATTTGCCAAAATGACAGTAGCCGAAATGTGTGGCTCAAAGACGATGGAGCTACGGCACACAACACAAATATTCAGCTGAATATTTCAAGACGTATCGTCATTTTAACAAGCCAGTGGAAATCGTAGTTGGTAACAAGCAGACAATACCATCGAATGGCTGCGCGGAAATTGACATGTGCGCAACTGTTGGAACCCTACAAAAGTCTATCGAGCTCAGTGGTGTATTGTATGCACCAGATATCGGCAAAAATTTACTATCAGCGTCAAAGGCTATGAAACGAGGAATCTCAAACTTCGGAGATTCAGAAGACATGGTTTGTCGTTTCTTTCGTAAAGAAAACCCGGAAAATATACTTTTAGAAGCTCCATGTTCATCAAGTGGTCTTTTTGAATTACGCGCAAAACCGGTCAAGCCAGAAGGAATTTCTGCTGCTCTAACTTATCTGGTCGACGATGACGTAACAAAACCTTTCCCAGATACAACAATGATGACAACGACAAAATTGCCACTATCAGTTTGGCACAGAAGACTTGGGCATCCGGGAGTACAGTATGTGAAACAATACCTAGGCCAAAATGGTATAGACTTCACAGATGATGGACTCTTTTGTGAACCTTGCAGATACGGTAAACAATGTCGACGGACTTTCAAATCAAAGCGATTCAAAACGAAGGAGTCAGGTGAAATCATACATGCAGATTTACTCGAATCGCCAGTTTTATCAAGAGGTGGAAAGAAGTACATGCTAGTGATCAACGATGATTATTCCAAATTTCGAAGTGTAGAATTTCTGAGACACAAAAATGAAACTGTAGATAAGATTAAATCATTTCTTGCTCGGGCTAATAAAGACGGCATAAATGTGAAAGAACTGGTTACAGACGGTGGTCGTGAGTTCGACAATGCTAAGATGACAAAACTGACTGATTATGAAGGCATCAAGTTAAGAATTACTATGCCGTACACACCAGAACAAAATGGTGCAGTAGAAAGAGAAAACCGCACAATAATGGACTTCGTTCGTAGTATCCTCAAGGATACAGGCCAACCACAGTTTTCATGGGCAGAAGCAGCATCGACGGCTGTCCACATTCTTAATCGAACTGGACCAAGTAAAATCACAGGAAAATCTCCATTCGAAGTATGGTTCAGACGCAAGCCGAAAATTGACAAATGTCGGATTTTTGGATTAACTGCTTTTGTACATGTACCGAATGTCAACAGAAGTAAACTGGATGATAAGGCTATAAAGGGATATTTGGTTGGATATTGTGATTGTGATATCTATCGTGTTTTCATACCATCGAAGAATAACACAATTAAGAGCGCCAATGTGGTGTTCAACGAACAGCAAATAGGTCCCACTTCCCAGTCTTCAGAAACTACTTCTAGTGCCAGTACATCAACTGGTACGCAGTTTGAAATTTCAGGCAGTTCCGATTGTGCTGTGCTAGAGGAGGATGATATTTGCAATGTAGAAGACGAACCTTCACAGATAGTGACGCATGGATTGCGTGACCGATCAACTATACGCCGACCTCCCAGATTTAACGACTATGAAGTGTACAGCAGCATCCAGATCTTGACAGAACCCCAATCATATGAAGAAGCTATGAAGTCTCCGATGCATGTCAACTGGAAACGAGCCATGGACGAAGATATGGCATTGCAGAACAAGCACGGTACGTGGAAACTCGATAAGCAACCTAAAGGTAGAAAGATTCTCTCAAATCGCTGGGTTTACAAAGTGAAGACTAATCCAGATGGTTGCCCTTTGCTACGACAGTATTCGAGCTCTAATTGCAATAGCAGCTAAGGAAAAACTAAAATTATTTCAAATTGACTTGGAGACAGCTTTCCTTTATGGTGACTTGACTGAGGATATATACATGTATCAACCCGAAGGATATGATGACGGAAGCGGTCGTATATGCAAGATACTCCGACCTTTATACGGCACGCTGGACGATGTTGGAATGCCAAGTTTACAGACGTGCTAAAGAAACATGGTATGACCCAAAGCAAATCGGACCACTGCTTGTTCACTCGTAAAGATTCGGGACACAAGATGCTGATGGCGATTTATGTCGATGACGGCATTGTTGCTGTACAGGACGAAGCCTCATTCCTCACCTTTATGAACAAACTCAAGCAACATTTCAACCTTAGAGTGACAACTTTAAATTCTTTCCTTGGTCTACAAGTTGAACAGATGAAGGACGACTCAATCTTCTTGCACCAAGAAGCATTTACTAAAAGGATGCTAGAGCGTTTTGGGAATGCTACCAAAACATCACGCATTCCGGTGAAATGTTTAAGAAGCCTGCGCTTGTGTTGTTGTAGTACATTTAAGTCGCACTAGAGCTGCACAATGGTTTATTGGCGACGGTCTGGGAAACATCCCTGAGGATGATCCGAAGACATACCATCACAATTTTGATCCTCTGCAGAGGGGGTGGCACCCCCGCTTCGGTAACCCGACGACCTGCACGCCAAGTCGAGCACTTTACAGTAAAACAGTTTAACGAGGACCAATACCGCACACCCTCGGTCCCTACGCAGACTGATCCAAGTGGCCACCCACCCGCACACTAACCGCAGCCAGTGATGCTTGACTTCGGTGATCTGCTGGGAACTGTGTCTTAACGATCAGTCTACTGCGGGACTCTTCGTAATATGATGCAGCATTTTGTAGTTTAATAACTCAGCGGCTTTAGCTACTTTACTGTGTAGTAAAAGTCCTAAAAACTCGATCTTAGGGAATTAGAAATTTGACATCAGTTGTTTTTGTATTAGGTAAACGTATTTTGTAGTTTAATGTCTCAGCAGCTTTAGCTACCTGATTCTGTAGCATAAATCTTAGGAGCTTAATTTTACGCTATTTAAAATTTGCCATCAGTTGCTTTTCATTATACACCAGAATTTTGTAGTTTAATGACTCGGCAGTTTCAGTTACTTTACTGTGCAGTAAAAATTCTAAACGCTCGATCTTAAACGATTTAAAATTTGTTAGTTTTTCTTGTATTATATATTATTTAATTATTATATTATTTAATTATTATATTATTTAATTGTATTGTTAAATTTTTGTAAGTTAATGACTTTAGATATTTTACTCTGTATCAAAAATGTTAACAGATTTATTTTTACAATTTGAAATTTGACATGATTTGCTCTTTTGAAGTGTTGTAATATTTTGTAGATAAATAAGAAATTTAATGATTCAGCATTTTTATCTACACTACTTTGCACAAAGAAATCCTAAACAATATTGCAGATTTAATGTGGCGAATAAAAAGGTTATATGAATTTTCAAACGGCAAATAAGTTACATTATGTTCACAATATAAAATTTCTATTCAATTACCTGGAACAAAATTTTCAACAGTCTTTTTTCTTAACGCACAAACATTAAAAATCATAACTAACAGTACATTTTAAATATCCAGTTTGTAAATAATATTATAACATAAAAAAGGGCTTAGATATTTGATTTTACGCGGAGTTCAAATGAATGCTACTCTGTAATTACTAGGGAAAATGTTTTTGTATCCTTTTACCATTATTTTTCATTTAAAGTCGTATATTTATTTGCTTTAAATCTAAAAAGTGTCTTAATTAAACTATTTTGGATGAAATATCTATTTATTATAACATCTTTATCATTGTAAAGTGCTAAACTATCAGTGTCCTTAATATTTTAGTAAAAATAAGCAGAGTACATTATAATTTTTGACCACTCATTCGTGTTAAAGGAAAAGTTCTGCTGTGCGAAGATTAACTTACAAAAAAAATTATGATGAAAAAAATAAAGAATAAATGATATGACATGACGATCTCGATAATGTAATAGCTGTGTTTTTTCGATAGATGTAAACACTTGGAGCAATAAACCTCAAATTACACAGAGTCTGCTTGTTATCTCATCCAATTTTTGATGAGAATAATTTAATTAAAAAAATTGTGTCTGTCAAACCTCTTTCTACCCGTTACAATTGAATCGTTACAAGTGCCAGAATTTAATAGTTTTAGATAGCAAAAGAAATAAATCATTTTTAATCTCTCCTTTCAGACAAATAAATATTCTTCTTTCTACATGTTAATCTGCGCTGAATTATATGTGCTCAATTTTCTTAATCACTAAGAAATTAATAAATAACTAATAAATGAACTTGCTTTTTTTTTACACTGAAATAAATAAAGCTGATTTGCAAAATTTTAAATTTTAGTTATGCAGGGATATATGATTTTTTCCCTTCAAATTTCTTGTTTCAAAAAATTCGTATTGTGTAAATAAGTTTAATGGAGCACAATTCAAGGCATAAAATGATACAAAAACTACTCAATGCTGTTTATTAGTTACTTGAAAACGCTTAGTAAAAATGTCTAATTAGTTAGTAAAAAGCTCTTTCTGTCCAAAGGGGAGAATTTAAGCTAAAATTTGCCAACAATGCGTAATTTAAATGTAAAAACCAAATGCAAAAAATATCTTTTCTGAAGATTTACAACAATACTTCGATTCTTGGAAGAAATAGAAAGCCATAAAAAAATACTTAAGAGACATTGTTTTAAACATTTTAAATCATTGTCGTTAGCAATACTTCAATTGTTAAAAATAGCAACAAAGAAGCATGAAATAATTTCTTAATCATTCTCTTTTGAACTTTACTTGGTGAATGTGCTTGAATTCACTGCGATTTTCATATTTAATTATGAGCTTTCTATATAACCGAGCAGTATTAAATTACTGGCTCCAAAAGGTGCAAAAGTTTCCTCAAATAACAGGTATGTATAAACCACGCACTTCTGAAATATCTTTTTTTCAAAAATGATTGGAACATGATCCCGGTATCAGAATTTATAGAGTCTATCATTAGGACTAACTTCAAAAGTTTTTCTGCAACTTCGATGTAGTCAAAGTTTATTATTGCTCAAAAGAAAGATTAATCTCAAGTACATTTCACACAATTTTCACATATTAAATTATACATAAAAAAATTTATGATGCTTAAATTTATTCTTAAAGATATCTTTCTTCTCTAAACAGCAACACGATAGCAATGTAGGATGAGGGAATTATTACGAGAAAAAAGTATTTTTTATTCATGAGAATTTCGTAACTTTTGAACTATTTATTTATTTGACTCGTTTTTGGCCATATCTAGTACGAAGAGAAAATATCTCTACTAATAATGATTAGAAATATGAACCTCACTTGTTAGATGCGCGAAAAAGTACAAAGACAAAATGTTACTTTTTATATATTAAATTATTATAATCTTTAAATTCTTATAATCCTAACTTTCAAAGTAAAAAAGGCTTTTTTAGTCAGAATAAAAAACTTCCTCTTCTTTTACCTACTATCCATATCCTGCGTGAAAAAAGGGCAATTTTTACGTGCATACCTGCTGATAAAATACTTCTTTAACTGCCCGGATTTTGATAATTTGATCTTGTTCTAATATTTTTTAAGTATCAGTATATATGTCTTTATACAACTGTGATTTTTGACTTCAAGCGTTGTGAAAGCAACTAGAAATATATAGAATGCACATGACTCTTCAGGATTTATTAGAGTATTTTAATTCTTATATAATTACTGAATAATTACTATATAATTCTGAAATTATACATTTTGTAATGATAAAGCTTCATGCATTTTTGGTAGCTTATTTGGTAGAAAATAATTTGTCATTTAAAGGCATTAGGCTTATATATTAGATAAATAATGTTCCGGTATAACTTGTTTACTGTACAGTAAACTTTGAGTCTCGATAGCAAAATATTTAAAGTAGTAATAAGTAATTGTGTTGAGCAGAAGTTCTGTCCTCGACTGTCTCTTGAAACCTAACAAGTTTGAACAATAGGTCCTAACCTGCCTAGCCGATTTGCAATGTTGATTACATGACCACTCTTCTAGAGTTAGTTTCTAGAATGTGGAGTTTTAAACTCTTCTTGGCCAAATTTTCTGACATGTAAAATTAAATTTATTTTCGAATAAGAAAGATTTAAAGAAAAAGTATATTTCTAATTTATTTTTAGCTTCAGAGGAGACTAATAATGCTGATGATGATGAATTGGATAATATTGAGTAAGTACTTTTAATGAAACTTGCTGTGTTAGAATTTCTTCATAAATAAAACTTTTCTTAAGCGGACAAATAGAAAAATTAAGATATATTGCTGTAGTGAAACTAGATAAGTTGAAAAAATTTTGTAACAACTCATAAACGTGATATATTATCGCAACGTTTTTAAAAAAAGTCAATTTCGGAAGTGTGAATGAGTGGAATATTGGAACCACTTTCCAGCTATCTAGGACAATCAAGTTTCTACTGGATCTCTGCATCTCATGAGGAAATTTAATAATTTCTTTTTTCACCACTTAAGCTAAAATTATTGCGATTTCATATAGCTAATGAATATGATAACTAATCAAATTACCGATCATTTCCTGTGAAGATATTCACACTGAAATGTTGATGAAAGGTCTGAACTGGATGAAGTATCGCTTTTCAGTTGTTTTCAGAAATATAAAATCTGAATTTCTTGATATATTAAAAAAAAGGAAATTCAACAGTAAGTTGAACATATATGTTGAATTTTCTTTTTTTTTAATATATATATATATATATATATATATATATATATATATATATATATATATAAAGTGTTACTATAATTAGTTACTATAATTTTAGGGAAGACTTAGGTCTTCAAGATGATGAGATAAGTGAACATGTTGGGCCAGAATTTCTATCTGGACCTGGTTTTTCCATCTGGAATATAATTGGTTGGAGGTATCGTAATATTATTTAAATCAAATTTGTTACTTAAAATGTCATTGTAAACAACTCTGTCCTTATATGTAAATCTATTCTAATATATTGTTTATCAGAAATTAAGGAGAAATCGTGAAAATGACCCTAACTTAAAACGTTACGCAGATAAATAAAAAACTTTGTCCCCTAATTGATCATTTTAATAATGTATAATACAACATAAAATGTAGTAACCAGACAGTTTTAATGTTACAGAAATCAGTAAAAATATAAAATAAAAAAAGTACCTTCAGAAATAGAAAAAGTACCTTCAGAATGGAATATAATCTCCTCTAGCAGATATACGACACATACAGCGATGAGTGATGCTTTCATTTAAGCGGTCTACTAGTTCTATTGAAGTGCAAGCCACTGCTCTTGCAAAGTTGCAATCGTGTTTAGGTTATGATAAGGTGGATTCAGAGCACAGTTGCACGTCTTTCTAAAACATTCCTTGCATTCTCGAAGGGATTCAAATCCGGCGATTGAGCAGGCCACTCTATGTGTTGAATTGTTTAATCCAGAAGATAATCATCCACAATGCAAGCCCTGTGCGGCATTGCGTTATCGATCAGTATCACGAAATCATCACCTATTGCTCGAAACCATCACCTGTAACATGAAATATCGCCTGTATGATTGATAAGCTTTATTGTATTACGTATAACAAAATTTTCTCAACTAGATTAATCAAAACTCTTTTCAAATAGCAGTTGGTTTAATTAAAGTAAAGTAGGAAGCTAAGAAAGCTGGGATTTATTAAAAATGGTGGCATTTTTTTCCCTCAAAATACTAATTTCGATATACATCTATATTTTTTGAACACATGCAGTTAATTAATTGTAATGCTTAAAAACATTATTCGGAATTTTTTCGTGTTATAACGTTTTATAAAACCTGGAATATAATTAATTGCATTCTATATGTATTATTCTAGACGTGATAAAAGAGTGTTGGATGATTCGATGCTTATTGAGTTGAATGAATACAAATGTGAGGAAAAAAGTTTTCATCCAATGCTGGGAGACGAAGTTGTTGAAAACAACAGGTATCTATGAAAATTTTAAAAATTAAATTTCTTTATTAGAAATAAAGACGTATCAGTATCATAGGTGGTTTTAAAAATACAAATTGTGGCGACTAAAAAATTCAGAAGTGCTTAAATCAATCTTTCCTTAAGCGGCTTGAGCCTTTTACAGACAAAAGATTTGAGTTAAATGTTTTATGTTTCAATTTAAACACAAACTTATGCCTTAAAACTAGTAGTTGAAATATTTTTTGTTAAAAAAATACTGGTTGCTTGCAATGAAAAAAAAGAAAATTATTTTGCATTTTTCAGTTCCTTAACTTCAACAATTTTAACATTTTCAGCATTTATCTATTCTGCTTTACAGTATACATTGTTTTGATACGAAAGTTAAATAACATACAAGTAACAAGTCAATTCCTTGGTTTTTTAAATGAATATGAATAATTTAAGAGTTGGAAAAGATTTAATCTATATCAATTATTTTTTTTACATTTCAGCGTAAACTAACTTTTAAAATAATTAAAAAATATATTCTCATTTCAGAGTTAAACTTAACACGTTTTTAATACTGAATTTATGAAAATAATTTTTACTTCAAACAAGGTAATTGAACAACTAAACTAAAAAAAAATATCCCTTTGCTCAATAAATAAATCTTTCAGTTCAATGACATAAATAGAAGAAAATTAGAAAAATTATACGCTGATAAATACTTCAAATCTGGGCAACTGTAAACATTAAAATAAAAACGTTATTATTGTTCTAGAGATTTCATGTGGGACGATGGTTCAAAACAGATAATCTATACTGAAGAATGTGTTTCTGAAAAGTCTGGTGACAATGGTTCAGAATTAAAAAGGTATGAATACAACTTTTAAAAACAACTCTTTTACTAAATTTTAATTAGATATTTTTCATGCCAACTATTCTGTATGTACTGAGAAAAAAAAATAATGAAATTTTAAACCATGACACTATTCTTCTTGATTCTTACGTAAAATGTAAAATTGAATAGAACCCTCTGTTTTTCCCTTAAAACTCTGTTTTCTAAATAGACCTTCCACTGTCACTATTCCATATTTTTATAACCAAGAAGTAAATTTAAAGAAAAAACAGGAATACTTTTTACAGTTTAACGTCTTATGAATGGAGTGGAAGATTTCAAACGCATTCGCAGAGAAGAAGGAAAGGGTGAGATATTAAGAAGATCAAGATTCAAACAAGTAACATTTCAATGTTTCAGCAGATAAAAAAAATCATAAACAAATCATAAATAAAGGATAACTTTTTTAATAGACACACCGAGAAAAAAAATTATGATCAAAACAACAAAGAATATGGTAAAATTTACCGTTTTTCCGGCTCAATGAGATCATTAAAAATCCCAGTAATTTTTAGCGAAGCGATTTAGTAATGGTTTTGCGAAATTAATAATGAAATATAGTTTTATAATACATGATAAAATTCGGTAAGTGTCGTAAAATTTGGCAATTGCACTATGATACCTTAGAACATGGTATAAGTATATATTTGGTTAAATGTACTTTTCATTTTTGTATTTTTTATTAAATGTTTCGCAATAAAATGATAGTTTTAAAAACCAGAAATTTCGGTAAACCGTTATAATAAGAGCTGAAAAATTTTCAAATGAAGTCTTTAATACCGTATATTTTGGTTTTATTAACAAGTATTATTGGGGCTTTTTTACCAGAAATTAAACTGCCGTATACAATTCAGAGATTTTGACTAGAATTCTTTTCTACGCATGCTTCATTGCAGTCTTTATAAAATAGGAATTAAAAACAAATGCTTACTTACTGTTTCAGATATAGAAAATTGTTGTTTTTCAGTTTTTTGTTTTTGTTTTATTAAATTATTGTTTGATCCTATGAAATTACACCTTTATTATTTCTAGAAAAATCGAATCCTCCAATTTTTAAAACTTTGTGAAAATATACGAAGTATTAAATAATTTTTTCATTATGTAGGTATGATAAGTTTGTATATCAATTTGGAAACTAATTAACTTACTGAAAATAGAATATTTGGCCAAATAAGGAATAACATTAACTGAAATAAAGAAAAAAGATGAATTAAAAACTTCAAATTTTTTTTGCGCAGAGAATCAAAAACGTAATAATAATTAATTAAAAAGATTATTTTCACATTAATTACAAATTATACAAAGTTATATTATTTAAATTAGTTTAAAAAATCTTTTTTAATTGTTTCTTTTTCGTATATATTGCAATTAAAAAGGGATGTGATTTTAGACCTGCAAAATGTATGTTAGGTAAAATAAATATTGAGTTTAATTAAACTATAAATCAAATTCGATTTTATAATTAATTAGTGAAAAGAATAATATTTCCAATTTCTTAGTTTAATTTACATATTTTCATTTTCAATTTCATTTTTAATTTTAAGAAAAAATTACAGTCTTAAGTGCAGTCTTCAAATGTTGTTGTTGTAGACGTATGCCTGTTTAGGCAGAGGGGATGCGATTGTTCTTGTTTTTCCAGTGGTGCCCTCTATGGCCAAGAATTCGACTTCTGCCACACCATACGTCACACCCATTTATAGGGCGGACCCATTCATACATCCATTCATTATCCACCGATCGTAATTTTGACCTGAATCAGAGAACGATCGATCTCCAATCCAGTACCCCCAGAGGTATTGATTTGTTTTGGGAACATGAAGGACTTTTGCGACTCGACAGATTTAACGTGCAGCAGTCACTTTACTGCACGGGGAGTTTTCGGTCGGCGGGGTTCAAACCCACGAACTCTCGGACAAGGGCCCAGCTCCCTACAAACCAGGCTATCCCGGCCTGCTGGTCGGTAGGTCTTCAATTCTAAGCTTTTATATAATTGGATTTTTCACGAAGTGTTTTAAAATATTTTTATTAATCAATTTATTAGAATAAAATCTTTTCTTTCAAATGTATGTAGAGCTATCTGCTTAAATAAATAAAACAATATTTTATTACAATTTTAGTGTGGAAAGAGAAAAGAAAGATTCTGTGGAAAAAGATTTGGAAGAAACACATTCTGAACCAAAAAAGAACAAGGATATTGTGGCTCAAAAGTACTAAGATTTGTTTTATAAATACAAGTATTATAAATATAATTTGTAGAGGTCAAAGCAGATAACTTTCAGATAACTTTCTTTTCTGATTAATTTAACGGTTTATTAAGCAAATTTAATTGAAGAAACATTTTATTTACAATTAAGCTACGTTATGGAAGTATTTCGTAATAGACCAGGTCGTATACTAGAAGTAACCATAACTCGGCAAAATCTTTCTTTTCATTTACCATCGGCAATAGCTATTTCGTTAAAAATCATCGATTCTCACAGATAATGTCTCGTTTCTGCAGCCCGATTTCTATTACTTCCTTTTTTTCCATCCAGCAATAATTATAATAAATTGTGACTTTCTCTGAATTGACGTGATATTACAAATCCTTACATAATTTGCAGTATTTAACAAAGAATTTATTTCAATTCTAGATTTTTTTTTTCATTCTTTTTTTACTATATTTTATGTTTGATGCACTTTATAAAAAAAAAAAAAAAATGTGTATAAATGATATCAGAATTTCTTTTTTCATGGCAACATCTTCGCAGTTAAAAAAAGCAAATTCAGCTTCCTATCACAATAAAGAATCTTAAATGTTTTATGTATATCTTTGAATCCTTAAAAGATAGAATAGAAAACTCGAACTCTAGATGTTAGAAACGCAATTAAAATCTACATTGCAACGATTGTAATAAAATTAAGAAAAATAATACGTACACAAATCTATATATACCAGATCACAAGGTAATTTATAAAATTCAGAAAATAATAAACAGTATTGCAAAACACAAATATGAGTTTAGAAAGAAAGTAAAACACGTTTTTCACTTTTATAAAAGAAAACGTTGCATTCATATCTTGAGTTTTAAATAAATATTATTCAATTTGCTTTAAATATATTAATACAATATTGAAAAGCACCGGAATTGTTTGGGATGTAATCGAGATTTAATCGTGTGATCTGATGCCGAGAATATATATTTTATTAATTTTAATTTCCAAATATTTTTTTCCATTTTAAAAACATTTTTTAATCATTTTTTCCTCTCCAATGAGAATTCTGTATAACTTTTTCCACAAAAAAATTACATATAAATCTTTAAGTATAACCATGCGTGAAGAATATGTAAAGAAAATTGTGAAAATAACAACACCATCTTTTCATTTTAGTGTTGATCTTGATGAATCAAAGAGTGTGATTAAGGATACTGAAGAGCCAAATATCCTACCTGATCCCACATTACCACTTTGGGATGCTATTTGCAAATGGTTTCCGAAAAGAAACCCTGAGAATGTTGTTAGAAGTCATAGGTATATTTATCTATCTAATAATCTTATTAAAAAAACATAAATAAAACAGAAATTTTTGTAAGAACTTCAATATTAAAATTTTCCAAATAAAACAAAATGCACACTCAACTATTTTATTTTAGAGTTGATGAAAGTACTTGGGATGATATAATGTTCGATTCTTTCGAATATGCATATGAGGAGAAAAGTGTCCCTCCTAATTTGGCGAGTGAAGTGGTTGACAATGAGAGGTATTTGTGCGAATTTTAAATAAAAGTTTTCTATAAAAAATTGATTTCAATTCATGTAGCAAATAATCTTTAGTTTATTTGTTACATTAAAATTGTTATAACTGCAAAACAATAATTTTTAAAGACAGCGCTGCTGGCATTGTAATAATATTACGTTTATAAATTTGTTTTGTTTATAAATTGTAGTTTCTGCTTGTTATTCAAATAAAAAGAAATTCATATTTTTCAGTGTCATAAGTTGTACTAAGGATAACAATTCTTTTTGGTATTAAATACATTTAAATTACTTAATGCAAAAAATAAATGATGATTGCATGGAAGAAAAAAAGGTAATTTTTTTTTTAAAAATCTTTAGTTTTATGTGTATGCATATATCTAAAAATTTTCTATTTAAAGGCGAAACACCAAAATTTTGATTTACATGCATTCGTTATGAAAATTTGTGTCACAAATTTTTAACAGTACAGAAAATGTTGTTCAGATAAGCGCATAAAGTAACAATTTATTATCAGATCCATGCACTAAGTTTATAAAATAATTCTAGAATATTTAAAAAAAGGAAATAAATTAATCTTGAAAAACAAAAACTTTATATTTCAACACAATTTTATTTAAAAAATTGCAGTAGAAGACTTGTTATATAGATTGAACATGCTTTAATCTTTCAAATTTGAAGCAAAAAACTTTTTTTACTTAAATCTTATGTTTTTTTATAATAAAATCATTATTTGATTATAACAGAAATATCTTTATTTAATGACGAAAGTGAAATAAATTTTTAAGAGCATGTGTTCATATGTTTTAGTTACCTCAAAAAATAAGGGAAATTGAAAATATTTTCTTTTATTATTTTAGGCATATTTATTGGAATGTAGATTCTGAAGCATCATATTACGCAGAAAAAAGTGATTCTGTGCGAATTTGTGATGATGATGCTGAAACAGAAAGGTATGTATTAGAACAAAATTTCTCTAAAAATGAATTTCACACTTAAACCATACCAATTATTTTTTTAATTAATGGTAAAATCAGCAGAATATAAAGTTATTAGTTGACGTTGTTGATATTCTTGTTTCTTTTGAGCATCAATAAAGATGTATATAATAAAAAAAATTCAAAAATTGTTTTTATTTGTAAAACGAAGAAAATGGAACTTTTTTTAAAAATTTTAAGACTTATAATTACAAGAAAAAATTATTAAAGTACGTAGAGTCAGTTATTAAAACATTTAGCTTCAGTTTGTTATTTTCTTCCTGTTTAAAAACTTTAATTCATTAAAAGTCACCCTATCACCTAATATTATTCTCATTCCAGTTAAATATTCATCATATATTATTTTTAGACTATAAATCATTGTAAATTTCGTTTTTTTAAACAAATACTTATAATTAATGTCATAGCTGATTTGGTAACAAAAACAATATTTCAAAAAACAAAAATTCAGCTTTTAAATACTTTTAAAATCATTTCAAAATATATTTGACTGATAAAAGAATATTCTTATTCAACTAATTAGAGAACCAGAAATGACAAAGACTGAAGCATCTAAACAATAAAAAAATTTCACAACATCACCCGAATATAATATACTTTGAAAAAAACAAACGAATCAAAACATATATTTTATTAATTATTTTTATAACTTTTTTATAGAATATAATGTAAATTATTTAATTGGAATATAGAAAAGAATTGATAATTGTTTTTTTTTACTTTCTGGAAAATAATTCTGAGTAAAACTGTTTAGGAACATTCTTTTTTTGCATGCAAGGTAACTTTAAGATGAAATTTCATAAAAACTGTTCATTTTATCTGTTAACCCTTTCGCGACGAGTTTTTTTTTTTTTTTTTTTTTTTTACAACTGAACAATTTTGGTAGCATAAACTATGAGTAGAGCAGCATTATGTACGGTGGTGCCATCTATGTTCTGTGAATGAAAATACCTTCAAAAATATTGGCAAGACTGGTGGGAAAGTCTCCCACTAGACAGAGAAGCGCTTCTGTCCCAAAAGATTTTGTTGAAATTTGTTTGGGATGTATGCGTCCCGTTAGGCGCGAAAGGGTTAACAATTATCTAGGAAAAACAGGAAAGAAAGTTTATAACAACTTTTTTACATTTTCAGAGTTGGAATATGCCCTTTAGAAAAGGAAGCTGAAGCATCTGTTCAGCTAGAAATTTATGAAAGAACTTTCACCCATAATTGGGGTATTGCAAAGGTGGACTGTGAAAGGTATTTTAATTTTTAACTGAATTAAATCTAAGTTATGGAATATATATTGTAAATACTTCTCTCTCTTTCTCTTTATATATATATATATATATATATATATATATATATATATATATATATATATATATATGTTTATATATATACACAGAGAGAGAGGGGAGAGAGTTGAAAATATTAGGAAAACATGGAAAAAGAAATAAAAGAATTTTTAAAGGCCAAAATAAAATGTTTTTAAAAAATATTCACAAATATTCACAATATAAAAATATTTACAATTTGAAAAAAAAATTTACAATTTAAAAAGAAGTTGGAAAATAAAATAAGAAAAAGATATAATATCGTTATTAGCTCTAACGATTAGATCCGAAAAAATTGTGCTTTCTAATATTGCATTTATAAAGCCAAAGCAAAACATATCAAAACAATAGTGTAAGTATTGTTTTTATATAAACACTTATTATTATATTTCTTAAAATATGTCATATACATATATATGAGGAACACTAAAAATTAAAAATTTAAACGGAACAAGAAGTTATTTAGCAAAATAATAAAATTAAAAATGTAAAATAAAACAATAAAGCAAAAATAAAAATTATATATATATATATATAAAGATTGAATTGTGCGAATATAGTTTTCACAATAGATTTTTATAGTTTTAGAGTTGATATACTGGATATAGACGTTGCATCCTATGTGAAACCAGAAATGGTGGAGGAAAAATTACCCCATAAGCTTGGTTATGGAAATGAAGCAGAAGAAAGGTATTACATTTTTGTTTGAGTTAATAAGTTTGTTTTTAACATTAGCTTTTAAAATTTTACAACAGTTTTATTGGAATTTTTAATAATTTATTTTTAATAGTTTATTTTCATTATTATAGTTTTTTTTGTAGTAAATAGGTAAAAATGTTGTTTAATATTTCTCAAAAAATCAAACTTCGAGTTTATGTCTACTTTAAATATGATAATTTGTACCAATTTCAGTTAAATTTTTTGTCATTTTAAATAACAATGTTTAAAATTGTGTAAAAATTTAGTTGCCATACAATTGACATTCATTTCGAGTATTATTAAATTAATAATGCAAAATAATCAATATTTATTAAAAATAGTTTTTTTTTCATTGAAATATTTTTGGAAAGTCGAATTTTATAACTGAGCGCAGAATTTTGATTCCCTTAAAATTCTATTTTTAAAAGTAATAGCTTATTACTACACATTTAATAAAAAATACGAAACTGAAAATGAAAATTTAACTGAATAAATGGTTTCTAATGCCATGCGTAAGGTATCATAATAAAATAACCAAATTTTCCCTCATTTACTAAAGTTTATAACTTAATATAAAACCATAGTTAATTGTTAGTTTTACCAAAATCTTTACCATAATTTTTGTATAAATGCAGAGCTTTCAGTGGTTCCCATAAAACCAGAAGCCTTATTCCATTCCATTTAATATATTCCGTTAGATTTGACCAAAATTTTGTGGGGTTAGTTTTATTTTATTAATGTATTTAATTTTTAATTACAACACATATTTATAATTCGGAAATTTGCTCAGGGAGTATTTCAGCGAAAATTGAGAGATTAAGTTTAAATTATGCTTAAAAGAAACAGGTTTTAGTAATTGTTCATACGTTAGTAATTGTTTGTACACAGAATCGTAAGGCAATCGCCAAGAGAATATTTTAAGTTCCTTAATGATGACTACTGCGAATATAACATTGCAGAGAATTTTGGAAAATGTCGAAATATGTTTTAGATAAAATTCGCTATGGACTTTGTATTATTGCAAGTTAAAAAAAAAAATTTTTCATATTATTAACTTTCAAAATTAATAATAATATCAATATACCAATTGAATTTCAAAAATTATTTTAAACCTTATAATAATCGCAGCTAACATTTCCCTATATTATTAAAATACTTAGATCAATAAATTTCAATTCAACATTTAACCGATTTTCTGATAAAAATCCGATCTTCAACTTTTAAAATTAAAGCAAAATATAGAGTATTGATTATTCTCTTAAAAAAGAAGTTTAGCAATTATAGTCATTTCGGCTTAAAAAAATGGGTGCTCTACACGATCTTATAATTCTCTTTCTTGCTTAGAAAAATAAGCATAAATAAGTGAATTTAAGTAATTAAAAAGTAAGTGAATTAAAGTTAATTAAAAAACATCTTCCTCAACTCAATTATTCTATCATAAATACCAAACTTTCTATACTTGAAGGTCTTTCTATTCTATTTATTAAGTAGTTTTAGAAAAGAATTAATTTTTAAATTAATAAAAGATAAGAAAGTAATTACAGAGAAATTGAGAGGTTGTTACTGGTAGCACTTCAAAGAGTCATCTGGCAATGAAAGTAGTTCTGATGATTTTAATATCCACCTTCGCACAAATAAGTTGCCAGATTTCAATAGAGAATTTACTTCTTCTGACCATTAATTATTTATTTTCCTTGCTATTCATTTGCTTACCCTAATGTGCAAACTTATTTGACAAATGTTAAGTAAGAAATCTATCGTAAAAGAATTCAAATCTTTGTGAAAGAATGTAACGTCTGAAACGAATGAAAGAATGTCTTAAGAGACTTCATACTTGACGGGCTTCGATTACTCAAAATAGAATTGAAAGGCCAGTTAAAAACATATAGCAATGCCACGTTTCAAAAACCAATCAGGATCGAGATACCCACACTACGTCACTTGCGGGCATCTTATTTATCAATATTCATATCCTTTTTCCCCCTAAAAGTTACAAATCATTAAGAGTTAAAATACGTAACGCTCTGCTGCTGCATTTCATTACTAAATTTCATTTAATGTTTAATACTCGTAAAATTTAAAATAAATGATCAATAGTTTTTCATTTTTATATTATATAAATGTTTGTTTACTAACCATGCTATACAGAATTAGAGCTCATGAATTCTTTTTTTAGGAGTGATAGTTATGAGACTACCAAAAATGAGATTGGTGAAGCAGGCAAACAGAAAAAGATTAAAAAGACAAAAAAGAAACGTGTTAGAAGGTTTTTCTGTAAATTATTCTGTTCCTGCATGAAGAAAAACAAAGAGTAGTTAGAGGTGACAAGTCACTGTTTAAGCTTCAGAAAGATTTATTTCAACGAAATTTCGTCGAAGCCGTCGTTTTTGTCATTTTATCGAGGCGGATGAATTTCATTTCTTGTTCAAATGATGTAATTTTCGATTTAGGACTTTTTTGGTATTTAATCAAATAAAAATGACAGTTTTCGGCGTTTATTGTTTCTGTTTTCTTATGTTTCAATCAAATCATAAAATTATTAGTAACTAAGTAGCTCAATTGATAGCAACTCTGAAATAAAGATCAATTTGAAAGAATGGTTTATATCCATGAAAGTTGATTCATGGATGCTGAGGAAGAAAAAAAAAAGAGGAAAAAAACAGATTTTGTGTATAAACGTAAACTGTTTTCCCCCTGATCGGCCCATCCTTTCTGCGTAATAACTCTTAGGTATAACCGCTTTTAATCGTTAAACTATCACTAAAAATGCTGTTTTAGTATATAAATTATTAGTTAAAATAATATTTCTTATTTAATTTTTATTTAAAATGTAAGCGTAAATGTAATGCATTAAAATTTTTGAAATGTAAGTTGATTTTTCGTTTCTTCGATGCAAATTTTGAAATTTGAAAATTGTAAAATTATTAAAATTTTAACGCAGTTTGAATTTTATATTTTAAGCCGATTTCTAACTCTTTTTCTCAAATGAAAAAATTAGCATTTGGTTAGATGTTCACTTTAAAAGAATCTTCAAAAAAAAAAAAAAAAAAAAAAAAAAAAAAAGAGTAGTAGAGAGAATTTTTAAGTCCCTCTGTATTTATTTACATACATACTCGTATTAACGTCGAGCCTCCTAATTAAAATACAAATTTTTTTCTGTAAAAATAGACTACATAGCAATTATAAAAACGAATTCTACAATTCAATGAGCAAAACCATTTCAAGGTTTGAACAAAACGGGTAATTATATCTTCAGATCAAAAAATTATATACTTATAAATTTGTTTGCAAAACTAAACTATTTATTATGCTGTAAAATACTGAAAAATTAAATTTAACATTAAATAATTCAAAAGCCAATTGATACACCAATAACATTTTCATATCAGAATTTTCTTTAATACATTCTTTTAATGTACGTGAAATTACAAAATTTTATTAATGAATAACTTTAGAGTTATGAGAGAAGACTGAAAATTTTCCGAAATAGCAATGACTGTAACAATAACCTTTTTTTATCACGGAGTAGTTTTTAAGCTTACAATGTGTTGTAGATTGCACCATACGGTACAAAATGCATCGATAATCGAAATTTTTTTTATTATTTAGAATTACATTGAAATGAATCTGCACATTATGGCGTCAAAATTATTGTTTTTAACTTCTTAGAAACACACTTTTATTAAAAAAAAAATGATGTGAGAAAAAGTTGGAACTGTAAAATGCATATTTATTTAAATACGCTGGTGAAAGAAATTAAGAGAATTTGCAGACTTGGTCGATTATCTCGAGAGCAACCTGATTTATTTTAATGAAATTTTATATGTACATACATTGATACAACACAAAACAAATAACTACCACAGGACATTTAGGTCAATAACCGCAATAGATGATAAAATGCCTTATTTCAAGTATGAAATCACGCTGCAAGGCTTGTATATCTGTAAGATGGGACCATACCCTATTAACCCTCTTTTTTTTCTCTCTCTCTTTTCTTTTTTTATATTTTTTATTCTGCAACTGCTCTTTCATACCTCCCGACTCCAACCAGTGTTTTTGCATGAACATGCTTGTGCATTGCTATTGTTAAATGCTTATTTGTTTTGTTGTTGTTGTTGACGTATGCCTGTTTAGGCAGAGGGGGTGCGATTGTTCTAGTTTTCCAGTGGCGCCATCTATGGCCAAGAATTATTTGTTTTGTATTGTATCAATGTATGTACACATAATATTGCATTAAAATCAGTCCGGTAGTTCTAGAGATAAACGGCCAAGTCAGCAAATTCTCTTAATTTCTTACACCAGTGTATTTTGAATTCATTTATTTGAGCTTCCCTGTCATGGATGGTTTGACCCCCCGTCACGCAGTCTGGCGCCACTCTTGTTTATTTAATTATATGTATAGATATGCATAGATTACGAAGCACAAAAGGAAATTGCAATTACAAATACATAGTAGAAATAAATTTTTTACATGCATGTGATTAATTTTTGTTTTTGAAACGAATTTTTAAAATTTTAAGAAAACTTCAAATCAGAACTTTATAATATCAATTATAAATTATTTTTGACCATCACTGTAGTGTTAAGTATTTTTACAAACTAAAACTGGGTAAGTTAAAACACAACTTTATTCCATTTTTTCAAGATGTACTAAAACAGCTAAACAGGATCATTTTTCTTATTTTGCAATAAAACCTTTAACTAGATTATTCCAGTTGGTTTCTTTTATTGAAGTAAAAATATCTGTCATCTTTGAAAATTTCTAAGGTATAGATGGAAGGAAATATTTAAAGTCACAGGCAAAATAAAATTTAATGTTAATGTTATTCCAGTAGGTTTCTTTTATTAAAGTAAAAATATATATCATCTTTGAAAATTTCATCGGTATAGATGGAAGGAAATATTTCAAGTCACAGGCAAAATATAATATACTGTTTTTCGGAAATTTTTTCAAATATCAAACTCTTTTTCCGTCGGTATAAAAAAAAAAAAAAAATACTCAAAGGAAAGAAAACTCGCAGGTAATAATTTCATTAATTCCTTAATTATTAATGAGAGCCTAATGATTTACCCTCTACTTTTATCATCAAGTGAGATTTTGGGATGTCTTTAACTGGCGATATTTCCATACGTTCTTTTCTTTTGGGAAGTATCGCATACTGAGTTGGTATTTCTGGAAATATATTTTTACTTTGCAAAGCAAATAACATTTTCTCTAACAGAAAACTTTTAAAATCCGATTTCTGATAAATCTTCCTCTGACTCGATATAAATCGATTTCTTAATGTATCTCTTTCTTTTGAAATATTCCTTAATTTTTCATTCAGCACATCATTCTCGTAAATTAGATCATAAAGTGCATCCTCGTTTATTTTTGCATTCTTTACTTCATCTTTCATTTCTTTTTGAGCAACAACTCCTTCATTTTTTATATTCAAATCCGTCGATGTATTAGGAAGATGTTTATTAAATTTTAATTGCTCATTTCCCCGTTTGGAATCCCGTATTAGTAACTGCAAGTTATTCAACTCGTTTCCAAGTTTTTCGACTTCTTTTTTAAGAGCGGTAGTAGTTTCTAAATTTTTACAAAGAATTTCTTCAAAATAAATCGCCAATTTCTCAGCATACTTTGAGAAAGGATGCCGCACGATATTATCATTTACCCTGGATTCAAAAATGTTTATAATTTTTTCCACTTTTTCTTTCCGGAAATTGTAAGTATTATCATGGAACGTTTGTATGCATTTTTCTGCAATAGTCTGTAATTCTTTTAGATTTTTTTCTTTGGAAACAATTAGTTGTTCTTCTTTCTCTCTCCTGTTAAATAGAACAAATTTTTCATCGATGTTATTCTTTTCATCCTCTCGAACGACACATTCTAGAAGTCTTTGTTGGTATCGTTTTTCTTCCCTTTGTTGAGTCTTCGCCAACTGAATTTTTTCAAATGCTTCGAAATTGCATTCGGCATCTTTCATTTCTAACTCAAGTTCAGTTGCTAGATTTTCCCTTTCATTTTGTTTCAAGCTATGAAAAGTCTCGCCCAATTGTTTTTCCATAGTAAAATTTTTCTGAATTAAACTTTCGATTCTATTCAGAATTTCTCTATTCGTATTATGAAGAAAATCTGTGATTTCATGCCTGTCTCTTTCTAACAGAATTAAAAGCAATTTAACTCTTTCCTTCTCTTCTAACAAAACACTGATATAATCTTTCAATTCTTTATCAGTCATTGTTTCAACATCATAAACACCAATAAGCGATTTTTCCCCTTTATTTTTATTTTCCGCGGCCATTTTTTTTTATCGTGAACAATTATTAATTTAAATGAATATAAATTATTTTTATTTTTCTGAAACGATTTAGAGAATTGAATTCACAAGACATTTCTTAATCAATTAATTAAAACTCAATATTAAAATTCAATTATTTAAAATTCAAATTTTAATTCAATAAAATTTTATTATTTAATTTCCTTCTTCAGTTCAAAGAAGTTGGCTGACTATTTACTTGTTTAAATAAACACATTCTTGATTTTATTTTATTGATGCTTTTGTCTTCCTTTAATTTTAAAAGATGAATTTTTTTAATATTACAAGAATTTCAAAGTAATCTCTGTAAATATTTAAAAATGCAGCATTTTTTTATGGGTCAAAATTAATCAAAAATATTTTTAGGTTAAGATTAATAAAACGACACAAATTCAAATTTTATAGAAGCGTTAATAAATCCAACAAAATACGTTATCTAATACGATGCTTCCATCGTCCCGGACTGATCAACGTTTCTTAATTTGGAATATTTTGTTCATTGGCCCGTTGAAGAAAGGGTAGACGATGATTATTTACATTTCAGATGATTTTTATTTAATAATTTTAATTTAATTGTATTTAAACAGGCCTTCAAAACAAAATACAAACACATGCGTGGTATGGTGATGAATCTTAGTTTTAAGTTTATCTTAGATTGGAGTTGGGGACCACTGATCTATTACATTGAAAAGAAAATAGAGAGAGTTCGAGCAAAATGCTGAGGTTCAAAGTGTATATAAGGAAATGGCACGTGCTATTAATGAGGTCTACAATAAAATTTGTTTCATCGTAAAATTTCGTTGGAATAATTTTTTTTATTAAGGTGTAAAAATGTTTAAGAAGCCTGAGCTTGTGTTGTTATTTATGTCGCACTAGAGCTGCACAATGGGCTATTGGCGATGGTCTGGGAAACATCCCTGAGGATGATCCGAAGACATGCCATCACAATTTTGATCCTCTGCAGAGGGGACGACATCGTGTCTTCGGTATCCCAACGACCTGCACGCGAAGTCGAGCACTTTACGGTAGAACAGTTTAACAAGGTCCTGCTTAAGAAGGTAACAAGGTAAGCAGTTTAACAAGATAGAACAGTCAACAAGGTTTAACAGTTTAACTGTACACCCTCGATCTTTACGCCGACTGATCCAAGTGGTCACTCACCCTCACGCTGACCTTAGCCAGTGATGCTTGACTTCGGTGATCTGCTGAGAACCGTGTCTTAACGATCAGTCCACTGTGGGACTCTGCTCTTGTGGAATTGTGTGCTTTGCTTAAAACGTCGCACGAGCCTTTGTCATAATGGTAAACATATGTCACAAGTTAAGCAGGACTTTGTAAATATGGGATATGAGCCTGCTGGTTCCATGCTACAAAACAGAGCGTTTCGAATGGAGAATGTTCACCGCTCGAAGTCTGATTCTCCTTTTGAAACAGATGCATTAAATGAATGCAATAAGAATAAACCTGCAGTAGAGTTTCAAAGAGTTATCAATTGTATGTAAGCGACAAGCACATTTTCCTCGTATTAGCTTGAATAGAAATCATTATTGAAATTAACAGAAATAAGTAATAAGAAACCTTGTAAACGTTTGAAAACAAACTTTAGCAATTCACATGGTTTAAATTTGTGTATATTATAATTTAAATAAGTAAATTAATGTAATAAATTTTGATAGGAATATCTCAATAGATTAATTTCTAATAGAAAATGTCTCGATCGCTAATACGTAAAGCTTTTGAACTAATTGAAGACGATTATAAATCTCGCAACAGTGGTAATGGCAACAAAACATTAATATGATTTAGTTCCGTTTTAAAATTTCGACATTCATTGTTCTTAATTTGATTGTGTTTTGAATGTACATCTCTTTATATATATATACATATATATATATATAAAAAATTTGCTTTTGTATACAAGATATGAGTTATTTATAAAACCCGAAAAACGCTAAGCAATATATTAAAGAAAAAGAGAAGAAGATATTTATTACATGTTTGATAATATAATGTTTGTTAAATAGCGTGACCATCTTTAATTAAACTTGTTTTTTGTTTTTTTCAGAATTTCTATGAAAAGAACCGAACAAGACTTAATTTAAAAGTTTTACCGTAGATATTAGGTTTTGGTTGTTATTCTAAATCATTTTGTTATATTTGAATTGAGTGTGCATTTTTTTGATGGCTAGTACTATAATTGTAGAACTAGCCATCAAAAAATGACAAGGCATAAAATAATATTCTTGTAAACCAAAAAAAGTTGGGATTTTAAAATTGAGTTTAAACCTTTTAAAATGTGTGTATGCTTTGCAAATAAAAGAAAATATAGCAGAAATTTCACCTTTTTTTTTAATAGTTGGATTGGTACTTCTATATATCAATAAGTTAATGAACAATGCAAAGTTATTAATTATGATGTAAAAATTATATTTGTTACAAAATCCTTCTTTGGAAGATTTTTGTATTGATAACTATATCAAAATAAGAGCAACATTCTTGCCTTTTTTTAGGCAGTAGCACTCGAAAAACTAATAAAAAACATTTTTTAAAAAAGGAGACTGACTCTGTATAACTGGTAGTATCCACCACTAGGCAAACATCTTTTTTTAAAGATTCGCAAGTTTAAAATCCCTTTCGCCATTGTAGTCAGCCCAAACTGGTACCAATACATAAATACCCTTTCCAATTTAATTTCCATGTTACTATAATCATTTGACTTTTTAAATTATATTTTTTTCAAAGTTTGCAGGAACTTGTAAAAAAGTAAAAACAGTTAACAAGTTACAGTTTATTATTTTTTTTCCCTTCATATATAATTGAATTTGTATAATTTTTTTTATATTTTAAACTCTGTGGATCAGGTCCCCCAATGAGCAGTGCTAGATTACCAATGTTGAGGTAATATGACCCTTATATCCCGCTCAACTTTGTTTTTAGATCATATCTAAAATTGAATAACTGCCATATAGTAGCTACCTATACGTGCTGTTGAGAGACTTAAGTTTCTGTAGTTCACTTGTTTTACCAGTCCAGGGGTCTGTCTAGGTTTTTCTGAGAGGTATCTATTTTGTGAAAATTTAGACATAATTTGTGAAAAATTAAAAATTATATTAAAAAATCAACACAAAATTATGGATTTATCATTTCTTACGGGATACAAAATTGCAATTTTAAGAAAAAATATTTTGTAAAACTACCGTTTTTCCTAACATTGAATTTGTGAAACTACCGTTTTTCCTAAAGTTGAATTTGTGAAGGTACCGCTAAACGGTAGTAAGTTCGGCCTGGACAGACTCCTGTAGTCTGTATTAAAGTATCAGTGTAGCCACAGAAGAAGAAAGCGTTAGAGAATTTTTATCTATCGTGAATAATCAAGACAATGTCGTGAAATTTGAAAATTAAATACTAAAAAAATCAAAGAAAATGAATTAATTTGAGTTATGTATATCTAAAAGTATATTTTTGCCAATGAAGTTGAACTTGCAATAATTTCTGTTATTTTTCAGCTAAAATGACAAGTATAAATGCTATAATAAAATGTTTAATTTATGTATTACAATAAGCATATATATGTTTATAATATATACTGAATTGGGAATAGAGAATATTTTTTCAGTTATGTTACACTACACCTTTATTATGCATAAGAAGCCCCTTTGGTAACTACATATATATATATATATATATACAGTCGAACCTGCCTATCTCGAATCTCGCGGGAAAGGGAAAAAAATTTGAGATAGAGAGGTTTCGAGATATACAGGTAAGTTTAAAAAATGAAATTCTGCTCCTGCATTGTGTAAACCATTTTAAAACACATTCATCCACGTTCGGAAAAGTGCATTTTCGACTTTTGTTCGCATTCTTGTTGCTGCTATGAAATTTTTGCTCCACAGCTTCTCGATTCTTAATAATTGTAGAAAGAGTGCTTGCTGGTAAACCGAACTTCACTGCAACTTCGTTTTTTTTCATTAATGGATTTCCGTCCAAGAATGTTAAAATTTTCATTTTTTCTTCAATGGAGAGAACATTCAATTTACGTTTAGCCCCTGCCATACTTAATCAAAATTCAATTGAACAATGTTTAAAAAAAAACTGAGACGCTCAAACCAAAGACCTAAAAAAATTCTACTGATAAAATGAATTTCTCTTTGTGTTGTTCTTATCCATGTGTGGAAACTGATGCTCAGTGGTGACGCCTCCCTCATCAATCAACTTTTCATTGTCCGAATACACTCAATTGGTTGGAGAGTGTGAGGATAGTAACCGAAAATTCGAAGAAACGACCCCCCAATCTGCTCATTCTTACTTCCCATGGGGCTAGGGAATTTTTCGGTTCTTCTAATGTAGATTGTTTGAACAAGTTCTGCTGTCCAGGCATCGGTTACGATGATGTACATTCTCCTTCAAAATTCGAGAAACACAGGTTTTGAAAGAAATTCTTTCGAGATAAACTTGGAAAAATACATTAAAATTAAATCGTTAATGTCGGGAAACTAAGAAATTTCGAGAAATACAGGTTTTCGAGATAAACAGGTTCAACTGTATATATATATATATATATATATATATATATATATATATATATATATATACTGCGAGTATATAGGCACATTCCACATCAATGTTAGTTTGAGGTATTGTCTAGTTTAACTTCAGTAGCTACAAACAAAACCTTTATAGTTTGCCTGATTGCTTATTTTCTGATAAATTTTATTTGTGAAGTTTAACTTATAAATTCTTAATTTGTTGTTTTTTTATTATGTTTTTGTCAATGTTTCATAGTCTTTGGAAAAAATAAGCAATAGAATGTGCTTAATTTGTTTGCAAAAGCTTTAAAAGATTTTAAATATTGTTAATTCTCTCCTTACTTTTGATTAACAAAAAGAAATTATTTCTTTTTTTTGCAATTTCTAACCATTCTAAAGATTTTAAAAGTTTTGCTCAGTACTGTAAATTTTGATTTTGTATCTAAAATCCTATTTATCTTATTTTTATGTTTTTAAATTCATTTAAACCAATAAAAGTTCAAAAAGTACTAGATAATAATTATTATTTAAATATTTTATATTAAGGTCATTGGCACCATAGCCAGCTTCTATCTACATCTAAATGGTAGTCTATGGGAGAAGTTTTAACGCTTTCTGCCATAGTGTTTATGAAGTTACTTAAGCTATATTTACAAACTTAAAAAAAAAGAAATCATATGTAGGAAATCATCATTTACTGAAAGGACTGAATAAGATCTAAATTTCTTTCCTAGTCTAAGAGTCTCATATTATCTTTTTTAATATCTCAGTAATGTTTAAATACTGTTAGTAATAGAAAATAGAGGTTAAATAAATTGAATATTAAAGCCAATATTCAACCATTACAAAAAAGTAAATTTCGATTATGAAATAATTTCTAGAATTTGATAATCAGCAGTTACCGTAAAGTTGAATTACTTAGGAACAATTTTTTTTTTAATGATAATCTGTTTAAACTTCTTTTTAAAGCTCAGGATTATATATATATTAATCCAAGCTTTTTTTATTTCATAAATTTATGATATATTTTTCTTTGTTTTTCCTTTTAATGTTTAAGTAAATTAAACTATTTATGTGTAAATAAAGAAAAAGCATATTGAGACCTTGGAACCAACACTTTAGAGGAACACATCCTTTTTCTCTTCTGGTCCTTTCGCTGACCTCTTACAGAACTAAAGCGCATTGGATCTCGAAAATAAAAAGAAGTCATTCCTTTTGTGTTGACTTTCAGGGCATTCCTAACATTGTACATACTGTTTTCAGAATGTCAAGTAGTGATAACTTACAAAAGTAAGGCTGGGCGAATGAAGGGGGGCCTCATTAGCCATTCAAAAGCCTGTGAACTCCTTATTGTAATGAATCAACCTTCTGAAATTTCCAGGAATTTTCACTAACCACGAGGGGCTAAGGATTCAAGTGTTTCCTCTGCTCTCTTCTTTCTCATAGACATTTCACTTCCTTAGCAAGGTGTCAATGAGCTTAAGTGTTTTAATAATATTAATGTAAAAAAGATTGTTCTTAATTGTGAGGTATCTTCAAAAAATTAGATGCGGTAATATGAATTAAAAATTTAAATAGCATTATAATATTTATTTCAAATATTAATAGGGGTATTCACATGACCTTTTATAAAAAATGTGTAGTAATACAATTTTATAACAGTTTATTTTATGTTTAGATAATAAATCCAAGCTTCCCAAGAAACATTCATGCTGTCAAAAGAAAAACACTTTCGGATCACAATATGCCACAAATTCTGAAGCTTTTGATTGGAAAATAGAAAAAAGTAATCCAAAATGCAAGCCCAATTCTGGTGAGTTCAAGTATTTAATTTATAGTTTTATGGTCAGAGTCATCTACAGTTTTTGTCATTCATTCATAGTACTGTACATAGTTGGGAGAAATGTGATAGGCTTAAAGCAATTAATTTGTGATCATAATAACAAGAGAAAAAACATAATCCGATTATATTTTATGTTGTTTGCAACAGTACCCAGTCATGGTTTACAAGTACTTAGGATTTGTTATCATAAAATTATTTTATACTGCTTTGCTATTTCTCTATGCTTATGTCTGTATTTAGTACCTAATCTATTTTTATAAATATTTTAATCAAAATATATTTATACTTTTACATACATCTTTTTTTTTCCAATGTTTTTATGTTTAGTTTTAAATGATTTATCACTATATAAATCTTTCTTTATTTAAGACTAACAGCTTATTCTAGCAGTGTTCAGATGAAAAAAAGCACATTATGGATTGAGTGATCTGTGTAAATAGTTTATAACTTAAATAAATATGTATGTAATTAACTTATGATTTTAATGTTTTATAAACAAAGAATTATGGCTCTTTTTACCCATGCTTTATATTTTTTCATTTAATTGCTAATTAATAGGTTGCTTAAATTTTTTTGCTTTCACAATAAATTCAGTGTTGCCACGGGCGACTGAAATGCAACTATTTTTGGCATGAGGCGACTATGGCAACTTTTTTTGCCTTAAAAAAGCTTAAAAAAATAAAATAAAAAAGCAACTATTTTCAGGAGAGAAAACCATTGGGAGACTTTTCTGTACTCCTAGCAATGTTTTTTTTTTTATTTTTAGCATGACTTGGGTTGAAAATCTGAGGCTTACGGTAGTTTCTAAGCACACTGGATCTTTTTTTTTTTTTCTTAAGAAACAAAAAATATCAAAAATTTTGAATTGCGAATTTGAGTCTTCACTTTTTAATTTGTTTAATCTGCACAAATTCCATTGTAAGTCTATTTTGTTTTTCGATTCGCTTTACAATGTTTATTTTTCAATGGCTATGAAATTCATCATGATTTTTTTTTAAAAAAACAAACTATTTTTAAAGCGATGTTACTGTGTGTGAATTTCGAGTTTGACTAATCAATTTTCACAATATGTGTGTGTGTATATATATATATTTCCTAGATCAATTAATGATAAAAAGGAAAATATTGCTAGAACATTAACATTTATATAAAAATTATCATATTTACCATCAACTTGACTAAATGGATCATGGTATATGACAATTAAGTGATTAACAAAATTTTAGTCATATTTTTGATAAATTTGTGTTCTTACTTAGGCAACTATTTTCATAGTTTTCGGCTACTATTTTCAAGATTTACCATTGCTATAATTATTCAAAATTAGTTACTAATGGCTCAACTATTTTTTATAATTAATTTTGAAAGACTATTATCATGAAACTACAAATTCTTTTTCTACAATTTTGGAGTTAATATTATTGCTGGCTGAATTAGTAACATATGGAGAAAATATTATGATTAAAATAAATTATGAACTAATATGAAAAAATCTTTGCAACAGAGGTTATGCCATCAGAATGGAATTTTCACCCCGTGCACAAAGAGACAATAACTATGATTGTGAAAACTACAGGGGAATAACCATATTAAATACAACATATAAAAGATTTTCAAGTTTGTTAAAAGACAAAATTTTTAAAAATAAATGTGGAAAACTTTTTGGGTAAACATCGATGTGCATTTTGACAAAATAAAAGAACTGTAGATCAGCTTTTTGAATTATGGAAAGCTTTTATGAATACCAACTTCAAGCCAGCATTTCACAACATCAATAGTAAAGAATTCTATAAAGCAATGATCAGATTTGTCGTACCATCAGAACTAATAAAACTTACAAAAAAGGCAATCAAAAATTCCAAAGACAGTATAAATATGAAGAAATGGAAATTTATTTGAGTTTGGCAAAAGTGTTAAGCAAGGTGATTTGCTATCAGTTGTGCCGCTCAATATTGCCTTGCATTAGGCAATCAATCAAACAGGATATATATTCATTAAGTCAACATAAATCTTTGCAGACTCTAAATTGATTATTGCAAGAACAAAAAGTACGCTATTAAAAGAACTCATAAAGATCAACAAATGAAACAGGTCCAGAGATAAATGAAACCGAACCGAAGTCAGAAAAGAGAAGACTAATACATGATCTAAAAAATCAATGACAAACATTTTAATGGGGCAAGCCCCTCTGCTTATCTTGGTTAATGAAATAAACTTATGTGAAATTTATGACTACATAAATAAACGTATAGAAAATATAAAAATAAAGTAATTTTTTTCAAAAAGATTTTTGAAAAGTAAATTAATTTCAATAAAATGTAAAATACAGCTGTGTCAAACCCTAATAAGGCCAATGGTGACATTTAGACGTGATTTTATCCAACAATGATGTAAATATGTTAAGAGATTGTAGCCATAAAGTTATTTGAAGAACTTATGGAGCCATTTGTAGAAAATGCTATAACCATGAAGTAGAAAAATTAATTTAAGGGAAAACATTGTAAGATTTATCAAAGCTAAAAGACAAAATCTGCAGAGCTTAAAAAGAAGATTTGTTGCCCTTCCCATTAAAAATTATTTTGGGAGTTCAACTAACAAAGAGGAAATTTAACTTTTCAATGTATTTTTCAATCCATATTTATCACAATTTGCAACATTCACATCTTTCCAAGATAAATTACCAGGTACACAGATAACTTCAATTATTTGTAGTTGACTTTTAATAATTTGGTATATAAAAACACATATGCATGTTTTCATATATCTTTCAAACTAGTTATTCAGTGACTACATTCCATATTTCACAAAATTATTCATGTAGATTTTATTTGAGTTAACCTAACATAAAGAAATAAGATAATGGATTAATTAATACAATATGTTGTATACTCTTAATGAAACTCATTTTCGATTAAATAGAGCAGTAAACTAGCTAAAGGTTTGGTTTTTATCTTTTAAATGGTAGGAAAAAAAATTCATATTTAGTTTAAATTGCAACAATACATAATGATATATTGAAAGAAAACTCTTTCTTAGGGTTGTAGCAGTTGCATTGTTGTGGAGGAGACTCTTAACGCAGACAGTGATGATCCTCCTGCCATCATTCATTTGTACACCAAATGTGGTGCAAATCTATTCAGAATGTTTGCAATTTCATATAGTAATCATATAGTCTTTGGGTTCTGTATGTATCTATAGATACTATTTTTTCATCCCAAGGTCCTACATAGATATTATATACTTAGAATATAATATTGGAAATAAACCTTGAAATTAAATTGAAGGAATTTAAGAAAAAATATTAATTGTATTTGTTAATTTGAAATAATTTTTTTATTAAAAATATTTTCTAGATTTAAGCAAAATTGACAGAACTGAAGAGAATCTGAGTATTTTAAAACAGTTGAGTCAACTGAGGCCAAAACCAGCTGCTGCTCAAAAGGTAAAAAAAAAATCCATTAGGCTTTTTACTTTGTGAGGAAACATACTTGTCACTTTTTTTTTTTTTTGTTAAAGTGAAATTTAATCTGTTACTAGAACATTTATTTTATTTTATTTACGTTACTCTTTTTATTTTCTGTTTTTTTCTAAAAATTCGTACTTACTTTAATGAAACTGTCTTAAACTTTTTACTTTTGTTTTGTCATTCACTATGAATTAAATTCAGTTACCCATTACAGACTTAATACTTATTAGGTATCAAGCATTATGCATTAACATTATTACATGAATTATTTTTACAAAATTTTTCTTTTTAATTTATTTAAGTTATTGTATCATAGATTCTAAAAAGTTCACTGTTGATAGAAAAAATTTGAAAAAAGAATTCCTGAAAATTATTTTGAATAAAAACTTTAAAATAAATTTTAAAATTACCTCGTAGATTTTCTGATATATCTTTTAAAAGTCTGAGGATTATTGAATTCAACAATGTGGGTAACAATGTTTTGAAAGATCATCAGAAACATTCCTTAGATATTTATTGTAAAGTTAATTTTTATGTATTACCTCTTCTAATATTTTTACATTTTACCTAACATTCTTTGATCATAAAAACTATTTTATGAAGCAATTGTATTTATTACTTGTTTCTTAATAAATTTTTATCTAATGTAAAATCTGTTTCAAATTTTTTTTCTCCATAAGCATGAGAATTGTTATATTTTTGAGCTGGTTTTGAAAAGGAATATTAGTATTAGCTTGAATTGTAACAGTATATTTGTTTTCTTTTAAGTTTTAATTTCAGTTAATTTTAACATGTAATGTAAAACATTTAAAAATTTATGCTTTTTATTCTATTTTTATGTGGTGTTTTTACCTGCATTTGTTTTATACTTCTTACTAAAAAGCGGGGCTTGAAAAAACTCGGAAATTTTAACCGTCTCCGAGGACAGCTGGTCCAACAATGTACCCGTCCTCCTTTTAAACTAACCCGTCACTTCTAAATAAATAAAAATATAATTTTCTCTTATTTATTACAAACATTTATCATATAAATTGCACAATGAATTAGTAGTTATTAGGATTACAAATACTAGGATAACATTATACAGTTATAAAAGAAATACTAGGTTACTAATAGTAACCTAGTATTTATTTTATGAAATAATTTATTTCTTATATGAAATAATTTAAATGACAAAGGTCAAGTTATCTGAAATGTCAATTTATCTGAGGGTACTGTGTTTTTTAAATAAATCAAATATGACGTTTGCCAGTTCCACAATCAATCTAATGATTTACAGAGGTTTGTGCTCAGAAATATGAAAGGGGTTTTCCATTTTTGTAGATGTTCATAATTGCGTTTAACGCTTCTTGTTAAGACCAGTACGTAATGTGTTTTTTAGTAAGTTCATTACTGAAAAGCTCCTTTCAACCGCTGCAGTACTCCCAGACAGAGAAAACATCAATTCCACCAAGTATGTTGCTGTATTTCTAGATTAGAGGGTCATTAATCATTATAGAAGTGAGGCGATAGACTCTTGTAAGATAACAAAAATTGAAAATGTATCACGAACTTTAACGGGAAAATGGCCGCCCGTGCGGACGTCGGATTCGAGAAATTTATTGTCCACTGGGAATTTTTGATCGCCGAGGACGGGCGGTTTTTCGAGCTCTGCTAAAAAGTTTTATTTTTGTTCTATTCTAATTACTTCACTAATAAATATAATGGATATAAATAAAATCTCAAGTAGTATGACATTAAAAGTAAACTCTTCTATGTGCCAGTGTTTTTAAATGTTTTGATATCTATCTCATATTTTAGTTTGATTTGTATCTAATATTTTTAATATAAGAGCTAAACTTGCTGTTGTTAAATATTTCAAGTTTGGTATGAACATTGGGACATAAGAAAATCCAATTTATGTATGTATAAATTATAATTTAAACTTCCTTTTTTATTTAAATTTTTATAAGATTAAATGTTAGGATTAAAAAAATTCTAAAATATTACCTATGTTTTTTTATTTATTTTTTATTTAGTTATCTTAGACTCCTTTCTAGTTAAGTTTTTAAGCATTTTATTAATGATTTTATGCCAATAACATTGTTTTAGTTAGAATTCAATCTTTATTGGTATCAATCAATTTTTTTTAATTATTTAGTTTAATTTTATATTATTTTTTTATATTATTTTTTTAAATCATTATTGCTCATTAATATTTCAAAGTGCTTGTTTTATTGCTTATTCCTTAGTAAAAATGTCATTCTTTTAATTTATTTTCATTCAAATTAATCAGCAGTGCATTTAGACTAACAGGGCTGGAACCTGTTCTGTAGACATGGTAAAAAAAGGGGTTTTTTTTCTTCCTTAATATCTGACATAGCTGAACTCTACTGGATTTTCTAGTACACTACTGGATTATGCCTGTTTCTCCTGTAGACTAAGAAAACCAGTAGACTAGGAAGTCTACTGGTTTAATTAAAATTATCTTGTTTTTTGTACATTTTTAAAAGCTCAAGTTTTTTTTTAGAAAATCCCTATTGAACTAGAGTTTTTGCATAGACAATTTATTTGCTTGAATATTTGAATAAGTATTACTAATACATAATGAAGTGAGCCTCAATATAAAAATCAGTTTAAAACTTTTTTTGTTCTAAAATGTTGAGTTTATTTTTATACAGAACTCCCTTTTAAGATTAATTAAAAATCTTTTAACTCTCTTTGATGAATTAAATGCTATTGAAAATTATGAGTAAACATAATACATAATATTTCAAGTTCATTTAATGTTAATCATATCTGGAAAATATTGCAGTTTTTCTTTTTCCAAGACTATAAAAATCCCTAAAATTTCCTATGTGTAAAATATGTAGTACATTTTGCAATAATTATCACAAAATTTATATTATTTCATAAAATCTACTGGATTTTTTCCTATTCATGTTGGCAACTATACTGTAAAAATAGCAGCACTTTCTCCAATTTTTTTTAGGCTTTTTACTTATGTCCTAAATTATACATTCTACACTCTTTAGTACAACCCTTGAGTATTGCGATCCTTCTATTGTTACAACTGCTATATGAAGTCCTGTTAGATGTTCCATAGATGTAATATTATTTTAACATCCATTAGAATATACAAGCTGAACCATTCATACCAATATAGCAATCAAAATTTTGTTTCACTTTTTTTTTTTTTTTTTTAGTTCCTTGAAAATCACTCTAAAAACAGGTGTTCGACATTTTTTCACCTTTAAAACAAAAACTTATGCATTGACAACAAGTCGATCTATAATAAAAGTCTCGAAAAAGCTATTTAAACCTCTATTTTGTTAATTTTCTATTCTATTTTGGATGAACCACCCATTTTTTACCTAGGAGATCCTAAAATCTATGGTGGAAAAAAAAAATGTGATGTATTGATTATTTTTGTTTATTTGGAATTTGAAGTATATATATTGCACCGTCAATTAGAAATCAGAGTTTCCTGTCTAATCAAAACCTTTCAAAAATTCTTTTCAAATATATTCATGAATTAATTATATTTTCTTCAATATATTCATCAATTATATTTTCTTGCTCGAAAATTGTATTCACTCTTTTTGGGAAGTGTTGTAAGATGTGGTTTAGTTTGGAGTTAAAATATGTGGTATCATTCTAATTTTTCATGACTTTAGTCTTGCACTGTTCTCTAGCATATGTTATTTAGTGAAAATATCTTCTCTTATCCAGTATAACGCTATATGCTTAAGACATAAATTCAAAATTTTAAAGAAAGGTGATAAAAGGATAGCATCAAAATCTCAAATTACTAAATGATTCAAGATTCTGAAAAGTACTTTGTTTACAATAATTAAAAGTCATGATGTAATTCTAAAAATAAAAGAAATTGTTACGATTTCATGATATCGTTCTTGTGAAGTTAAATTTCAAAATCTCAAAAAAAGAAGAAAAAAAGAAATGTGCTGAATGACTGGCTATAGTTTATGTGTGATACTAAAAGATTTTATTTGAAAAATTTAAATGTATTTTTAGCATTTTAGATATAGTGACCTTATGCCGTAACTTCCATTTTCGTACTGATCACATAGGTCGCTCTGTCGAGTGTCAACTGTAGTATTTAAATTGTTATTCTTTTTTTTAATTTTCACATTATCATCTATAGCTGAAATTCTTCATTGAAATTTAAGTATTTTTTTTATTATTATATTTTTCTTTATTTATTTTGATGTAGCTGAACATTTACTGTATTTTTTTCTTATTTTTCTTAATTACTACCATATAAATTTAAACCATATCTTTTGTTTTCACCCTTAAAAAAAGTTTAAGACCTATTAGTAATTAATATTAAATAGAAAATAGTTGTAAACGTTAAATAGTTATTCCAATTCAAATCACGTATAAAAAACATAAGCATTTGTTTAAATTACCTCTAGCTTTTCCCTGCCAACGGCACTCTCAAAATCACTGATTTACCTGTACAAATAAAACAAATTTTTGGGCTACCACTTTAAACTAAAGTACTCCACTGGAATCAATGTAATCCTGCTTGGTTATATATAGGGGAGTGTCTGGTACCCCCGCCCACTGTCAATTTCATATGTATAGAATATTTTTTCAAGTCAATGGGCCATCGGACAATAATTGTTATATTAAAAAAAGATTATTTTCAAAGTTTCAAGTATTTATGCAGCTGGTAACATGGTAAACAATAGTTTTGAAAATATGTTGAATATAGTAGTCAAATTTTTTAATTTTCTATTTTTTTAAGTTAAACTATTCTTTTTTTGGTTTATTCTTTTTTCATTATTTAATTAGATGATAAAACAATAGAAACATACAAAAATATTGATTATTACTCAATATTATACAGAAATATAAGCAATATTTCTTAAGTGGGCTCTACTCTCCCCTATATATTTTTTTCGGTAATTTCATTTTATTTTTTACTGTAATTTCGTTTTCATAATTTGTCAATACATTTCTCATGTCTTTGTTTTTCATGAAAAAAAATTCTAATTATTCATTATATTTTTGCTCATATTTGGTATTCTATTTCCATTTTGCTTGTAATAGTTTTGGATTTTATACCTTTATAATAGTCTAACCCTTTATTTGCTTGTATATTTTAGTAGAATAATCCTTTACAATCGTTGCTTATTTTTTGGTGTAACATTGTTGCACCACCTTAAATTATTTATAAATGTCACCTTTTCAAAAATGTTTTACTTATTCCTTTTGATCATTTTATCAATACTGTTATAATTCCTATTTTTAATCTGTCATATTTTATTGTGGATTATTTTCACATGAAATCTATATTTCATCTTTATAATAATAGTAATTGTTTATTTCCTTTTAAATTATTGTTTGCCACAGTTAAATCAAAATGTTCTTTCTAGCATTGTAACTTAAGTATTATATTTGCTCATCTTTTTTTTTTACTTTAAAGTATTTAATTTCCAGTAAACTTCTTAATTATTTCTAATTCTTACTTTTTTTTCAAGTTATTTTGTTCAGTTTAGTCTTGGTTTGTTTTAACATAAATGACTATTACTTTTTCTATTAGAGGCCGTTAAGCCTGCTTGATAGGATGTTGGGCTCATGTTCGTAAGATCCAATCTCACCAGCTGAAGAATCCCCATGTATAAATGGTGAATGATGCTCATTGAATGTTGAATAATGCTCATTGAATGTTTCAGGGTCTCAGAGTCTTCCATGTTCCCATAACATATAACCTTTGGGGTATTGCATTAAAGATTGATTGTGCTCTGGTTCAGGTCAAAATCGTGATCTATGGATAAATGAATGGGTTCTCCCTGTAAAACAGGCTGTGGTGTGTGTGTGGCTTACAGCGTATTCCTGGCCAAAGTTGGCACCACTGAACACAATAAACGGACCCCTCTTTAAACGTGCTTGTTTTCCCACAGCAGGCCTGCTGGTATTAGCAAATGACATTTGAAATAACAACATAGCTATTTATTGATGCTATTCACTCTGTATTTTATGTATTATGAATCTTATATGATTTGTATCCAGTTTTGCCTCAGATATCTCATAAGAAAATTACAGTTTTCAATTAATTGTTACTAATGTAAAATAGAACGAGTTTACTTAAATATACTTGCTGTTGAGAATTTCTTTGATTGGTAAACTGAAATCAAAAGAAACCCCCCCCCCCGGAATTTAAGTGTTTTGGAATATGTTAGCTGGAAATTTATTGATTATAATGTAATTATTTTTTGTGGAACATTATGAGTTGATTGTAAAGCTAAAATTTGCTTACAAATTTTAGTTTATAGTAAAGAAAATTTTTTTAATTAAAAAATGTACCAAGTTCTTGTACCCAATAAAAATTTAATGTTTTGCATGGCCAGCTTTGGGTGCCCGGTAAAATTTTATTTTCTTGCTTGGCCGGTTCTTTGTTACCTGGTTAAATTTAGATTTATTACCCAGCTGGTTATCATAACATTTATTTGAAACAATGGAAAAGTCATATAATTTTCTATCAAACAAATATTTTACAAGATGTAGTTTTGAGAAAATAACATGTTTTTTTTTTATAAATTTGAAAAAAATAAAATCTTAAAGAAATGTGCGCCAATTTATATGCAATGAAATTTACCTTAACACAATCTCTTAAACTTCTTGATACTTGAAGCAAAATTTTATCTTACAATTAATATTAAGCAGAAGATTTATACCTCGGTTTTGCTTTACTTAAATGTTGTGAATCTATCCCAGTAATTTTGTACTCCCAAAAAAGAAAGTTTTTTTTGATCAACAAACAAAAAAAAAATTTTTATGGAAAACTTCTCAGTGAAAATAACGGGTATTTGCAACGTAAAGAGAGAAAAATACCACAGGAACCTCCCATTCATGGCCTGACCATAATAAAACTTTAACCAGACCAGTTGAATATATTGAGCTAAAGAGTAAGATACATCTTTTCCAGTAAAAACTTAGTTAGAGGTTACAAATGGGCAATTTTTTTTTTAAAAATGTTTTATGTTTTGTAGAAATAAATTGTTTTTCTTCAAAAAACTTATTGATCAATTTTCATTAAACAAACTAGCTAGGCTTTTAGATGTGCTTTTATTTACTAGGAAATTAATCTAGAATGATGTTCAAGTTCGAGCATATTAATACTTTTAATTCAGTTATTTCATTTGAACAAATTGTTATTTTGGAAAATTTTGATCTTTAAAGTATACATACAAAGTAAAATAGTTTTTATAAAATAGTAAAAGCTGAAATAAGTAAAATATATTTTTTTTCCTAATCCTAATTTTATTGCACCCTTATCACTATTATTTATGTTTTAATAATCCAATATCCGGTTATTCAGTTATATATAAATAAAGCTGTAATAAAGTTATGGTATACAATGATGTAATACAACAATGTTATTTGTAAACATGATTTTAATTTTTAATTAATGGTTGTCGACTTATTTTGAAAATCCAATAGATATATCAGTTTTCAATAGTGAGAAGATTTGTCTCACCTGTTTATATGAATAATTAGTTTTACAATTGCAATTTAGGTGATAGCTTACATCATATGACTCGGCCAATAGTTTGTTACTTGCTGATATGCATTTATATCTACATGTATAGTTTCTCTGAAGTAAGAACTCCCCTAGCCATTGGTCTGGACTCATGGTAGTGGCTATGGTAATGAGGTATAACTATTTCAAGTAGGGGTGTAGGGTCATTGTTTACGACTGGTTTTGGTTTGGGGTCGGTGAGAGAAAGGGAATGTTTTTCTTTGGTCTACTTACTGTGTTAGCCCTTGACTGAAGAGAAGCTACCCTTACTGAAGTGTGCTATTCTTGTTTCCATGGGAGCAAACGGTTGCAGACTTCTTGGGGGGGGGGTGATTCTTACCGTAGACAAACTATACATTATATTATAATTATTAATATTTGCTATAATATGGAAATGCTATATATTCCAATCAGTTATAAATAATAAACCATTATATCTGCAAATAAATAAACATGGGTTAATCGTATTTATTTGGTTTTTTCCATTTTCCCCATGGTTTTTGCTGGTAAAAATCCAAGCCTGACTCTCTTTTAGTTAACATATTTTTCTGTCCCAAACATATCCTCATTACCGTGGTTATTCTGAATTATTGAAATCCTGTACAAGAGTAAAATATGTCATGCACGGGGAAGTTATTTCATCTAGAATAGATGGATTTTCAAAACTGCAAATATTTTTATGAATAATTTTAATGTTACTCTAAATCTAAATAGGATTATGTCAAGCATAAATGAGTGTTATCCAGTTTTAAAAACCCGGTAAAGTTGGCCAGGTACACACTACTTGGTAGTGAAACTATTTGCCAAGTGCGAGTAATGAAAACTTTTCCAGGTATCCGATACATCTCTAGTGTTGATGTTACTTTTTTGTTGCTCTAGTGAAGGCATTAACAAAAGTTTTCTGCTCCATTTTTTTATGAATTCGAGTTATTTTTAGCCTTATATCATGCAGTTGTTAATTTTATGAATATTAAAAAAAATTTGAAAAATTTGATCGTAACTTTGATTTTAATATCCTGTATTACATCTTTTATTTTAGATCATAGAATATCAAAGAAAATTGCAAAGCAAACGCTATTTAGAGCCAGAAATTCCTGAGCCTGAACCAGAATCTATCTTATTTCCTGAAGAGAAAAAAAAGAAGAAGAGAAGAAAAGAGGAAGAATTTTAAAATATCTTTGTGATGTTTTGTAAATAACTTATCCTTTTTCTTTTTAAATAAAATTAATTTTAGTTGTTTATCCCTCATTTTTCATATATCCTAAGAATAAGCATATTAGTTTACAGATTACACCCTTAAAATTGTTTTAAGATAGTTTCCCATATTTAAAGAGTTATTTCTGAAAGAAAAAATCCTAATATTGTTAGAGGAGTAAATATTGTTATACAATACATCCTTAAAAAGCTATTAGATTTTTTTTCACTTTTTAAAATTAGTAAGTTTAATTGTGAAATTTTTAAAAGATCTTTGTTTTGGGGGGAAAAAATCAATCTGAATATTATTCTTAAAGTACTCTGTCATTGTAGTTAATAAATAAGTTATTGTAATAATAACTCTGGTAAAAGAAGATTACCGGGTAGATTTGGTTTGTTTAGGCTTTAAGTTTGGAAATTACTATTTTTTAATAGAAAAGTTGCATTTTTTTTTTTTTTTTTTTTTTGAAAGAAATACAATGATATAGATCAATATATATATAATTAATGTTATGATATTTCTAATAGTTGTTTGTCAACTCGTTAAAAAACATTACAATTAGTTTGTCAAAATTATTATTCATATAAATGTAAATTAAAGTTAATGATATTGATAATTTTTGTTGTAGCATCGATTATTAATAAAGAAATGACATTATAGTTAAAGCTATGAAATGCTGTTGAAAGTACACATATCAATACTAATTTATTTTAGCTAAAGTGGGAAAATCGTTTGAATAAATATTCCCAAGAAACTGAAGTGGAATGGTACACTTGATGATATAAATCTGCATTTGCTTCAAAAATTGTGATGATGCTATTAAAAGTTGACATTTTTTAATGTACGGGACTCGACAGATATGAGTAAGGGGGGAAAATGTTATTTAAAACTTAAAGTTGCCAACCTAAATTGGAAAATAAAACAGTACTTGAAAAACCGCGGTAGCCGAGAGTGAAATTAAAAATAAAGAAACGTGAAAGGACGTAACCAGAAAAACTGCAGTTTGGCAAGGGAGGCAAATTAGGACAAAATGCATTCATGGGCTAAAGGAAGGTGGTAAGGAACTCTTGTTGTTAACAACAGAATTGGCATTCATATGAATGAAATAAGATTCCAGGGCATCAAGATGTGTTTAGTGACAAGGGGGGGGATTATGGAAATTGAATATATGACCTAGAATCCAACAATGTGCTATAATTGATGATGTATAAATGAGTCTTGATAATTGGCTCCTATTGACAAGTTGAACTTTAATACAATCTTCATATATATATATATATTTTTAAGTAAATTAAGTTTTATCATCGGGAATAAAATCATTTATTAATAAGTTAAAAAAGAAAACTATTTTTTGCTATGAAATATTAATAAAGCAGCTGCACAAAATCTAAGCCTAGAAAATTAAACAGGTGTGTGTATACTTTCATTTGATGGGTAGATGCAGCTGAGAATTTTGGAATTTTAAAGATTAAGACCTGCAGAACCTTTGTCACCATGGGTGTTACTCTTCAGTCCTGAGAACTGAAATCAGTCTTTAAAAAAGATCAGTGGATTGGTTCTCCTATCCTCCACAGTTTGTTTTTCAAAATAAGTTTTTATTTACAAACTAACTTTTTTTAAAAAAAGTAATTTAATAATTATTTTATGTTGAAGTAAATAAAATTGTTCCTTTTTATGAAAACTTCGGTTTTTTTTCTCTCCTCATAATTATTATAGAACAGGGGTTTCCAACTGCCGGGCCGGGGGCCGCATGCGGCCCGCGAAGCCTTTTTGCAGGCCCGCGAACTAAAATATATTAGTTGTCAATTTTTTGCGGACAATTTTCGTAAAAAATCTATATGGGTTTAAAATACTTTTCTCGTTAATAGAAACCTAATTTCTTCGTTTCTGTGAAATTTAACATACCATCGGTGCTAAAAAATTTGTTTCTCGAGTTTTGCATCCAAGAAAATGTTTATTCATTTAAAAAAATAACCGCGGATGTTGCTCTTTTTTATTTCATTTTGTATTTTGTGAATTTAATTCAGCATGTGTGTATCAGAATTTTTCTCGAAGAAATTCTCCGATTTAACTTTTTGAAACCACTCATTTTGGACGAAAATATTTACATACACATTTGTAAATTTTGAATGTAAATACCTATTTACTGGTGGTTGCAGCAGACAAACCTCAATTTTCTCATTGAACAGTTTGTGTGGTACTATGTACGTTTTAATATCAACCTTTTTAAAGTTTTATATCTTAACAATTAGATATCTGTTGCACATTAATTGTTTAATACTTAGGTGCACATTAAAGTTATTGTAGCCCGAATTTTTATTATTTATTTAATATTTTTAAAAATATTATTAGTAACAAAAAAGTATTTTTGAAAAAATCTACTTCTTATTTTAATTTGTAATTCAATACTTTTGTTTTGTACAACTTGGTAAAAATCTGACAGTAGGGGAGATGGCGCACAAGGTGCATTTAATAAATCTACATGAACACCCCTACTGGCAACCATTTTTATGTACTTTTGAAAGAGTTACACCACAAAAGATATTTTCACGCTACGTAAGTACTTTTTTTGGTATTAGAATATTATATTGTAACAAAGTAATTTTGTTTAAACAAATAAAAATTATTAACTGAATATGTAAGTGGGCACCTTAATTAATGTTTCAAAAAAAAAGATTAGTTTTGTTAATTAAATAGCATTGTTTTTAACAAATGAAACTGAAATGGCGTCTTGGGGACGATTGTAACAGTAAGTAAAGGGACGAATGTAACAGCTGAAAATAACTAATCTTATGTTTACAAGCCATTACTTAGCTCTTTAAGAACCACCAATAGTTTCCTATATCATTTATATTATGTTGCATGTGCATTATTTTATTTGTTACCTTTCACAGCATAAATTAAAATTTTTAACCCCTTAAAGTTAAAAGTTTAACCCTTTAGGTCTCTGCTCATTATTATTTTTACTCCTAAAATATCTCTACTATTTTGATCAATAAAAAAATATATCGCAACTATGATAATATGTATAATTAACTATGTTTTAGTTGAATTGATGAACTGTTACAATTGACCTCGTAAGTGGCGACAATTGTAATAAGTGCACGACTGTCAAAAATTGTTAATAACTAATATAATAACATTTAAAATAAGGTATTTAATTTTTTTTTCTAGTAGAGGATAGTCTACTTTACTCGTCTGTCAATTAATACTAATAATATATTGTATTTTTTGTTAGTTAAAAATAGTTAAGTAAAAAATGTTACAATTGACCCCACTCTCCCCTAATATTTAATGTTCCTTCAAACATAAAAGAGTCCTACGTAAAATTTTGATAAAGTTGCGGTCCGCCATTTGATTTGTGTCTTTAATTGTGGCCCCCAGCCTCTTGTAAGTTTGAAACCCCTGTTATAAAATGATTAAGTAATGATGTCACAGAACAATGAAAGAATAGGTTTGACTGAATTTTAATATCTGCTTCTCTAAAACAAAATTATTATTATTGAATCTGCATGAGTTTGTATTACACCCCCCCCCCCTCAACATTTTGCGATACTGGGTAAAGTTAAATTAAGATTATTTTTTAAAATATGAATTTACAAATCTAGGATAAAGCAACATTTTTTTGTGTAAAAAGTAAACCAATAAAATTTAGAAGGAAAAAAAATTCATTTTGAAAAAATAATCTCGTATAATATGTAGGCCATTCTCTTGGAAAAAGCTCTATATCTCTGAAATTTTTTTTTATTTAAAAAGTGTTAGACAGTGTTAGTTGGTCAAAAAATAAGTTCAATCTTGATATATTTCTAGAGTGACCCCCATGGTTGACTCCAGAGGGTTACTTGGAAATCTTATCAGAGGAAAGCTTTGGCTCACCCTGTGCTGTTGATGATTATGACGTATATATATATTTTTTATTTATGCCATTTGTGCCCTTCTGTTAGTTGTATTCTATTGGAAATTCCAATTTCAGGTTTGCTAAATTTTCAATTACTCTGGGTTATTAATAAAAACGTACAAACATTTTTAAGAAAATTTAAAAAACCATCTGTCACATAATCTTGCAGTTTACATTATTCAATATTGTGGTTTTCATTATTCGTTTTTTTAATTTTTTTATTATTATTTTTTCAGATTTGCTTTTCATCGAACGGAAAATGCTTTTAAAATTATTGCTTTAGCTTATTATTGCTTTAGCTTTTTATTGCTTTTATTAAAATTATAAAAGTAGCAGGCATTATTTAAGGTTTTCTAAATTAATGCGGAGGAACACATTTTCTACTCAGTGAATTTTTCTTAGGCTTTCTCAATAATTTGAAAAGCTGATTTTTTCAGATGTACTACATAACTTCAAAATAAAATATCGAATATGAGCGTGAAAGTAAGATTAATTTAACTTTTTATTAAGTAGAAGTGAAACATTCCTCAAATAAGACCTCCATATTCGTATTCCTTGCCTATACCTTTTTTTCTGTTTCTTTAAATACGTCTTTTAAGTTTTGCTGCCTTAATTATTTTTCCTTTTCAAAACCCAAAAGTATGCCCAACAATCAAACAGTTAAGTGCCGCGTTGACTTAGGGGATACAGGATTTGCCTTCCAATGAGGTGAACCAAGTTCGAATCCCAGCGATAGCTGGTCGATACGAATGCCGCATCCGGCTTGTACCGACCACAGTTCTGACGTGAAATATCCTCATTAGTAGACGGATCATGGGTTAGAGTTAGGCTAATCATTGGAGATTGTCCTTCCTCTCCATGTAACGCAAATGCGGGTTAGATCATCAAAAAGTCATCCACGAAGGCAAATTTCTTAAAAAATATTTGATCCAGGAGTTCCCTTATCTTCTGGATTGGGTTCAAAATCACAAGGCTACGGAGTTGAACATTAGTAGTCATAAACCCAAAAATTAGGTCGGCTGTTCAACAGCGGTTATAAAATACATAAAATAAAATAAAGCTTCTACATAATCTAACTCTTAAAATTATACTGAAAATCTTGGCTCTTTTAACCAAACAGCGTAGTGCAAGGATATGCAAAAACTGATTTGTCCCCTGTCCCTGTAAATGTCTGCTGCTGTGTCTTTGGTTATTTTGACATGATTTATCACTTAACTTAATATCTTAAGGCTACAAAGTAAACCCGAATGTACATTGAATAAACGTGAACATTAACCTTTAGTTTCGAAATTCCAAATGCAAGTACTTTTGTGTTTGGTGAGCATTTTTCTTTTGTATTGAATCAGGAATTTAAGTATTCTTACTTTTATCTTTGAAGGCATAAATAATTTTCTTATCTGCCGAAAAATATCAATAATGACTATCAAACCGCAGCAGGTGTTTGTGCTCTCATTCAAATTTTTAAGTTAACTTTCTTTTCCTTTGAAATTAATAAAGGATCGAAGTATACTTTATAAAATGTTCTGTTTGATTCTATTAGTGCTTGGTATTGCAGTTGATTTTTGTAAAACAAATCCATCTATTTATCCTTCTGAAAACTGTGAGTACTCATGCATACTGTTTTTTTACTGAAAATATTTTGTACAGAACCTTAACTTATTATTTGGTTTACCAAATGCTATATTAGTTAAATATTATACAAAACAGAGGGTTACGATCGACAACAGTGAATTCCTAGTACTACTGTTTAAAAATAAATAAATAAAACATTGTGTAGCTCAGAAAGTATTTTCGCTTTATTTACAAAGGAAGCGCGTCAAAATATCTAAAAACATATACATATGCCAAAAAGTATTTGTAAAACAGTTAAAAAAATTTTTTTTATTTAGTCCATGTCACTCTACATGATTAACGCAGTTGTCGCAACGAAGGATAATAATGGAAATATTATATAAGGAGGGTCAAAAACATTCTGTGCAACCTACTTGTAGTGTATCCTATTGTTTACTTCCGTTAGAAGGCGTTGCTCTCGTTCACTTTCTAATTCTTATTAATAGCTGCATTTGAGTGTGTCATTTGGAGGACACTTTGAGAATTTTTTATAATTTTTTGGTTCAAATGAGAACTTTGATCTTCATACCAAGTCAAAGGACGTGCGTCAAAATTTTGTAAAAACATTTACATATGCTAAAAAAAATTTGTAAAACATTTTAAAATTTTCTTTATTTAGTCCATGTCACTCACTCTACATGATTAACGCAAATGTCACAATAAAGGACAGAAATGGAAATATTATATAAGGAGGGTCAAAAACATTCTGTGAAACCTACATGTAGTGTATACTATTGTTTACTTCCGTTAGAAGGCGTTGCTCTCGTTCACTTTCTAATTATTATTAATAGCTGCATTTGAGTGGGTCATTTGGAGGACACTTTGAGAATTTTTTTATAATTTTTTGGTTTAAATGAGAACTTTGATCTTAATACCAAGTCAAAAGGACGCGCGTCAAAATTTCTAAAAACATATATACATATGCTAAAAAAAATTTGTAAAACATTTTTAAATTTTTTTATTTAGTCCATGTCACTCACTCTACATGATTAGCGCAAATGTCACATTAAAGGATAAAAATGAAAATATTATATAAGGAGGGTCAAAAACATTCTGTGCAACCTACATGTAGTGTATACTATTGTTTACTTCCGATAGAAGGCGTTGCTCTCGTTCACTTTCTAATTATTATTAATAGCTGCATTTGAGTGGGTCATTTGGCGGACACTTTAACAATTTTTCATATTTTTTTGGTTCAAATGAGAACTTTGATGTTGATACCAAGACAAAGGACGCGCGTCAAAATTTCTAAAAACATATACATATGCTAAAAAAATTTTTTAAAACATTTTAAATTTTCTTTTATTTAGTCCATGTCACTCTACATGATTAACGCAGTTGTCGCAACGAAGGATAAGAATGGAAATATTATATAAGGAGGGTCAAAAACATTCTGTGCAACCTACATGTAGTGTATACTATTGTTTACTTCCGTTAGAAGGCGTTGCTCTCGTTCACTTTCTAATTATTATTAATAGCTGCATTTGAGTGGGTCATTTGGCGGACACTTTAGCAATTTTTCATATTTTTTTGGTTCAAATGAGAACTTTGATCTTAATACCAAGTCAAAGGGCGCGCGTCAAAATTTCTAAAAACATATATACATATGCTAAAAAAAATTGTAAAACATTTTAAATTTTTTTTTATTTAGTCCATGTCACTCACTCTACATGATTAACGCAAATGTCACATTAAAGGATAAAAATGAAAATATTATATAAGGAGGGTCAAAAACATTCTGTGAAACCTACATGTAGTGTATACTATTGTTTACTTCCGTTAGAAGGCGTTGCTCTCGTTCACTTTCTAATTATTATTAATAGCTGCATTTGAGTGGGTCATTTGGAGGACACTTTGAGAATTTTTTTATAATTTTTTGGTTTAAATGAGAACTTTGATCTTAATACCAAGTCAAAAGGACGCGCGTCAAAATTTCTAAAAACATATATACATATGCTAAAAAAAATTTGTAAAACATTTTTAAATTTTTTTATTTAGTCCATGTCACTCACTCTACATGATTAGCGCAAATGTCACATTAAAGGATAAAAATGAAAATATTATATAAGGAGGGTCAAAAACATTCTGTGCAACCTACATGTAGTGTATACTATTGTTTACTTCCGTTAGAAGGCGTTGCTCTCGTTCACTTTCTAATTATTATTAATAGCTGCATTTGAGTGGGTCATTTGGAGGACACTTTGAGAATTTTTTTATAATTTTTTGGTTTAAATGAGAACTTTGATCTTAATACCAAGTCAAAAGGACGCGCGTCAAAATTTCTAAAAACATATATACATATGCTAAAAAAAATTTGTAAAACATTTTTAAATTTTTTTATTTAGTCCATGTCACTCACTCTACATGATTAGCGCAAATGTCACATTAAAGGATAAAAATGAAAATATTATATAAGGAGGGTCAAAAACATTCTGTGCAACCTACATGTAGTGTATACTATTGTTTACTTCCGTTAGAAGGCGTTGCTCTCGTTCACTTTCTAATTATTATTAATAGCTGCATTTGAGTGGGTCATTTGGAGGACACTTTGAGAATTTTTTTATAATTTTTTGGTTTAAATGAGAACTTTGATCTTAATACCAAGTCAAAAGGACGCGCGTCAAAATTTCTAAAAACATATATACATATGCTAAAAAAAATTTGTAAAACATTTTTAAATTTTTTTATTTAGTCCATGTCACTCACTCTACATGATTAGCGCAAATGTCACATTAAAGGATAAAAATGAAAATATTATATAAGGAGGGTCAAAAACATTCTGTGCAACCTACATGTAGTGTATACTATTGTTTACTTCCGTTAGAAGGCGTTGCTCTCGTTCACTTTCTAATTATTATTAATAGCTGCATTTGAGTGGGTCATTTGGAGGACACTTTGAGAATTTTTTTATAATTTTTTGGTTTAAATGAGAACTTTGATCTTAATACCAAGTCAAAAGGACGCGCGTCAAAATTTCTAAAAACATATATACATATGCTAAAAAAAATTTGTAAAACATTTTTAAATTTTTTTATTTAGTCCATGTCACTCACTCTACATGATTAGCGCAAATGTCACATTAAAGGATAAAAATGAAAATATTATATAAGGAGGGTCAAAAACATTCTGTGCAACCTACATGTAGTGTATACTATTGTTTACTTCCGATAGAAGGCGTTGCTCTCGTTCACTTTCTAATTATTATTAATAGCTGCATTTGAGTGGGTCATTTGGCGGACACTTTAACAATTTTTCATATTTTTTTGGTTCAAATGAGAACTTTGATGTTGATACCAAGACAAAGGACGCGCGTCAAAATTTCTAAAAACATATACATATGCTAAAAAAATTTTTTAAAACATTTTAAATTTTCTTTTATTTAGTCCATGTCACTCTACATGATTAACGCAGTTGTCGCAACGAAGGATAAGAATGGAAATATTATATAAGGAGGGTCAAAAACATTCTGTGCAACCTACATGTAGTGTATACTATTGTTTACTTCCGTTAGAAGGCGTTGCTCTCGTTCACTTTCTAATTATTATTAATAGCTGCATTTGAGTGGGTCATTTGGCGGACACTTTAGCAATTTTTCATATTTTTTTGGTTCAAATGAGAACTTTGATCTTAATACCAAGTCAAAGGGCGCGCGTCAAAATTTCTAAAAACATATATACATATGCTAAAAAAAATTGTAAAACATTTTAAATTTTTTTTTATTTAGTCCATGTCACTCACTCTACATGATTAACGCAAATGTCACATTAAAGGATAAAAATGAAAATATTATATAAGGAGGGTCAAAAACATTCTGTGAAACCTACATGTAGTGTATACTATTGTTTACTTCCGTTAGAAGGCGTTGCTCTCGTTCACTTTCTAATTATTATTAATAGCTGCATTTGAGTGGGTCATTTGGAGGACACTTTGAGAATTTTTTTATAATTTTTTGGTTTAAATGAGAACTTTGATCTTAATACCAAGTCAAAAGGACGCGCGTCAAAATTTCTAAAAACATATATACATATGCTAAAAAAAATTTGTAAAACATTTTTAAATTTTTTTATTTAGTCCATGTCACTCACTCTACATGATTAGCGCAAATGTCACATTAAAGGATAAAAATGAAAATATTATATAAGGAGGGTCAAAAACATTCTGTGCAACCTACATGTAGTGTATACTATTGTTTACTTCCGTTAGAAGGCGTTGCTCTCGTTCACTTTCTAATTATTATTAATAGCTGCATTTGAGTGGGTCATTTGGAGGACACTTTGAGAATTTTTTTATAATTTTTTGGTTTAAATGAGAACTTTGATCTTAATACCAAGTCAAAAGGACGCGCGTCAAAATTTCTAAAAACATATATACATATGCTAAAAAAAATTTGTAAAACATTTTTAAATTTTTTTATTTAGTCCATGTCACTCACTCTACATGATTAGCGCAAATGTCACATTAAAGGATAAAAATGAAAATATTATATAAGGAGGGTCAAAAACATTCTGTGCAACCTACATGTAGTGTATACTATTGTTTACTTCCGTTAGAAGGCGTTGCTCTCGTTCACTTTCTAATTATTATTAATAGCTGCATTTGAGTGGGTCATTTGGAGGACACTTTGAGAATTTTTTTATAATTTTTTGGTTTAAATGAGAACTTTGATCTTAATACCAAGTCAAAAGGACGCGCGTCAAAATTTCTAAAAACATATATACATATGCTAAAAAAAATTTGTAAAACATTTTTAAATTTTTTTATTTAGTCCATGTCACTCACTCTACATGATTAGCGCAAATGTCACATTAAAGGATAAAAATGAAAATATTATATAAGGAGGGTCAAAAACATTCTGTGCAACCTACATGTAGTGTATACTATTGTTTACTTCCGTTAGAAGGCGTTGCTCTCGTTCACTTTCTAATTATTATTAATAGCTGCATTTGAGTGGGTCATTTGGAGGACACTTTGAGAATTTTTTTATAATTTTTTGGTTTAAATGAGAACTTTGATCTTAATACCAAGTCAAAAGGACGCGCGTCAAAATTTCTAAAAACATATATACATATGCTAAAAAAAATTTGTAAAACATTTTTAAATTTTTTTATTTAGTCCATGTCACTCACTCTACATGATTAGCGCAAATGTCACATTAAAGGATAAAAATGAAAATATTATATAAGGAGGGTCAAAAACATTCTGTGCAACCTACATGTAGTGTATACTATTGTTTACTTCCGTTAGAAGGCGTTGCTCTCGTTCACTTTCTAATTATTATTAATAGCTGCATTTGAGTGGGTCATTTGGAGGACACTTTGAGAATTTTTTTATAATTTTTTGGTTTAAATGAGAACTTTGATCTTAATACCAAGTCAAAAGGACGCGCGTCAAAATTTCTAAAAACATATATACATATGCTAAAAAAAATTTGTAAAACATTTTTAAATTTTTTTATTTAGTCCTTGTCACTCACTCTACATGATTAGCGCAAATGTCACATTAAAGGATAAAAATGAAAATATTATATAAGGAGGGTCAAAAACATTCTGTGCAACCTACATGTAGTGTATACTATTGTTTACTTCCGTTAGAAGGCGTTGCTCTCGTTCACTTTCTAATTATTATTAATAGCTGCATTTGAGTGGGTCATTTGGCGGACACTTTAGCAATTTTTCATATTTTTTTGGTTCAAATGAGAACTTTGATCTTAATACCAAGTCAAAGGGCGCGCGTCAAAATTTCTAAAAACATATATACATATGCTAAAAAAAATTGTAAAACATTTTAAATTTTTTTTTATTTAGTCCATGTCACTCACTCTACATGATTAACGCAAATGTCACATTAAAGGATAAAAATGAAAATATTATATAAGGAGGGTCAAAAACATTCTGTGAAACCTACATGTAGTGTATACTATTGTTTACTTCCGTTAGAAGGCGTTGCTCTCGTTCACTTTCTAATTATTATTAATAGCTGCATTTGAGTGGGTCATTTGGAGGACACTTTGAGAATTTTTTTATAATTTTTTGGTTTAAATGAGAACTTTGATCTTAATACCAAGTCAAAAGGACGCGCGTCAAAATTTCTAAAAACATATATACATATGCTAAAAAAAATTTGAAAAACATTTTTAAATTTTTTTATTTAGTCCATGTCACTCACTCTACATGATTAGCGCAAATGTCACATTAAAGGATAAAAATGAAAATATTATATAAGGAGGGTCAAAAACATTCTGTGAAACCTACATGTAGTGTATACTATTGTTTACTTCCGTTAGAAGGCGTTGCTCTCGTTCACTTTCTAATTATTATTAATAGCTGCATTTGAGTGGGTCATTTGGAGGACACTTTGAGAATTTTTTTATAATTTTTTGGTTTAAATGAGAACTTTGATCTTAATACCAAGTCAAAAGGACGCGCGTCAAAATTTCTAAAAACATATATACATATGCTAAAAAAAATTTGTAAAACATTTTTAAATTTTTTTATTTAGTCCATGTCACTCACTCTACATGATTAGCGCAAATGTCACATTAAAGGATAAAAATGAAAATATTATATAAGGAGGGTCAAAAACATTCTGTGCAACCTACATGTAGTGTATACTATTGTTTACTTCCGTTAGAAGGCGTTGCTCTCGTTCACTTTCTAATTATTATTAATAGCTGCATTTGAGTGGGTCATTTGGAGGACACTTTGAGAATTTTTTTATAATTTTTTGGTTTAAATGAGAACTTTGATCTTAATACCAAGTCAAAAGGACGCGCGTCAAAATTTCTAAAAACATATATACATATGCTAAAAAAAATTTGTAAAACATTTTTAAATTTTTTTATTTAGTCCATGTCACTCACTCTACATGATTAGCGCAAATGTCACATTAAAGGATAAAAATGAAAATATTATATAAGGAGGGTCAAAAACATTCTGTGCAACCTACATGTAGTGTATACTATTGTTTACTTCCGTTAGAAGGCGTTGCTCTCGTTCACTTTCTAATTATTATTAATAGCTGCATTTGAGTGGGTCATTTGGCGGACACTTTAACAATTTTTCATATTTTTTTGGTTCAAATGAGAACTTTGATGTTGATACCAAGACAAAGGACGCGCGTCAAAATTTCTAAAAACATATACATATGCTAAAAAATTTTTTTAAAACATTTTAAATTTTCTTTTATTTAGTCCATGTCACTCTACATGATTAACGCAGTTGTCGCAACGAAGGATAAGAATGGAAATATTATATAAGGAGGGTCAAAAACATTCTGTGCAACCTACATGTAGTGTATACTATTGTTTACTTCCGTTAGAAGGCGTTGCTCTCGTTCACTTTCTAATTATTATTAATAGCTGCATTTGAGTGGGTCATTTGGCGGACACTTTAGCAATTTTTCATATTTTTTTGGTTCAAATGAGAACTTTGATCTTAATACCAAGTCAAAGGGCGCGTGTCAAAATTTCTAAAAACATATATACATATGCTAAAAAAAATTGTAAAACATTTTACATTTTTTTTTATTTAGTCCATGTCACTCACTCTACATGATTAACGCAAATGTCACATTAAAGGATAAAAATGAAAATATTATATAAGAAGGGTCAAAAACATTCTGTGAAACCTACATGTAGTGTATACTATTGTTTACTTCCGTTAGAAGGCGTTGTTCTCGTTCACTTTCTAATTATTATTAATAGCTGCATTTGAGTGGGTCATTTGGCGGACACTTTAACAATTTTTCATATTTTTTTGGTTCAAATGAGAACTTTGATCTTGATACCAAGTCAAAGGACGCGCGTTAAAATTTCTGAAAACATATACATATGCTAAAAAAATTTTTTAAAACATTTTAAATTTTTTTTTATTTAGTCCATGTCACTCACTCTACATGATTAACGCAAATGTCACATTAAAGGATAAAAATGGAAAAATTATAAAAGGAGGGTCAAAAACATTCTGTGCAATCTACTTGTAGTGTATCCTATTATTTACTTCCGTTAGAAGGCGTTGCTCTCGTTCACTTTCTAATTCTTATTAATAGCTGCATTTGAGTGGGTCATTTGGAGGACACTTTGAGAATTTTTTTATAATTTTTTGGTTTAAATGAGAACCTTGATCTTGATACCAAGTCAAAGGACGCGCTTCAAAATTTCTATAAACATATAAATATGCTAAAAAATTTTTTTAAAACATTTAAACAAAACTTTTATTTAGTCCATGTCACTCACTCTACATGATTAACGCAAAAGTCACATTAAAGGATAAAAATGGAAATATTATATAAGGAGGGTCAAAAACATTCTGTGAAACCTACTTGTAGTGTATACTATTGTTTACTTCCGTTAGAAGGCGTTGCTCTTGTTCACTTTCTAATTCTTATTAATAGCTGCATTTGAGGGGGTCATTCGGAGGACACTTTGAGAATTTTTTATAATTTTTTAGTTCAAATGAGAACTTTGATCTTGATACCAAGTCAAAGGACGCGCGTCAAAATTTCTAAAAACATATACATATGCTAAAAAAAATTGTAAAACATTTGAAATTTTTTTTTATTTAGTCCATGTCACTCATTCTACATGATTAACGCAAATGTCACATTAAAGGATAAAAATGGAAATATTATATAAGGAGGGTCAAAAACATTCTGTGCAACCTACATGTAGTGTATACTATTATTTACTTCCGTTAGAAGGCGTTGCTCACGTTCTCTTTCTAATTATTATTAATAGCTGCATTTGAGTGGGTCATTTGGCGGACACTTTATCAATTTTTCATATTTTTTTGGTTCAAATGAGAACTTTGATCTTAATACCAAGTCAAAGGACGCGCGTCAAAATTTCTAAAAACATATATACATATGCTAAAAAAAAATTTGTAAAACATTTTAAAATTTTTTTTATTTAGTCCATGTCACTCACTCTACATGATTAACGCCAATGTCACATTAAAGGATAAAAATGGAAAAATTATAAAAGGAGGGTCAAAAACATTCTGTGCAACCTACTTGTAGTGTATACTATTGTTTACTTCCGTTAGAAGGCGTTGCTCTCGTTCACTTTCTAATTCTTATTAATAGCTGCATTTGAGTGTGTCATTTGGAGGACACTTCGAGAATTTTTTATAATTTTTTGGTTCAAATGAGAACTTTGATCTTAGTTCCAAGTCAAAGGCTGCGCGTCAAAATTTTGTAAAAACATATACATATGCTAAAAAAAAATTTTAAAAATTTTTAAAATTTTTTTTATTTAGTCCATGTCACTCACTCTACATGATTAACGCAAATGTCACATTAAAGGATAAAAATGGAAATATTATATAAGGAGGGTCAAAAACATTCTGTGCAACCTACTTGTAGTGTATATTATTGTTTACTTCCGTTAGAAGGCGTTGCTCTCGTTCACTTTCTAATTTTTATTAATAGCTGCATTTGAGTGGGTCATTTGGCGGACACTTTAACAATTTTTCATATTTTTTTGGTTCAAATGAGAACTTTGATCTTAATACCAAGTCAAAGGACGCGCGTCAAAATTTCTAAAAACATATATACATATGCTAAAAAAAAATTTGTAAAACATTTTAAAATTTTTTTTATTTAGTCCATGTCACTCACTCTACATGATTAACGCCAATGTCACATTAAAGGATAAAAATGGAAAAATTATAAAAGGAGGGTCAAAAACATTCTGTGCAACCTACTTGTAGTGTATACTATTGTTTACTTCCGTTAGAAGGCGTTGCTCTCGTTCACTTTCTAATTCTTATTAATAGCTGCATTTGAGTGTGTCATTTGGAGGACACTTCGAGAATTTTTTATAATTTTTTGGTTCAAATGAGAACTTTGATCTTAGTTCCAAGTCAAAGGCTGCGCGTCAAAATTTTGTAAAAACATATACATATGCTAAAAAAAAATTTTAAAAATTTTTAAAATTTTTTTTATTTAGTCCATGTCACTCACTCTACATGATTAACGCAAGTAGGGGAAAATTGAGCGTTCAACCCCACTTTTTTTACTATGGGATGAGCGTTCAACCCCACTTTTTTTTTACTATGGGATGAGCGTTCAACCCCACTTTGGGTCGATGTCCTCTTTTACTCTAGTTCTATGGGATGAGCGTTCAACCCCACTTCGGATCGATGTCCTCTTGACTATAGGATGAGAGCTATACCTCACTTAATTTCTATTGGTGCTACTGTTCTGTTTAAAATTAAATTAAGTATATTTTTTTAATACTCGTGACTCCATCTGGTGAGTGAAATAAGTACTAAAGTTTTAGAATCTATACTCTTTTAAAATGTGAAAAATGGAGTACTCATGCTGACATCTAGTGTATGAAATAGCAAGCATCTTATTTTCTTTTTTTCTTATATAAACTGAATAATTTTCTAAGGTAATATATAAATACAGATATTTTAAGATGCGTTTCGAACCAACAACCTAACAATTACAAAATGTTTTCATGGCACAGCGATTGAGCAGCACGCTTAACCGTTGTACCATGAAAACACATCCACTTTAAAGAAATATAAGATTTTGTGCATCTCCATTGAACAATGTAACTTTTCTCAACTTTGTTTTAAAATAAAGAAGTATCTCTCAAGTATAAAAGTTTCATTTCTCTTTTTACATATTTTAATTATAATCCATTTATTATTTCTTAGAGTATTAATGAGCAAAATTAGACTCATTTATAAGCAATTAAACTATCAAATATATGAAAATATTTATTGCATTTTATTTTACACTTGCAAGTAATTTTGTCTAGTAAGTATTTTTTTATTATTAATAATTTTTTCATTTCTTTTAAATTTATTATTATTTTAGTTTTGTCCTTTTCTTTATTCACTTAGTTCTTAGATATTTTTTCTCGTTTTCACTCCTATCTATATTTTTATTATATAGTTATTTTCATATTTCTTTATACATTTTTTCATTGTCCGCTGTAAATAAAAAGATCATGCCATTTTACTTGTTTCTATACGTGTAATGAAATAGAAAGGAAATAATAAAGTCAAAAAAGAAAGATAAACAGATTTTTATTGAATAAAAAGATACTTTACACAATTACATACATCCTTTTATAGCTGATTGTAGCTGGTTGAAGACAATAAATAATAAAACTGTTGTAACAATAAAGACAAGTCTTTCTCACATACATTTTATGTACAAATAAATAGGGGGGAAATAAAATAAATAATAATTTATTTAAATGGGAAGTGAAGTTTGCTACGCTAAATTTTAAAATAATAAATAAACAATTAAGAACCCCCGATTTTAAAGTGACCGTGTGCTAAAGTGTCACACCCGTTTTCTAATATGTACCGCTTATCATCTAGAGGACAAAGGGCTAGTTTATTAGTTGTAATCGAAAGTAATTCATGATTTTTTGAAACAATAGTTTTCATGTTTTCCCGAAATCTGCAATTTTCGAAAAGACATTTTTTAAACATGTCATGCTTTAAACGTTTTTCTCTAACATTTTTCACGACTCCTTTCGCTGTTTTCTTTTCACCTTTCCCAGTTAATAAAGAATACATTTTTGAGCGCAACCCGACGAATTCTTTCACGATAACACCATTCATCTCATCTTTCATTTTACCTACTACTTTCTTATTTTTACTGCAATATAAAAAATGATCTTCGGGGTAATCAGAAGTGTCATAAAGCTCGAGGTGATGGGACATGTCCAAGTAGACATTTTCAGTCTGAATCTCATAACAAAGAGAGTCGGTATCAGTAAATAGTAGTTTCGCTTTATCACCATATTTAGTTTTAATATGATTATAATGAAACTGATACATGAAAGTCTTACTAATATCCAAAACGGAGAAACCAGTATACAGAGGACGATTAAGAGTTAAGGATGTAACATTTCGTGTTACAATAACTAAATCTGGATCAATAATTTTAAACGATTGGAAAGAGGGGGATGCAATTAATTTTAACGCCCTTTTCTTATCTGTTACAATGTCCACGTTTAAGCGATTGCGTACGTTCTCCATACTCTTACCGAAAACCGCGTTATTCATTAACTTCCAAAAATCTTTGTCAAAAGAATTAGTCGCATTTTTCCGCATGTTTGTGTTGAAATTAATGTATGCACGAAGCCAAGGTTCTTGTTTGAATAAGAGAATTTTATGTATTTTAGTCATTTTGAGTCCTAAATTTAAATATAATTTCAAATTTCGGTAATGAAGGATATATCTACATTTATCATTTAAATTTGGTATCAGTTTCGATACATTATAATTATTAGAAACATTTAATGCGGCTGCAGCTCTTTGAGAGTATGGAGAGAGCATATTGAATTGTACTTTCATTTGTTCAGGAGCGACTGGAAGGTCATTGTGTAACTCATGTAATTCTGCAGGATATTCCAGATCTACCTCGAGAATCATCCCTTCGTCTGCCTCATCAGATAATGATTGTATGTATTCTACGGATAGATCTAAATTTTGCGACCAACGGAATTGTTTTGCAGGTAAGTAGCTTTGCATTGCTCCACCATAGAGGTTATTCATATCTAAATAAATGATATAGGATGAGGGAATATTACAATCAAATTCATTACCCATGTAAATGTTATTGGCTCGGGCATACCGGTTTGAAATCATGGAGACACCACCCCTTATTCCCCTTTCGACAAATAAATGCATGGTGGGGTCAGTTAAAAGTTCCAGTTCGACGCGTGTCATTTTTAGACACGCCTGCCACGCATAACCTGGTAAGGTGAAGGTGTGGCATGCGTCAATTTTGAAATGCGTTAAGCATAAAGATCTAAATTTTTCGAACACATCGGCCAAAAGGAGAGTATCAGTCTTAACATATAAATTATGATAATCTCTTAAAGATTGCATATTAAAAGTTTGAAATACCGTACACGCATGATTATATTCCGCTTCAGTAATATGTGTATCATTTAAACTATTGTAAAAAAGCTCGCGAGGGGGTAACTCGGTTTCATTGAATTTCTCCATACAGTCGAAGTAATCATAGGGGTAAACACCTTTACGACGTAAAAGGGGGAGTAATTCCGGTTCTATTTGAGAAGAAAGGATACGAAAATCGCATTCATCCAAGTTGTTCGCTAGCTTATCGAGGGAAGATGGTAAAAACTGTAGAGAGTCTAAAAATTGGAGATTACTGATAGAAAAGGTTATGAATTTTTCAGAGTTTGTTGCAATACACGTCGTTTTTTTGTTTTTAAATTTACTAAGAGTTTTAATGATGTGATGACTGTCATATCCTTTTAGATTGTGGAATATGACAGGTATTTTTTGAATAAGTTTATAATTCAAGTTACATTTTGAGTGTAAGGCACCGCGAAAAGCACCTGATATATGACAGTGATCTCTCACTCTATCATCATTCAAGGGCTCTTCACAAATAGAACAATGAGTTTGATTTAAAAACATTTCATAGTCCTCATTACTTAATTGCATAGGTTTATTGACAGAAAGTAAATCTTTAATCATCCTTTCTTCCCTCAATAAACTATGAACGAGATGTTCCGCAGCATTTTCTCCGCAATACACGACGGGAGGTTTAATGCATTCACCTTCATTCCCAATAATGACGTATGAATATCCGCAGGGTATGTGATGAGCATTTACTTCAGTTCGCGATCTTAATGAAGTTTCATTTTTAGATAATATACACTCAAAATCAGCGTATATCACATATGGAATTTTGTGCATCAAGTGCACGGAATTAAATTTTAAAACTCTCTCTTGATCATTAGGCATCTTAGTTTTCTGCATTTTATGTTCTTTACAATAAACAACGTGATCATCTAAAGCAGGTTTAGTCGCAAAACGATGGAGACAAAAGTCACAATAAAATAATGCACCGTTGTGATGGGTTAAATAAGATAAAAGTCTACTCATATTTCGAATTAAACAAAAGTGTCGGGTTTCTCTCTCGGATATTAGTAAAAGATTTATGTGATGCACTCCGCTTCTGTTTGTTGAAAGATGGAGAGGGAATATGTCTCCTTTTTCATGCCCAAATACATTTATTGATAAATTATTTTGTTTCTCAAATTTAGAAACTTTATTAAGTTGCATGGGAAATGATATACCTGTCAAGTTTAATTCATTTTCAAAGGGTTTATAATTTGAAGGGCGATTCGCATGTTTATTATCGTTACAAGGGTGAATATGAGCTAGTACGCAATATAAAAAACATTTTTCATCGCTCATGTTTCGAATATTCAAGACAGCCCGTCGTTTGACTATTTCCGGTGGGAGGGGGATGTAGGAGGAACCGTTAAATGGAACATAAAGAGCGGAATTTAATTCTAAGTAGTTCACTTCTTCTAGTAACCACCCACTACCTCTATCGACAAATTCGTCAAAAGATGAGATAATCTTAACGTATGCACACTTCACTTCCTCATTTAATGAGTTACAACTTAGCGATACTTGATTACAACTCCTAAAAAAGGAACTCGCAAGTTCTCTCTCCCCATCTTGTCCTTTACGAGAGAAAAGTGCCTTAATACAGACGTACCATTTAATAGGAGCTGATGAGATTGTTAATCGGAGGGCATTTAACAATTGTGGCTTAACATCCTCTAAGAATAATAATAAGTCTTTATTCTTACTACTGTGTAACATCTGGCTTTGAAACGACTCTAGTCCTCTCCTTCCATCAGCCACTCCACTCATTTCCATCTGCACATCATTGGACGTCTATAAATAACAGAAACAAAAAATTTGTCATGCAATTTAAAAATAAAATAAAAGTCATACGTCTTGAAAGGAAAAAAAACATTTTAAAAAAAAAAAAGATGAAAAGGGAAGCAAAAGAGTTTAAATTAATATTAACTTGATAGGTTGAACTCCGACCCACCCCAAGGGGGTAAACGGGGATAAAAGTTAAATTATCACATTGAAATTTCTCTTAAAACTACAGTAAAATTTTGCCGAATGACAGTGGTGGTGATCAGTTAAAAGTGTATTAACTAAAACATTTGACAATTAAAAACATGCTTTAAAGGCAATGAAATCTAATAGCGTCGGTGTAAATGTCGAGAATTAAATGATTATAATAATAAGGAAACAAGAGATGAAAACAAAATCTCAAAACTAAAATCAATGAGAGCTAAAAGTCCTAAGCATAAATATCTAAAAGTCTGAATAGAAGTCGATGAAGTCTAAAATCAAAAGTAGATAAAATTTCAAAATGTAAGGTTAAAAGTTGATGTTAACTTGATGTTTCATTCATTTTTATTTTGTTTTGAAAAGTCTTATTTATATTTTAATTAATTTTTTAGAAAAGCTACTCTTTTAGATTTAATCGTAGCGAAAAAACTACAAACAAGTCTTTAAATATTAAACAATTCTGTTGCGATAAATGTAATTTCGAGAAACATAATATAATATGATGTATAGACAAACAAACTTACTCACGCTGGGTTGGGGGATATTCTCTTCCTCACACTCCATGGGAGAATCGAGAACGGCATCAGCGACAGCTCTATCGGCTTCAGGATCGTCCATCTCCTCATCACTTGATGGCACCCTTCGTCTTTTTCGTCTTTTTTTGACATTTGCAACAGATTCTGATTTAGATGAAGCATATTCCCGATTAATTCTATCTATCATTTCCTGAAATAATGATAATAAAAAATGTGGATCAGTATTACAATAGAACTGAAACATTTGTAAGAAAAAAGAAAACATTGAAGAGTGAAAAATCTTAATTTAGAATTTATGTATGTCATATAACATCTCCATTCTTTAACATAAATAAATAATTAAATAACAACAGGAGAAGATGTTATATTTCTATTACTAGTAATATTCAAAAGAGAAAAATGAGAACGAAAGAAAAATAAATAAATGAATAACTAAAAGTGAATAAAAAGAAAATGAATTAATTTATCATTTCCTGAAATAATGATAATAAAAAAATGCAGATCAGTATTAAAATAGAACTGAAACATTTGCAAGAAAATAGTATAGATTGAAGAGTGAAAAATCTTATTTTAGAATTTATGTCATATAACATCAGCATTCTTTATCATAAATAAATAATTAAATAACAACAGGAGAAGATGTTATATTTCTATTACTAGTAATATTCAAAAGAGAAAAAGGAGAACGAAAGAAAAATAAATAACTAAAAGTAAATAAAAGAAAATGAATTAATAAATGTTACTTACTTGTGAGATATTTCTAATGACTCGATCAGCTTCTTCATCATCCATGGTCATATCCAAAGGTGTATCCATTTTGGGGTGGAGAAAATAAATATCTGTAAATTTACGGAGGTGAAGTTCACCCTAAGACGTGTGGACGAGATTTGGCTCTATCCTACGTTGAAGCACCCCCCTTTTATATTGAAACTTATCATTAGTTTCCAAACAACGAAAATAAACAAATAAATAAAAGTAGGGGTAGCTGCTAAGTGCAGTAGGTAGACATGTACAGGCGACAATGTTTGTAGATAACTCACTATTCCTCATTAAGCATTACTAAGAGACATCAGTTTATCGTTACCAATGAAAGAACATTCTCTTGACGATGATAAAATTTTCTACCACTTTGTCGATGAAAAGAGACTCTCCCTTACTCATCGATAAAATACTTTTCGTCCATAAAAACTGATTCTTTTACTTTACCCATTAAACAAAGTTTTTTTTTTTTTATCTGAAATAGGTATACCTATCTACTTATTGTCAAATTCTTTCTTCTAAACTGAAAAAAGAAAATGTCAAATCCTCTATCTCACCATTTAGGATAGTTTCTTATCCACTCTTTACGCAGACAATCGTAATGGATTCAGTGTCTCATTTTCAGGGTTGATAACGCTTTCGTTCATTATCTGAAAAGCAGCAACAACACTGATTTTTCTCTGTCCATTGTATTTTAAATCGAATGTATCATTGCAAATAGTGAAGGAGACGTTATCCGAAATTGCGATTCCATCTCGACGGCATAAGTCTACGACATTATGTGTGTTTAAAATGTTTGCGGTGAAAAGTATTACGTTTATCAGAATAATCATTATCAAAGAAACGACTCGACTGTCTAAAGGCATGATGGGATCTGTGTAAGGAACACGAGGGTGTGTGATAGTGATAGAATGTTTCTTATGACGTATTCGCGATAATAAAGCGTCAAATGATTATAATTACGGTTTATAATTAGAATAACGTCGCGCCAATCCACCGCGTACGGACGCGAGGGGAGGCGCCGCGACCACCCGCCCGCTCGCCCGCCCGCCCCGCTTTTCGCGTCACGCGGACGTTGAATGATAACGTAATCGTAAAGTAAGAAATGAAGAAAGAAGTAAAAACGACAAATTTATTAATTAATTTATTTATTTGTAGTAAATACGTTCACGTATCAATTACATTTGTAACCATTGACATGATTTAATTTTAGATTTTTTCACTTTGCGTACAAGAGAATATCCTTTTTGCGAAACATAGGATTCATTTTTAATAAATGATTGTGGTAAATTAATGTCTTTGAGAATTTCACGAAATTCTTCTTGTCCTGGAATAAACGTATCACTTTTCCTTTTTCTCACCATACTGTTGATCAAATCTACCATGTTCGAATTTTTCACTACGTTTCCTTTGTGTACGAGTTCCCCTCGAGGTGTCCAAGACACTATGCTGTTGTTTCTCTTAAAAACATCTAGAATGTTTTTTGTGTTCGTCATGTACTGTTTTGGAATGGCAGACAGCATTAAACTTTCAATATAATTCTCCTCCTTTATTTCAGGTTTCATTTCAGGTAATTCTTCAGAGGGAGTCTCCTGATTTGGTACAGGTGAATTTAATAAATCAATTTTTATTCTTTTTAACAATACTTGATTGTACATTTTTATTTTCTCATCTTCGTCCAACTGTGATTGTAATATTTTTTTCATTTCGCGATCCAATTCGCTGAGTTTTTCGTCAGATGGAACGTGGCGTGAAACGATATGTTCGGGTACTAATATCATCTTTTTAGCATATTCCATATTTATTTATTTGTTTAACAGAGTCGTTAAAACGCTGAGAGCTGCGGGTAAAAGGAGTGGCAGTAGAAATCCTCCGTTTTGAACGATGAGGTTACGCTTCTTTTTCAAAGATACCTTTTTGTCAGAGAGTTTTCTTAAGGTATGTTTATGACGAGCTAACTTTCTCTTTTGATGTGAGGAGATTGGTATATTCCCTTTTAAAGTGTTTAAACAACACTCAGAAATGCATTTAATTGTTGTTTGGGGAATTTTTCTCAGTAGGGATTTCAACGATTTCTTAGGACAGATCAATATTAGTCTAAGTCTTTGCATATCCTCTTTCGAAGCACCCATGATATCAAATGGATACGTACAGTTTGAGTTGACTCTTTTTATTTCAATTGGTAAACACACGTTTCTTCACCCGGTAATATTTCCGTACGCAAGCGCAGGTTTTCTTCTGTTTCGGTCCTTAAGTCCACCATTAAATAGGAGTAAGGTTTTTTAGTAGCATCTTCGAATACTTCGAGAAAAAATTTTAAATTTCTGGGGTATAACTGTCTTCCTAAATGAGATATCTGACTCACATCTCGCCTAGACTTGAATAGAAACAAATAATGTGAGTTTAAGGATATTTCTCTAAATTCTTTTCCTTTATGAAATATATTCTGACTAACTGTGATAATCGATATATTCATGTGATGCGATCCTCGAGTATACAACTGAGTAATGCGCTTGTTATCTCCGCATTCAGACATCAAATCATCTAAAATGAAGAGAGTATTTTTACCCGCGTAACTACTGAAATTTTCAGGTATACCTTCTATAAAAGTGACATTAGGTATTTCGTCATATAAATACTGATATATTCCGTAAAACCAAACAATAGTATCAATTTTTGGGAAGATTAATTGCGTGTGATATTTTAAAAAATTCCTTAAAAAGTGTGTCTTTCCGCAAGAGGTAGGCCCGCAAATGAGAGCTGTAAAGGGAGCTTTTAATCTCAATGACTCCATGATGATAAATGAGAGAAAGAAATATTAACACACCACATTTATTTATCCACTTTATTATGAAATGAAAAAAGGTACATATTCACGATACAGTTTTTTCTTCACAAAGTTATACACTTGTTTATCATTTTGTATAGATTTTACTTGAAAGGAATTAACGATACATTTCATCGAATGGTTTCTGCAACGAAAATACAAGTAAAAAATACAATATTGCCCGCAGACAGCGGTCGAATCACTTTGAAGAGGTACATCATTATAAGTAACAAATTCATAGTTTTTACAATAATTGCGAATGTAGTGGTTAAAAAAGTCTGATGAATGTCCATACGAATCAAAAAATTCGACTGAATGAGGAGACTCGACATAAAAAGCTAACCAATGACTTCCTGGTTTGTTGTAAGGATCTGTATTCACGATGAATGCAGAAGGAAATCTACTTATTCGTTTTGGAATTTTATCACTCGCAAAAACACCGATGAAAATCTGTTGAGTGAATGTATCTTTATTTAATACTTCTTCGATTTGTAATGTATTCATACCGAAAAATCGCACAAAACACTTCTAGATTTTGTAATCTCGATTACGTTTTGAAATTCTGCGTAAATAAGCATCGAAATTGTTTTAGGTAGAGCTTTGGAGAATTTGAGTTCAATTCTTAAATTTCCTTGGCGAATTAAATTGAGGTAACTCCCATCACACAAGTCGGGAGTTAAATCAAAGGCGTACATAGTATATCCCTTAGAAAATTCATCACGATTTATGTAAATTCCTTTGTTGCTCGCTAATTTCTCACTTCCCAACAACAAACTGTTGTAAGAGCGAATATATTGCTCATCTTCATAATTTGGTGTCAGAGGTTTGTAGCACACTGGATTACCATCCACATACACACCAACGAAGTTTACGTCATTATGTTTGAAATTAAAAGGATTCGTAGTATAAGTACCGTTGAATGCATCATTATCTATACAGGTTAAAATCAATCGTTTCGGTAGTGGACCCAAGAAAACATTATCCTGAGAAAAGGAGAATGACCCCTTAGGGATAGAATACATTTTGCATAATACTCTATCTAGAGGATATTTTGCTGAAGTTTTTTCTAAGGCTTTTGCGTGTCCTATCAAGACTCCAGGGCTCACTTTAACTTTACGAACGAATAAAGATGCATGTTCAAACACTATTTGATAATTCCCTTTTACAGGTGATATGAGGCAAAATTCTGGTTTATTTCTTACGAACTTTAGTTTCAAGTCTACCATATTTAACATTAAACGGTCTTGATAAAAAATATCGCAATGTAAATTTCCGATCATTTCTAACACTTTCCCTTTTGCAATCATTGAAGAACGCTTTTTCAATCCTTCATTCTCTTTGAAGGGATCATTTTCTTCGAGGTGGCCAGCAGTATCTTTGTAAAAGCATTCGGAAGTTAAAAAACTTTTCTTATAATCAGAGCCGTAATTTAATAAAGTTTCAATGTAAGATCTATACGCGTAAGTATTACTAGACGAAGATATGGTGCGATCATTCAACATCACATCGATTTGAGAAAAAAGTGAATGAAAAAATAAATTACAGGTGGAAATTTTCTCATTTTCTGGTAAAGGAGCATTATCTTTCAAAATCTTTACTTTAACGTAGAGTTGGGTAGCACTCAAGTCGAAATATTCCTCCGAAGTTCCAGATATATTAAATTCTATAGGGAGATCATCACGGATGCTTGATATGGGATAGTATTCCGACCACTGTCCTTTTTCTATGGCAGTTTGTGTGGGTGGCATGAGGAATAAATCGAGTTCGGATTTAACTGAGGGTATAGAATCATTTCTTATCAATGCCATGTTAGCTAAAAATATCAGATGTGCACACTTTGCGATACTTTTTACTACTAACAGATTTTCGGTTTCTACGTTTCCTTTTATTTCCACCAACCATGGTTTTTACTTTATCTGCAGCTTTATTGGATAATATTTTAGTTGCCTCCTTTATACGTTGTTTCGAAGCAACTTTTAAATCCTTTCCTTGTATGTAATCGTTTGCAATATCCACTCCCGACCTGAGAGCCTGTCTCCCCACCGCTTTCGCGCCAGATTTGAATAAAGGTAAAACCATTCGAAACATACTTTTAAAAATTCCACCTAAACCACTTCCTCTTTGAAGAGATACACCTTTATAATAAGATAATCCATTTCCTGCTTGATTCGAGTAATAATCTTCGAAAGATTTCGTACAGCAGTGATAGTTTTGATACATTTTTTTTTTCTAGAGAAAATAATTTATTTTGAGCTTATAAAGTTTTCAAGCGAAAGTGAAGTTTCACTATCAACTTCCCTCGTTCAAATGACACGTATCGACCAGAGTGAGTTCTTATAACTATTTCGATTGACTCAATGTGTTTTCTACTCAGGGGTAAATAGTGTGGTCTATCAAATTGAGCATGCACCATTTCTCCGTCTTCTCCTTTCACTGTCAAAATTCGTAAAAGGGGTGCTACTACATCACCCACCATTTCAGGTTGTATAATATCAGTATACACATACAATAAACACAAATCAACGTTTGGATCTGCTACGAAAGGACTTTCCATAGAAAACGTACCTGGAAGTATAATATTTTCTCCCAATATTTCGTTGTGAGGAAAACCTAAACTTTCAGCCAACCCCTTAGATAAACGCAGTGTAGCTCCGTTCGACAATTGCAGTTTAACTTTCTTTGTAAATTTATTATATCCTAGTTGTATCTTAATATTTTTTTCAAATTGACCGATAATTTCATTCACTGATTCATAAGAACCACTCGGAATAGAGTTTATTTTTTTTACCCCATTCCCTAAATCGTATTCATATGAATTTTCACCGTCAATTATATTATTCCACATTCTAGGATAAATTATTTCCACTAAACCAACCTCCCATTCACCAAAGAGTTCTAATCTTCTTGGGAGCTTTGTGTGAAAATGGGACATTACATTGTCGGGAAAAACATTCATGGAAGCATCACTCGGTAGTGTAATATAGAAACTCATTGTGTTAAATGATGTAACAGTGAGAGGCCATTCGATTTTTATAGGGCGAATAAGTCATTCGAAGGAAGCCAAGTGTTAAATTTATCAGGGTAACCTTTAAATTTAACTAAATATTGTAACTTGTTTCTATGAAAACGTTTTTTTAAAATTTTTTCTACTGGAAACGTTTTAGGGAGAACAACTCTTTGTAATTCCTGAGCATAAAATGTGCCTTTAATTTCTCCCTCCATCAAATCTTTAATTTTATACACTGGCGGTATTCTAGGTATACAATGGGTGATAGTGAATATTTCTTCGGACCAGTTATTTTCATATCCTTTCTCAAAAATCATTTTCGATTTTGCTATGCGGACATTTTCCCCAATTTTAAAAGCACATTTTTTTCTTTTGCGTAAAGGAGTATTTTCATATAAATTATCTAAAACTTGCTTCTCATTTTCCTTTGTAACTTTAGCGGGTTCCATTTTAATGCTGCGGTGATAAGTATTATTGTAACTTTCCGTCACATTTTTTAACACATCGATAAACCTGAAAGTGTTTTTTGCAGTGAAATATTTCCAAAGTTTCGTTTTTAAAGTACGATTAAACCTTTCAATAATAGAACTTTTAGTTTGATTAAATGTCGTGAAAAAGTGCACTCCTTCTTCTTTCAGATAAACTTGGAATTTTTTATTAAGAAATTCTTTACCCTGATCTGTTTGCAACTTTAAAGGTCTCCTTTCTTTAAATATTTCTTTAAACGTAGATATGATACTCTCGCTATTCTTTCGTTTCAATGGGAAAGTCCATGCATATTTGGAAAAAACATCAATGCACGTTAAGATGTAGCGATAACCATCGTTCAAACTCGTTATCGCCTTCAAATCAGCTATATCAGCTTGAAACTGTATATTTATCCCACTGACCATCACCCTATTCCGCTTAAAATTATTTCTTACGCTTTTGTGAAGAGTGTATGCATTTTGTGACGATAACCATTTTCTTATCTGTTTACGAGATACTTTTCCTTTCATCGAACGGAACAAAGCTTCCACCCCACCGAAACTCCCAGGTAGAGTGGGGTCATTATAAAAATCGCCCAATTGCATTCTTACGGAGAGAAAATAAATATAATGTAACCATCTAAAAGTATACAACAAAAATGAGAGCAATTTGAAAATGTAAAACACATTTATTTTTTGAAAAAAAAAAAAAAAAAAAAAATACACATGTAAGCAAAAATGAGTTTAAAAAAAAATTACATGTAAGTAGAAACAAATTTTACAATAAAATAATCTCAGTGGAAACATAAAAAATAATAAAATGGAAATATATATATACAAATATAGAAGATATTAATATAATACGACAGGATTGGGGTCGGATGCAACATACAAATCTTTAGCATTACTGAGCAATAAGTCTACATCAATTTTCGAAAAAAAGTTTTCATTAATATGGTGGGAAATATGGCTGTTTATGTTCACAAAGTTTTGAACCAATTCATTTAAGTTAATGCTTAAAATGGCTAAATCACCACAGCTTAAAAGCTTTTGCTCGAAATTGAAGGTTAAGCATTCATGTCCGAGTTGATTTGCATAATTTTCACTACAACCGAAACATTGGAATGTGGTGTTTACATTCGTCTCGATGAATGATTTGAGTAACTCCAGCAGTGAGGTTGTGAGTACATCGTCAACATCTGATAATTCCATAGGAGTTGGAATTAGAGGGGGAGGTCGCTTTTTCACCTCGTTTAACGCAACGTTTGGGAACATGTATTTGTATAGATGGAAAATGGCAGAGGATGTAATCTTTTTTTGTAGATCACTATCAGTCGCAAGTTTCACAAACTCTTGCTCCGATAGAGTACACATGGATTCACAAAATTTCCTGGAAAAGTCCTTTTTCTTGAAAAACCTTTGGAATGTCACATACGTTCCTATGTCAAGATCTGCTTTTGAAATATAGAGACTGTCGTTGAGAACAACAGAATCTCCAACCTTCACAGATTCTCCATAATCCTCTGACTTCTTTAAGAAAGCTATCCAAAGAGAAGGAGTGAGTGTAGTACCTTTATAAGTAGGAAACAGATTTCCATTTTCACCTTGTAGATATTCTCTCAAGTGAATAAGTACATTGCCGGAAAAATACACGACTGACACGTAGTTCAATCCACCTAGATGGTATAGGTGATTCGGTAATACGCTAGGAGTTTTCACGTCAGTAACTGGTGAAGATGCAGAAGCACTAACACTCCCCTCCATTGTAGCGAAAGAACGTTTCATCGTGGACTAAAAGGAGAGAGTAACGATTCTAAAAAGAACTTTTTGGAAATAAATGACGACTTCTAAACTACAAAGCTTTTCAAATATTCTTCGTCCAATCAGAGTTTAACACGTATGTGAACCAACAAGTTATCCTTATCGGAAAATCCTTTTAAAGAGTGACGTTATATCTTTACTAAACGCTTTTAACTTTATGTTGATGTAACCATAAATTTATCATTATTCTCAGAAACTTTTTTAATCACAAGAATCTTAACAAAAATGTTAATGCATTACACGTCACTGATAACGAGGAACCAAGAAAATCTCAATTTTTATCATACTCATTAACCATAGACACGCTATTTGAACAACTAAATACACATGTTTACCTTACTAACGAAATCTCCTCATTAATGATTCACCAATAAAATGAAAAGACTACGATCGTAAGATAAAAACAATTTATCACACGCACACACACACACTTGGAAAAATACAAATGATCACAGTATTATTAATTACTAAAATTTATCGTTACATTTCATTCACATTCCACTTTTTCTTATCCTCATCAACTCTGTTGTCAAATTTAAAAGTATCCGTTTAAAAATATAAATTTTTCTTAGCTGTACATGCATCCATAGCACACTGGTTAGCGTCACAGTCAAACTAGTGTGTTATGGAAGCATTTTGTAATGGGGAGATTGCTGGTTCGAATCCTCAAATATTTTCTTTTTTTACAAAAAATAAATGTAAAATAGTAACTACTTTACTCACTAGAGAGCAGCATGAGTGAGATACATACACTATTTTAAAATATTTTCCATTTTTACAAAATTATTGTTTATTTCATTCACTAGATGGAGTTACTGAAGACTATATGAAACTAAGAAAAAATTCTAAGTCAAGAAATTTTTTTTTTCTGAACGATAAAAATTAACTCACCGATAAAGTCAGGAAGGAGATGAACCGTCATCCCTACTCAGAGCTTATCAGTGGGGTAGAACTCTTATCCATACTGAGGAAGTGGGGTATAGCTCTCATCCTATAGACAAGAGGTCATCGATCCGAAGTGGGGTTGAACGCTCATCCCATAGAACTAGAGTAAAAGAGGACATCGACCCAAAGTGGGGTTGAACGCTCATCCCATAGTAAAAAAAGTGGGGTTGAACGCTCAATTTTCCCCTACTAACGCAAATGTCACATTAAAGGATAAAAATGGAAATATTATATAAGGAGGGTCAAAAACATTCTGTGCAACCTACTTGTAGTGTATATTATTGTTTACTTCCGTTAGAAGGCGTTGCTCTCGTTCACTTTCTAATTTTTATTAATAGCTGCATTTGAGTGGGTCATTTGGAGGACACTTTGAGAATTTTTTATAATTTTTTGGTTCAAATGAGAACTTTGATCTTGATACCAAGTCAAAGGACGCGCGTCAAAATTTCTAAAAACATATACATATGCTAAAAAAAATTTTTAAAACATTTTAAAATTTTTTTTATTTAGTCCATGTCACTCTACATGATTAACGCAGTTGTCACAACGAAGGATAAGAATGGAAATATTATATAAGGAGGGTCAAAAACATTCTGTGCAACCTACATTTAGTGTATACTATTGCTTACTTCCATTAGAAGGTGTTGCTCAGTTACAGCTTGGTTTCGATGTGAAATGCATTGTATTAAAGAAGTCAAACGTTTTCTAGTAAAAAATGTTTATGTTAAAAGAAAAAAAAGAAAGAAATTTGAATTGCATGGCTAAAACTGTTAGGTTATCCCAAACTAAAAGAAATCTTTTTCCTTTCATAATAATATTTGACAACTTTGATTGTGACTATTGATTTTATTATATTTTTGATTTCATTTATTTCTTTTTAGACCATGCCGACTTTTTCCAAGGTGACATCTTCTTGCGTAATGGAAGCTTTACATGGGTGAGATTTTAATTTTTGTTACGAAACAAATTTCTTTGACAATATGTTATTATTTGAAGAAAAAAATTCTCATATTGTTAAAAACTGAAAGCAGATTTTTATTTACATTATAGTAGAGGTGAATAGAATTTATATTTTTTTGCATAAATTCGTATTTAGAAGGGGGGAAAAATATTCTATTGAAAGAATGAGGCATCACTAGAATGTTATTATTTTTTTTGTAATATTTTAAAATAATGTCTTAAATCAAAGAGCTCGCTAAAAGTAAGTTTTAGATTTCTTGCGAATAATGAAATTTATAAAGCATGCAATACTAGACATCTAAAATTTATAACATCTAAACAAAGAAAAAAAACTTTACAAGCTAAATGGAATCACTATTAAAGAAGACAAGTTCAAAAATCAAAATTATTTTGATTTACCTATGAGTAGCAAGGATTTTCAAATAATCACTTTTCAATTACTGTCAGTTTCTTCTTGAAATTGATTTATTATTTTTGACTCGAGCAAATTAATAAATGATCTTTAAGTTTTTAAAACGTTTTTGTTTTTCCTTTGATTGTACGTTAATTTACGAACAGCGGACGTAAATTATATTTTTAGTCATTTTTGAAGAAAAATTTATAACTATGTATTTTATTTTATAACCGCCGTTGAACAATCGACCCAATTTTTGGGTTTACGATTACTAAATGTTCAACTCCATAGCCTTTTAATTTTGAACCCAACCCAGCAGACAAGGGAATTTCTGGATAAAGTAATCGGAGAAATTTTCTCTTCGAGGAAAATTGTTTGATGGAACTAACCCACCTCTGCGTTACTTGGAGGGAAAACCATGAAAATCTCTCACGGTTAACCTAACGGTAAGGGGACTCTAATCCACGATCCGTCTACCAATGACGTTTGCTGAAGGTTTTTTATACTTTTTTCATTTATAGAACTATTTTTTATAAGATTTTCCAAGTAATATAAGCGCCGCTTTAGGACGTCTTAAATTCTTTTGTTAACAATTTTTTTTAATGAAAGACTCTTGTTTATATATTCTTTTTTGAAAAATTATTAACAAAGTTTTTATACTTGAAGAATAGACGAAGTACTCAATTTATTTTACCTCGTAAATGCCTTATGAGGCTTCATAGCTTCCTTATGATGCCTTTGCTTATGCCTTAATGCCTCTAAAAATAAAATAAAATCCAAAAATAAAATAAAATTTAAAAATAACAAAAAAGTATGAAACTTCTAGCATTAAATTTGATTGTTACTGAAGACTTTGCATTTTCATATAGGATAGATTCGCAACCACGCAGAAAACGCTCAGATGGCCAAACAAAATAGTTCCTTATATTTTTGATGACATTTACAGTAAGTAGATCTTTCTGTTTATCTGAATGTTTTCACACCGAAGTTCATTGGATTAACTTTTAGTAATCAATTGATAGCTCCTTTATTGTTGTAGATATTTTTACAAATAGAATACAAAAAATCAATTCTCTTTCAATATTTTTGATTTCAAATTTTTGGAAAAAAAATTATAAAAAGTGTATTTACGATTTTATTAAACTTACTTACTTTTGACATAAGTCAATCTCTGTTAACCTCAAGTGCGTGCATAAGTTTCTCAAACCTGACTAACTTTCAAACCTAACCTTTTACTTGACATTATCTCTGTAATCTCTGTATACGCAAGACTGCGCAGGTTCGAATCCTTCGATGCATTGAAGATGTATAGGAGAACTGTTTTATAGAAAAGTTAATGTTTATTATTTGTCAACAGAATAAAAATGATCATTGTACAATTGGAAAATAACGTGACATTTTAAGAGATTTTCATATTCTTTCGTAGGATTGTACTGTTTGTCTAAGATAGGTACTCTGACCGCCACTAAGTCTGCGGCAGTCTGGTGCTATGGAAACAAGAAGAGGGCATTTTAGGGAGGGTAGCTTCGATGAAGAGGTCTCTTTTTCTCTCGCCGAAACCGGTCCTAAAGAGGGACCCCGCACCCCTATTTGAAATAATCATACCTCGTTACCATAGTGACCGCCACAGCTCCACACGAATGTCTGGCAGAGTACCTATCTTAGACAAACAGTACCGCTAATTTTTAACGCGCAACTTTTAATAAACACTGATTTTATTTTTTTTTATTTGCGCGAAATTCATTTTTTTACTACCACTAGTTAAAGATAGTTTTGTTAATTTTCATTTATTAATTTATTTATTTCAAATTTTTTAATTTATTTAATTTCTATATTTGTTTAACTTACAAACATAAGTTTTTTGAAAAAAAAAATATTTCCTTTTGCAGTATTTGTTTACTTGATTAAAATTTTTTTTTAGTTTTATTAGTAAATAATATTTATTCTTTGATTCCACACGTTTTGGTGTTTTCATCACACAAAAAAAGATATAGTATTTTTACTTTAATCTTTGCCTATGTAATATATATTAAAGACACCTGTGCTTAAAAAAAAAAAAGCAAATGCGTGAGCGATCTTTTAATTTGATTTGCCATTTAAAAAAAATGTACTTGTATGGAGGCCTGTATTCTTATACTGTTTAAAATTTGAAATGGTATTGAACCATATTGTTAATATTTGCTGTAACCTTAATATAATAATACTGTGTCATTTAACTGCTTATTGAAGTTACAGCAAATTTGAATGAGATTATTAGAATACCGGTATTATGATTCAATGTTGAACCAATTTTCCGTAGAAATGCTTTTCAAAATTATAACAGATAGTCTACAACTTATGTAGCTCTAGCCATTTTAATGTTAGCCTTCACTGCTCACTTACCGAAAAGAAACTCACTAATATTCATCTTTTTTTAAAATTTAAAATTAAGCTTGCTTTTAATTTAAAATTATTTCATATGTTTGTATAGTGTTTGTTAAAAGTTTAATTAAAATTATTAAGTTGGTGCGTATAATGAGAATTTATTTATGTATACAATTGATAGATTGTAATCATTGGTATATAGTACTTGTATTTGTGTTTGTATTTGGATATTGTCATGATAAAGATAGTTAAATGATTGAAATGTCATAAAAAAAACAAATTAAGGCCGAAAATTATAAAAGGGTATTAAATTAAGGGGAATGTGATCGTTAAGGAAAGTGGTAGTACAAGCAATTGTGGGATAACAATAACCCAACAGGTCCAAAGGGTCACAAAACGTGAGGTTTGAACCAATTGGATAAATTGGTATCACCAAATTTATAAAAAGGGCAAAATTAAAATAAGTTAAATATTACAGATAAATAAGATAAAGTTATGCTATATCCAAACTTACATATGTGATTTAATACAGTGAGCTGATGTTTCCAATGAGAAAATTATAAATTCCCTTAACAATAAAAGAGGTACTCACCATACACATACAGGAGGACACTTAAAAAACAAGGCAGTCATCAAGAGTGGATGGGCAAATAAACACTTCAGCACAATACTTAAGTTATTACAAATTATTTTATTTGTCGCACACATCCTTCGTTACATTTACAACACAAAAAAGGCCATTATTTGAAATGGGTGACAGGAGAACTGAAACAATGTAGGCGTCGCATAAAATTAAATTATAAAAGATCGAGTAATTTAACCGTTAAAATAAATATGGAAAGAAAGATTAAGTTCGAGAGGATTTTTAATGTTAACGAAACATAAAGGATTAAATGTTGATTTTTTATTTATAGAAATTAATTACTGTTATGGATTTAATTAAAAATGAAGGTTAAAAAACATGTAAAAAGAAATCCCTCGATACAGACCCGAAGTTCCGCATCTCGGGGAAAAGAAACCAGCCAGAAGGAAGCACAAAAAAAATGATGTAAAAGTGACTTAAAAATTCGTTAACTTGGTGTTGGACCAGAAAAGTTACAGCCAATTAAATTTAAAGAGGAGGAGAGTTTGAAAATTAAAGGAAAGAGATTGGTTAGTTAGCCCCCCTAAAAAAAAAGTAAAAAGGAAAGGCGTGGAAAATAGAGGGGTTTACTTTCCCCACAGGAAGTTCCATGACCACGTTGACCAAGGTCAACCACAAAGGTTAAAATAAATAAAATGATAAATTGAAGAAAAAAGGAATAAAGTTTTAATAATATTAAAGGATTCGAAATAATTAACAGTTAATTGTCACTTTACATTAAGTGTAAATGCGACAGTGTTATTCTTCATTAATTATTTGAATTTTACAGCTGAGAGTGAGAAAGAACTGATGCGATCTGCAATGGCTGAATTCGAAGAAAAAGCCTGTATCAAATGGGTTGAAAGAACAGATGAAGATTCTTATGTTGAGATATATAGTGATATGGGGTATGTTTTAAACTGATTTGACACAGGTTTTAGATTCATCATTTATTCATTATATATATATATATATATATATATATATATATATATTCAAGTGTTTTGTTTCTTATTTAGTTGCTGGTCTGAATTGGGAAGAAACGGTGGCGTTCAGTCTCTATCCTTGGAATCTCCTCTATGTATGAAAAAAGGAGCTATAATGCACGAAATGATGCACTCTTTAGGATTCTTGCATGAACAATCTCGTCCTGATAGAGACGAACATGTGCGTGTTATGTGGGACAACATTATAAGCGGTAAGGCTTTTTACCCTAAACTTGTAGATAACTATCATCCTTTCGAAATATTGATTATGTTTAATTGGTTACGGTAAATAATTAATGAAATCGAATACATTTCTGCTTAACTCTGTTTAAAATTAATACACCTAATCCGAAAGACTGCATCACAGTCTAATAAAATCTCAATATTATATGAAAAATATTATCGTGTTCTTTTTTTTTTTCTTTTCTATTTTACGTACTGTATAAGAGATATTTAATTTTTTAAAGTTATTCAATAATATGTTAATAGTAGTAGTTAAATATTTAAAAGTTTTAGTACTTAATTTATAGTGACAATTTATAGATATTAAAACTAAACTTTTCATAACTCCACACACTAAATTTTTCCCTCTGCGTTATAGAATTCGATACGGCGTCAAAATTCTAGGCTCGTTGCTTAACATTGTAAAAGTGTATTTCGAGCTTCGTCCATTTTCATAAACATGTATTTCGAGCATTATTCTCTTTCGTAAACACGCATTTCCAGTTTTGTCCATTTTCGAAAACACACATTTTGAGCTGTGCCCATTTTCGTAAACACGTATTTCAGGCATTGTTCTTTTTCGTAAACACGCACTTTGAGCTGTGCCTATTTTCGTAAACACGTATTTCAGGCACTGTTATTTTTCGTAAACACGCACTTTGAGCTCTGCCCATTTTCGTAAACACGTATTTCAGGCATTGTTCTTTTTCGTAAACACGCACTTTGAGCTGTGCCTATTTTCGTAAACACGCGTTTCATGATTTGTCCATTTTCGTAAACACGTATTTCGACCATGGTTTTTATGGCGCATTTCGTATTCGTAATCGCATTCGTAAACACGCATTTCGTGTTTTGTCCATTTTCGGTCACTCGTATTTCAGGCGTTGGTCGTTTTCGTAAGCACGCAATTTGAGCTATGCCCATTTTCTTAAACTCTTATTTCGTGCTTTGTCCATTTCCGAAAGCACGCATTTCAGGTTGTCTCAATTTTAGTAAACAAGCATTTCGTGCTTTTTCCATTTTTGGCAAACACGCACTTTGAACATTGTCCATTGTCGTAAATACGAATCTTGTGCTATATCTAGATTTAAAAAAATCCTCAACGTTGTGATGCTTTGAAAATTTTCAATTTTATCTCATTTCGGTTGTCATTAACAAAATACACTATGAGGTGTTATGATAAAATTCTGCCGCAGACATGTTCGTTGTTATGCAACAATAATATAATCTGTTACGGAACCAATCCACATAGTCTGTTATCGACTGAAAAATAATATATTTGTTTTCAATTGCCAAGAAATAGAGGTTCAAAACTTTTGATTTGCTGATAAATTTTTCTCCAAGCACTTTAAAATGTTTTGTTGTAAGTGATTCTAACTATCTTCTAAATTCAATTAAATATCAGTCGGTTGAGAGTCCAGCAAATGCGAGATTCAGCTGCTTCTAGTATTATTTCATACGTTGACCTACGTATGTTTTGAATTAATTGCTCGTACCTCGTGTTAACTGTGTCTACCCATTTATTTCAAAATATACGTACGTTAACATACGGGATAGTACTGAACCTACTGTAAATCGAGTGCTTTCCCCCCCTACTAAAGTGTTCAAGAAGCTGATTAGTTTTATTGGATACTAATTAGTTTCATGTGTTATTTCACTGATAAATTTTATTTAATATAAGAAGGAATTAAGAAAGAGCAGCTGAGAAAAATCATTAGTTAATAAGCTGTTTACATAATACAGAAAAGCCAACAGGATATAGTAATGAAATTCCTACTTACATGTCGAAAAAGTTGTTCATAACTGTAAAATATAAACTAATACCTAAATAAGAGCTTTTGTTTGTAATTTACAATTAATACTCCATATGTCTAGCCTTTTTTTATTTTAGGAATGGAGCCCAATTTTGAGAAGCTTTCTCCACTAGTATTCGACGACTTAGGACTGTCATATGATTATAGTTCAATCATGCATTACCGAGCATATATGTTCGCTCAAGATCGATCGCAGCCTACTTTGGTGCCCGTTGACCACCAGGCCAACATAGACGATCTCGGTGCCGGACAGAGAGACGCTGAGTTTACGGATTTAGACCTTCAGAAAATAAAGACATTTTATGAATGTTAATACAAGTTTTTATAGCGCATTTAGTTAACTTTGATAACAAAAATCTTATGTATGGATAATTTAGGAATGTTTTATACCTATGTATAACTTTTTTTAATATGTAGACTATGACTTTTAATTTGCTTCAGTAAATATTTTAATATGTTTGAGTGTTATTGTTTAATATGTTTGTATGTATTTAATGTTTTCTATTTTACTTTTACATTTATTTTTACCCACCGCAATTTTTAATAATGGAATATCATTTTTTTGAAATAATATCATTCACAACTGGTTTTTTAATAGATATATGTTTAAAAATTAAAGGAGTATGATAGGATCATACTTCGTACGACATTCACTCTAATGTTATATTCCTTGGTGATTTCAGAGCCAGAAAAGTTTGTGTAGGGTTGGGAAACACTGTGCGATGACCAGGTGATTACTTCTGTCATTTGTTTACTGATCTAAATTGTGGTAAAATAATGATAAAACAAACACATTCACTAATATGGTCTTTAGACAATTACTAATGATGTATCCTTGATGGTTTCAAATAAGCCATTTGCGTAGCTTTATGTCGACGCCTTAACAATCAAATCAATCTCAGTTTTGGGTCAGCTTAAATTTTAGATTTGAATTAAAAGCCAGTGCCTGCTATGGTGCTTAAGCAGGTGGCAGGTGCCTTGTTAATACTGGGTTTCTTCAGTACTTTTGTGGCACGAACCTGACACCTTCGCTATCGTAGTCCAATACATTATTCTGAGCCGTGATGGCTCAGGGGATAGAGCGTTCACCTTCCAATGAGATGAACCGTGTTCCAATCCCAGCGATGGCTGGTCGATACGAATTTCACATCCGGCTTTTACCGACCACAGTGCTGACGTTAATATCCTCAGTGGTTGACGGATTGTGGGTTAGAGTCCCCTTGCCATCAGACTAACCGTGGAAGGTTTTCGTGGTTCTCCTCTCCATGTAACGCAAATGATGGTTAGTACCATCAAAAAGTCCTCCACAAAAAGCACATTTTCCCCAATACTTGATCTAGGAGTTCTCTTGTCTTCTGGATTGGTTTCAAAATTACAAGGTCCACGGAGTTGAGCATTAGTAGTCGTAAACTCTAAAAGTCGGGTTGGCTGTTCAACGGCGGTTATAAAATAAAATACCTTATTCTCTGTGCCACACCTCATCTTTCTCTGCTATAAAATTATGAATACGAGATGTTGGTCAAAAACAATTCTAAGATTAGTGCTACATATTACTACATGTAGCATGACATCTAGTAACATGTTTATCACCGTGACATGTTTATAAGAGAACTTTCTCAGTTCATCTGTGCCTAATCAACTAATATATTGCGTATTAATATGTTTTTATAATTAAATTTGGAAGTTGAAAGAAAGACTTATCGACTTAGGCGTCGACCATATAGACCTAAAGTACTGAAATTATGATTTGGCGGTTGTATGCGTAAATTAAGAATTTATTTAAATTGATTCCGATCTGAATTTGTATTTAAATGAATTGATTCCTAATGAATTACGATGGAGAAGAGCAGGGCACAAAGTGACAGTCTGAAAAATTTGCAATCAGGCATACTCTTTTTCTTGTTTATTTATTAACATGCAAATACAACATTTGGTGATCAACTTATGGAACAGCTTACAAACCTTTTTCAAACTGAAATATGGCATAAATTAGAGAAGAAGAACACAAAGATGCAGACAGGGATGCCATGAGATTCGAACCCATTATCTCCATGCTTCAGAGCGCTTGACAGAAGGACAATACCGCAGGTGTCCTCCTCTGTTGTGTATACTAGGATGTTGTTAAATGATGGAATCAACTCTATATTAAGATCTGGTAAGTTTTTGTTCATGCTGTAGTTTGCATATTAATATGTTTTTTTAGCTATTTATTTAGATTTTTTCTTTATCAAAGTAAACATTTTTTAAAGTTTCTAGTTATCAAATTTTGTATCATAGTAAGTAAGGTATATTTGTTATATCTATAAAAAATATAACCTATTATATTAGATTTAATCTAAAACACAATTTATACTAAAACACGATTTCTATATTTTATTAAAATGTATCTTTTTTTTAAATTTCCAAACATGTATTGTTGTTATATGTGTTAAAAAGGAATAACCGCATATAAATCTTTTTCATTTATTTTAATTTATTTTTATTTCACTTATTAGTTTTTTTACGTTTTTTAAACAGCAAACAAGTTTTTGCTATACTAAATTTATTCAAAAAAGACAAATAAAAAAAATACTTGAAATCTAATTTAGTAAAAAGTAATTTATAATTACTGTTATTTTAACTTATAGTATATTTTTAGAATAGATATCTTGTGTTCCATAAGTATTATTTTTTAAATATATATATTTCCAATGGCAGGTACTGAATTTGAATCCTTGCATATGAAGATGCCAGAATTGTTGCTCATTTCGCGTTACCCAGTAGGCACCTGTGGAGCAAAGTCACGGAGGCGAGCAACATTGCCCACGCCACACTGCCACAAACCCGTATATAGGGTGGGCAACACACACACGCACAGAGAAACATCCATGCCCAGAGCGGGATTCGAACCCGCAGCCTATGGCTTCGCAGTCAGGCGCGCTAACCGCTCGGCCACCTGGCCGGCTGTTACATAATATTATATTTTTCAATTTAATATTAAAAATATAAATATTATAATTCTACTTTAGAAAATAAATATTGATATAAGATCGATATTGAAATCCCTCGATTCACTACTGAGAAAAACAGTATAAAAGGAGTTTGATTGTCTGATAAAACAAAGGGATGTTTCCAATAAGAACATATTAGATTTTTTCTGTTCCTTCCAGCAATCAAACAGTGTCTGAAGTTTTAAGCCCTAATTGTCTCAATATTGATTTCTTTGTTTTTGGTAGCATATTTACTTTTATTCTCTCCTAATCATTATTTTTAGCTTCTAATACTAAGTATGTTAAAGATATATATAGTAGAGGCAGTCATTACAGAACATTAATTCAAATATACTTCCATGTACTAATGAAATATTGATTTTCAAAAAAATATGATACATGTATTTTTTGAAAATTTTAATCTCTGAAAGTATTATTTACAATTTTTTCAAAAAATTTTAATTTTAGAAAATGATAATTTATACAATTTTCGGAAATTTCAATTTCAAAAAATATGTGAAGCGTGATTTCTGTAAGAGGGCGAAAGATAAGATGGGTAATAATTTTTTTAATTGTATAAGATTCTGTAGCAAGTCTTAGATACTTTCGTATCACTTTAAAATCGGTAATCAGTTTCTCTCTACCAGCCATAGTTTTTTTCTTCCTTTGTATGACATTTTTTAGTCTATTTTTTTTTTTTTAAATGTGTAAGTTTTAAAACGTTATGAGGGGTCACATAAATCTTGCGACAAACGTCTCGTTGAGTTAAAGCACATACCAGGATTACAATGACATAGGAACCCGTGTCACGAAATGTCATCATACGTCACTGGGGACGCTTCACGTATTATGAATTGTTTATTTTGTGCTTCAGAACAGGTTATAATAGGAAAGGGTCTCGATATTATGGGTTTCTTAGCAGTTGTAATCCTGATGATGTGTGCCCTACCTACCCTAGAAGTTAATCGCAACATTTATGTGTCCCTCTGTTACATAAAATGCTTTTAATATTGTACGTTCTGACAAAAAAAAAAAAAAAACTAAAAATACCATTTAAAAAATATCTGTAGCTTCATGAGCAAAACTAATTTCAGATTTAAAATTCTCGTCTCCGAATTAGGCGAGATTTAATATTTGTATAAATGCAACAAAAAATTTGCTCTCTATTGTAATTAAAACGTTAATGGATTAAGTGTTAAATAATTCACAACTTCAAATTTTTAATTCAAAACAACATCATGAAACTTAAAACTAATTGAAGTTTTATTTTTTTTTTTATAAAACCCTTTATTTACAAATATTTTACAAACAATAATAAATAATTATAAATTGATATTAGCATTCATACAGCTCCGTTATCTCCAAAATATCTGTTTCTGTGAGTGTTCCAATGGTTTTAGCTCGACCAAGATCTCTGAGTCTAGTTCTTGGCTTCTTTGGCCTCATTGTTGGCAATCTCGATGATGCAGAAAATGCATACGCATCATAATGCATTACGGATTGATAATCGTAAGGAAATTTGAGAAAATTCGATGCTTCTGGAAAACTTTTTGCAAAATTTATTTCTTTATCTGAAAAATTGAATTCGACAATTATTAAGGTGACATTTTATTTATTAAAATTTTTAAGTTATGTATAATATTTTCATTCCTACTAAATAAAAAAGTAACGTGAGTTTATTACTTTTCTAATCAGTATGAAATGATGATGATAACACTAATTTCTTTACTTTAAACAACATTCATTATGAAATAATAAGAATATTATTAATAACTAATTTAATGATAATCAAATACTAATATATCGAATACTTAAAAAAAAAACTGACGGTACAGCTGTTGCACCAGCAGTCGGCAAAAGGTTTAATCTTATGCTGTTTTAAAAAAAAAATTATATCTAACAAATTGTACTTCGTTGGGAAACAGAAATTTTTTTATATAAAACGTGACTTTGGTAAACAGCAAAGATAATAGAATAAACTGAAATTATTCTGTTAGCTTAAAATCAAGAAACTAAAAAAACTGGTTGTAAAATTTCTCTACGATATTCGAATTCTACTTTAGTTTTCCCAATTAATATTCTTAGATTAGAGATCTCACGAAGGGATTCTCTAACAGAAAAAAAAAAATTTTTTTTTAAATATAAAGAGGTGAGAGTAGTTTGGTTAGAAATTTTGCTACCAGTTTTTTTAAATTTTTTTTAACGCTATTTGAGGACGCTTAACACCTTATGACAGAGGGTGAAAACCCCCAATAGTGTATGTTTAAAAACAGAATCTTTTTTTATTGCTTTCTAACACAAATCTGTCTCTGCTATCTATCTATTGCTTTCTAATACAAATCTATTTCTAAACCGACTACATTAAAAATACGGTTTTAGGTGCACATAAGTTATATTTTGTCTAAAGTAAGAACTCCCCTAGCGATTCGTGAGGACCCGTGGCGGTGACTATGGTAACGAAGTACAACTATTTCAAGTAGGGGCGAGGGGTAATTGTTTAGGACTAGTTTCGGGTTAGAGCAGCGAGAGAAAGGAAACTTTTTCTTCGGTTTACTGTGTTAGCCCCAGAGTGCATGGGACCTATTTCTGACGCATGGGACTTATGACGTCAGCACCAGATAAGTTTTATAAACAATATGGAGTATTAAAGTTAAGCTAACTTTCTCATTGCAACTTAAAATGTTAATTAACGTTAAGCTAATTAAATACAGAGCCATATAGTACATCGAATTTGTTGAAGTATAATTCTTTCTATACTACTTCTTTTACTTAACTTAGGATCATTACTTGTTTATGTATTTTATTGTAACAATGATATATTTTTTTGCGTGTATCTGGCAACTTCAATGCATAATAAGTTTATGTTCTACATGGCTTCGTGCCTGTCTTTGGGATAAGTCTTTGTGTAAATATATAGAGGTAGAATTGAAACCTTTTTGAAGGAATCTTTGTGAAAGAATAGATGCTCTCATACTTAAGAGAATTGGTACTTGACAGGCTTGGCTTACTCGAAGTAGAATGGAAAGAACAGTTGCTAACGTAAACAAATTAACCGTTTCAGCAACTAATCAGGATCGAGATACCCACAGAACGCCACTTGCAGGTATCCCGTTGGATGAGCCTTACGTTGGATAAATTTGCTAGCGACATCACGCATGTGTGTCGATTCTGATTGGCTTCTGGAACCGCAAATGATTTTGACAATCAATGACAGTCAATTTACTTACGGTGACGTCACTTGCAGATATCCAATAGAAATGTAAAAAAAAAAAAAAAAAAAATCATGCTCTAAAGTGCACATATATTTGGAGAATTGCTTGATAGTGATTAATCTCGACTACTTTGCATAGTTACATCAATAACATAATTTTTGTGCCAAATTAAACTGAGTGTAATGAATCTTGAGTGAATGATGAGTTGAACTTCTTAATTTAATCTTATAGCATAAATCTAACGGAAAGGGTGACAAAATTGTTTTAACTAGTTTAGATATTTTTTATGAATTTTTATTCAAATTTAGATATTTTTTATGAATTTTTTTCATTCCGAATGAAGAAAAAGTTTTCATCCACTTATTTACATAAATAAAGGTTACGCTATCGTCAGCTAATTGAGGTAACCTTTCTTACCAATGTTGATGCAAATATTACCTTTAATAACATTACTCCAAATTATTTCAATAAAATCATCTCTGTCCGATCTATTATGCTCATGCCAGAAACCAAGAACATGCATCAACTCATGTATAACAGTCCCTTTGTTAATACAATCAGGAACAGTCAGGGAAACAACTTGCGACCCACCTTGGCGACCAACATATGACCAGCATCTACTCTTTGAATAAGATGGAAGACAGATAGGTAAGAGTCATTTTAAATAAACATCATAGCAGTCTTCATAAGTATTATACTTAAATTACTTTTTAAGGTTTCTTACCCTCCATCTGGGGTGATGTAGATATAATCTTTTTCAGTTGTTCTTCGAATAAAGCGGATGCAAGTGAAGTCTTCTATTTCCTGTAGAGCTTCATTAATTACATATGCGTCATAGGCATCTGGAATAAAGTTTTTGATATTTTTAATTCTATTTGAACAAATATTTAAATTTTTCTGTAAATACCAGCATCACGGAATATAATATTTGAGTTTTGTGACGCTGAGTAGTATATATATATATATATATATATATATATATATATATATATATATATATATATATATATACTATTATATATATATATATATATATATATATAATATATATATATAATATATATATATATAATATATATATATATAATATATATATATATAATATATATATATATAATATATATATATATATATATATATATATATATATATATATATATATATATATATAATATGCTTTACCTACGACTTCTTGGCTTGATTACAAAATTATTAAAAAATTGTCTAACTGATCAAGATTATATCCTTAAACTATAGATATGGTTGTAACTGTTGTTCTTAAAGCACATCACGTGTCGAAATAATGCATAACACACATTTGAAATAAAAAATACCTAAAAAATATTAAGATTGAGTGAAAACTATATATATTTTTTATTATTAACGATATTTATAAAATTTAAGAAGATATTTTAAATAATTCAAAACTGTAAAATCATGCACGATATATGTGAAAAGTGCATAATAACGCTCAGTAATAAAGATGCTTAGTTCGATAATAATTCGCCAGATTATTATATATATATATATATATATATATATATATATATATATATATATATATATATATATATATATATATACAGTGTTTTCGTTTTTCTTTTTAATTTAAGATTTTGATTGCGACCCCTACTATGTAGGTGAACAACGGTCGCCCAGTGGTTAAAGAATCGGACTTCAGTCTGTTGGGATCGGGGTTCGATCCTTGACTCCACTGAGACAGACTCAGAGAGAATGTGCGATAATATATATATATATATATATATTATCAGTATTAATGTAAATCAGTAAGTGAATAAAAAAATAATAATAAAATAAAAACAAAACTGAAGACTTTGTGCATAACCTTGAAAAAGAATCAAAGCCTGTTGTTTCGCCCTGTTTATCTGTTGGCAACAAATGATAAATAATTTGATAAGAAAATGTTTTATCATTAAAGGTCTGTTTGTAAAGATCTTGTATGTCACTCAAATATTACCGTGAAAAAAAAGATAACTATTTACTATCTATTCCGTCTAAAAGCTACGCTTTACAATTTCAAGTTTAAATATTATCAAACACATTACATAAAGATTTAGTAATTTATTTTCTATGAACATAGAGAATATGAACAAATTAATATTAACTACAAGTGCGATATACTTATTGGAGATGTAGAGAACACGAATGAAAAAAGGACAAAAATAAGAAACCTTAAATAGATGGTGTAACAAATAACAATCATCTTATTGCCGTTACGAATTTCGTACCCGGCTCTCACCGACCGCAGTGCTGAAGTAAAATATACTTAGTGGTAGACAGATCATGGGTTAGAGTCATTTTGCCGTTAGACTAACCGTGAATGGTTTCTGTGGTTTTCCTATCCGTGTAACGCAAATGAGGATCAGTTCTATCAAAAAGTCTTCCACTAAAGCAAATTTATTCAAACCCATAAATTCCTTTGTCCTTTGAATTGTGTTCGAAATTATAAGGTTATGGAGTTTGGCAGTTGTTAACCCAAATATTGGGTCGGCTACTCAACAGCGGGGATAAAATAAAAACAAAAAATCATCTCATTAGGCTATTTTACGCATGCATGTCACAGGTGTTGATTGATATTATTTTTAGAAAAAGTTAACCAGGTATCACAGAGACTTCTTGTAGATATCCTATCGATCTAGATCTAATGATATTACTGGTATGTCTCATAACGACATCAGAGATATCAGCGTCAAAGTTTGCAATCGAATTGACTTGGTCTTCTACCACAAAGCCACGCACAGTACAGAAGTGTGTTTACCGAAGGCAAAATAAATAAATAAATAAAAACATTGGCAAGAAAAATTTTTCCAGTGTAAATAATTCTTATAATAGTACTTGTTTTAAAACATTGTCTTGATTTTTAAAATTTACAAATTTTTTAACCATTTAATTCAACTTGTTCTTTTTGGAGCTTTGAGCCATTGAACATTATATTCAATTTATTTTATTCTCGGTTAAATGTATATTTGGAATTGAATGAAAATTTTCGTCTCTATTTAAAGAGTTTACCTCTAGTGCTTTGATTTTTTAAAGCCCATTTAAGAGAATAAAAAAGAATTATAAAATTCATAACTTTTTCTCAGCTTATGTAAATTACACATTGAAAAGTTTCAGGTCTTATTGTGGAACTTTTTTATGAATTTTCTTCTAAAAGTATATATCAATTCTAATAAATAAGTAAAAAGATGTTTCGAAGGTTTCTTAGGTTCCAAAAACATTTTACTAGTAAATAATATAATTATTATTGTTGCAACGTTCTCAAGTTGTAAATAGAAAAATTAACAGTTTAAAATCTTAAAAGAGAAATATGGCCGGATATAACAACATACATATATATATAGTGGAGTGACGACTGCCGTTATGATAACCCATTTCTACAATCACAACGTACTATAATGGCACATACCTTTTGAAGAAAAGATGAGGTGGCTTTCGTAACTAAAGAGTCATCCTTAATACCTAACTGAAAAGAAGGAGACAGTCAAGAAAAACTAGTCTCTAGATCGTGAACACTCTTTATTATTATTTTTTTTTTTTTGAAGACTTTGCAGGATTCAGGGCACAACATCCTTTAAAAAGTGGGAGACACCAAAGATTCGCGATGGGTATCACAGGAAAGAGCTGGTGAGATTTGGCAGACTCGAGATGACTGGCACTTAACAATGAAATTGAAGAGACAGTCTGAAAATCTCTTAGTAAATGGCAAGACGTCCACAACTAGATCATCAACAACATCAGCTGATCAAGTAGGCGGGAAAAATAAATAATTTTGGATGAAGATGAATCAAAAGTGTTGATTTAAATTAAATAAAATGCCGGGACGACAACCAGCCATGGCGTACACCATATTCCGACCTCGGGGGTGAGGAGGGAGAAAAAATGAAATCTCCGTTAGGCGGAGAGACGTAAAATGTTTGATGACTAGAACTCGAATGCTGGCTATCTATTTTAGCGCACGATATTTATACTCACAAAAGTCGAAAGTCGAAGTTAAATTACTTAAAAATTGCAAGTTAAAGTAGAATTTCCTAACATTACTGAGTTGAGGAGTTACACTTAACGTTTACAAAAGGGTTCTCAATTGAAAGTGAAGAAACAAGATGCAGATTACTTTGCACTGGCGTGGAGATGAAAGGGGCCGACAAGCAGGTGCTCAAGAATTCTAGCAAAAGGGAGGGGTCAAAAGAATGGAAAAGGAATTTTATGGGGAGAGTGTCACAATTGCCTAAAGCAATAAGGGGAGAGAGGAAACGGATGAAGAACTAAGGATTTGTATCAGAATATACTCAAAAATTAGGATTTGGATGTTAAAAACATGAAATTTAATTGAAAATTGTGACACAATGTCACAATTATAGTTTTAGGTAATAAAATTTTTTTAATAAGTTGATCGTAAAGAAACGAACGATTTCCTGTATTTGAAAAATAATAAAATATATTTGAAATAAAATTGGTAAATTAATTTTGGTAATACAGAGCGTGTAAAGAGAAAAAATGAATGAGAAGTAATTTTATTCGCGAACGAGACCTTTATCATTATAAAAAATTGGAAAAAGTTTTTTTCTCCCTTCTATTAAGTATTTTATATTTTTTAAAAGTGCCGGCCAGGGGGCCGAGCAGTTAGCGTGCCACTCTGTGAAGCCAATGCTTGCGGGTTGGGTCCCGCTCAGGGCAGGATGTTTCTCTCTGTGTGTTGTCCATTGTTGTGTGATGTGTGCATATGGCCTCCTCTGTGAACGGGCATGTGTGGTGTGAGCAATGTTACTCGCCTCCGTAACTTAGGTCCACCAGGTATATATATATATATATATATATATATATATATATATATATATATATATATATATATATATATATATATATATATATATATATATATATATATATATATATATATATATATATATATATATATATATATATATATATATATATATATATATATATATATATATATATATATAATTACTTTTGACATCAAATCAAACTTAAGCTTCTAAATAAATCACCCAGAGAGATAAATAAATTTTCCTACAGCAATAAATAAACACCGAAAAAGGAGAAAAAAACTGGAAAAAAATACAAAAGAGAAGTAACTTTTTAATAAACTGGAATTTCTCAGGAAATAAAATCTCGTTAAATTCACAAATAAAAATGGCTCATTCAGCAAATTGAACTTAGACTGTGTAGCTGAATTTCTATGGTCTGCAAAGCGACTCTCAAGGCATTTTTTACTGTAATTTCAATTAGATAATAAAAATTCCTAATTCTTTTTATTCCTCGTACATTATTCTACAAATCATAGTAATATCATGTTTTTACGCTTCATTCCCTTGGTGTAGCAAAACATAAAGTAACCTTAGGCTGAACACGCAAAACAATAGTAGTGGCAGTGTTGGGTACGATTTTCTATAATTAAATTCTAATCTACGGTAATACTTAACAGTACTTGTCAGAAATTGTACTTACTGTAAACTGTTTCATTCAGATTATACGGTACAATACCTTCTGTCCATCTATTCTTCTTCATATCCACCAATGGACCTGATTTTCGACCCTATCATAAAGTTTAAAAATCAATAAATGTTCTTGATATGGATAATTCATAGCAAATTAATAAATTCTTACATTTAAATTAATTTTGCATGAGTTTCAACAGAGGAAAGAAGGAAAAGTAAAGAGAAGTCAGATTCAAACATGATATATGTTTGATTAAAATAATTTAAAATAAAATTTCTCTATATAAAATAATCGTATGGGCCGAGCACGCCGCTGTTTTGGGTGTTTAAATTAATGTTACGTCTTGTTTTGCTAAGCAAAAATTATAAGACTGAGAAACTTAAAATTAGGATGGTGAGTAGAAAAAATGAACAGGAATTACAATTTAACAAAAATATTTAATATTCGATTATTAGTTCAATATAACTTGTAGGAAAAAAATACCATTCGGGCAGCTCCACATGCCGCAGGGATGCAACTTGAAATGCTGCAAAAGTCATATTTTTTCGTAAATTTAATTAAGTTTTTTTATTTATTTATTTATATATATTTTTAGTTTTTTTAAACTCTAATTTGCTGGCAGATATTGCAATTTGTAGTGCTTTCACCTATTTTACGGTACATCTTGCTGTATTGCGTAAAATCTATAGCACATAGAAACTTAAAATACGGAATAAACAAAATTAAGGTTGGACAATTAGTTTATAAATCATTAACAGTTAAACTTGTAAGGCAAAAATACAATGTCTTCTCGATCTGAAGTGAAATACAACTATAGAGTTAAAATTTTACGTGCTGAAAGAGCCGTATTTTATTTCAGATCTTAACGCGAATTTAGCTTCGAAGTTCCAGTTTGTAAATTTAGATGCTTTTTCGTGATATTTTTCAAATTTTTTCTTCTTTGACTATTTATCCATTGTGGTAGAAAATTTATTATTCTCTTACAAGATCTCTATTTTATTTTTGTCTATTTCATTTCTTAAGCTCGTGCTTGAGTAAAAGTCAATCTAAAGTAGCAAAGAGAGAGAGAGAGAGAGAATACTTGTTGCCAGATATAAATCTATTCATTTTGAAATTTTTAAAGAAAAAAAAAGCTTAATAAAGAGCAATAAAGGCCATTCCCTATTTAAACTGATATAATTCACGTCAACAAGTAAAATAATTTTTTACTTATTTCTTCTTTAGTCCTATAATCTATATTCTTTAGGGATACTGATGATCATATTTTATATCTAGATAATCGCTTATTTCGTAACGTTTATTATCTTAACAAAATGTTCTTACATAAATCTATAATAATTATTTATTTCGAAAACAAAATGTTGTGTTTTTTTTTTATGAATGGGAAAAACAATAAGAAATGAGAAACAATTACGAGGATTGTTGGGCGGAGCGAGAAGGGACAGAGTCTCGTAGTATCTTTAAAAATTCTAAACAGAAGACAGCACTAGCTGTACCTCTTTGCGAAACCTTTATAATCGAAAACTTTTGCGTTAAAACTTAACGTTTAAAAAAATGTAAGTCTTTTAATACAGCTTTTGCATTACGATTGGAAAAACCTTAACGAAGACGCTATTTATCAAAAGCCGCACATTATAATGTATGTTATAATGTATATTAATTTGATTGCGCTGTGTGCCGAAAGCTTTATTTTTTCTTGATTTTTATTTATTTCATTTTTTATTTTCATTATAATTTTTTAAAATAAGAATTATTTGTTGGGATCTGCGTATATACGATGGTATAAAAGAGAGAACAGACGAAGCCTTTATGCTAAAATTATCGCAATTTCGTCAAAAAATATACTTTCGATGGACGAAATAGAGGAGAAAGGCAAGAATCGATTTTCATTAATAGAAAAGTTTTTAAGATAATAGAATTTTGATTTAAATATAGTTTGGTTTTTTTTCTTAAATGATTTACATGATTTTGAATAATATTAGAATGAAAAGTATAAAATGAACGGGTGTATAAAAAATTGCTTATTAACTTGTAGTGTGTTGTGGAGTGATAGACTTCATGGTAAACAATAATATTTGTAGCTAAAATATGCTTTTATTCGTTTTATTCACTTACTCATTCTGTAATTTTTTAAACTAAAGCAAATATATGCTAAAATTGATTAATGTTACAATAGAACTTGGTAATAGCTACTAACTAAAATTTAAAAAAAAGGTATATAGTAAAAAGGAGAGTTATCTACTAATTACGGAAAACTAATCTGATATACCGAATTTTACAGTTAAATTACTGTAAAATCATTGAAATACTCTAATTGAATAACTATTACTGTATAAACCACAGTATAATATTTTACATTAAAAATGGACGATGCACACAAAGTGCCGATACTTTATACAGTAATTTGATCCAGATGTTTTATAGTGCATGCTGTAACAAAATTAAAATATTATTAAAATATTACCGTGAATGACTGAAATTCGTCCACTTTAATATTTTTTAAACCTCTTAATACAATTTTTTCATGCTAATTAATAAAATGCTAGAGGAAACATAATAATCATCAATGTTATAATTCGATATAAAATATAAATAAATTTTTGAAAACATTTTGAAAGAAAAAAGAAAGCACTTTAAACATACCCAGTAATCTTTATCTTCTCTTAACATAATATCACCTTCTATGACATCTGCAATTAAGATCAAAAATTATTGCTTAGCTAAAAATTAATTAGTTATAACAAGAACACTAATAGTAAAGAAAATATATAAAGTTAGTTTTAAATTTCACGGAAAAGTTAGTTGTAATAAAATATTGATGAAATAAAAAAGCTTCTTAATTCAATAAACTTTATTTTAAAAATAGAATGTTATCTTATAAATAAAATTGTATTCTTGTGACTTCTTTTTCTGCACGAAAATGATTTATAACCTAATTTCAATTTTTATTGATTATTCTAATTTGATGCAGGGATCATAAAAAAAAATTTATTTTAATCGTATCATTTCTTAACTTTACTTTATATCTACCGCAGTTTGTTTTATCTAATATATATTTATAGAATTATATATCTAATTTAAAGCAGTTAAGAGTTTTAAAAGATATATACTAGAATAATTAAAATTTTTAACATCACCGGTTTGGTTTTTGTATTTATCACTACTTTTAGTACTGTTGCTCGTAAAATATTAAAATTCATAATATATATCATTCATAAAATATTAAAATTTATATTTTGTTTTTACTACCTGACAGTTATTTGAGAAAATCTATTTCCTCTGCATTCCTTTATCAAGTTTTATTTTTAGTTATTATAACGCTATAGAACGTAACCTGTTGTCTCGTAGTATGCAAATTAATTTATATTTTAAATGAAAATAAATTTACGGGGGAAAACTATTTAATATTTTAATCAAGAAAACATTACAATAACTCATATTCAATATTTCATGTTTGAAATATCTTTTTACCAAATGGAAATAGATAAAAATAGTTAATTTTAATCTCGCCATTTTTTTTTTTTTTTTTTTTTTTTTTTTTTTTACATAAATGATTACCTTCCGAATTGATCAACAAACAATAGCATTGGTTGATTTTACATTCAGACACCTACTTAAAAATGATCAAGAATGATCATTATAATTGTAAAAATTATAATTAGAATTTTTTTGGAAATTTTTTTTTTTAAATTTTAATCTCGCCATTTTTTTTACTTAAGTTATTACCTTCCTAATCTATCAACAAACAATGGTATTGGATGATTTTACATTCAAGCACCTACTGAAAAATGATCAAGCCATTTTTGCTCTTTTTAACGCTGCGAAAAATTCCAGATAAAATTGCCGTATAAAGTACCGGTACTTTGGGCGCATCATCTGTGAAATCCATTTTACCATAACATTAATTTAGTTAGAGTTCAGTATTTTCACTTTAAATATTACTGTAAGAAATACGGAATATCAGATTTTTTGGCTTGTAAAAATGAAATTTTTTCGATAAAAAGTACCGGCAACCTGAATGCTGGTACTTTTTACCATAATTTGATCCGGAATTTTTTTAACAGTGTATATAAATTTTTTATATAATATAACAGCCTATGGCATTGTTTGACGATTATTAGTGAACCGAGAACAATAGGAAAGACATGGAGATAGGCAAAATATCTGGCCACGAATAGGTAGAGGTGGAGAACTATGATAGAAGCCCTATGCTCCAATTTGGAGTGAAGATACATAAGTATGTACGGCATTGTTTTTCAATCTCCGGTTCTTCAAACACTATTACCACAAATTTGTTACTTATTCAATATCGAATACAATAAAGACATTTTAAAGAGACTTTAAAAATGTCGAAGACATTGAAAACAATCGTAGATTTTGAGAACCAAAAAGAACTTGATTTAATTTTTGATCAATATTCTCCAGAAGAGGATGCAAGTGCTTGCAGGGAATTTGTGTATAATATCTCCATTTATTGAAAACCTAAATAATAATCGTACTGCCATAGAAAAATTGAATTATATTCAGATCTAGGATTAAAATCACATTCAAATAAATGAATCATACAAGGGATGGACGAAATAATGGAAACACCTCTATACTAATACATTTTTTTTATATTTCTCAAGAAATACTTAGAGAATCATTTTATAATTTCAGAAGTTTTTAGATCATGCGATTTATCATGTTTATCAATGAAGTTTGAAGCTTATAGAGGTATGAGGGACCGACAACAAATTTCAAACGGAAAATAATGTTTTTGAACACGCCAAAACATGCAACAAGAAATTTATTTTTTGTAAGAGTTATTTTGGCTATTATATACGAATATTGCACAAAATTTTGTAAGCCTAGCGTAAATATTTATGGAAATGTGGGCATTATATGAAAAACTAACTTTTTTGTCGTATACGTTTTTTTGCTATGACTTTAAAAGTATTCAACAAAATTAAACAAACTTTTTAGAGCAATTTAAAATTAATTAAAAAAATTTTTCTTTAAAATTTGAAAAAAAGAATCGTTGAAAACTGTTCAATATAAATGTCATTAAAGTAATTCTTTTATACTGCACATGCCTAAAAGAAATGTAACATTTTTTTCGTAGTTTTGTAGTGAATCGTGTTTGCCATATATTAAAAAAATATCCGATTTGAATATCTTAAAAATTTAAAAAGTTTCAAGCTATTTTTAAGGTAGATTTTGTATTTTTTTTAAAAAAGAAACTGATTATTATAAGTAATATTCCAGAAAGATTGTTTTGTATCATAAGGCAAAATTAAATAACAAATGATAATACCTAACAATAAACGTTCATACCTCCCGAAATATGATTGCATAAGGAAAGATGACAAGCGAAAAAATATATACTTTTATGGAGGACAATCCTCAACAGTGCCTGTGTCATTAGTAATAAATATTATTCAATAGTATGAAATTAAATTTGTGGAAAACCCGTTATAATTTTTAGCTTTCTTTTAAAGAGTATTGAAGCTGCTTAGAAAATCGCTTGAAAATGTTTAAATTCTTAAGATATTCAAATCGTAATTTTTTATTAGTTGCTAAATACGACTCACTACAAAAGTAAGAGAAAAAATTGCATTTTCCCGGCGTAAGCACAGTTTTAAATAACTACTTTTATTATTTATATCTTTCGAAGTTTTAACCAAACTTTTCTCAAATTTTGAAACAATAATTTTGTTATTAATTTAAAATTGCTCCAAAAATTTTGTTTAATTTTACTGAATATTTTTAAAGTCATTGCAAAAAAAAATCTAAAACAAAAGACTCTTTTTTTTATAAAAATGCCTATATCTCCATAAATATATAATCTAGATTTACGAAACTTCGTGCAATTATCGCATAACATAACTAAAATAAGTGTTACACGTTACAAATTTATTGTTACATTTTTTGCATGGGGTATTCAAAAACACTATTTTCCATTTGTACTTTTATTGTCGGTTCCTCAAACCTGTAAACTTCATTGATAAGCATGAGAAACTGCATAACCCAAACACTTCAAAATTTATAAAATGATACTGTGAGTATATTTTGAGAAAGATCAAAAAATGAGTCAATATCGAAGTGTTTCCATTATTTTGTCTAACCTCTCTATATCAGTTCAGGATAAAAACTAGAAAGGAATATTCCCTTCGTTATTCAAAAACATCTAAGATTTTATCCAGCTATTATTTTATACTTTTTTTTTAGCTTAATTATGTGAAACTACATTTTCGGTTGTTGCTGCTGTTGTTGTCGTCGGCTTTTAAAGCAGAGGGGGTGTGATTGTTCTTGTTTTTCAGTGACGCCATCTATGGCCAAGAATTCGACTTCTGCCACACCTATACGTCACACTCATTTATAGGTCAGACCCATTCATTCATCCACAAATCGTAATTTTGACTTGAACCAGAGAACGATCGATCTCCAAGTTAGTACCCAAAGTTGTATTAATTTGTTATGGGGGTATAAGGACTTTGTGACCCGATAGATTTAACGTGCATCAGTCATCATTTACTACTCGGGGGAGTCTTCGGCCGGCTGGATTCGAACTCCCGTTCTCACAAACGGGAGTCCAGCGCCCTGCTTGGTTGGCTATCCCGCTCACATTATCGATTATGAGTGATATTAAAACAAAACATTAAAATCTTGCACCTGCTCTACGTGTGGCTATTACTAGTATGACACCTATTATAATTGACAAATTAAAGTGACATGCTTAAATAGGATTAGGTTCAAAATATTTTTCATTGTAAAAGAGCGTGAGAATGGTAAAAAAACAAATTGATCAAAAAATCCTTCAAATACCACAATTTTGGATTTGTAAAACTAGTTTTAGTAATAAAAGTAGTCATATAAGTAGTAGTCATAAGTTCGTGATAAAACAAAGAAATATTTCCCTGGTTTTTTTTTTTTTTTTTTTTGAGTAAATAAGGTTGAAAAACATCGCTCTCTAGAAAAAATGAGCTGAAAATCATTTACACTGTAAAAATAGATGCTCAAATATGACGTAACTTTCTTCGTTTTTGAAGAAACCGTACCCTGGTCTATCCTTCGAGCGAACATTTGTCAAAAGTGACAAAATAACTACTGTTACTTCTTCGAGGAAACGAATTTCGTCTAAAGTAACGAAATATTTCGTCATTCTATTTTTCCAAGGGAAAAAAAAAACTCCCGTTGTGATTAATATATATCTAACTTTTCTACTAATCACTTTATCGTGGGTACTATATAGGTGGCGCTCACAACAAGGACAAATAGAGCACGGAGATAAATTACTCCCATGCCCGAAGCGGGATTCAAACCCAGGATTTTCTTCATACGAGGCTAACACTTTGACCACCATACAGGTACATCCGGTTAGCTTAATCCGAAACTTTATTTTCGAATGTCTAGTCTTTATTCTAGCTTCGTTATTCCAGTTAACAATTCCCATAATGCATTTCAATGAGGTTTAGAGTTGATGAAATATTATCCTGTTTCTTCACAAATCACGTGATTTCGAGATAAAATGATTCTCAAAATTAACGAAATACTGCTCAAAGATTACCGAATCGTTAAAAGTGAGAATTTTATTTCTGAGAGTGCACCCGATATAATCAGAGATTAAATTTTATTTATTCGATTTTCTCTGTAGTTCAGAAATAAAATATGTATAGTAAAAAATCTTCATCTTAACTTTTTCTTATTGACCAAATAAATTAACGCTTTAATTAAGTTACTTTTATTCCATCGTAGAATTTAAACATGAACTTTTTTTAATCTATTAAAGTAAAAGCCATAATGTTATTAAAACAAAGAATAAAATACTCACTTTGTAACTTTTTTTCTTTTTGGCTTACTGTAGCACCTGTATCTGGTGTAGCACCAGATATAAAAATAAACAACAGTACATTAAATAGGATCATACTTCACTAAAACACTAAAATTAATTGCACTTTTGAAAATATTATTCACTATTTTTTCTCATATAATTTCTTAAGGAATTAGTTCTCATTTGCACAAACTATCAAATAATAATCTCACTATTTTCACTGGTATATGAATGAGTTTATCTCAATGTTGATGTTTGAAATGAAACTAGTTTTTGATTATAAAAGTTCTTTTGGCAACAGAATTTCGTTGCTATAGAAACATAACGTCAGTTGATTTTGAAACAATAGTTGTTTTATCAATTCATTGGTAATGAGGTGTACATTAAAATCACTTAAAAGAACTTTGATAATGTTGTGAAATTGTGTAATCATGCTATTTTTAAAATTCTCTTTATGATTGATTTCCTATTAGTTACAGTTTAAATTAAAAAAAATATATGATGGCATAAATTGATAAATTATAAAAAATACTCGTTGAGAGTCTATGATCACAAGTGTTAGAAATATTTAACCTTATTAACTGAAATAATCTTAAAAACAATTTGTTTGGCTCGAATGATTAAAGTAGTTGGACTAAAAAATAGAAATAAGCTAGTATAATTTCTTAAAACTTCGCATAAAAATTTGAGAAATATTATGAAAAGTTTTGTTTTATTTTATAACCAATGTTGAACTGCTGACCGACTTTTGAGTTTACAATTATTAATGTTCAACTCTGTAGCCTTGCAATTTTGAGCCCAAGCCCGAAGACATGGAGAGTCTTCGGCCAAGCATTAGGGCAATAATAGCCTGTGTGGAAGACTTTTCGATGGAACAAACCAGCATTTGAGTTACATGAAGAGGAAAGCCACGAAAACCTCCCACGGGTAGCCCGACGGCAAGGGAACTCTAACCCCTGATCCGTCTATTACCGGGGATATTTTACGTCAGCACTGTGATTAGTGTGAGCCGGGTGTGGAATTCGAAACGACTAGCCATACCTGTGACTCGAAACCGAGTCACCTTATTGGGAGATGAGCGCACCATACGGCTCATTATGAACAGTTGTAGATTTTTGCAGTTTTTAATTGCAATTTTTAAACAACAACTTTTAGCCGCTATTAATAACATACAAATAATTAACTGTCGCTCTGAATTTTCGAGTTCATACATGACGGCAAAGGAAATTAATTGTTGTTTGAGATAATTTCACAAAACTACTAATATTTATTTAGACTCTATGGAAAAAAATTAGATTAAGAAATCTTTGCATTTTTAGAAAAAAATATTTTTTAAAAAATACAACTGATATTTTCAAACTTTAAAATTAAAAAAAAAAATAAATAAATAAAAAACACTTTAAACTATTTGGGGAAAAAAATTTTTATGGCTGATTTTAATGATACAGATTTGTTACTTTTCTGACCTTGACTATTTTTTAAAGAAAACTATTTGCAAAATTTTTACATTTCAGTTGAAGTTTAATCATTTCTCTCGTAGCATAACGAATTTTTTGCAAGAATCCAACGTATATGAATACATTATTTTCTATTCGAATATTTAGGTTTCGATTCTACTTTATCATATTTATGCAATTCTCTATCGGATTTTCGTAGAATTTTTTTAATACTCCATAGTATCTGAACACATTTTCTATTCAAATAAATAGTTTTCTATTCGGTTTTATCGCATTTAAATATTCTCTATCAAAATTTATGCAATTCTTTCGTAGCACAAAGAATTATTTTATAACTTCATCGTATTTGAACACATTTTCTATTCAATTATATAGTTTTCCATTTTTTTTTAATCATATTTGAATATTCTCTACCAACGTTTTTTCAATTCTTCCGCTGCACAAAATGTTTTTTACAAACTTTATCACATTTGAACAAATTTTCTTTTCAAATATATAGTTTTCTATTCTGTTTTATCATATTTAATTATTCTGTATCGAAATTTATGCAATCCTTTAGTAGCGCAAATAATTTCTTTTTTTTTTAAATTCATCGAATTTGGAGATATTATTTTCTATTCGAACATATAGTTTTCTATTCTGTTTTACCATATTTAAATATTCTCTATGGAAATTTATGCAATTTTTTCATAGTTCAAATAATTTCTTTAAAAGATCCATTGTATTTGGAGATATTATTTTCTACTCCAAAATAAAGTTTTCTGTTCCGTTTTATCATATTTAAATATTCTCTAAAATCCCATTATTTTCAAGTCATCCTGAACTTAATAAGTATTGAAAATTTATTTTTATGCTAGCAAATAATTATCGAAAGCTGTAATTAAAAATATACTTAAAGCATCTACGTTATTTTTAGAATGCAATTACTCATAAAGTAAATAAACTTAAGAATTAAAAATACCTTCAAAGCAATGTCTAATAATCATAATGGTACATAAAAAACAGGTCATTTCTATCAATATAATTGAAGAAAAATGATGTAACCTGAAAATAGTTGTAAAGGTTAAAAAAAAGTTGGGTGAAAATCCAAAGTAAACTTTTTTTTTTTACGTTACATTTTTTTTTTTTTTTTTTTTTTTTTTTTTTTTTTTGTTTAAATAATTTTGAATGTATGAGGTAGCAAAGGTCAGAACCAAACTTTCAGTTTAACCCTGATTGTTACTTTAACTTTAATTTCATTTCACTATTATGTTTGAGTTTCGGATCTTTATTGAAGGTTGAAATGCTTCTTTCATTGAAAGAAAATGCACGAAATCATTTTTAAAAATTGTTATTTACAGTGTTGCATTTTTTCAAAGCCATGACTACAAGGAAATAAAAAGAATTCTTATAAAATTGTACGCAATTTAAATTTCTCCGTAGTTGCTTAAGTACAAAATTTGAATTAAAACAATTAAAAAAAAAACTTTGAACACTGACGAATAACCTATCTTTAAATATAAAGAATACTTATTCTTTAGGTGAAAGTTGGATAAAACTGGATCTTTATTAGGTTTTCTTTTATTTCCCCTATGAAACTCAAGAAATAAAATTATTTAAACTTTTATTCATATGATAAAATAGTCCTTTAGCTCCAAAAATAAAAACTGTTTAATATACAAAAATTATTTTGTAGGTTAAACTAATTATTTTTTGAAACTTGGTTTTATTTGGCATCTGGTATATATAGAAAAAAATAATTTTTTTACTGAAATAATTTTTTATATTACTTGCTTAAAAACTCCATTCTTATTTTATTTATTTGCATGCTGATTCTCTTGTTCACGACATTAGTTCATCACCACTTTTCTAATGCATTTTATTCTGATTTACCCATATAGACCACTGTGGTTTTTCTTCTTCTGTTTTCTATCTTTTTTTTTTCCTCTCGACTTCTGTGGTTTCTAGTTTTGGTTACTCTTCTTTATTTTTCCATTTTTGGTCGGCAACTTTATGTTTTATGTTTCAAATAACTTTTTTTCCTTCTCATTCACGGCTGGCAAGTCTTGAAAATTAGTGAAGAATTTCAGTATTAGTTTAACGAAAGAAATGCAGGATACGAGTTTAATCTAACTTTTCCTTATATGTAAAGTATTCTTTACATATTAAATTCTATTCCTTTCAAGTAAAATTATGGAGCTTGCAATATATTTAGTGTCAGTCCTCACTTTTGACCGAAGGGTCTAGGAGGGAGATAAGAAGAATTTTATTTATCTATTTTCTATACATTTCAAATTAAATTTTCTTACATACATTATTAGCTTAAACTAAAACTATTAAGAACAGTTTTTAAAGAAACTACAACTTAATAAAAAGTTAATATTCTGCAAAAAGGTCTGAATTTCAATAAAGATAAATAAGTAGAAATCAAAATATTAAAAAAAAATTCAGTGGTGAGATTCAAGCTTATTCATTAGCTGTAACCGTTACAAAAAATTTTCTTAAAAAGTTTTTCTATAAAATTTTAGTGACAGTCTCAAAAATATATTTAAGAAAATGTTTAAAATTCAGTAAAGCAATATAGACCTAGACCAGTGAAAACCTTTACGACTGGCTAAAAAAGATAAAAAAATAATATATTTGAATAATTTTTTTGAAAATTTAAGAATTTCCTTTTTAAAGTGTCCATCTTCAAATTATGTGAAGAAATCTTTTTTGTAAAAGAAAAAAAAAGCCAAAACCTTCTAACCGAATTAGTAAGTGACTGAAACATCATATACTTTCTTGTTCGAAAAAAGGCAATACTGGTTCGAACTGTCACATCCCTGAATTAAATAAAAAACTTTTAATAAATATAATTTAATTTTTCTTTATCTTATTATCTTTATGAGATTCTTTTCTGAGATCTTTTTTGAGATCATTTCTTAGACATTTATAACTTTATAACATATTTTAACTTAAAAAAAAAATGTTTCATGCTAAATTTATAATTATAAAAATGCTAAAATTTAAAATTAATAAAAAAGAAGTAAATTATAAAAATACTAACTATAATATTTTCCCCTTATTTTGACTTAAATTAATACAAAATAATGAAAAAAAGTATGAAAAATATGTTTAATAAAAATTCTGCATTAAGGGGTTAACATTTGGTAAAATCTGTTTTCAAACAAAGCGAAATATTTTTTTTTCTTTTACCTAGAACAACTAATTCAAGATGAATATGACTTACTTTCATAGTTTATACTAGTAGAAAACAGACTGATTATACGCATATCGTCGGGGAACTTTTCGTTTTAGAAATGGATTAAAATGGGCATTCAAAGGAAAGGAAATAGCTTGAAGTGCGTGTTTCAAAATAATGCGTCTTTATGTAACTAGGGGGCTCAACACTCTGTTTGCTTCGCATTCATCATTGTTTGTTTCCTTGAAAAATGTCGATCAAACAATAATTTTGATTATAAAATATGTAACTATTATAATTTATGCAAGCACATTTCATTAATATGTCAAATGTATCAAAATTAAAGTATACCTGGATTTGAAAAATAATCAACAGTACTTAAAAAGAAGGAGGAATGAGGAATACAGAATGTGCGACACAATAAGCAGTAATAATTGAGAAGAAACTTTACTTGTTAACAATATACAACCATGACCTTATATCCTATAACAGTATGCATTGGAAACAGTTTTTATCCTTCTTAGTTTTTGTATTTTTCAAAATTTTGATTTAAATAATAAGATTTATATATGCAAAATCTAATCTCCCTCATTTTTTTATTTATTTTTATAAAAAAAATAAGCAAATAAATCTCTCTCTATATATAGAGATATAAGAATTTTTAAAAATTAATTGTTTAAAGAATATAAAATGCTAAAAAGCACTTAAAATTGCAATATCTTTCGAACAAATTAGAATTTAGAGAAAATATCTCGTTAATTTTGCAATTAAAAATGGACCTTTCAGCACGTCAAAATTCATTTCAGCTGGCAGTAGATTGGTCAAGATGTTTCTTCTATACATTTAACAGTTTATAATTTTCCAATTATAATAATAATCGTATAATAATAATTAGTTTATAATAAACGTATCGTAAAATTTTTTATTTCATTTTTTTTTACATACTATCATATATTTAAATTTTCTTAGTCTCATAGTTTTTGCCCGCCAAAGTACAAAGAAATGCAAAGAAAAAAAAATTGCCCAAAAAAAGCATTTAAAATTGTTATAACTTTGGAACAAATTAGAACTTCGGAAAAAAAATGTGTAAAGTTCATAAACAAAAATGGACCTTTTAGCATGTCAAATTTCAACTCTGTAATTGCGTTCTCGTAGCCGGCAGAGTGGCTAGTACGGTACTTTTTTCTACAAGTTTAATAGTAAATGTTTCTCGAACTAATTATAGAATTATTTTTATTATTTCATTATAATAAAAATAACAGTTTTCTATACACCTCTGCAATTATAAGTTTCTATGTTTAAGTAGTTTTTTCACAGCTAACCAATAGCATTAAGTTGAAAACCCAAAACAGCGGCGATCTTTACGATTTTTAAATAAGGGGAGAAACATTGAATCAAAATTTTTAATTACTCTGAAAATTCACTTGGATTTTATTTTTTTAACCACTACACCATGAATAATCATTATTCACTAGTAAAGTCTATTAAAATACAATAAACATAGCTTCAAATGCAATATCCATTTTATTACATAGCTATTGCCTTTTCCTTGAACATGCATTTTGAATTATATCCATTATCCTCTTTCATCTAAAATGTGATCCGTATTTTAAATGCATCTATCAAACTATCCATAATTTCTTCAATACGTTATACCCGCGGGCCGGGATAGCCTGGTCGGTAGGGCGCTGGGTCCATATCCAAGAGGTCGTGGGTTCGATACTCGCCGGCCGAAGACTCCCCGTGTAGTAAATGGTGACTGATGCACGTTAAATCTGTCGAGTCTCAAAGTCCTCCATGTTCCCATAACAAATCAAAACCTCTGGGGGTACTGATCCAGGAGTTTCCTTGTCTTCTGGATTGGTTTAAAATTACAACTACAGAGTTGAGCATTAGGCTACGGAGTTGAACGTTAGTAGTCGTAAACCCATGAAATTGGGTCGGCTGTTCAACGACGGTTATAAAATAAAATAAAATACGTTATATCCAAAATAAAATTAAAAAAAATACCTACGAGATGTACAATTAAAGCAGCGAAAACAGGAAACAATAGTTTATTTTTCACATTTTTATGTTTGAAACAAACCATTATCAATCAGTTTTAAAAATACTAAAGTATTGCTGTTTCTCGATCGCTAAAAATTTTCATATTTTTTCCGATTCTATAATACATCATCTCTCTAACAAAACCAGTTTTGTTCCTTTTTAATTTAAAATGCCATTAATCCTTATATTTATAGCTTCCAAAGAAGCCAATTCTGTAGTCATGAAAACACGTAGAACCCCATTGTTCAAAACCACTAAAATAAACTTGTTGACCAATGGTCCTCCACTCAAGAGGGTGACCCCTTTTTCTCTCTTTTTCATTCCATTTTAGAAAGAAAGTAGTGAGTTTTACTTTTGACTGGTTATGAACTTTATCATCTTGACATCGTTTGAGTTAACCTTTTTGCACACCTGTTTCCAATCACGCACCGCTATGTATTGGAAATTAATTTATGGTGGGAAGAAAAAGAGAATTTTTTGACCGTAAATCAAGTGGGAAAAGAAAGATTTGTTTTAAAACATGATATATTACGTTATTAAAATTATGAATTTTTGCAATAACAAACGGATATATTGCAAAACTTTCAAATGTCGTGTATTTTTCTTTTTCTATTCAGTCGGAATTACTAATCTTAAAAAAGTAAATAAATAAAAAACCTTGTTTATTTTCTTGTTTTTTTTTTTTTTTTTTTTTTTTTTTTTTTTTTTTTTTTAATATTTAATATTAACTTTACCTTGTTTAACTTCTAATTATTTTTTTTTGTTGGTCTGAGAGAATTCACTACATTCTACATTTACGGATCTAACTACGGTCTAAAGCACTATAACTCAAGGTGCTGGTTACTTCTTACCGTAAAATCCATTTTTACCGGAACGTGTTACGGGACAAAAAATATCTGATATTCCGTAATTTTTTCAGTAATAATTTCCTTAAAATCACTGAATCACTCTAATTATATAAATATTACTGTAAAAATTACAGTATACTATTTTAAGGTAAAAATGAATTATACGGTAAAATGTCTTTTATGGATGATGCATCCAAAGAGTTGCTATTTTATAACGAAATTTAATCCGGAATTTTCTACATTGTGTAAATAGTATTCAAAAATCGATTAAGTTATATAACTGTAATAATGATAATAATGTAATATAATGACATAAATATAATAAGGATATAATGAATATGATATATTGACATAAAGCTATATTATATAACTGTAATAATGATATAACTGTGAGCACTAAGCTAACGGCCTGTAAATTAGATTTAATTGAAAATATGCTGTTAATACATTTGTCAAACTTAAAGTCATTGCTATTCTCTAGTTGTTTTTCTGAAATTTTAATGAAATCAAATGCACGAGTGGTGGTCAATAGATCACTCGCCCCCTTCGTTGGACATATGGTTCTGTTTGTTATGAGACTATCGGGCAACGAGTTTAATGTCCTAGTACACCCTGATCGGGTGGGGCTAGAAAGCTATATATTAAATATTCAATTTGAAATTAAGTAAAAATTGCAGGAATTTACATTAATTAGGGACTTATATTAATTATTTATTGGGTATTTACTTTAATTCAATTATTAAAATAATTGAGTAAGATATTTTTTTTTTTTTTTTCATCTGGTATATGATGTGTTACTATGTTGGATACGCCTTTCTTAAATTTCTGGAATGTTTTTTAGAAAAGTATGGGACATTCAAATAAGTAATGGAAAAATCCGAAAAAGGTTTCTAAATCTCTAAAATGTTTTGAAAGTAATATATTGAGATGAAAGTAGAAGAGGTTGCGTGGTTGAAAAGATAAGACGCAGAGATAGTCGATCCCGAGTGAAATTAAAAAAGCCATGATAAGACATGGCTTTTTTAATTTTGTATGTTTTTTTCGCAAGGTAAATGCCTTATTTTTATAACCCATTTTAAAAATTTCTCTCGAATAAAAGTATTACGAAGTAAATAATTTCATTTGGCTGCATTTTAATGTAAACCGGAAACATTGATGAGGACGGGATTAATTTTTTCTACAAACGGCGATTTTTAAAAACAAATGCCGAGCAATCAAAAACAAAACAAAAATCTTTGAACAAAAAAAATTCATGGGCATTATTTCTAATAATTCAACTTCAGTTATTGATGTAAGAATCTCTCCCACCCACGTTAGCAATCATATTGATATACAATGATTATAGAAAAGAGAAATTTTAGTTTCATTAGTTTTATTTTAAATTAAAGCATAGCGAAAAAAAAAAGAAATGAAAAAGCATCAAAAAAAAGTAGTCGGCATTTTTCATGGATAGTGTAACAAAAAATAAATATTTAATTCCTTTTAAATTTTTGCTCAACAATGCACAAAACGTCCTAATTTTTCTTTATGAATTGACTAACTTGAGAATCATAATAATTTAAAATTAAGGCTTTTACTCAAAGCTTATATATATGGGTGATTCTCACGAAATATGACAATTCACTGTCTCTTGCTCCAAGATCTAATACTATAATACTAAAAGAACTTTTTAAAAAATAAATTAATAAATAGCATTGCTGTTAGCATTTTAAAATGACTTTGCACTAGCATTGACTGTTTTGTATAGTTAAAAAATTTAATTGAACTTCAAAATTTCATGTTTCTGGCTTGTCCCAAACAATGTTTCCAATAATAACTAGCTTCAAAAGTTTCCATAAATTTTTCAATTTCTAATATTTTTTGATCTCAACCGGTGTAAGCGTTTCTAGAATATACGCAGAGGGTATTACTTACAAAAACTTCGTTTAAAATAATTTTTTCTATCAATAATTTGTTTGTCCCAAGAAAATCTGTCATTTTGTTGGCTACTTTTATTCAGTGGTTTATAACCGAAATAAATAGAGTCAGCAATCAATATCTTATGTTAATAGATTGATTAGATACCCTCCTATATGAATATGTCTTGTTGCATGAATAAATAACCAGTTTTCTGTTTCAAAATCTATTTCAAAAAATTTTTCAAGGCGAGAAGGTTTTTGTGTTGTCATTTTTCTGGCTTCTTGAAATCCTTAATAACATAAACTACATAGATAAACATAACATAAACTAACATAAACATAACATAACACAAATAACATAAACTACATCTGAGTTATTTTAAGAAATCTGCATCTGAGTTATTTGTTTTCAGCAGAATATAAACGTCTTAGGCCAAAATACGAAATTAAAATAAAGTTATATGCTATAAAATGGCGAATTTGTCATTATCCTGGCTGTCATTTTCCTGGCTTATGAATGCCAGGACATTGAAGTGTTACCAGAAATTTTTTTTAACTGCTAATACTGTAAGAAGAGAGAGCAAATATTAACCTAATATCAAGTTTATGCATAAATGTAATATGCTTGGATGAAATAAAAGTTATTTATTTATTTAATGATTGATTATTAGACACAATTTTATTCTGTACATATCAGCAACAAAAATCTTTTTGTTTCTTTCTACAGTGGATAAAAAGAATTAGTTTAAGCAATTTATGATCCATCTAACATAAAGGTTTAAGTTGCGTTACTTACTATTAACTTAAAATGACTGTTTTTTAAACTTCTAAGCTAATATGTCATTCTCCTGGCATTCAATATTTGGTGAATTTCTATTTTATTTTTTTTTCCCCAAGCAAATGTCAATAAACTACACTGTTTTCTGTAAGATATTAATAAGTGTAACTAAAAAAGTATTCAAAAAACATTTTTGAATATTTTGGTTCGAATAGTCATGTTTAAAAAGAATCACCCATATATATATATATATATATATATATATATATATATATATATATATATATATATATAGAGAGAGAGAGAGAGAGAGAGAGAGAGAGAGAGAGAGACAGAGGAAGCTGTAAACCCTTGGACGCAAAATGTTTATTTAGCATAGTTTCCATGCTTTTTTCATTATTTTGTATTAATTTAGGAAAAAAAAGTAAAAAATATTACATTTAACATTTTAATAATAGGTGAAATACAGCATGAAACACCGGTGTGGTTTTCTGTGTAAAAGGTAAAATTTTCCAAACCCGGCTAACTTTCAAACAATAATTTTTCCAATTCGCTATTATGTAGATCTAAGAGAAACAGTTATCATCTCTGAAATTTCTTTAATTTAAAAAATAAATTATTTATACATTTTTGAACATGAATGAAAAGAAATTCTAACTACTGTTGTTGTTGCCGTATGCCGTAAGGACATAGGGAGTGCGCGTCTTATTGTTTCCTAGTGGCGCCATCTATGTCCGGGATTCGACTTTCGCCACACACATACGTTATAGCCCGTATATAAGGCATACCCTTTCATGCATTCATTCTTTTATCCACTGATCGTAATTTTGACTTGAACGAGAGAACGATCAATTCCGATTCAGTACTTCCAGAGGTATGATTTGTTATCGGAACATGGAGGACTTTGTGACCTGACTGATTTAACGTACACCAGTCACCATTTACTTCACGGGGAGTCTTTGTTCGGCATGTATTGAACTCACGCCCATTTGGACATAGGCCCAATGGCCTAACAACCAGAGCCATCCCGACCCATTCCAACTACTTCCTTTGGTTTTTAAATTCCAGTACAAACATAATTTCAATAATCTTACTCATTTTTTTAGTAATGTACTGTATTTCAGTAATTAATAATGAACTGTATTCTAAAATTACAAAATAGCAAAATCACCACCTTTTGTTCCTTACATATAAGAAAAATATATGTAAGTTTCAACGCTATTTAATATGCAAAATTTTAATTAAAATGTTCGTAAACTCCTATTAGAATTGAATACCTCTCACGAAACCATTAGTAATGTAGTTCAAAAATTATATTTTTAATAAAACATTATTTCGTATTTTTCTTTTGGATAAATTAGCCTTTTTTCCCCACACTTATTTGTAATTTTTTTTGAGAATATATGCTATTTTTTTTTAGAATGCCGTTTTGCATGTAAAATTCTGAATAAATATACTAAGTTTACGTCATTCTGAGCTCAGAGTGACGTAGAATCACTAAGTGCGTTCATTAAACTATTGTCTAATTCCACAGAAATTCTAAAACTTATATCCTAATTTCAGTGATAAATTTCTTAAAAATGTTGGAACATATCTAAAATTTCTAGCATATATTATATATTTTGCGTTATTTTTAAAAATACTTTCATGAAATTATTATCAATGTTTCTATCTAATCTAAAATGGTTAGTTCCAAATAATAAATCCTAAATTTTTAATCATAATTCATAATTATAGCTTATACTACGAAATTCTTCAGTAAGTTCTTGTTACAATTCTGTTAATTACATAATCTGTAATAGTTTTAATCTTGCAGAAGGAAAACAGTTTTGAAAAGTATTTATTCTATTTTCATGAAGCTGCAAAAATTAAAGTAAATAAGACTCGGCAACATTAACAATTAAAAATTTATTTTACAAAATCATCAGTAAAAATTCAATTCATACAAAGAATATTATCAAATACTTAGAACAACTCAACATAAAACTAAGAGAATAGATCACACATAGAACCAACTTATTCTAGAATAAATGGCGAAACTTTGCCATGAAAGACGTAAAATATGAATTTTTCTATGAAAAACTTTAAATTCTGTGCTCACCTAATTGAAGTCTGTATGGCTGTGGTATTTCACAGCATATTAATTTTTTTTTCTTTAAACTGTTCTTAAATTTTGAACACACGTAATTGAAATATGTATATCTGAAAGATTTCTCAGCGTCGCAAAATAGTTTTTCCTTGCTCTGTTTTTTTAATTTAGAATACACTTAATTGAAATATGTATATCTGAAATATTTTATAGCTCAGTAAAATAGATTTTTTTTTGCACCGTTATAAAATTTTGGAACACACTTATGTGAAATATGTAAACCTAAAAAAATAATACAGCTGAACAAAATAGTTTTTCTTTGAACTATTATTAAATTCTGAAAGTACTTAAATATATATGTAGATTCATATCATAATTGATTTAAAAGATTTACAGCCTAGTAAAATAGTTTTTGCTTTTTAATCGTTATTAAATCTTGAACTTGATTAAATTATGAATATCTGAAAGATTTTATAGCTTTACAAAATAGTTTTTCTTTGAACTGTTATTAAATTTTGAAAGCACTTAATTGAAATATGTTTATCTGAAAAATATTTTTGTCTGGTAAATAATTTTCCCTTGAATTACTAACTATTGAATTTTGAACTCAGTTAATCGAAATGTGTATATTTGAAAGATTTAGCAACTTATAAATTGTTATTTAATTTTGAACACACTTAATTGAAATATGTATATCTGAATGTTTTCACAACATTGTAAATTTTATTTTCTTTGAACCGCAATTAAATTTTACCCTCACATAATTAAAATTTGCAAATAGTTTTTCGCATCATTATAAGTAATTTTAACCATTTTTTAGTTTTGAAAACGCATAATTGAAGTATGTATAGCTAAATTATCTTACACAATAGAGAAATTTCTTTTTTTTTTTCAACTGTTTTTAAAATTTGACCAGCGATTAATTTTAGTATGTATAGCTGAAATATTTCCCAGCACTGTAAAAGAGTTTTCAACCATTTCTTTAAAATTTTGAATGCACTTAAGTGCAGTATGTAACCCATAAAGTATTTCAAAGCATAAAAAAAATTAAAGAAGTTTAAATAGTGCTTTTGTAAGCTGTAAAAATCAAACGATATTGTACTTATAACTGTAGGTTTATAGTCCATAAATTATTTTCAAGAGATTAAAAGCTGTTCAATAGAAAATATTTTTTTAAGGATTATGAACAACTCCACCCTGTTATTCATTTCCACAAATTCGGTTGAAACAATAAAAGATCGCTATTACTTCTAACAGAAAACGATTTCTCTGAGAAACGATTAAGTAAGCATAATCAGAACACTTTATTCCATGATAGCCTCCAGAAACAATTACGATGTATTTAAGTCTACTAAAGGGTTTTTATGGTGATAAATCACATTTTTTAAGTATATTTTTATTTTTACTCATTATCATTGTTTTATTCTACTTAAAGCGTCATTTATATCCCTAAATGCTATCTGAAATGTTAACGCCTTTAAAATTTAATCTGTTTTAAATGCAAACCTTAACCCTAAAAAATTACAATAGCCCGATTTTTATTATTTTTAATAAATAATAGTATATTGCACCGCGATAGGCTTTTCAATTTTTTTCCAAGAAATTTTAATATTGAAAAATAATATGGCTTAATTATATTTCAATTTTTGTGAATTTATTAATTTAGTAATTGTTATATTGTATAAATTTCGCAACAATGTCTAACATAGTATAATCTTTTAAAAGAGAATTTTAGTTTAGTTGGGGATTTATTTTGTGTTTAGTATTCAAAATGATATTTTATTTTAAATAATTTAATCTATTAAAGTGAAAAAATGCGAATATTATTTAAACTTTTAAATAAATATTTTACTTAAAACTTTAATTATTAAAAATTAGTATTATATTAAATATAGTTGGGACAATAAATAATAATATTGGGATTAGGATTACACTTTAATAAATTTTTAAATTTGAGAACATAAATTATTTTGAATTTCAAAAATTATTTTTAGTTTTAGTTAAAAATTACTATATTAATTTGAATTTTTAATCTTGAAGAATTTAGTATTTTTTATTTTTAAATAATTTCACTTTGTAATCTAAGTCTTTTTCAGGCATTTGAAACTGAGTTATTTTTGGAAAAAAATGCTGAAAATATTAAAAAATTAATCCTGAACAAAACATTCATCAAAGTTTTTGGTTTATTGTGCTTTGTGTTTTATGCTAGAATGATTAGCTCTATTTAAATAAAATTATTTGGAGATCTTTTAAATTTCTAAATAAATGTTTGAATATATTATATTATGAAATACTTGAACTAAAGCTCTTTTAAATTCACAACCCTTCCTTTTTTTAAAAAAAAAAATTTAAAAATATTAAACAAAGTGCGTTTCGTAGTAACAAGCATTAATCATATTTTTAGAGTCCTTGTAAAAAATGATTAAGAAAACATGCACATTAGAGGTTTCAAATTAAAATATCGACGAAAAAGCAAAAAGGTCATCTGAGGAACCACTATAGTGGAAGTTCAGAATGACGTGATTAATATCCTCAAAACTTGTTTGAGTGCCGGAAGAAACTGCGGCAATACGGTTATAAACAACTCCATGTTTTATCTAGCAATCAAACTGGTTTTAATGTCGTTAATCTGACCTTACTCAATCGTGATACGGCATATTTCAAAATTATTCTTGCTTTTTCCTCTCTTCATTAATTTAGGACCTCTAACATATATATTTTTTTATTAATTTTTGGCAAGAATTCTAAAATTATTTAGTTAGAATGGTAATTACAAATCAACCTGCATATGTTAAACAAGAATATCAAATTAAATTACTATTTAAAGAAAAAGCTTTTTTCTCAATTAATCTTATATGGGTCTCAAATAAACAAAAGGCGAAAGTTTATCAGAATATTTACACGAATTTAAAGATTGTAATTGAATTTTCAGTTACGAAAGCAGGTTGTGTTTTTTAATACATTTTCAATTTCAAAAGTAAAAAGTATCTTATCGATTCTTTTTAAATTTCATATAATGTTCATTATCTTTTGCAGTTTGGCAACCTTAATTCTAATTACAAATATCCCAAATGACTTTCGATTTCAACCGTATTGTTTCGTGATATGACTAATATTTACATCGACTGAAACGTTTTTTCAACGCTTCGACAACACTAGCTAACACTCTATATGAGGAACATAACCGAGTAAGAGTGTCCTTTATACAGAGGTTGGCCATTTTGGCAAAAACAATGCAGTTTAAAAAAAATGTTTTCCGAATATTGAGTTTTATGTACATCACAGTTCTTTGATTCACAGATCGTTTGCAGTTTTATGATTATCGTTTGATTTTCCTTTGTTCTATGTCATTTTTCCTTATTGGATCTACTCTGCAAGAACAACCAGCTGGGAACTTGAATAGAGCCACTACTGGACTACGGTTCGGGTCATGTGGATAAACAGCAAGCAACCTGTGAAGACTGTATCTTTGTTGGCAAGTAGAATCGTAATATGGTGATATAAAAGAACAAGGTTCGTTTGGTCTCCTAGGGAAAGAAAAAGATATCATTTGTAAGTTTATGGTTGGCAACAAGATATACAATTCGTTAAATGAAATCTTGAGGTTAAAATATTTGATGATAAGCCTGTTAAATCAAGCGAAAGAAATGTAAAATGGTAAAAAGTACGACGACTTCTAAACAAAATCAAGTAGTATTTCAAATTTTGACAAAATTAAAATATATATTTAAAGTTTTAATTTGCAGATTTAAATACATAATATTTTATGTATATATTTTGAAATTTGAAAGTAAGCAAGAATTAAGTACCGTTTTGGATAACTCGCTACATTTATTTCTATATACTGAGGTGGGTGTAGTTGCCTAAATACGCCTCAGTATAATCTTATATATTCAGTATCAATAACCATATTCACTACTACAACAATAGAGCACAGCGAGTATTTCTGGAAGATGAATAATCTCGTCCGTCGTGATGAGAGAGTTAAAAGTCGTGATATTGTTCATCATTATTAAATATTGAATAATTAAAAAATTTATCGAATATTTGAAATAGTTTTTTTATTATTATTTAACTCTTTCTGGGAGAAAAAAATTAAATCGAAGTTTTAGTCAAGATGAACCATAAGAAATAAGGTCATCTTATTCACGTCTAAAATGAAATGGACATCTTTAACTTTTACATTTATCAATAATTAAAGTCCGCGTTGTGTAAGCGATAAAAAATATCTCATAATTTTTTGTGGTTTATATTATTGTCAAAATTAAGGGCAGCTGTCTTTAGCACACCAATCCTAAAAGGGTTAAGGACCGTTCCAGATTTTTAAAAACATTTTTTAGTAAACCAATTTTTCACAACTCAAGTGGTCATAACTGTTTTCGGGCCCTTTTATGCCACACGGAGAAAAAAAAACCTTGTAAAATTACCGTTCTGTATGATCATGAAATTTTTTGTAAAGGAACCATGATTTTGTTATCGAAAATCAAAATATACAGTATTTAAAACATTTATTTGCAAAATTTTCCTTTCATATGATAACGTTTCATCGGAATTTCTGGTTTTCAAAATTATAATTCTCAGCACCGCACATTAAGTAAAAAATATTAAACTGAAAAGTAAATTTAACCGAATAAAATGTTTTTATACCATGCTCTAAAATTTCATGATAAATAAACGAGATTTTCCCACATTTACTAAATTTTATTGTTACATATTAACCCACTGACGGTTCTGCACGTAGAAAGTCGTATTTTAACCTGCAGTCTTCACTGCATAGCAAAACCGGTTTTCCAATGTTAATAGATAGGGGAACTGTGTGTAGGGGAGAAACTTTCTCCCAATTTCGCCCATTTCCTTAACCGCCAGTAAACTGTTAATTTATTACAAAAATCATTACCAAAGCTCCTTGGTAAGAATTACCGACCTTTTTGTTGTTTTCATAAAGCTAGAAACATGATCAATTTTACCATATTTAACCAGTTTTGACCATCCCTTTTTTTTCAGTGTACTTTAAAAAAATACAATTGTTTTTAGAAATTAAATTTACGTTTATAAGACGTTTTTTTTATGTAATTCGTAATTCTTTGTGTTATTTTAATATATGTCGCATTGGAATGCTTGAATAGTTCCATCTCAACTGCGAATTATACAACGCAACAATGCTTTAGTGTCTAAAATTTTATAAAAAGAAAAATGTCACTTACGAGCAACTTTCTGTTCGAACTTTCTGTGGGAAGAGGTCAGTGTTGATGATTACCATCCAGTCTCCAGTTACACTCTCCTGTGCCCAGCCTGGCCTCATTATATTGGCTTGTGTCTCGCAAGCGAAGCTACCACGAGCAGCTGCACTGTCACCATATTGGTTCTTGAAAAGTTCAGGATCTCCGACGGTTTGCAATTCTTCGTACATAATTCTTACTTTCGTCATACTCTTGTCCACCACGCGATTTACAAAGTCTCTGAAAGAAAAGAAACAATTTGACATTCTTTTCAAGATAATTGACATTTCAAAGTGCATTTTACAAAGTTAAAGAAGCCACTGTTTTAAAATTTGGTATCTCATACACTATTCGACGATTTCGTTCAAATTTCGTATCTTATTGACATTTAAATTTGCAATATTAAAAATGATGTAAAAATTTGTCTATCAAATTTGTATGTTTGTCAATTTAAAAAAATTTCGAACAATATTTAACAAAATATTAAAAAAAAATAAATAATTATTCAAATTATTTTTTTGTGCGGAGTTATCTTTCGGTAAATGAGTTTTATAATTGTGTGCAAAATTTTTTCGATTTGATAAAATGTTCATAAGGTATGGTAAAATAAGAACGAGGTAAATAGGAACATTCGTGTTGTAAAAATAATTAATGACTGCTAATTTTTGACTGCTCTCTTGACAAAATTATTGGGACCATATTTATCAGATCCCCCCCCCCACCTTTCCTTGAAGGTTAAGAATCAGAATCCGTTGAAAAAAATGGTATATTTATACAGAAAAAGTATGTTTTTGTTTTGGATGTCGTAATTTAAAGTATTGTTTGTATTAATTAATTAGCAAATTTAAAGTGAAAATCTCGAACCATTAAAATTGAGTCTCAGTACATAGACATAGTACAGTACATAGAGTCTCAGTACATAGAGTCTCAGTACAGTACATAGAGTCTCAGTACATCCTGCAGTACATAGATAAAAATGGTATCTAATTTCAAAATTTTAAACCAATTCTTAACATGAAATATCACTAGGATAAAATCTCGTGCCGATTATATATAGCTTTCGAGAAGTAGAAACTACGACATTTAGTATACTTTTTTATTGGTATTATTTTTCTCTCACGTGACGAATCTATGCAAGAATTCATCTGATTTGTAGAAATTCCGATTTATTTCCCTTTGAACTTTTATTTTCCCTCTAACTTCAGCACTATTTGAAACAAAAGTTAAGAATTGTGTGAGAGAGTTGTTAAATCAACAATTTTTTTACAGTCTAGTATAAGAATTCAGAAAATATTACATTATTTCTAAATAACTTTACAAAACATCCGTATTCTATATATAAAGATTCGTCTGTCGCCCTTTTCTGTGGCAATTTTCTATTGTAAATTTTTCTACTAATGCCCAAGTCCTTTTTTCTTTTTTTTTTCCTACGGTAATTTTATATCAAAACAAGAGGTCTTCAAAAGTATTTAAATATTTTTTCCTAATTATAATTCAAATTTATTTCAGAATCCATATTTTTTTCCTATTCTAATTATATTTATTTAGTTAAACTTTTGGTTATTATGCATTATTATTACTTTGGTGAATATACATTATTATTACTGAAAAATTACGAAATTGCAATGCACGTGTTTATTTTAAAAACAGGACACTTAGAACGGTTTGGTGATTATTTTACTTTGTAGCATAGCTGTGTTTCTTAAATATATATATAAAAAAAGGAAGATGCTTTTCATTACTTACGCTGGATAGTCATCTGTAAGTATGCAAAAGTTTCTGCCACTTAGTGCACATGGTGGCATGGATCCATCGGGTTGTGGTCGATCAGGTCTGGGAACTATAACTGGTGGGCCTTCAGACACACAATCCTCATCACCAGTTCCACCAGTAGGGGGTCTTCCAGGTCTGGATGTAGGTGGTGGTGGCCGAATTGGAGGTCTCACAGGTGGTTGTGTTGGTGGCCTTATTGGTGGCTGTGTTGGAGGAGGCCTGACTGGTGGCGGCCTTGTTGGTGGTGGCCTGGCAGGAGGTTGTGTCGGAGGCCTAACAGGTGGTTGTATCGGTGGAGGTCTAACCGGTGGTTGAGTTGGTGGTGGTCTAACTGGTGGAGGTGGTCTAGTTACCGGTGGTGGTGGGGGTGGTCTAAGTGGTGGTCTTGTAGGTGGGGGTCTTACTGGTGGTGGTGGTCTAGTAACCGGTGGTGGTGGAGGTGGAGGTGGTCTAAGTGGTGGTCTTGTAGGTGGGGGTCTTACTGGTGGTGGTGGTCTAGTTACTGGTGGAGGAGGTGGTGGTGGTCTTACCGGTGGTTGTGTTGGAGGCGGTCTAACTGGAGGAGGGGGTCTAGTTACTGGAGGTGGTGGAGGTGGGGGTGGTCTCAATGGAGGCCTGGTTGGGGGAGGCCTAACAGGAGGAGGAGGTCGAGTCACAGGTGGTGGTGGAGGAGGAGGTCTTACCTAAAAAATGTAACCATGTTTGAGTTTCTTTAACGTAACGATACATAAAATAGGAAATTATAGAAAAAACTGAAGAGATATTTTGCTCGTACACTCCTTTCTGTGACATTTTACATTTAAATACTACACTAAAATGATTTTTATTCTAAATTTTCTCACTCAGTGAATCGAAATAGCCTCTCGAGTGCACCGAGAAAAACTTAAAAGCCTCGAACTGAAACATAACATATTTTCAAAATGCAAGTGTATCAAAATATGTTAAATAATATTATCAATTATTCGAACACTAAGGAAAATGTAACTAATATAATGCACGTTATTTGTTAAAGAAATTTAAAAATGTCTCGATATTAAACCAAGAAAACTGTTCTGTATTTATCTTCGTTGTTTTTATCTTAATGATAATAAGATTTCCATTCATAAATAAAGTATACGAGTCCAATTCAAAACGAAGACAAAAAAAAAACTTTCTTCAACCCTTTCATCCAAACATAGAATAATTTGAACAATAAAAACCCTGAGCTGCCATCTCTATATTCCTAAAAATATCCCATGTTTTTAGGTCTTTTAGTGGATTTAAATGTCATGGCAGTCTGGCCTCTCTATTAACTGCAATAGTAGTGCAATTTTTTACACGGAAACTAGCGTCAGCTGGCATATATTCAAAAGTTACGGTTTAAAAACTTACGGTTAAAGCACGTCTTGACTTCCTAATCTTAATTAGTTAAAATGTGTAAGTGATATTCGAACATTTTGAGAAATAACCAACTGTTTCGTGAAATGTAGCTCGTGTTTTAAGCACACATCATACAAATTAAGATCAAGTGGTTCACGAAGTAAACAACCCATTGCACAGTGGGCCAGAAAACTATGATCTTTGGCCAAAAGTCAAAATTAAATTTTCAACTAAAATATATGTAGGCAGTTTTAATATCGCCCAAATTAAGTATTCATAATCATTCCAAACATTATAATTTACTTTTTGAACCGACGAGAGTACAATGTAGTGAAAAATATAATTTAAAAAAAATTTGTTTTCTAATGTAACTTTTAAATTTATATTTCAGAAATATATATATAGTAATTTCACCTTACTGTTGCATTTTTATCAGAGTAATTAGTCTGAAATTATAGTACAATTTTTCAATTTGTTGAATTAGTTAATGCTCTAGAAAAACTTATAGTTTATATCATCATTTGACATTTTACAATGTTTGACTCACTTTCGAAACTTATCTCCAAAAAGTTCCACAAGGTAATTAGCTAAACTTTTTTTTGTTGTCTTCTTTGATGTTTCTTCTTTCGAAAAATATATGAAAAACTAAACTACTAAATATATGAAAAAACAAAAATTATGTTTTTTTTTTCATGTTTTCGCGTTATTTCGTAATTAATTCGCGCTATTTTATAATATTATTTCGGAAATATAATTTGCTTTTCCTTTTTAATATAAAATTACGAAAATTATTATATTTTCATTGCTATATTTAATTATTTAAACGTACTATATTATTTTTTTTTTTTTTTTGCTCGCCATAAGCCGCCATATTTTTTTTTTTTTTTTTTTGGAATTTTTAGTGTATTTCAAAATTTCAACTATGAATTCAATTTACCTGGACATGAAAACCCCCAAATTTTGAAACAAATTTTATCGAAATACTAATTTGGGCCACGAAACCTTGGATGCTGGCCCACAGTGCACTGACGCGTTCTTGTATCTTTTTCAGTGATCTTGATGATTATTTTCTATATACATCATTCCAATATAGAAGTTCAGTAGCGTAGCACGATGTTCTTAATACATTAAATCTAAGTCGCTATTGCTGCTATTAGAATACAAAACAAAGTCTTGTATGAAATAATACATTTTAAAGAGTAAAATAAATTGACCTGGTGCTCAACCATTAATCTAAAAACCAATCATATAATGTCAAAAGCATTTTATCACAATAATAAATAAAATTTTTCTTTTATCATGTTAAATAATAACTTCGTAATCTCGTAATAGCAAAAATTAATAACTTCGATAATTTCGACTAAAAAATGTTTAACATTACCGGCGGTTTCGTTGGTGGAGGCCTTACTGGTGGGGGTGGAGGAGGTGGAGGTGGTCTAACTGGTGGTTGTATTGGTGGAGGTCTGACTGGTGGAGGTGGTCTTGTAACTGGTGGAGGTCTAACGGGTGGTGGTCTGACGGGTGGTGGTGGTGGTGGTGGAGGAGGTCTAACTGGAGGTGGAGGCGGTGGTGGACGTACTGGGGGTGGTGGAGGCGTCGGCCTTGTCACCGGTGGTGGAGGCTGCTTGCCAGGTGGTCTTACTGGTGGTGGTGGTTGTTTGCCTGCGTAAATGTGTATAATGATTATCATTATTCTCCTTTTTTTAATAAAAAAAGGAGAGAGTGAGTTACGAACAAAAATACATCCGAAAATAAATAAAAAAATATTTTTAGCACCTTTATATTCTGTTACATTATTATTTTTTGTTTCATTCCTTGTTACAATGACCTTGTAACAATGATTTTAATAATTATTTCATACATTATTTGGAGTCAGTGAAACGAACCAAATGATTATATTTCATTGATGCGATTACACCCTATTAATCCATTTAGAAACGAATTAGAATCCTTATTTAAATTAATTATTAGCCTGATCACCAAGTCAATTTAATCCTGTCAAAAAAAAGAATGAGTTGAATAACGTCCTTTTATTTATCTAAAGAAACTAGAATCTGTTGATTATAATTTGATTGATACTCTAAACTTTATTGATCCATTTGAAACTGATTTTAAAAATTTAATTTAATCAAATAATTTGCCTGCTAAATTACATTAGTTTTAGTCAGAGAAACGAATCAGATAATACACTATTACAGTTTGTTTTGAGAACACGGATTTGAACCATTTTGTTAGAATCCGTTAAACGTATGAGATAATTATTGAGGTAATTATGTCACTGGCTAGAATAAAATATTTTGATCGTTTTTAAATATGCTTTATATCAGATAATTTGGATCACTCATTCAACTAAATTTGTATAAATCCATTGGCCTGAAAAGATTCTATGATTCGGATCTAATTATTAAAAGATTCTATAAAATATATTTAATTATTAATTCAAATTATTAAAGTGTATTGTTTGGTTTTAAGAAATCATTTCAAATACATGCGTTGCATAACGAAGTACTAAACTGATGAAAATTAGTGATTAGGTTAAATTATCTGCAAAAACAACAAAACAAATGAAGGAAATATCTGCAATAAAGAAAAATCTACAATAAAGAAAATCAATTAAATTCATTTTGTTAAAATTAGAATCAATTTTAATTTTGAAAATGCTTAAATTATTAAAAGTTATGAAATAACTGCTGTGTTGAATTTTATTACCTGGTGGTCTTGTAGGTGGAGGTGGTGGTCTCAAAGGTGGTTGGGTTGGCGGAGGTGGAGGAGGTGGTCTGACAGGCCTTTGTGTTGGTGGAGGAGGAGGAGGGGGTCTGACTGGTCTTTGCGTAGGTGGTGGTGGTGGAGGAGGTGGTCTGACTGGTCTTTGTGTGGGTGGTGGTGGGGGAGGGGGTCTGACAGGTCTTTGAGTTGGTGGGGGTGGTGGTCGGACAGGTCTTTGAGTAGGTGGGGGAGGTGGTCTTACAGGCCTTTGAGTGGGTGGTGGTGGGGGTGGGGGAGGTGGTCTGACAGGCCTTTGAGTTGGTGGGGGAGGTGGTCGAACAGGTCTTTGAGTAGGTGGGGGCGGGGGAGGAGGTCTGACAGGCCTTTGAGTAGGTGGGGGTGGGGGAGGCGGTCTGACAGGTCTTTGCGTTGGTGGAGGTGGGGGAGGTGGTCTGACTGGCCTTTGAGTAGGCGGCGGTGGGGGAGGTGGCCTAACAGGCCTTTGCGTTGGTGGGGGTGGAGGAGGTGGTCTGACAGGCCTTTGTGTTGGTGGAGGTGGGGGAGGTGGTCTGACAGGTCTTTGAGTAGGTGGGGGTGGTGGTCTAACAGGCCTTTGAGTAGGCGGGGGAGGGGGAGGCGGAGGTGGTCTGACAGGTCTTTGCGTTGGTGGGGGTGGGGGAGGTGGTCTGACAGGCCTTTGCGTTGGAGGAGGTGGGGGAGGTGGAGGAGGCCTTACCGGAGGAGGTCTGGCCGGAGGCTGCGTCGGAGGCGGTCTCACGGGTGGAGGCCGTGCAGGGGGTTGAGTAGGCGGTGGCCTAACGGGTGGTTGTGTTGGAGGAGTTCCAGGCAAAAGACAAGGGCATGGAACTCTATTTCCATATTCATCTGTCGGAAAAATTAATGGCCGAACCGTGGGATCTGTAACTTCACCTATATATTTTTGCCACCACTCTTTCCACCATTCACCATTATGATCATGTCCCCCAAAATCATTACTTGTTCCAATGTTAGTTGATCCTGATCCAGTTTTTCTACCACCTTTGACTGCGCGTTTATCTCTGAAGATCTCTTCCCCGTCAGAGGGAATTGCACTGCATAAAATTGAGATCAGAAAGATAATCGCAGCCCATTTCTGAAATAAGAAAGATATGCCTATATTAGAGATGAAAATAAATAAAATATTAAAAACAATTACGCAAAATGATACAATCACACCATCTGCCGGTAAGTTGTTATAGAGTTGAGTCCACCATGCCATGGAAGCAAGTAATTTAGACGTTAAAACTTTTTATGCTACTTTTTATTTTCAATAAAATTTTTTTTTATAGATTTTGAACTTATTTATTACGAACATTAAAAATATTTGTTTGAAATTATTTGAAATTTCCATATCAATTTAGGCTTATGACTTATGAACATAGGCGTGTTTCATTTATCCACGCGAAGCGAATCACAAGTGATTTACCAACCAACTTATTCAATAAAATTATTGGCTCTGACTAAAATCACTTATTCTGTAATGTTTCAGCATTTATTTCACAGAATCAAGTTGAATCATTCTGCAGTTTTTCTTTTTTATTCAGTACTTGTTTTTTCATGATTTCGCTTTCATTTTGTTCATTTTAAACTGAAATTCGTAAAAAGATTAGAGCACTTTAAAGATGAAATAGGTAAGCACATTTCTGGAGAAGAAGAACAAGGGAATCCATTGAAATTCTAAAAAAGGTCTGAAACTTATCAATTTGTGAACTGAAATTGTTTTCTCCAAGCGATAGTAAACAAAATTATAATTGTACATCATCTCCTGGATTGAGTATTGGGAGGAATTCACATTCGTGGAGGTCTTTTTGATGTAACTAACCCGGATTTGCGTTACATGGAGAGGAAATCCACGGTTAGCCTGAAGACAAAGACATGATCCGTCTGACATGATCCCCCTACTGAAGTTATATAATGTACCATTTAATATTTTAAACCATGTCACTTTTTAAGTGGCATTACTTGTGCTTTATTCCCATATGTGCCTATATAGTTGTTTAGCTTTTTCATATGTAGCACCAAGAATAACCTGTCTCCATTTTAGCATTATAATCGGCTCTTTAATGGTGTCTATTGTGGCAAAAATTGTGCATTCAGTTTTAGGAAACCGTTCTAAACTAGACTAAACAATAAAAACAGTTCTTTTATTTACTAATATATTTACTTATGTACTAGTAGGGGAGAGTGGGGACAATTGCAACATTTTTTACTTAACTATTTTTAACTAACAAAAAATCCAATATATTATTAGTACTAATTGACAAACGAGTAAAGTAGACTATCCTCTACTAGAAACAAAAATAAATACCTTATTTTAAATGTTATTATATTAGTTATTAACAATTTTTGACAGTCGGGCACTAATTGTCCCCACTTAAGGGGTCAATTGTAACAGTTCATAAATTCAACTAAAACATAGTAAATTATACATATTATAGTTGTGATATATTTTTTTATTTATCAAAATAGTAATGATATTTTAGGAGTAAAAATAATAATGAGCAGAGACCTAAAGGGTTAAACTTTTAACTTTAAGGGGTTAAAAATTTTAATTTATGCTGTGAAAGGTGACAATTAAAATAATGCATATGCAACATAATATAAATGATATAGGAAACTATTAGTGGTTCTTAAAGAGTTAAGTAATGGTTTGTAAACATAAGATTATTTATTTTCAGCTGTTACATTCGTCCCTTTACTTATTGTTACAATCGTCCCCAAGACGCCATTTCAGCTTCATTTGTTAAAAACAATGCTAGTTAATTAACAAAACTAATATTTTTTTTTTGAAATGTTAATTAAGGTGTCCACTTACATATTCGGTTAATAATTTTTATTTATTTAAACAAAATTACTTTGTTACAATATAATATTCTAATACTAAAAAAAGTACTTACGTAGCGTGAAAATATCTTTTGTGATGTAACTCTTTCAAAAGTACATAAAAATGGTTGAAAGCAGGGGTATACATGTAGATTTATTAAATACACCTTGTGCACCACCTAGGAACTAAATCTAGAACCCGACACTCGAAATTTTTGTTCTGTTACAATCGTACCCTGTTACAATTGACCCCACTCTCCCCTACTGTTATGTGGCAGTAACCTTTAAGATTAATTTCTAATACGTTAAAATCCAATCATTTAATGAAAAGTTATCAATTAATTAGTTTTTTTTTCGCGCAGAGTACATGTGTAAAATTACTACAAACCTAAGAAGATTAAGAGTTAAAAGCTTTTCTAAGTTCTATACATAAAATGAGTACCACGAACATCAAATGTAATAAAAAACGCTTTTATTTAGATTTATATATATTTCTTTAAGTTTTCAAAAATCTTAAAATAATTAGATAATTTAGAGGCTAAAACATTAGAATAGAGCTTTAACTAAGAAAGTTTCGAATAAATAGATATTAAAAGATGAATGTAACAAAAGCAAATTTTCTTTTTAACCGATTTTCATAATGTTCTCGTGATAATTCAATTACAGTTTTTCTAATAAAACTGCACATCCTCGAATTTCACTCAATTAACCAATTTTTTATAAATTGTATGTATAGTTTGAATTCTAATGTATTGGGTTTCAGTTCGTTTTCTAAATAAATTCTTTTATCATCAAATTTCAATAAATTAACCGAAATTAGATAAATTGCGTTCTGTTCCGAATAACCACTTTCGTCTTTTTCGAACCAACTTAATGAAACAATCAAAAATAATAGTTTTATACATATTTTTAAGTACTTTTTTATATTTTTACTTATTTACTTCCTTATATTTTTTAATTCTTAAACTAATTAAACAAGTAGCTAAAAAACATTAAAAACGAGCGTAAATTATGAAGATTTCAAATAAATATAGTTATAAAATACAAAAAACAAAAAAATATTCTTTTTAATGTGTCTTCATTATATTCGCACAAAAATTTAGTTTCATTTATTCTAATAAAATTTAACTACTAACAGCCAAATTTAACAGCCAAATTTCTGTCAATTGACAAAATTTACATAAATTATATTTGGTGCAGCATAGCCATATTCTGTACTTCTGCCATTAAATTTTACATTAAACTAACAAACTAAATGTAACACAATAATTTTATTAAATTTTACTTTTTTTATATTTCGAAATTCTTGAAATAGTTAAATAATAAAAATTTCTATAGCATACTTCCTTTAACAAAACTTCATACAAATGAACTTAAATTTACAAATTGACAAAAATTATGTAAATTGCTTTTGCTGCAGCATTGCCACTTTCGATCATTCTGCTAGAAAATTTTGCTTTCTTCTAAATGAAAATCAAAAATATTTTTAATAAGTTTAGCCAATTTTTTCATAGTTCGAAGTTTTTTCAATAATTAAATAAGTAAAATGTACGTAATCTGCTAAAGTTTCAAATATTTGGATATAAGAATAAACACAAATAAAATGGAACTTCTTATATCTGGATTTTCATGATATTCCTAATCGAATTTAATGTCACTTCCTTTAATAAGACTCCATACAATCAAATTTAACACAATTAACAAAAATAATGTATGTGCAATATAGCCATTTTTGATTATTCTGCCATAGAATTAAAAGCATTCAACACAACCAAAATAAATAAAACTCAACAATAATTTTAGTTTATAAAGTTTTGCAATTTTTTATGCTTAATTTTTTTTTTAAATAATTGATAAGTTAAGTGGTTAAAAAACTAAAAATGAACAAATATAACTAGTATTTCAAAGACAGATCTAAGATTATAAACATAAGAAAACGAAATTTTCTTTCAATTGGATCCTTATATATTCTCACGATAATTTAATCTCATTTCTTCTTTGATAAAATTCTTTATCATCTCAATTCTCTATTCAATTCTCACAAATAAAAGAAGTTTATTTGAGATGTTAATCTTTGATGCGATTCCTATTAATGCATATTTAAATTTTAAAACGAGATAAATAAATTTGAAGGTCGTTTGCTATCTTTATTTTTATCAGAAATTACTCGATTTTACCTTGGCTTGGGAGTCCGTTAAATTTTCAACTACTGATGAACCCTTAAGGTCAGGGTCACGAAAAATCACTGAACTAGTTTTATGGGAATTAAGGTACCACACAGAAGTTGCTATTGAATCTTAAAACTTGCCATTCAAGTTATTTTATCATGTTTTTGAAGAATATGAATTTATTCTAAAAAAAAACAAAAACCGTTAAATGTGAGGCTCATGGGCGATTATAATGTTATTGAATTAAAAAAAGGTTCTCGTACAGTGTGCAAAAAAAAAAAAAATAATGAATAACTTTTGATCTAATGATAAGATTTCGAAGTATTAAGACTCAATTCTTAATGACTTAACTTAAATATGCTAATTAATGAGTTCGGACAGTATTTTATGCTATGAAATCTGACAGAAAACGTACATTTTTTGAATAACGTAAGTAATAAACATTTTTTAGACGGATTCGGATTCTTGACCCTAAAAATATAGGAGGTAGACGCAATCTGGGAAAATTTGTTCCCTAGAGTTTGGACTCCTTAATGTTAATTTTGCACCATATTTCAAAAACTTTTTAAGAGAATTTAAAAACTTTTAATCACATTTACAAATTTGTTTAAACAAAAGATATTTCTGTGTAAAAATAATTTCTAGTAATTATTTATTATTTTTTACTTTTTTATTTATTAATAAACGAAAAGATTTTACATTGTTAGGCTTGCAAATTTTCGCATTATTTTAAAGAATGCAATTTTGACTAGCAAAATACAAAATTCGAAAGAAAGCGGTCATAAAGTTCTTAAAGAAATTAAATTTTAACTATACATCCTCTTTAAAATTTGATAACTTTGACTTATTGATATTTTATGCACTGTAAATGATTGAAAAATATGATTGAAAAGTATAGTGCACAATCGAGTAAAGATTTTACTTCTGTCCTCACTAGAAGCTTAGAAAAATCGCTTTTTTCTCCCTAAAATGTACAATTTTCTTAAAAATTAAATTATTAAAATAAGTTAAAGTTTTCTTAATACGGTGGATATTATGCTTAAATGTTTATCAGCAGGTAAAATATCTAAGTCATCTAAATAGTAAAATTTTGATTTTTAATGTAGTCTCTTGTAGTGTGCATTTCAGAAAATTTCAAACGCGATTTTCTCGAATCAACATTTTTCAAGTCGGCTGGTCTTATAGCTCAATCAAATCGCTATTTGAAATTAATCTCTGTAATTAAGTCAGCATCACCAATTAACTTCAAGTTTGAACTACGAGTATATGTTTAAATTTATATGCCATTTAGAAGTGGGCAGGATTGTTTCATTTAATTACATCATTGTGAACTACACTTTTTTGCGATTTTTGGTGTAGATTTAAATTAAAACGCGTATATTTTGCAAAAATCGGCACACCAGAAAGTATCGTACATACTTTTGAAACTATTTCAATCTACAAACGAAATGTTTTTTTTTTTTTTTATCCTAACTTAAATTCGTAATTGTTACAAGTCAACTATACACCTTTTAATAAAAGATATACAGCCACCATGTTGTTTTTATCGCTTTTGGAGAAAAAAAAAATAGTTTATTAGTTCTAAAATAAGAAGCCTCTTTGAGAGCTTTGATTTATTTAAATGTCTCCCAGAAAAATTCTCAAAACATTCCTTTTTTCTCACCGTTAGTGTTAGCTTAACTCCTCAGACTGTTATTCACTGTTATGAGGAAAATAAAGCTAAGTTAAAAACTTTAAAATTTAGTATTTTAAGCTGCTACAGTAATTATCTCTTTAAAATTAAGCATATATTATGAAATGAAGAGAAGAAAACTGCAATATACTTCTTATGAATTCTTTTTAAGGATTGTTCTAAAACTACATCATGGACGAAAACTATGTTTTCGCACTATTTGTAATAAATTTTACCGATAACGTCAACAAGCGTTAGGATGATTTATTAATTTATTTTTTGATTCTTGAATCAAACTCGAAATTAGTTTTTAATGCCTTGACCAGAAAAATTGTTTGTTTGCTTACTTATCTATGCATTATTTGATTCCATTGCACTAAAAAAAATTTTAGTAAATAAAATTAAAATACAATTTTTTTTAAATTTTGATTAGTGTTTTATTCACTTGTAAGCATTGGGATTTTTCATTAACTTCAGAGCTCAAACTCGCGATCTTAGTTGTAACTCAGGTTGTCAGCCAGTTCTGCTTCAGAACTGTTTTCCTTTTATTCTTGGATAAATTTACAAGTTTGTATGTTCCCGAGGCTTATGAGCAGTTATAATAGTATAAATTACAAAAGGACATCATTAAGGGAGCTTTGATACTACATGCGATTGCCTTTGTCCCACGTGCGAATGTTTAGCATGCAAGACAAATCGGTCGCGCAAGCACGAATCATATTGACACGTGATCGCATATACGAATCTCATGCAGTGAGAACGCACCACCGGTTACGTTGGGAATCGAACCTGCCGCCTTCCAGCTTCATAGTGTTTTGTTTTTTGGTTTGTCTCAGACCCTTCCGGCTTTTTAGTAGCAGAACTAAAAGTCATGAGACAATATTGCCAAATAGACCAGTCGTTAAAAGTAAGATCAAGATGAATTGACGAGGTAGTTGTGATGATCAAAACACATGAAGGTATAAAGTAATAGTCTATTTGCATTTAACAGTTTTCGTGTATTAATTACCTCATATTGATTTCACTGCAAATTAAAGTAAGTCAGATTGAATTCTGTTTAAGATCGCAATGTGTGTTTGTTTTTAACATGCTTTTATGGTAATTCGTATTATAATTGCATTATGATTGATATACATTAATATATAAAAAATTTTAATTGTTACCACTTGCTTGCTTTTTTCTTTGAAATCTGTGAATTTATCTAAAATCGATCTAATGACGATCACTCCTTCTCTTATTGTAAAAAAACTTCGATGAATTTTCTTTATTTTTTTTAAAAAAAAAGGCAAACATGATATAAATTTGTAAACGTTACTTTTTTGTCATTTTTTTATACATTTTTTTCTAATTTAAATTTTGTGCAAAACTGATTAAGGAAAAACCTGATAGCAATAACACTATATCTGATTACAAGTGGAATAATAATTTCATAATTTCAGTAAAGTTATTGTGCTAATGCAGTAAAATTAAACTTTTAATCATTGCCTTTTATTATTCTGTATTATTCTGTCATTATTCTGTTTCATTCTGTATCGTTCTTTCTTTAATTATTCTGTATCGTTACTAAATTCTCGACAAGTAGAGTGCACGCGCACTTTAGTGCATGCGAATTCATTTAATTTATCAAACTTCACAGTTGTTATTGTTCTACGCTTCAACTATCAAAATAAAATTTATAAATTTGAAACTGCTTAAATTTCCTCTTAACTAAAAATGAAACTGCTCAGTTGATTTCGCACACCTTATGTAAAAGAAATGAACAGGATAAATAGCAAGTTTTCTACTTTATAATGAACTAAATAGACGTGATAGTATATAAAATTTCATAAAATAAATTAAACGAAGCTTCATTTCAAATTATCTTGTTGCAATTTATATGAAATTAAACTAATTTTACTAAACGTTTTGATTAAAAGGAGTAATTTTACTTTTTTTGATCGGAAATCGCTTTTTTCCATTTTCACTTCATCATAAAGAATTTTAACACTTTTAAAATAATATTCTCTTCAATTCTAGCTGCATTAAAAATATTTTTATAAATTTTCAAAAACTTTTTAACATTACAACCGATTCCTTTTGGAAATTTTTTTATAAATTTCAGTTTCTAATTTCTATTTCAATTTTTAATTTTAAATTTCAATTCCAAATTTTAAAATTCAATTTTAAATTTTAATTTCAAATTTCAATTTTAAATTTTAATTTCAAATTTCAATTTTAAATTTTAATTTCAAATTTCAATTTTAAATTTTAATTTTAATTTGAATTTAAAATTAATTTTAATTTCAAATTTTAAATTCAAATTTGAAGTTTTAAAGTGAAGATTTAATTTTAAATTCCAGTCTTAAATTTCAATTTAAACTTTCAATTTTACGTTTAAATTTAAATTTAAATTTTAAATTTCAGTTTCAGTTACTTCAGCGATAACATTTTTAAAACTGCAGCTCTAATAAATCTAAAGTTTGGTAAAAAAAAATATCGCTAGATTAATTTTATGACAGTTTTTGACAAATACTGGAAAATATTTATCATTATAATATGATTTTTTAATTTAATTATTTTGATTTTTTTTAATATTTTTTTTTGTTGACGTCATCTTCAGAAAGCTAAAAATTTGTTTCTTCAAGTAACTCACAAATAATTGTTAATTTTATTTCTTTAGAAAGTATTGTCAATATGAACCTTTTAAGGATATAAATTTTTTAAGGATATCCCCTTTTTCAATAATCACCAGTTTATTAAACAAAAGGAGGTATTATATACACGAGTATTGAAATTTTATCTTTGATTGCAATCTTGAGCGTTAGAATTTCTTATACCAAGTTTTCTAAAAACCTTCAGTAACTAAATACGCTAAACTTTCGCCTACGCTTTTAACGCTATAGTTGTAAGTTAAAGAAAATTATAAATCACGAAACGCATTAAAAAAATGTTTACATAACTTTGGCGGAACATCTTGTGATTAAAGCAATGTAGAAAAACCGTGATTGATTATAAGCACATTCCAAATATTGGCTGAAAAAATGAAAATATATTACTCTAACTAGTAGGCCTTGGCATACATTTGATAGTACTGGGATTTGGTTGCCAAGGTTTATCACCATTTTGGTACAACATGAACAAAAATCACGAAGGTTATTCAGCATAAATTTCTTAAGATAATTGAGGTTATGAAATCGTATATTAGAAGCAGGGGGTCTACGTGTGTTGACAAGAATGTTTCCTTATTCTCACAGATGAGAATCTTAACAGGAAAATTTGTACAGGGATTTGATGGAGTTGGATTTCTTTTGGGGAAATTTAAGGAGAGAGATGTAATTTGTTTGAAATTAAATGTTAGGGAAAATGAATAGGAAACAAGCAATGCTAACAATAAATATTTTATAATTGTAAGTATGAAACGGGTGATGAATATCTGAATATCTTAATTAAACAGCTTGAATACTTCTCTATTTTTTACCAGTTTTTAAGTAATTAAAAACAAAAGCTGTAGTCATCTTTTGTAACCGGACTTCCTTCATCTAATTATACTTTCAGACTGTTTTCCGAATGTTCTATCGTCACATGGAAAAAACGTTTTAGGGAACAGTATTTTAATAAATATTTTTATAACTGTTGAAAGCATATAACAGTTCGATCAGCTTTTTATTTTGGACATTGCTCAATATTCGTGTCTCAAAACGCGAAATTGGACACTACTCAAAATATTTGTTTAAGAAAATGTACATAGCTCGAAATGCGTGTTTAAGAAAATGGACATAGCATTTGATTCCGTTTTTCAAACTTTCCTTAAAGAATGAACTAATGAATCCAAATAAATGAATTTATTTATCTAAAATCAGTTAATTAGATTTCTAAGCTAGTCTTTTTGTAAAGATATTAAAAGTTAACAGCTCTATTTACAATGTTGCCAAGAGTCCTATAATTTATTATAGTGGCATTGAACAGTCGTTGTAATGAGTTTACATTTTTTAAAGCCACTTTGTGGTTTAGTGTTCTAAATATCAAAAATAAAATGCCTGATAAATTATATCTTTATTTAAACCAGCCGTTCCGACCCCGAAATCTGAAACCTTTGCACCGTAATGCGTCTTAGCTTAGCGTTTAAAAAAGTTAGGAAAATTAAGATCGGAATTCCAATTTTAGTGTTTAAATTTGGGCTGAATATTGAGAAGGTGCATTTTTTGCTGTGTCCATTATCTTGATCTATGTATTTCGAGCAGTGTCCATTTCCTTAATCACGTATTTCCGACTGCGTCAATTTTCATTGATAGTCATTGATTTTTATCTAGGTTAAAAATTATTACCGATATACTCATTTTTAAAAAAAGGTTTAATAATTGTTTTATATACGTAAACTATCTGTCTATTCTAGAGTCCCGATTACCGTAAAATGGTATAAATAGCTTAAAATTAAAATTGCTCGATTTTAAGGCACTCAACCTTTGTTTTTTTTTTTTTTTTTTCATTTTTCTTGGTTGCAGAGCTTTGTAACCAGTAAACATTCATACCTAGCGATTGAAAATTAGAGTTAAAAAAAATTTAAGAAATTTAATAAAATACCTTGAATATTTTACACAATTCTCATATTAACTAGTTAAACCTCGCACAGTTAATCAGTTTTCTCAACGTAAAGTTAACGTAATGTTTTTAAACTCTCTTACTATATAGATTATATGCTGAGTAAGATACATACAATTTAAACCTTTCTTCCTTAAAATATAAAAAGGAAGAAAGCGATTAATGATAAGCTTTCACCAAAGTTGACATTTTTATAACAAACAGTTTTTAAATATTGCTCACAAATATGAACTTAACACGTTTTTGAATTTTTCAATAAACACAATGCTGATATACACATTATTGCCTATTTTGAAGTCTCGATGTCGGTTATCAAAAATGATGCCTTGGAAAATTGAAAAATATAGCTAATTATATTACTCAAAGACCTGATTGTATATTCTAGTTTTTTTTTATTAGGTTGCGAATATCTCAATAGAATTATTTTCTTCTCTCCAAGTTGTACTGCATTTGAGAGCTAGTTTAATGTACAAATTCTACCACAAAGAATCGAATACATTGTGTGGTGTTGATAATTTCTCGTTTTAACAGCCACTTAAATTTAAGAAAAAATTCTGTCAAGAAAACTTCTAACCTAAATTTTAAGTTTTTCATTATAAATAATTTGTTGTAGTCATCAGTAAGTTAAGTGCTTTTCATTTTAACAATCCCCAATGAAAAAAGTAGCGATTTGGCCAAAAATTTGTATTCCACACTTTTAGATATTTTTTATGGATTAAGAATACAGTTGTTTACTAAGTCTAATTATTAAGTAAGATATCCTAATAGACAGGATCTTACCCACCTTTACTTCGACATTTCCTAATTTTGAACTTTCCATATTCATATGTCCAAATCTATACTCTTTTGAAGGCTATGTTTCAGTCATCTTCTCCGGGCAATTAATAATTTTTGACTCAATCCGTAAATTGTAAAATAAAATATTGAAAATATGCCAAATCATTTGTCAATAAAAGTCTTCAACTAGGTTATAAAGTGAGTAAAAAATAAAAACGAACCACACTGAATAACTTGCGATGTATTGATCGGATTTTCACGTACTAGGACTCAATCTTAATACTTTGAGGGGGTGACCCCAAATATGCTAATTCGTTAACGCAGACGATATATAAAGTTGCAAAATCAGACACAAAAAAGTATTTTCTCTCGATAAACAAATATTATTTCCACGGTTTTGGGTTTCTGACCCTCAAAATATTGGACCCTCAAAATATTCCGCAATGTAGGAGTTTGGTTTGGTTAAGAGAGGCGTCGAATGTTTGGACCTCTTAATGTTAAATTTACTTTTTGTGGGACTGATACATATCTAAAAAGTTTAGCGCGAATTGAAAATCTTTTGTTTTAAATAATAAAATTCGTTTATTTAAAGATAATTCCTTGCAAAAAAATAATTTTTAATGTAAATCTGTCGATTAGTTTTTGAGTAATCAAAATTTTTTATAGGTAACATAGTTAAATTTGATATGAACTATTCGAACAATATCGTTCAAATTTTTTACTCTGCCTCACAAAATAACTTTCTTTAAAAATTTTCAAAATTTACTATTCAATTTTTTTTACTATTTGAAAAAACATTAAAAAAAGTAGTAAATGATTATTCAAAATTATCCATGGATATGTAAGTTTTATAACTGTGGGCAAAAATGTATGGATTCGCTTAAAAAGTTCTTAAGGTATAGGACATACCCAAGAAGTAAAATTGATATTAGGGGGTTCAAACTTTCGTCCTCTGCCCTGATCAAACTATTGGAACAATACCCAGATTGTAATAACTCCTATATTTTGAGGGTTAGAATTCCAAATCCATCAAAAACTAAAAAAGTATGTTTATTTAGAGAAAGTGTTTTTTTGATTTCATGGCATAAAATATCGGTCTTGCACTAACTAATTAGCATGAAATATTTTTTTAAAAAAACTTAATTCTATTTTACTAATTGAAAGGTTATATGGGTATTAAGCAATGTTCTATGAAATTTTCCTTTCAATCATTTTGAAATTTAGATTAAACATTTGAACTATCTTTCAGTATCCACTTTAGTATTGGACACAATGTCTTAAAAAGTAATGAACTGATCTTATTTAAATTTTACACCCTTATTTTATGTATAATTTTCTTGATATTGAACAACACACATAGAAAAAATTGGAAATTAAATTTTTGACAATGCTGAATAAAAAAAATCTATTAAATAATTACGTTGGGAAAATATTTTCAATGTATAAGATATTTATATTGTAGAAATATTTCATATCTATTAGATATTTACGTTAAAAAAATGTTTTCAATTAGAAAAAAAAAATTTAAGAAAAAAATTGCCTTTTTGAAATTTTAAAACTGAGGTAACCCCTAATTCTTTTTTCTTTCCACGAAAACTTAGTAATTAAAATCAGAATCAAATAAACTTTTCAATATAAAGTGAAATAATATTGATTTAAATTATGGGGTTGTGATATTAAAATTATAGTTGCAAATTTATTTCTATTCCGGGATTTTTCTTTAACGTTGCACAGAAGAATAAAAAATACAGCTTTGGCAAAAATCAACAAAAAATTAAATTTTAAAATAAGTAAATATATTTGAGATTTAAATATCGCCTTTTTTTATTACGCTGTTTTTATTTGATGCTTGGAAAATTAAAATAATTATAATTAATATATTAGTTTTCCACAATAATATTTCAGATTTATACATCTCACTTTTTAGATAAAGCTGTTTTTATTTAATGCGTGAAAAATAAAATAACGGATTAATATTTCATATTACAAATTATTTGAGATTTAAACATCTCATTGCTTCGATAAAGCTGTTTTTATTTAATGATCGAAAAATGAAATAATGAATTTCATAATTTAAAATATGCAAAGGGAAAAGCCGACATATATATATATTTTGAAAATGACAATAATAATGTCTAAGGAGTGAAGAATAATAAAATTGACACAAATAATGATGTTACTATGACTTTTATAAAAAACACATGCTTTTTCTAAGAATATGTATCTTTTACTAGAGTCGAAGAAACATTGTTGAACCGTAACCTGTTTTTTATATGAGTAGGTAGAAAGAAAAGTAAATATAACTGTTCCATTAAAACTTTTCACCAAACTGAAACTACGTGAATGGAAACAATTTTTTGTAAATAATTCTTTATTCTGTGCTTGCACAAAGAGTTTTCGAAATTAAATGTATACGGGAAAAGTACATTTTCCATTTCCGGCCATTAAATGTATGTGCTAAGTTATTTTTAATGCCGCGTTCTTCAAAGAGGCACATGGAGATTTTACATTAAGTGCTTGATTATGGTGAAAAAGTGTTAAATTTTTATTTTGGTGAAAATAACATACATTATTCATGCCAACATACTTCCTTATGCCATATTCAAAATAGAGCAGTTTATCCATAACTTATTTAAAGTATTTATCTCTTTTTAGTAAAAAACACTCTATTATTGCTTTTGTAGTTCATTTTGTTTGTGCGCATGTTTTGGGCGTTAGATTTTCTCCTTAGATTTTTCTCTTAGTGACTTTTTGTCAAAATTTAGATTAGGAAGTGCTTTATGTTACGAATGAATGTAGCAAAACAACTCAAATAAAAAACGGTACCTTTATTTTTGTTTTGTTCACGTTACTTTACTTTATTTACTTGATGGTTAAAAAAGCGTTTGAAATGACTTACTTCTTTAACAAGTTACTTCTTTAATAAAATGATATATTTTCATGGCCCTTACAAATAATATAATTACTTAAAAGTGTTTAATTAATTACGTTTCCAAGTTTATTAGCGGTAGAATTAAATATTTAGGGATAAATAATTTATGAGTTTTGTCATCGTTAAAGTTATTTGAAGTAGCTCGTTTTAACGTTTTCTAACTTTCACTCGTTTGACTTATACTCATCAATTATTTGCGTTATAACGCTACATTAAACGCTATATTACGCTATAACGCTATATTAAAATAACGCTACAGCATATGAAGCTATGGGTTACTTTTAATTATAAACTACACTTCGTTTTAAAGTTAAAGGCAAATAAAATAAATTTGATTAATTTATTAACTATAACATATAACTATAGCATATAACTATAAAACTATAACTAGTAGCTATATAGCTAATAGTAGTTTATTGAAACTACATCTAAAACATTTAAAACTGTTTTCTTTTTTCTACATCTTCATTCATGCATGTTGATAACTAAATTTAATATTGTTATAAATTATTCAAAAACCACAAAATGTCTGAGTATATTAAATTTAATTTAAAACTTATATTTTGATGTTGAAAATACGAAAAGGATTTAAGAAGGAAAAAAACGAATTTAAGGCTGCTATGTAATAATCTTATTGCATAGAAAGCGGTAGAATTAAATATTATATATGAAAATAGAATTAAATATTATATCTGAAAAATTTTTTTATATAAAAATAAATTTTTTCTCAGAAATACGGTAAAATTAGCTATCTAATTTTGTACAAGTTACAATGAATTACTAAAATTCATTTTGTGAACCAAAATTTGTCTTGTTTTGTCTTTAAAGTGAGAAGAGAACATAATTTATATTTTTGAAAAATCTCTGGCAACTTAGACAATTTTAAGAATGGCAACTTTTAGGGAGGTTTTTTATTAGTTGAAAATATTATCTTTTATGAAATATAAACTTTTGTTGTGAAATAAAATACAGCTCATTAAAACACCACTTGCAAATTATTTTTGTACGTTGCTCAAGTACCGTAAATTATTTTAAACTGCTTTTTCCTACAGTTATTATGAAAGCGGAGTATATGTGTTCCATCATTAACAATCAACAGATAAAATTAAAATGGTTATTCAAAGAAATTGAGTATACATTATCTGATAAATCAGTTCAACCTAGAAATATAATATCAGCCCCTTGATCAAAAAATTACACATTTGCTGTTAAATTGTTTAAAACTGTTAAATCAAACCATATTTCGCATTATAGTTCGTCGACAGATCTTAATAAAGTTTAAGGTTATAATGTTTTTTAGAGTAATTGACATGATACGTTAAACTCGGTATTTTACTTTGGTTACAGTTATTGACCAAAATTAACGATCATCGCCGGGCAACGAAAAGTTGCAAGTGGCGGATAAAAAATTATCTGTCAGATGCCTTCCAGTGGCCACTTTTTTCGTAGAAAACTCATTTCTTTTTACGCATTTTTTTTTTCATTATGAACTTTAATTTATTTATTTATTTATTTTTTTTTATTTATTTATTTTTTTTTTTTTTGGTGGCTTAAGGGATGGAGCGTTCGCCTCTTAATGAGCTGAACTGGGTTCGAATCCAAACGATGGATGGTTAATTCGTTTTCCGCACCCGACTTTTACCAAGCACAATGATGACTTAAAATATCCGCAGTGGTATACGGAACATAACTTAAGAGTCCCTTAGCCATCAGGATAATCGTGGGAAGTTTTCGTGGTTTTCATCTCCGTGTAACGCAAATGCAGGTTAATTCCATCAAAAGTCTTAACGAAGGCATATCACTCTCACTATTTGATCCAGGAGTTCCTTTATCTTCTGGTTTGGGTTTAAAATTACAAGACTACGGAGTTGAACATTAGTAGTCAAAGTTAGAGTTCAATGTTTTACTCGAATTGTCCAATATATCTTGAAAGTTCAATTGTTCAACCGGAAGTTTTTTCCTCAAAATCTCAAAAGATTTAAATACAACATGCAAAAGAAAGTTTAAGTTGTTTGAAAATAAGAACCACTTTTTTCTAAAACATGTAAAATTAGAAAAAAAATATTTATCTTATTTTATCAGGTTTTATTACGTATTTGATACAATCGGTACTATTTTTAAAAATTGTAAGATTAGAATCTTTTATAATTTAACATAAACAATAAACAACTTACTTTAAATAATTTATTCGGTTTATCTAAAAGAATATTTTAAGGGAAAAAATTTTTATTTTGTACAAATTAGCTACCTTTTATTTTAATTGTTGTTTATGCAAAACAATTAAAATACTATTTAAATAATAACAAAATTATACGAATAAAAAAACATTTGACTTCAAACATTTGCTTAGATTAGTGAAGAATTTACAGAAATATTTTGAAAAATTCATTTTTTCTTATAAATCACAATATCAATAACTATGAGCACGTAACAACAATAAATAGCGGAATAAGTAGACTTGATCTTTTGTCACTTAGAAAAAAAAATAGATTAGAATACATATGTCAAAGAAGAATCAGGTGATTCCTCATAAGCTATAGAGCTCAACAGAACATATGTAGAATATTAATATATTCACGTGAATACTTTTATAAACTTGACAAACGTTTTTTTTCTCCTATTAATCATCCATCAAAAATGACAAGTTATGGGCAACAATTATTTAATGTATCTTGTCAAAATTCATACAATGTATTAAAACTTAAATACATTACTAAATGAATGTTTCAATTTTGCTTATCGTGCTTTGAATTTCTATTAAATATTTCAAAAATGGTATGGTACTGTCATTAATTTAAAAAAGAATGTAAGAGTCTCACAAAATCACTTTTTTACATGTTTACACATTATAAAAGAATGCACAAGTGATATTTAAAAACAAAAATATGAGATTTATAAACTTTATAAATAAGAAAGATGTGTGCTTTTTGTATTAATCATAGCTGACTTTTAATGTTTTATAAAATGAATATTATTCTTAGTATCATTCTTAATAACTTGTTTAATCTTCATCCGATTACCATAAACATTTTAAAATTTTTATACCTTTTGATAGTTTTTCTTCTTTAAGATTTAATTCGCTTAACTTCGTTTAAATAAGTGTTAAAAAGTGGTTTTTAAGATAGTTACTGATTAAAATGTTTCTTTTTGATTAAAGAAATTCCTTATTAACGACATCTACACAAAGACTATCTAAGCTGTTGAATTCCGAGGCAACTGTATAGTTTTAAATTGCTTAGTGATTTTCGTTCGCAAATTCAACAGAGAGGTTGAGATTCTACCTAACGACTCGTCCTTAAATGATTTTCCCCGCAAAACTTTTATAATTGTGTATTCCCATCAGTAACATTACGAACGCGGAAATTCATTACGACTCTTACTCGTTTCTCTTTTGAAAGATGAGCAATGAATATTTAAACAATGCAGTTACAAATGCAGTTACAAGAGTTGTTAATTGAGTGGAAAGTATCACGTAAAATAAAAAAAGCAACTTTTTGAAGCACGTAAAACAAAAATTTAATTAAAAGTTTAAACGGAAAACGGTTTTGCTATTTTTAAAATTAAACAACTGAAAAAAAAACATGCTGAATTTTTTCTTAAAATACTCTAACGCCTGCATTTATTTTATTTCGCCGAATGATGAGTGAATTGACAGAACTTAAGATTCTTCCAAACGTCTCGTCCTTAAATAATTTTCCCTGCAGCTCGTTTATTTTTGTGAATTCCGCATCAAGTAATATTACGAACGCGGAAATTTATTACGACTCTTACTAGTTTCTCTTTCTGCATTATGCACCGTGAATATTTAAATAATAAATAAATGTAACTGCAAGAATCGTTAATTAAGTATAAAGCATCAAGTACAAAAATTAATTTTTGAAGCACGTAAGAAATGAATTTAATTAACAGTTTAAACGGAAATTATTTTTTCTATTTTTAAAATTAAACAACCGGAAAAAAAAAATTTAAATCATACTAATCTCTGCTTTATCTATAGTTTATTCGATGAAAAAAAGTTTTTAGTATAATTTTAAAGAGTAATAAACTTTATATCTAGATTAGACTCACTATGTATTAAGAAGACTTTTAAAAAATATTTTTAGGAGTTCAAATTTTTGTTATAAATTTATATTCCTAAATAAATTAGTATATAATTCTGAAACTTTAGACGCTATTACTTTGCAATACAACTCATATTAACAAATATTAGCGCTTTATAAAAAGTTTAAATGATACATCCCTTGTTTTATATGTAAAGTTATTTTTTGCAAATAAAATAAAATTAAATTGCAATAATGAATTGGAATGTAAAAGTATAAAATTAGTTAATATTCACGTTGATTAAATTTTGAATAAATCAATCATTACAAAAGCATTAGGGATGATATTTTTTGTATCAAGCCATTTTTATTTTTTATACATAATTTTGTGCTTAAAATTTTTTCTATGAAGTATATTAAAATTAGTTCAGAGATTTTATGAGATAAAGTACTGAAGTACAATAATCAGTATCGCTATAAAAGCCTTGGTAAATGTAATAAAAGCCTAATATTCCTATTATAATTCCTATTATGGTAGAATATCAACCTGATATTCTGTCATTTTTTTAAGCATTTTTTTACACTCGTAACGCAAAATATGCCCTTTTATAACATGTCTATTTAAGAATAAAAATGTAAAATAAAAATAATAAAACTGTAGCATTTATGTGACTTATGATATTCATTTGCAAAAAAATAATAATAATAATAAGTAAATAAATAAATACATAATTTCATTTTTATCACTTAAATAATTTTTCGTGTTACTGCATGTTAGTCGTTTTAAACTTAAAAACTGTTTGCAACATGCTTCTAACAAAAATGAAGAGACACTTTTCTGATACTTTAAATACAACAACTTCTTCAGTCTGAAGAATAATTTTGCATTCCATAACGTTAAATTACATCCTAAGAATAATAGCAAAAAAAAATTTTTTTTTAATCTATTAAAATCATTTTTTAAATCTTAAGTAAATAAATAAAATATAAAAAGATTATATACATCATAAAAGCATCATAAAAAAATTCTTTTTTCGGTTAATTAAAAATATTTTTCATATTTATTATTAGCCGTCATATTATTAGAATCATAATAAAAAAAAAACTGAAATAGTTTTGTTTCTGAATAAAAGAATGATTTTAAATTTTAAACCTAAAATAACCTCAAAAGTTACATAAATTTTACTAAAAGAAATTTTAATTAATTTGATGAATTTAAAATAAATTTACCAAAACAAATTTTAAAATAATAATACAATCTTAAAATCAATAAAATTACTTAATAGTTCAAAATCGAAAACTGTTCACTGTTTCGATTAGCCCCGATTAGTTAGCTTTTAATTTTAAAAAGGAGTAATTTTTAATTGAGGTTTCGCCAATGATGTATATTTGAATATGAAATTTCAAACTAAATATAGTAAACTAATTTTTCATTGAAAAAAATTAAAAAAAACATCGTAATTATTTCAATTTTCAATACTTTCAAATCACAATTCAACATTTTAAATAAATACAATTCATTTCGAAATAAATGCTATTCAATTTTCAATAGTTTTGTTTTTTTCAAAATGATACATTTAAATACAAAAATTAGGTCTTAAAAGTTTAGGAATAATTTTTCTGATAAGTCATACACGTCTTTTGAAACAATTTAAATAATCTTTGTAATTATCCCAATAGTTTTTAATCTATAAACATGCGTTAATATCCGGATATCAATGTTGAATACGAATGTTTATTTTAAAAAATTTCATAATTTGATGAATATTTATGCAAACTCACATTCATTGTTGATTTTACAGTAGGACCCATGTAAAATCGAACCGTTAGTCCAGGTAACTACTGATCCATGTCCAGTCAAGTAAAAGCAGAGGATAAAACAAACACGATGTAAGTCAGTAGACAATACCGTATATGAAACAAAAAAGTAAAAAAATCCCACGACAGAGAAGAGAAGATACGGTTCCGGCTAGGGACCAAAGGATGTTTTACCTGGCCGCACGCGAGGGGACGTCTTTTAATACTTAAGGTAAGAGGTCATAGGTGAAGTTGGACGGACAGGAAAGAACAGGTCATCCCCTGGCCTATCGCTGCCCGGGGAAATAGGCCACTATGCTTTTCCCCAAAACTTTCTTCTTCGAATAAAGAAAAAGAAGAAAAGTCCTCCTCCGAAGATGCGGTTTTTACTTTCGCTTCTTCTTCATCCTGATAAAAATTGAGGCGTGACCAGCTTTTGAAAATTCCCTCCGAAAATTCTGCAGACGATTAATTTAAAGGATAAAATTTGTTGCAGACTATATCTACTTGATGACGACATTAGAAAAAGGTGAATAGAAGACAGACGATAAATTTAAAATATCATATCTGTGCTCCTGGTATGCGAATAGAAAAGAAGTGAATAAATTAATGGCGGTGATTATTTCATCTGGCTGAAGATGATCTTGCTTATTTTTATTTTAGATGTGTGAAGAAAGTGAGATGATGTAAAAATCTAGTTGACGAAATTTTTTTTTTTTTTTTTTTTTGCCTTATTAAAATTATTTTTGGGTAACGCAATCTGAAAATCAAAGACCCGCATATTAATTGAGCTTTAAATTCATAGAACAAGTCTGAATCTAGAAAAAAGAAAAACTTTAAAACAAGCTAACGTATAAAAAAAATTTATATTTTGTCACATATTCAGAGACCTTGAACTTCACTTGACTTTGAACAAATTTAGCGGTCACGTTAAAAATACCTACAAGTAGAATTGCAGAGAATTTTAGTTTAAACACTTAATTTTTGAAGTACAGAATTAAAACTATTCAGAAGATTCAAACCATTTCCCCGGTTTATATTAATAAATTATCGATTGCTAACCAGCATAGTGATGCAATGTGAAGAAAAAAATTGTGCATATAATCAACCTTATGTCAGTACGCTCCTTCTAGTGGTTTAAGACGAACATCGATTTAATTGATGAAAAATAAATGATTATTCAATGTTTATTCATGTTTAAGCATGTTTTAAATTTTGCTTGAGTCTACAAACTCTGCAAACTTATCTTTAATACTTTCAAAATCAGCACCGTTTCTCTAACTTTGCTATTGTACACTTTTACTCAAGGAGATTGTCTTAAAAACTTTTTCATCATATATTTACTATAAAAAGATATTACTTTGAGGAAGTGCCAAACATGAACTACAAAAGAAAAATGTCATTTTTTTTTGTATTTTTCTAATGCCTAGACTATTTTAAATTATACTCTAACAAGTTTTGGAATTGTATAAATTGCTTTTCCGAAGGACCTAAATTAAAAATTAAAAAAACTTTTTTAAAATCGTATGTGCTATTAAAAAAACTATTCTTATTCTAAACTATTTTTAAATTTATTAGAGATAAATGCTCAAAATTTTTAATCTTTTGAAAAATAATTATTTTATTTGCCTAAATAGAAGAAAAATTCATATATTTTTTAGGTTTTTATGCTCTTTACCTTGAGGTTATGAATATTTACGACAAAATCGTCAGTATTTTGCATTATTTTTAATGTTTAAAAAGCACTTTTCTTTTTTCGAAAAATAGAAAATAATACACCATTTTGATGAACCAAGGCGAAATCTTTGATTTTAGGGTCTAAATGTGCTAAATCATTTGGGAAGACGATATTTTATGTTTGGATATCGGACTCCAGAATGCACATTCTCTGAATGAATACACATTTTCTTTAACAGTTTTTTATTTTTAACTTTGTTATTGCTGAAAAAGTTGTGAGTTTTAAAAACGTATTATATATCTATTGTAAATTTTCAGAACTATATTATCGTCAGATAGATACATTCTGCCATTATTAAAATTTAAAAGAGATAAATACTTGAAAAAAAAATTATACATAGGAACAAATAATCCCTTTTTACTTGTATTTTAAAAATGAACCCAAAAAGGAAGACAGACTTCAATTTTATTCTATATTCACATAAAACTGAACTTCCTGTAATTCTCTTGAAAAAAATTTGCATAGGTCTGTAGGCTTGAAATAATTCATAATTCATAAAGTACTTTCCATGACTTTTTTTGTAAACTCATTTATTGTAAAAAAAAATGGATTAAAATATCACCGAAATAAATAATAGTTGAGTTTGAAAACCCCACGTATTCAAATTTTAAACATCTATTTTTTATTTATTTATTTATTTATTTATTTATTTATTTTTTATTTATTTATTTAATTTTTGAGTAAAATGGTAAAATGCTTAATCTCAAAAAGAGATGTGGATGGAGAAATGTATGAAATATGTTTGTTGGCGGCTAGTAGGATTTTAACCAAGGACCTCTGGGTTTATAGTTGGATGCGCTAACCGCCATAGTTACATACCCAAATCTAGGGTAGGTTAGAAAGCTTTATAGGATGGCCACAGCAATGACACATCATTTATATGCATTCCATTCGCTTTAATTTATAGCGAAATAAGCATATTGTGAAATTAAAATTTCCGATCTCTTGGCTAAGTTATTGGGATCATATTTTCCAAATTGCAACCCTTTATTCCATTGAAATTGGAAATTAACAAGTCATGATGCGCCATTCGAGTGGTCACTATATAAAGCTTTCTAACTTGGTGTACAACTATGGAATAGAGCTTCCTACGAAGCACCCGGTGGTCCTGGGTGCGAATCCTGCCGACAACTGAATATCGATCTAACACATTTCACCCTCCATAACACTATGAGATTATGCATATTGCTCAAAAATGAGTATATGCTTTTCAATTTTGAATACACGAAGTTTGTAAATTCGATTAATGTTTCTTTTGGATTTATCTTGGCTTGCAGTGGCGAGGATTTATATGGCGTGGGCATGACAGAGTTTTATATGCAGTGTTTTTAACTCACATTTATAATACTTTCTATTATTTTGAAGTACATAACTAATGAAGCAGAAATAAAAATTTACTATGAAGTTTTAAAAAGTATGTGTTTTAGTACCAATTTCCTTTTTCTAAAAAACTAAAGCTTACCTTATTCAAATGCTGTCGCGAACATTTGTATGTGCACTGGAAACAGACAGGATTATTTTTACTTATTTTTAAAAGCATAGCCTTGCATTTGGAAACAATTTTCAATAAATTTACTTATGTTAAAAACTTAAGGGTTATCTTGCACGCATTCTTGTTATAATTTATGTAAATTCCTGTGCTTTTCTCCGATAAACTCATGGGAACTCGCTATATTATGTCTTAATATGTATGCAAATCATATTTCAATTCGTAGATAGATAACTAAAAAACATTTAGATGCTTTTAGGGGTTTCTGCTTTTAAAATGATCATATTTAATCTTATCTCATGTCTCTTTTAAGCATAATATTAAATAGTATTAATACTTTAGTAGAGTAAAAACCTAAAACAATTGAAGATTTCAGCTAATTATAGAGTTGTGTTACTCTTATAAGGACGCGTGTAATGTCACGTTACAGTAAGTCGCATAACTGAAATATCATACTTTACAAATTTAAACTAAAAATCTCTGCATTTCTCTTGCATCAATATTTTTTTTTTTATTTTAATAAATTTTCATGATATAAAAGACATATTATTTCGATAAATTATTACAGAACTTAAATATTCCTTTTTTCGTAGTTGCTGTAATTCATTAAATTTATTAATTAAATATTTAGATTCTCACAAGTAGTTTATGAATATTTTTAGTTTTTATACAAAGAACGCTTTAAGAAATTTTAATATTTCCGTGATCATTAGGACATTATAGGGATAACAACTATTAATCTTTTTTGGTCTATATTTAGCTTATTTTCTCAAAAATCATTTTTAATATCAAAATTATGATTGCTGGTGCTGCTTATATCTCGAGTTTTAAATTTTAAAGGTTTTTAATAATGATTGTATCTTTTTTGTCTCTAAGAAAGTGTTTCAAACCTGATTGTAAAGACTGATATTTAATCAAGAATGCTGATATCCTTTTATTCATGATGTGTAAAATTTGAACATAAATTTTCAACATTTCCAAAAATTTTTTCAGCATTTCCAATTAATTATATTCTACATTGAGAAAGAAGTGTGGTCAAGAATACTAGAGTAAAATTTTCCATATTTTTGGATCCATGGGAACACTAAAAAGCTCTAACTTTTACCGAAGAGCTTTGGAAATGATTTTGATAAAATTAACAATAAATTACGGTTTTATAATATGTGATAAAGATATGATAAATGTGGTAATTTTATTATAATACTATAGAGCATGATGTAAAGTCCGTTTATTCGGTTAAATTTACTTTTCAGTTTTTTAATTTTGTACTAAATGCTTGGTCATAAGAATTAGAATTTCCCGTAAGCCGTTACAACATGAACCGAAAAACTACAAAATAAATGGTTTAAAATACATTATATTTTAGTTTTTATTAGAGTTATGGTTATTTTTTTTAAATCAAGAATATCATTTTTATGCATCATGGTAATTTTACCAGAATTTTTTCTCCGTGTAGATTGTCAAGAAAGTGCAGAAACTGATTTTTCATTTTTTTTTTCTTTTCGTCATTTCATAAATAATATTTTATTTGCAAACCAAACTATTATCATGAAAATAGTTTTATGTAAACAAAGCTACTTACTATTGTATGCGTAGCGAGTTGGAACAAAAACAGAAAAATATATCGGTATCTGTTCGTTTTATGTTAAGTTCTGTTCTTAATCGGTTTCTTTTTCAGCTCCCTCTTGAATACTGAGCATAGTTTTAACAACTATGATGTTAACTACCGCGTACACACTTCATAGGATTGCAAAAATTATTAAATATATAAGGAATTTGATATATTGTAAAATATCATAATTTCATTAAATTATGATAATATTATGATATTATGAAATATCATAGTTTTATCATGATTTAAATTCATTTTTTTTAAATTATTGCCTGTGTTCTTAGCACATTTTTTTTTCTAATGGTCAGTGAACTTTTACGTCCTTCGCCTAGGAAGATGCCGGAAGTATTACTCTTTAACATTACCCATTGGGCACCTGTGAACCTAAGTCACGGAGACGAGCAACATTACCCACGCCACACTGCTACAGAAGCCCGTTTACCACATTCACACATCACGCGCAATAGAGGACAACACATAGAAGCATCAATGCCCAGAGCGGGATTCAAACCCGCAGCCACTGGCTTCGCAGTCAGGCACGCTAACCACTCGGCCACCCATAATAATCCGACTGTAGGGTTGGAGCTTCCAATTTTTATAAAACTCAGAAAAGATTTAAATATGATACAACTTATTTCATTAATGCTTCCAAAAGATTTTCAGAGCTTATTAATTTTATACAGTTTAATAGTTCGAATTTTGAATGAGTAGCAATAATACTAATGGCAGTAAAATTATTTACATTTTTTTAATATTTTTTTAGCTCGCAAAATCAATTACATCTGCATAAAATTTTATATAAGCATTATAAATCATATTTTTCATGTGATTATTTTTCAATTGTAATTTTTTTAAATTTTTTTTTCATCACCTGTTACTTTATAACCTTAGTTTGAATCTATTTATCAAATCAAACGTTCACACGCATAAAGTTCGTTTGAGTCGAGCATAATAATCAGGTTGAAGGGTTAGAACCTTTAAATCTTATAAAATTCTGAAACAGGTTTAAATATGATGAAGGTGATGACAAATGTTAATTTATTTCAGTAATGCTTACAAATTATTTATGCACCTTCAAATTTAAATGGTTTCAAAAGAATAAGATTAATTCTCAAGTCATGTTGAAATGAAATACAATAATTCAATTAAAATTCAGATTTGTGCAGTATTCCATTTTTAAATTATCTTCCCAATCATTCATAATTTTTTTGCTCGTGCAATATTTTTATTACGCAAAAACAATAATGTATCCAGTTGCCACGGGGGAAAATCTTTAATATTGAATTAAAATAAATACTTGATCTTGCCTGATTCGAGAGTGGAGATTTCAAATCTGAAATTAGCTTTGATTTTAAAGCTAAGGATTTTTTTAATAACATTTTCAGTCTATTTTTTGTCAGAATATACTATTTCAAAAATTTAGATTAAGAAAGAGTCTTGTAAAAGTTGCGACGAACATATATGGGAGTATGGAACCTGTGCCCGGATACGTTGTCGTACGTGGCTCGGGACGCTTCCCTATTACGATATATTCAGAAGAAATAGTTCTAGAAATAAAATAAAAACGAAGAAATCCTTAATAATAGGGGAAGCATCCCTATCGGCGTATGAATGCGTTTTTGAACTAGGATACACATTTAATCCTGATGATGCGCCCTAATCCTAGAAATTTTTCGCAGCATTTATGTGACCCATTTTTTTATAAAGCGTTCGCTTTCCAATGTGGTCAACCGGTTTCGAATCCCAGTCTTAAATGGTCGATACGAATTCCGCATCAGGTTTGCATCGACCACGTGCTGACGTGAAATATCCTCAGTGGTAGACGGATCATGGGTTTGAGTCCCCTTGCTGTCAGGCTAACTGTGAAAGGTTCTCGTGGTCTTCCTCTCCATGTAACGCAAATGCGGGTTAGTTCCATCAAAAAGTCCTCCACGAAGGCAAACTTGCTCCAATACTTGATCCAATAATTCCCTTGTCTTCTGGGTTGGGTTCAAAACTACAAGCCTACGTAGTTAAACATTAGTAGTCGTAAACCCAAAAATCGGGTTGGTTGTTTAACGACGGTTATAAAATAAAGTATATAACGTTTGTAAACTTGTACATTTTGACAAAAGAAATTTATTAAAAATGCAGTTTCAAAAACTACTAAGGCACGGAGAAAGAAACTGATGGCAGATTTGAAATATCCAACAAAGTAAAAGCTTCTAAAAAAAATCACGCAGTTGAAAAGGGAAAAAAAAATTCTCAACGTTGTTGTGCGGACTACGTTGGAAATGAAGTACTATAATGCAAACAATAAATTACAAATTGTATTTTTATAAATCATTTGTTCCCAAAATTTAGCTTACACATGATGTAATGGGCTAATATTTTAGGACTTTATTTGAACGGTAAAGCAACGTGGAATACGGTGTCTCAAAGCTTAAAAAGAATATTGTTCTTCTATTTTGATTTCGCGTGCTTTCCATTTGAAAACAGAAATAAGACGGAGAGTTACCAGTTTTAAAACAAAACAGAAATGACTTGCATAAACATAAAATATGGATAGCTAAATTTTCTTTAAAAAAAAAAAAAAAAAATAGTAGAGTCAACTAGCGTCATACGCCACTATTTAACGCCACCTAAACACAAATTAAATAAGTCCTTCACTTAATACTATAAGCATGAAAATTTCGTATTTATGAGAAAAACTACTACAACAAAATTATTGATTCTCTCATAAAATAATGCTATCGATATCAATTATCTTGTGTTAATGATAGAATACTATTTCAAAGAAGATTTATTTATAAAATCTACGTCTTTAATTTTAAAAAAAAAAATTCTATATCTGGTCTTGAAATGAAAATTAGTTTAATTGAATTTTACTTTGCTATAATCATTTGATTTTCATCTCTGTGAGTATAATTAAAAATAAATATCTGATTATGTAAATTAAGCTCTTGCATATGCATATGTATTTATAAAAGCATCATTTGCGAATTTAAATTAAAATAAATTTTGGTTATTTCATTGATTTGTATACAAATAATATTAATTTCACTATGTTTATTTCATTATCTTAATAAATATTTTTTAAAGATTCTTAAAACATCTTAAAAAAAAGCTTTAAGCAATATTTTTCCTTGTTCGAATTCACATGCCGATGATTAACATTGTGAGTGTCAGTGCATTTAATTTCATTTTTAAAGAGAGATTGACGTTTTCTATTATTGTTGTTGATATCTATATTTAGATTTTAATGAGGTTTAAGTGTTCACATTTTTCTATTTTTTTTTTTTTTTTCGTAATGAAAGTTTTTTTTATGGAACAAGGTTGAAAAATTTGAATCTTGATTTTTATCACGTATCTTTCGAGTAGCTATAAATCCTCCAAAAGCTGAAATTACCAGACATTTTATTTTTTTACATAGTTAAAAATTACATAATTATTTTACATAGTTACATAGATGTTTATTATTTTACTTAGTTAAGTTTTTAGAAAATTCCAGAAAAACTTTTTCGTTAAAAATAATGGTAGCTTTACCCCTTAAGTCTCTCTTTCTGTCTTTTTACGAGATAGAAATTTGAATCAGATATTAAGGTGCTAAACGACCCATTTATTTATCTGATAATGATTGGGGGAATTCTTATAAAATTGCAAAAGATACAAAATTATTGCAGTTATTTCTAAATTACTTCCTCAGAAGCTTATCTTACAACGTGGAATACAGGTGTGGATAAAATCTTAGTGTGATTCAGTATGACAGGGGAGGCATATTAAGGGTGTCGGATATTCTAGAATATTTCCTCTCCTTTGATTTTATGGAATGTATTATCGGTCATTAGCACGTATGTCAAAATATTTTATAAAAAAAATTGTTTTTGTAGTCCAAGGGCAGTTTAGAAAAAAGATTTTTAGAGGAAAAACTGTAAAAGACAACTTTTTTTTAAAATTGTTTTGTGAGAAGATATCGATAAAATGAGGAATGAAAGGTACAATCTGTGTATTTAAAATTTTATTCGTTCTGTTATTATTTTTAAGTTACTATAATAGATTTCTTTAGGTGTATATGGTTTTTGGAAAATGAAGAAAATTTCAGAATTAATAATTCTTATTAATTTAGGTAAAAATAAGTGATAAATATTACATTTACATTTTAATTATTCATAGTTGTGAAATTCAGAATAAAGCACAGAAATCTTTTTCTGCGTTGAAAGTAAAATCTTCCAAACAAGGTTTTTTTTTAAATTTGCACTAACTCGTAATTATTTAGATAAAAGAGAAAAAATTATTAATCATTAGAATTTATTTAATTTTATTTAATTTAGAAAAACAATTATCGTTAAATTTTTGAATATTATGAAAAATAAATTTGAAACAACTTTTTTTGTATTTTATATTTTAGTACAATACAATTCTAACAGATTGTTTTTTTATAATTAAAAATTACCAGAATATATTTTTGCTTGAAGTTAGAGCGTCAGAAAAAATATATATATGAAAAGGGTACCGGTGTCCCATCTGCTTCTAAGGTTAACGAAGCAGTTAAACCGTAAGCGTGAAAAAATTGTCCCCATTGGCGAAACATTTAGTTATGTGTCCCAGTACCATCGATTCAGATGCAATCACTTTTCACAAGTAAGTATACACTATTTTGCAAGAAGGAATGATTGTTTTATTATGATATAGTAGTAGATTACGCCCAAGTTGCAGTAATTTTCTAAACTGCTATAAATCATAGAACCACAAGAAAAACATTTAAAAAGATATTAAAAAATGTTGAAAGTATTATTAAATGAGGCGAAGAGTATCGAAATTGATAATAGATAATAAAAAATGATTGTTTATGTTTACGACGTAAGTTTTTTCCCATATTTTTTACTTTTGATTCGAAATATTTCACGATTCTTTTGTTAAGAGCATTTTTGAACGTAAATCACTGAAAAAACTCAGTTAACTATTTTATCACCATCACTTGGAATAAAACAATAATCAGCTGTTGCTTTATGTTCTACATTTTAGTTTTAAATCAAGCGATTTTTATCCAGAACTATTATTGACAAGAAATGATTTCCCACAATTAAAGCTGTGGATAATGCACTTTATTTCGTCTAAAAAGTTTAATAGTTTATTGTAAAAAGTTGTTTTTAGAATATATGATCCATAAAATAAGCAATTAATATAATGAATAAAATTTAGTTTATATTTCCTGAAACAATAAAAATGCAAATTAATTATTTTTTTTAAAAAGACTAACTACACTATAAGAAGTTCCGGATCAAATTACAGAAAAAGTACCGGCACTTGTGGTACATTATCCTTTAAATCCATTTTACCATAAAGTCTATTTTTACTGTAAAATATTATACCATAACTGTTACAGTAATATTCATTTAATTAGAGTGATTTAATGATTGTACGGTAATTATTACTGTAAAATTTACCGTTTAACATTTTTTTTTGTCCCATACATGTTCTGGTAAAAACAGGTTTTACGGTAGAAAATACCGGCAACCTGAGTGTTGGTACTTTTTAAGTAATTTGATCTGTAAATTTTTACAGTGTAATTGAAAGAAATTTTTTTTAATAAAATGCAAAGAAATGCATTAAATACTATTTCATTAAGAATTTGATATGAATGTTGATGTTCCGAAAGTACAAAACAAATAAATATAAGTAAAAATAGGTTTTTATGAAAAATAACTAATAAAATTCATTTAAATTATTTTGCTCAATTGAATATTTTAAAAGGTATGCTTCAGTGTTTATTCCTTAAAAGAAAACGCGTGAGCTATTTTTCATTGAAAAATAAGTACGCCTAGTGTATTGTAGAAAAAAAAATATACTGAAAGAGCTGTACAAATTAGAAAAAACTTTTTTTGTAACTGAATCTTTAATTTTTAGGCCAGGCAAGGGAAAATTTCAATAAATGAGATCTGAAAATTTAGTTTTATGTAAAATTTAGGAAAATTAATTACGTTTTTAAAAAATATTTATTTTAAATCGTATAAAAAATGCTTTCAAAATAATATAAACACCATTAGCTTCATAGCAATCATAATAAAATCTGGTAGTATTAAATTAAGCCATGCGAGAGCAAAACATTTTATTTTTAGTTAATTAAATGTTAAACTACAACTAATATTTAGCTAAAAACTGATAGTTTTTAAATTAGCAAGTTTTTAAATATACAGAGTATTCCGTTAACACCGTCCTGAATATATACTTTTACCATCATTATCACACTGAGAAAAAATGTATGGTTAGATCTACCAGATAATTGTAAAATATACCGTATTTTTTTGGCTCTATGAGAATACCAGAAAACTCTATAATTTTCACCGAAGAGCTTTGATAACTTTTGGTAAAATAAATACTAAAATATGGTTTTATAATGGATGATCAAATTTGCTAAATGTAGTAAAGTTTAGTAATGTAATTTTCTCATGATACCTTAGAACATGGCTTAAAAGTCATTTATTCAGTTAAATTTACTTTTTCAATTTTGTATTTTTACTAAATGTGTAGTAATAAGGTTTATTATTTTTGAAAACCAGAATTTCCTCCAAGTCGTTAGCATATGAACGAATAAATTAACGAATGAATGTTTTAAATACAGTATACTTTGGTTAGATGGTTTGTTTTGTTTTTTTACCAGAAAAGTCATTACACTATAGAGTGGTAATTTTACTAGAATCTTATTCTCTGTGGAAAAAAAAGGAAGTAATAGAATAATCGAATTTCATGACTTGAAATATCGTCTGCACAAATTAGTTATACTTAGCCATTTGAACCATTGAAATCTCATTTTAGTACGGGTCCCCAATAACTCTTAATCTAATCCGATCATTAGATTAAGAGTTATTGGGATGTTCATTTTGTCCATTGTATTTGAAGAGTGTTTTAACTTTGAATCTCCAGCGTTCGGGCGAATCGTTTGTTTCGTTAACTTGCTTATTTAGAGGAGAAAACAATTTGCAGCAGCTGGATACTAAGTAACTTGTATATTTGTCAGCAAACATTTTAAAATATGTTGTTCGATTTTCAACAATGTAAGAATTCATGCAGCAAGAACAAGTTAAGCTACACCCAAAACATCAAACCCAAAACATCAAACCCAAAACATTAACTTAAACAGTTTCCTATAAGATGTGCTTTTCTTAATTCTATTTCTAAAAATACTTATAAAATGCACATGACATGACAAAAGGATCAGTTTCATTTTAAGGTTACATGGGTTTAAAAATTTCTATGGGGTCGTTAAAAAATATTTTTCAGTACGAGAAGCAGAAAATATTTTTCCGAATTTTTAAATCGATTGAAGAACTAAATTGGAGATATATCAAGCTAAAAGAGACAGAGAACTTTTAGAAATTTTTTCGAGTTAGGCTTAACTGGCCGAGAGAAGGAAAAAAAAAAGGGAAAATAGCTTCCACGGAATTCTATTTTCAGAGTCTGTAAATGCGATTTCTCGAAAAATAAAATCATTGATTTTTGCACATTTCTTTTAAATTGAATTTAACCAATAGTAAACCAAGGAATTTTTTGCTTGAATTCAATTTATTTCACAAGGCAGTATAGGGAATAAATTTAACCAATTATTTCCTTGGTTTTTTTATACGATTTTGCCAAAAATTTCTATTTTACCTCTTTGAAAAAATTTCATTCAATATTCAATTCCACACAGAATTGTGTAAAATTTCTATAAGGTCGTTTTGATTTGTTCGCGTCAAGGTCTCTTTTACTTAAAAAGGGAATTCGAAAATTAGATTTCAAGGAAATATTTTTAATCAATTTTAGATAAAAATGCTTTTGAATGTCGTTTATAGATTATTTTGTTAGCTTAATCTTTGAATTAAATTTTTTACAATGTTAAAAAATTTAAAAAACCATCCCATTTTTCTCAAAACTTATGTAACTTCTTTACGTAGTGGTTAATCTTATCACCATTCTGTCAGGTTATTCTCACCATTACTATATTTTTTAGTTCTAACTATTTAGTTGGCTCAGCATGTCCCTTTGGATCTTTAAACCCTGCATTCAATCAATCAATTTACTAGTACGATTCAAAAGCTGTTCAGAACTGACTTATACATAAAGTTTCCCGTTAGATTAAACAATGATTTTTTTTAAATTATGAAATTAAACAGTATGATTTTTTTAAAGAAAAATGTGCTTAATATGATTTTATTTTCAGAAGTAAGCAAAATATAGAAAGAAGCTATCCTTAAATATGAAATCCAAAAGACCGCTGTTGTATTTCCAGTTCATAAGCTGACGACGTATAAAAACTAAAAAGGTATGTTACCCAAAATTTTATTAAATAAATTGTTGTATTCTACTGTAATAATATATCTATGTGAGAATTATCATATAATGTACTCTGATAATGTGAGTTAAACGGAGGAGTTAACCGAGTTAAACAAGCGAGTTAGTGAGTTAAACGAGACCAGACTTCTCTGGAGTCAAATTGTTAATGAGGTCATGTTCCACCATGAACTTGAGTGCCATAGAGTAAGGTAAGTGTTAATGTGGGTAAAATTATTTTATTCTTTATCAAGGTTGAATTTTATGTTCTTTATTAAATTAAAGTGAAATGAACATCCTATAAATATACAGTAAAAATTGATTAGGCAAAATCGAGCAGGCACTTTACTTGTTTAAAAAAAAAAAATCCAAAATGATGTTGCTTTTGTCACAACACATACGTAAAAGTTTATTGAGAACTCGTTTTTTCTCGTACCTTTGAATAAAAAAAAGTTATGAGTTTTTAATTTGAAAACATTTTTTTCCAGATTTTGTTTTAGAACAGTACGGTGAAGCCAAGTATTCTTAATAACTCATAAAGTGTTAATCAAAGTAGGTTTATTTCAAAATGTTAATTGTCACGTGACAGTCCTGTGAACGATACGCCAATAAAATATTTTATGAAAGCGTTTAATTACTTTTGAATTCATAATTAAGTATGTGATATAATGCACTTATTATTGCATTTGTTTGTTTTTATGAAAAACAAACTCTTTGTACTATGCATATTACATCTTGCGAAACATTTCAGATCAAAATAATTTATTTTATGCCTGTAATAAAACAAGAAGTATTATCATGTAATGCAATTATAATAATATTGAACAAAATGACTGACTTGACTTTTACATTTTTTTATGAAAGAAAAATAATTATGCTTACATTAATGAATATTTTGTATTGTAAAATCAATAGGTGAATAAGTTAATTTATAAATTTGAAAAGTGTAGAAAATATAATATTTTAATTTTCTCAATACTATTTAATTTAAAACTCATTAAAGTAACTCGGAATTGGTTTTGTTTTCAACGTATTTTTCTGCGACAAGAAAAATATTTAGCTTGAAATTGTATTAAAAAAAGCACACATTCAAGTTTCGGAAGTTTAAATCTATATAAAAAAAAATACAATTTTAGAATTTTTTATGAAATGGGAAAGAGCCGCGATGGCTCAGGGGATAGAGCTTTCGCCTTCCAATGAGGTGAACCGGGTTCGATTCCTAACTATGGCTGATCGATAGGAATTTCGCATCCTGCATGCACCAACCACAGAGCTGCCGTGAAATTTCCTCAGTGGTAGTCGGATCATGGGTTAGAGTCCCTTTGCCGTCAGGCTAACCGTGGAAAGTTCTCGTGGTCTTCCTCACCACATAACGCAAGTGCTGGTTAGTTCCATCAGAAAGTTCTCCACCCTGGCAAATTTCTCCCAATACTTGATCCAGGAATTCCCTTGTCTTCTGGGTCTGGTTCAAAATTACAAGGCTGTGAAGTTGAACATTAGTAGTCGTAAGCCCAAAAATTGGATTGGCTGGTCAACTACGGATATAAAAATAAATATGTAACTACCCCATGTTAATTAAGAGGATTTAAAGTATAGGTCAGTTAAGGAGGGTTTTTTTTTTTTTTTTTCTTTTTAAGATTAAAAAACATCTCGTTAACACATCTAAACGTCTAAGAAAATATTTCACAATATACACGCTGAGATGTGTAAGTGTTTATTTAAAAAAATGAAATCAGTCAAATTTGTAATATTTGATTTAAAAGGGATGTAAATCAATGCAAAACGAACAATGTGTGTGCAAAATATTCTAGTAGTTTCAGATCTCTTCAATTGTACAGCTTTCTGTTTTATGTTAATCATTTAGAATTTTTTCTACTTTTTCTATAAATGATTGAGTATTATTATAAAAAATGATGTTTTTGAAAGAATTGCTTTATATTTTAAGTTAAATAACTTTCTAACTATTTGAAATAGGAATGAACTTAATCAAAGGGTTTTTTAAAATAGCTCGTTAACACCTATGAATTACAACTAAGTATTTATTATTATTTGTTCAGCAATAAAAAAATATTTTTAGAAAAACTGGAACTGTTCAATTTGTATCAGTTTCTATAGAATGGTGTAAAATGAGGAGAATAATATATTTTAGTAGTAAATATATATTTAGGAGCTTATGAGATCATGGCTTATGTCACCTTCAGTTTTATGCTACTTTTTCTTCTATTTTTCGTTGCTGACAATAGGATACCAATGAATAAAAGTATCATTGCTCATATGCAATGTCTTTGAAACAAAATAAAATATATTGCTCTTGATTTTTTTTTTTTTTCAATGAAAAAAAGCATACGGCATTTTAGAATGTTTGAATAGCAAAATCAAAATTATACAAAAAAGAAAAAAAAAAGATAATGTAAATTTTATTAAGTGCAATGGATTTATTTGATGATATACTTATTTAAATACTTATTAGTTTTTGTTTAAAATTCTGAAATGGAATTTTACCAGTGATTACAATTTTTTAACACAAATTAAGTAAAAAACAGAAATGTTTTCCATAAACTTAGTCATGCTAGTTTTTCATATTTAAATTTAAAATTCTAATTAAGATAACTCGAATTTTGGATAAGCTACATACAATTTCAGTTAAATAGTTGTGTTGTTTCGGTGCTTTGAACAAAAATTTGAACTAACTCTTTAACACTGTAAGTCAAATTTCTCGTTTGAGATAGTTTGCCATGTTTAAGAAAATATTTTAGCATTAATTAAAACTTCAATGTTATAAATTTAATTAAAGAAGCAAAACTAATTCATTTTGACGGTAATCTCAAATTTAATTATGTACAAATTAACTCAATTCACTTCTCAAAAAAATCTTAATTATAAAAATTTGTTTTACGCTAGTTTTGGTCAAACAGTTCGGTTGCATTTACCTCAAAAATCTCTAAATTATGATAGCCTCTCAAATATCGTTCCTAATATTATGACTATAATATCAATTCCTTATATCTTAATTTTGATTTCTATTGCCTATGGCCTCAATTTTCTATAGCCTTAATAATTATTTCCTGTAGATTTAATATTTCATTCTGAACCACCATGTTTTCGCTGAACCGTATTATCCAGTAATCTAGCTTAAGCAATGCAGTTATATGATTTAACTTAGCTCAATGTTAAGGTTTTTTTTTTTAATATTTTATAACTGTCGTTAAACAGTGTACCCAATTTATGGTTTACGACTAGTAATGTTCCATAGCCTTGTAATTTTGAACCCAATCCAGAAGACAAAAAAACTCCTGGATAAAGTATTGGGAGAAATTTGCCTTCGTGGAGGACTTTTTGATGGAATTAACCCAAATCTGCGTTACATGAAGTGGAAAAGCACGAAGACCTTTCACGGCAAGGGAACTCTAACCCATAATCCGTCTACCACTGAGGATATTTTGCATCAGCACTGTGGTAGGTGCGAGCCGGATGCGGAATTCGTATCGACTGGGATTCGAACCCGGTTCGCCTCATTGAAAGGTGAACGCTCTATTCCCTGAGCCACGACGGCACCCATGTTAAGATTGCAGTTAATTTGAACAGTGCCAATTACTAACAGTGCCAATTACTAACTCTTCCAAATTACTAACAGTGTTTGACCATATCAAAACATCTTTAATAAAATACTGATTTCAAGTTTAGAAAACTTTAGTAAAATAAAATTTGAACAATTTTATAAACTGAAACAATTTCTTTCGTTTAATTAAAGTTGTTTTATTCTTATTTAAAACTAAATATTGAGAAACAACACACACAACATAAATAATCACATTATTCTTGAGAACTAGGTCTAGGATTCGAGCGTAAAACACTTCAACCGAAGCAATCATTTTCGATAAATCTCTCGCGCAAATTAAAGAAAGCAGCCATTACATTTAAGACTTTAACTCTATAGATGGCCATAAGAAATGTCATTGTCTTACGTCAATGGTCAAAGTCTTTTGTCCTGACAGCAGGCTTTTCACGCATGGGAAGCGGTCAGAAGAAAAAAAATGACAAGTGTAAATAATTACCCTCTATTCTTGCAGCTTAGTCTTTAAGATTCTACATTGTTGTGTAGATTGTTTTCGTACCATGCAGAAGGCAAAATAAACAATGCAGAATTGTGTGAAATCGAATATGGTTGGCAGAGATTAGAGTTTTTAATGGAAATTTCATTTGAGATTTATTTTTAAGGAAAATAATTTGATTGGTGATGACAGTTGGTCGTATATAAGGAATTAAACAATTCGGTTTTTTGAATAGGTAATGTTTAATTATCTATAAAGATTTGCATTTAAAATCAATGCAAAGGCATGGAATTTTTTATCTGTTCAAGGTTTATTCTTTTATCTAGATTTAGTTTCAAATTTTTGCTGAAAGCTTTAATGTATGTTGAGTCCCTGATTGCTTTGTAATGAAATTAGCATTAATTATGAAGCAATTATGAATCAAATCAAAGTCTGAAACCTATTTGTGTTGTATGATTTCATACTCTAACAGAATGAAAGCTTTATTTTTAATATTTAATCGACCATCTTGCTAAAATGTGCAAATTTGTTATAAAAAGTAAGAAAAATCGTTATTTTTTTTAGCAAACTATACTTTTACTCATACCATACTCTTTGCTGAAAGCTTTGATATGTTGAAACTCTGATTACATTGTATGGAAACTATCACTATTTATGAATCACTTATCAACGTCATAATTGGCTAGACAGCCCAGTGTGGGCCAACGCCTTCCACTGATGATTTCTCCATAATGACTTCCGATTTATCTTCGATCTCCAATTCTTTTCATTAATTGCAAGAAAATCAGACTCCACCGAGTAAGCCCATCTTCACCGCGGCCTTCCCCGCTTTCTTGTTCCAGTGGGTCTAAAGAGCAGTATCTTTTTTCATTGTATTATGCCGACCAGCCTCTGTAAGGGTCAGGGAACTGCCCTTGCATCAGAAAGGTTTTGGGTTCGAATCCCGGGCAAGGCATGGATGTTCTTACCTTTTCTGTACTATCTGTCCTTACTGGGGGAGCAACGCTGGCCCGCCTAACATGGTGCCCCTGAAAGAGAGGCCAACAAATCCGCCCTGTTAATGCCTGAATTAACGAAAAATATTAACACAGGTGGGCATAGGAAGAAAAAAAAATTTTTGTATTGTCATCACTCATTCGAATCACGTGGGCCATCCAATTCATTCTATTTATTTTTATGTATTTAATACGGGTTTCAGACTTTTAATTTGATTTATAATTGCTTTCTTTATAAAGCAATTATAAATCAAATAAAAGTCTGAAATGTGTTTGCACTGTATGACACCATACTCTATTTTTATGAACTGAAATAATTCTTTATTTTTAATATTTAATTGATAATTTTACTATAATGTGCAATTTTGTTAGAACAAATTAAGAGAAATCGTTAATTTCTTGCAAAATATGAGTTTATTCATACCAAGACTTGATAGATGCAGCATTGCCTTTTGTAGGACACTAGCTTTATTTATTAAGCAATTAAAAATCAAGGTTTGAAATCTGTTGATATTGAATGATTTTGTATTCTGTTTTCTTTCAACTGAAGTAAGGCTTTATTTTTAACATTTAATTGATATTCCTTCATGGTGTGTAAAATTTTTTGAACAAAATGAGACAAATCGTTCTTTTCCAAACAGACTATATTTTTACTCATATGTTGTGTAGATGTTGCCCTTTGCTGAAGGCTTAGTTTTGCTGAGTCGCTAATTGCTTTATAGGAAAACTATTATTATTTAGGAAGCAAATACAAATCAATAGTCTGTAACCTATTTGTGCTATACGATTTCATTCTTGATTTCTCTTAACTAAAATAATGTCTTTAAATCTTAAATCGATCATCTGACTGTAATGTGCAAATTTGTTAGAATATTGAGAGGAAAATCATTTTTTCCCTAACAAACTATTCTTTTATTCACACAATACCCTTATAGGTGTCTTAGGTAATCAAAGAATTATTTTAAATTATTTAAATTAATTAAAAAACTTTAGCATATTGCCAGTGTTAGTTGTCATGCTTATTTGCAAGGATCCTTGTTGAGGCATTGGAAAGAGACGTTCAGTTTGCTAAGAGTTTCGTTTTTAAATTTGCCTGTGAATTACACATTGATAAATTCTTGATAACGAAAAAGGAATTATTAAAGGTGTTTTGGTATTGACTCCTTTAAATAATGCGAATTTGTCGAATTTCGTCAGCAAAAAAAATATCTTTTTGTTGTATGATGAGAAAAATAAAAAATGGAGAAACCTTCTAATTTCTGATCTAATTATCAAATTTCTCCGTAATAAGATGTAATCTTAATTATACGAGTGTCTAATCTTAAATATAATTAATATGTGTTACCGATAATTAAAGTTACAAAATTAAACAAAATTCTAAATGAGTGAAGTTTTCTTACCACGGATCCGGATTTTTGACTAGAAAATTATGATTTATGATAGGTAGCTTATTATTGTACATGTATTTCAGCTAATATGATTTTTTATCAGGTTTTAAATAGGAATTAATCTTTTGGTGCTATTTGTCGAGAAAAAAAATCCCATAACCTTTTCTATAGTTGGTATTTAGCAACTTGTTGAACATGCTCTGATCGATGAAAAAATATAACAAAATTATTTTATTCCAATTAATTTCTACAATATAGTATTTATTAGTTGTTAGTTAGTATTAATACCTAATAAAATCAATTAGATAGTTACTTAAAGTCTCATTATCAAATACATAAATAAAACAGACTTAATCATTATAGGGAAGTAAATTTAGTGATGATTCTCAATCAATGAAAATAATTTATAGTTATGAAATAAATGAAATAAATGTAATTTTAGATGAAACTCAGAGTTTTTTTAATTTATTTTTATAATAACGCAAAAGTATAAAATTTAATGAAAAAATACCTTTTTCGAATTCTTATTTCCTAAATTAAATTGTATTTTATTTTGCATTGAAATTTCAAGTAATAAAATTTATGAAACGTTACTTTCTATTCTTTCTTTTAATTAATTAATAGTTTTCTATAAAGTAAAGAGCAAAATTCTTTTATATGGCTTTCTATTATAGGTTAAAGTGAAAGGAACGATAAAAATCTTCATAAAAATGTACTATTTTATGGGGATCTTTTATTGGGAAGAAATTAATTTTATATAACAGAAGTATTACAAACTACATAAAGTAAAGGCTTATATGATCTACATCTTTACATTCTATTTCAGATGCATGACTCTGAGAAGAAAAAAAAAAGAAACAAAACAGGGAACTAATAACATGTTCCATGAGATATGACTTAAAGGTTCGTAATAAAATGGTTCAACAGACGATAATTTTGTGATATAAATGGAACAAATACGATTACAATAAAAATAATCGTAAACAAAAGGGAAAAAATGGAGTTTTCCGACTATAACCAATTGTTAGAAGGTTTCCATTTATTCGTCCTTTTGTTTCAACGGAATCCCTTAATGATTGTAAATTGCTAAGAAACTAAAAGTGTTCCAAAACGTGTTTTTGGATCATGTTTTTCTTCCTTGATAAAGAATCTATTAAAAAATGTACGAAACTGTTTTTTCATGGACAATTGTTTCGTGAAATAAATTCAAAAAATTTTCAGAAATATTTTAATTTACAAATATAATTTTGCACGCATTGAATTTACAAATCCTATCACGTGTTATCAAATCTTATTTGCAAATTATGTTTGATTCATATTAGAAATATATCATATTGAAATTAATAGTAATTTATTCTTTTTATCTGAAAATAAAATGTCATGCTGATATATGAAAACTTTTTAAGAACTATTAAAGTTTTTCTAACAAATTAATTACTCATTTTTATCATGATGACATGTTTAAATCAGATTTTATCCCACTACGTTCTCGTAGATAAAGTCGTGGAATAGATAAACCCAGAACCCTAAGACATGTGTTTGCCAATACAGTTTGTTGCCTGTATGTAACATATTCAAACTATATTTTATTTTATAAGTCTTTCAACAGCCAGTCCAATTTTGAGTTTACGACTACTAATGTTCAACTCAATAGCCTTGTAATTTTGAACCTAATCCAGAAGATAAGGGAACTCCTGGATCAAGTATTGGGAGAAATTTGCTTTCGTGGAGGACTTTTTGATGGAATTAACCCACATTTGCGTTACATGGAGAGGGAAACCACAAAAACCTCCCACGGATAACCTGACAGCAAAGGGACTCTAACCTATGATCGGTCTACCACTCAGGATGTTTTACGTCAGCACTATGGTTGGGGCGAGCCGGATGCGGAATTCTTTGTACTTGTCATGGCTGGGATTCGAACCTGGTTTACCTCATTGGGAAGTGAACATTCTATTTCCTGAGCCACCACGGCTCTTAAACGATATTAATTTAGAATACTGTTTTCGAACTATGTACGATAGAACATTCTTATGATAACACTATTTTATTTCCTTGTCTGGAGTAAGTAACGCCATTGAATTTTGGTGCAGCATAGACGAATCCAGCTATTGCGCCTTAAACTCTGCATTTAGTATAATTCGCAATCAGTTAAGAATAATCTGTTCATAATGGCTATGTTAGTTAAGAATAATCATTTTAGTCATCTGATATACATCATAAAATAATTGTATTTTACGAATTGGTTATTAATTTGAGGACATTCATAAAACACCTATGTTTCAACATGAGCTTCGCTGTGTGAATAGTTGAAGGTTAGCTTTGTTTTTTTCCTGTTTTTATACACTGGTGGACAAAATTAAGAGAGAGAAGACATTTTCCCAAATATCTCAAAAAATACTGAATATAAATAAATGAAATTTGGTATGGGTATAGCTTATTCCATGATAATAAAGTATGCAAAACAAAAATGAAAGTGTCATTCACTGGAAAGACCTATTGCCAATAAATCCAATGTAGTCTGAACTTAAGAATAAAAGATGACAATAAAAGTGGGGCTTGTACAGTGTGTGTTGCCTCTAGTATGGTGCATGGTCACCCCTGACAGACAGACAGCATGCACAACGAGTATGCATGCTGTTAATAAGGGAGTTAAGGAGGACTTGTGGAAGACCCTCCCATTCTTCCACCAGAGCAATTTTTAACTCCAGAATGGTTCTGGGGGGAGGTTGGCGTATCGCAATAGCTCTCCCAAGAGCATCCCAAGCATGTTCAATAGGATTCAGGTCAGGGGGTTTGACTGGCCAGTCCATTCGTTGAATATCCTCGCTTTCCAAATACTCATCAACCATGAGAGTCCTATGTGGTCGCGCATTGTCGTTCATAAAAGTGAACTCAGGGCCAACAGCGCCCCTAAAAAGACGCACATAGGGCTCTAGGACCTCCTGCCTGTACCTCTGGGCATTCACGGAACCACTGTCAAACACATGGAGCGGTTTGCGGGTATCTTGCATGATCCCTGCCCAAACCATGAGTCTCCAATAGTCCCTTTCGATAGTGTTGCTGGGATGGTATCGGGTTCCAGGTTCCCTCCATATCAATAACCGCCCAGAATCAGGTTGTAGATTGAATCTGGACTCATCGGTGAAGAGAACATTAGCCCATTGAAGCTGTGTCCAATTCTGATTAATTTCTGATTTTCTCTTAATTTTGTCCACCAGTGTACTATACAATAACATTTTAATCCCTCACAGTAGTTTTGTGATTGTTTTCAGAAGCTGTAGAAGGGGGATTCTAAAACACCTGAGAATATCAAGTTCAAACAAAATATCACAGTCTTGTGATATTTTGTTTGGACGTAAAGAGATCGAAAAATATGAGAAATCATCAATTGGTGCACGTTTTTGGAATCTTAGCCAAAATTCAGTTTCGATAATGCTAAAACTATTTTCGTCCAAGTCACATCAGCTCATATCGATGGCTTAAATCTTGTTTTATTCATATGAATTCTGATTTCCTGGTTAACGACATTATTTCCTCTCTACCTCTCTATAGCTCGCGGAAATGCATTTTACCCAGATTTGCCCCTCTCGGCTGCTGCGATTTTTATAGATTTGTTTCTCGCCTTTATTTTTCAATTTTTCGTTAGCAGCTTTTCGTTTTATGTTTAAAATCACTTTCATTTCTTCTCATTCATGTCTGGAAAGTCGTAAAAATGGACGCTGATTTCAGAGTGCTTGAATCATCTCTACTTTGATTTCCTATTTATATATTTTTGAAGCGAATGAAGTTCTTAATCGGATAATATTTTACCACATCAGTTTCTTGGCATTATTTATAGAATATCACAAGATTGACTTGAGATAGTAAGTTAATTTTGATACATTCAAGACATAATTTTTCCCATGGATATAACAAAAAAACTATTCATTTACAATTTTCTAAAAAAATTAAAACACCTAAAAATTGCACTCCTACCCTGTCCGAAACTCATTTAATCTATTTAAATCTTTACACTAACATTTCCATAATTAAAATAGTATTAGTAAGCTCTATATGTTAGACGGTAAAAAATAATACTTTTTGAATCCGTTTAATTATTTAACTCACCAAGGTGTATCATTTGTTAGCTTAGCCTTAAGTTTTCACGTAACTCTCTTGGTCCAAGAAATTTTTCTATTATTTTTAAGAAAAAGTAAAGAATTTTCGGTCCTGCGTATGCAATACTGTTTATCTCCATTATTTTGTTGAATTGATTGAGTGCGCTGAAGATCTGATTCACCTGATGTTCTTATAGCTTGAAAGTTCAGAACGGAGTTGTGAAAAAGTTTCTGCTATCATTCTTCGGTGCAACTGCTTTTTTTTGTACATTAAAACATTTTTAAAAAAATAATGCGTATCCTAATATGAAGGATTCAAATAGAATAACTTTTTTAAGCCTTAATTTATCTAAAGAATGTCCTGAAGCCTAAATTTGCCTTAAGAACTTTTTTAAGCCTAAATTTGCCTTAAAACCTTTCTCAAGCCTAAATCTGCATTTAGAACTTAGTTTCAGGCCTTAAAAAAAGTAATAAAAGATTTGAAAAATTAACTTTTCGTATGCAAAAATGTCACTAGCATGCTTGGTATTTTCCGAGATAGAAGGTTGACTTCCAGCATCGTTAAAGTGAATTCTGCATTTTCTCTTGTTAAGTGCTTTATAAAGAGTAAATGTGAATATTTGTTTTAGATATCTTAACACTTTTTCAGTTTTGAAAATTAGCAGGATTTTTGATAATTACTCTAATAAAATATTTTATGAAAACAAATATATTTAGTCAGAAAATTTTTCAAGTTAGTATGTTTCATTTGATTTTTAGTGCCTCAAGAAACGATTTATTTTTAACTCTTTAAATTTTTATATTTCTAAGAATTTATATTTAACATTTTAAGAAACATAATTTTCATTAATAATAAAGATTCTTATCATTAATAGCATGTATATTAATAGGAGAATAGATGAAAAAAAGGACTCAAATTGTTTCATTGCATTGTTCTCCATTCTGATAACGATTAAATATTATAAAAAAAAGAGACATTGTTTCAACCGTGTATTGAATCAAACTCAGTGATGCTTACTTTGATGTTTTCTTTTTGTTAGTAACACTTCGTAATCGAAAACAGAACAATGAATAATCAATATTGATCATTCTTCATTAGCTTTTTGTTACAAAATAACATTTAAAGGTTGCTATAAGAAAAAAACATTCTTTATTTGATACAAAACTACTTCGTTTCTTTGCTTGTGCGCTTTTCAAACATAGTTTTTATACAAAATCCTGGCACTTTCGTCAACAAAGCAGTAAGTGCTTTAGAACTCGTATATTATATACCAGGTAACTTTTGCTCTTTCCATGGATGATTTTCTCATGTACTGTGGTATTGCAATACAAAATTGATATATAATTGTAATCAAAAATGAAATTGCTGGAAAAATTGAAAATAGTCATATTCAATATTTTTAAAGCTATCCATTGATCCTTTACCAAGCACCGCCTGCAGGCGGGGGGCAACTTCGAAATCTTAAATATAAATAATTCTTTTTCCGGAAAAAAAGTAGTCTTATTTGAGTTGTAGGTGCATGCGTTTGGATTCACAGATGGCGCTGTAACCGAGAAAATTAAAAAGGTACAAACTGTTTGAAATGGTAATAACTCGAGATCCATCAGATTGAAACTGAAACTAAAAAGTTTCGGTATTTTTTTCGAGAAAAAATATATACATTTTCTAATGAACTTATATTTATATTCTTAATCTGATGGATCTCAAGAATAAGCTTATAAAAAGCTTATTATTCTATTTTATATTTCTCTCTTACAGCGCCATTTGTGGAGCAAAATGCATAAGCCAACAATCCAAATACGGTTGTTTTTTTCTGTAGAATCCAAATCAGAAATAAAAAATAAGGGTTCATATGAAAGACTTCAAAATTGCTCCCCCCCCCCCACTCCCGGGGGTACAAGATCGACTTTGTCATCATTCGTACTTAATGTATCTAATTTCACTTTTAATTTGTCTATATTAACATTCCTAATCTGATGGATCTCTAGAGTCGTCATTTTAAAAAGCTTGTACCCTATTTAATTTTACTTGATTACTGCACCATCTGTGGAGCAAAATGCATAAACCTATAACTCAAATACGGTTACTTTTTTCTGGAGAATTTAAATCCATTTTAAAAATTCCCCCCCCCCCTCACTCTCGGGGCTGCAAGATAGAGTTTAATATCATTGGATAGCTTTTAAAATCTTTTTAATGTGTCCAGTTTCACTTTTCAATTCTATTCTCGAGATATAGGACCGTTTCCAAATTTTGTCTACACCTTATTTATAATGTTTAACTAAATGCATTGGTGGTCACAATTGTTTTAAAATAAAATTATAAATCCAAGAATTAAGCATAAAAAGAATGAATTTTATTATTGTCTTCAATATAAAAATTAATGTTCCAGAGAATTCTAAGATAAAAACTGCCTTTCAAATGTACCTAATTGATAATCGTTTTATTTTAACGCAGATAAGCATCTAGGCACTCGACGCCTGGTATTAATAATTGAAGTGTCGACATAGTGAATGCCACATGACTTTTCGCAGATGGGATTTTTAGATAAAACTGCTAGTAATGTCTCTAGATAGATATTTTACTTGTTTTCGAAATTTCCACTTAATTGCAGCACAATACACACAAACATGTTACTTAAATAGAAATTGATGTTTATAAAAAAAAAACATTTTTGGACAATTTTAATATGTGTCTTATCATTAAAATTACCACCGATTGATTCTATTGATCGGAATATTTATCCTATGAATTTTATTTGGTTAAATTTACTCCGAAGTAGACAGTCAATTTGGTTTACAAACTGGTTACTGATTTTTCCACGCAAGAGATATCACAATTTGTATTTCTTACCACCATTTGATGCAATCGATCAGCATATATATCCTATTAATTTGATAAGGTAAATTCACTCCTCAGCAGTCAAAGTAAAACTGGTTTACAATATACCATAAGATTCGTCCACATTGAATGATTTTTTTTTTTTTTTCAAAAATATTTTTTTTATGAGTAAATCTTCGAACAAGGGAAAAATGAATATATTTTATAATCAATTTAGTTTTAAATTTTTGAAAAAATAAATTGAAAATGTAAAAAAATTCAAAAGTAATCAACATATTTTTAATGTCTGATAATTAATTAATAAATGAAAAAAAAATTATATTTTTTAAACCATTCGCAATTAATGTATTTTTTTTAAATGAAATCTTTAACGTTTATATTGCGTTTTGGTGAATGATTGTTTTGTGTACAGTTCGCAAAGTTAAAAACAGACCACCCAAAATAACTTTTAATCTATTGATGGTATCAAAACGTTCCAGGACTCAATCTTAATGGTTCGAAGGGTTGACCTCAAACATGCTAAATAATTAGCATGGAATTTGAAGAAGCTAGTTTCATAATTGACAATTACAGTCGATTTCTTTCCCCCAAAAGACATTTTATTACTTTTCTAAGAGTGTTATTTATTAATTTTTTAAGTAAAGTGCTATTTTTTTATTTTATCGTAATAAAATTTTTTAATTAAAAATTTATAATGTATTAATTTTACTATTTTAGAATTCTTCACTGACAAATAGTTTGCAAAAGTAAGGATAGAAATTAACAATCACCATATAAATACCATATTGTCGGAACAAGAATTAAAATTCATAAATTTAAAAATAAAAATTTCTAACAGTAGCGAAATTCCTATTTACTCAAAGAAAAATATCTAAGCGTTAATGTGTATTTAAATATTTAATAAATAGTAAAAAAGAAGACATAAACTGCATTAGTAAATATTTACTTAAAAAGAAAATCTTTCAAATCTAGTAAAATAAATAAATAAATAAAAGAAGCGAAATTAAATTTCATTATTTGAATTCTTGAACATTAGCACATAGATTGCAACGATTGTGGATTCATATTTTTCAATGGACTAAATTTATGAAAATACTGATTTGTTTTAATGCAATACCGACTAATAAAATCATCCATCCTATATCTAAATATGCACTGCTTCTATCTAATCCGTGACTGATTTAAATTAAGTAATTAGTCTCTAATGGACCATTATTTTAATTTAAAAATAAATGGAATAAAATAATAATTTCTATAAACTTTAACACCACTGATTTCAGCCGAAAAAAAATGTTGATCTGCAGTGAGCAGATGTATAATCATTTCTTCAGATATTTTAGTGATAAATAAACAGTTTGAAGTTTTGAAATCTTTCTTTCACTTTGCACACAATCTCAAAATTATAAATTTAATTTACAAAATTTTTACTAGTAATTTACAAAGGATGTTCATATGATATAAGTGTTATCAAACTAAAAGAGCCTTGAAATAGACTTAACGGATGGAGGTGGCACGTTATTATTCAGCACATGTGACGTCATAACCAATCAGGGATCGTTTTTGATTGCATCACTTACGGAGGCCTTTTAGGGCAATTTAAATGTTTAATAACAAAATAAATACTTATTTGGCGGGGGGGAAAAATCAGATTTTCGGTTTCAGGAGAGAATTTCCAATAAGTTAGGATTGAAAATAAAAAAAAATTAAAAATGCTATAATTGCCCATTGTGTGTAAAAACGTTTCAGTTCGTTTTAAAGTTCTCGAGATATCGCGAAATACGCAAAATTTGGACCACTCTCTTGACCAAACTATTGGGACTATTTTTCAGATATTACGGCTACCCCCGATGTCTTGGAGGTCGGAAATACGAATCCGTCGAGAAAAAGAGAAAGTACGTTTACGTGTCCGATTTTGTAACTGAAAATATCGTCTTCTCTAATTAATTAATTTGAGGTCACCCCCTCGAACCATTAAAATTTAGTTATATAGAGCGTGAAGATACGATCATTAGATCAAAAGTTATTTAATGCGGTCAGTTTATTTATTTTTTTGTTTTCGCACTGTACCTTTTACAGAAGGCAACAAAAGCGTTGAATATAATTTTAGTTGTAATATGTACTTTTCTTCTCTTAGCATTTGAGAAATTTTTCTCCTTTACGCTAAGAAAACTAAATAATGACCAAACTACTAGAATATGGTAAAATTTGCCGTGTTTCTGGCACTATGGGAAAAACCAAAAAAGCTAGATAAATTTTACCGAAATGCTTTGGTTCTGATTTTGGTAAAATTCCCAATATAATACAGTTTCATAATATAAGATAAAATTTTGTAAATTTTGCTTTATACCTTAGAGTATGGCTTAAAAACCAATCATTCGAATTAATTTACTTTTCAGTTTTGTATTTTTTACCAAATATTTGATATTAAGAGCTATAATTTTGAAAACAAGAATTTCCAGTTAATCGCTACTACGAACGGAAAAATTAACAAATTAATGGTTTAAATACCGTATATTTTTATTTTATTAACCTAAGTTATGGTATATTTGTTTTTTTTTTTTTTTTTTTTTTTTTTTTTTTTTTTTTTTCCTTACAAAAAATGTCATACTCTACTGCACGTCAGTTTTACCAGAATTTTTTCTCCGTGTAGCATAAACAAAAAAAAATTTAATATTCATCCTAGATCAGTATTTTAAGATATAAAGCAGCTGCATTATAATATAATTTTATATAATTCAGAACATAAATTAAGACATCACCCTTAACGGATACAAAATTTGCACCCTTTTTAAAAATTTTTCTATTTATATTTTACCCTTAAAATAGCAACAACATGAAAAAACCATCGCATGAAGACAACAGGTGACCAAAGAAAGATAATTAAATAGTTTAATACTTTGATAACAAAATAATAACTAGAAGTATATTTGAATTCAGTGTAAGTTTGAAGTTTTACAAAAGTGAATTTGTAATGACATAATAATATGAATAAAAATAACTTGGACAAAAAGCTAATAACAAATTTAATTTTCAAACTCCGGGGATTTTTTCTATCTAATTGAAAATATTTCTTAAAATTATAATTGAAAGCTTAATTAATAAATATTTTTTGTTACTCTTCGTGAGAGAAGCTAAAGGAATAATCTCGTTTATGCTGCGATAAAATAAAAAATTTTTTAAAAGTATTCGGTTTGAAATTGTATATTCATGTTACTGTACTTATTTACTAGAATAAAACCTGTTTGTTTCCTGCTCACAACAGAGTGCGTTCCAGTAAGACATTTGACATTCTAATATAGTTAAAGTGCTGTAGTAATACAGGAGTTAGTACATACTCACATGAACATTTTAGTGCATAAAGATTAGAACTGATGTAACATAAGTTAAACTATAAAAATATGTTGCATTAAATAGTTACATAAAAAAGTTATATTTTCAAGTTAAAGGTAAAGTTTGAAAATCGATTGAGTTATATAATTATTTTGAATGAAAAATTATTTAAAAATAAACTTTGTATGTAAAATATTTTAAAAAATATTCGCACCAAATGATGCAATATGCTATCATTTATTAAAAACTTAACAAATTAATTTTACAAATACTTAATATTTTTAATAAAAGCATGTTTTGATATTTTTAACTTTGTTTGAAAAAATATTTATGATTGATTAATTTCTTATGATTGATGATTAATATGGTTAAAACCAATTTTTAAATAATTCAATATTTTACGTAAGGTACGTGAAAGAATTATAAAATAACATCTGTTTACTACTTATTTTATAACTTATTTGCCTTTAACATACATCTTAGTATACAAATTGATGTTATTTTCGATGGAATATCATAAGCGAAGAAATTACAATTAATTTAAATACCTATTTTACATATAAAATAATAAATCATTTTACGTTTCTCACTCAATGATCTTAAAATTATTTTGCGAACTAGCCTTTAAACAAATCATTTCTCACTTATAATCCGAGTAAAATGATTACTCATTTCAAAATATTTCGAATTGAAATGTAATTAAGGTGTAAATTGATTCAGATACAATATATCATAAATGAGTAATTGATTATTTAGAGGAGTTTAGGTAACTAAATAAATGTTAATTTTACAGATAAGAGAAGTATTTTTAATTATTTCTCAATTAATATCGTCTTCAATAATTCTAAAGGAAAGTATTTTGTTTAAAATTTAGTAAATTTGGGCATACATTGATTAACTTGGTTAGTGTTTAACTAATTATCTGGGGGGGGGGGGGGAAAGAGTGACAAGTTGACCTATTCGAAAAGGAAAAAAAATTAATCCATTAAAATGAATGTCACAATTTTTTAATAATAATTTCTAAATTAAGTCAAAAAGTCTAATTCGTTTGGAAATTTGAATAATTATTTTAGAGTTGAAAATGTCAGAACTTTTTCTGTTTTATTCATAATAGGGATGTAATTTGAATAGTTTTTTCTACAACACAGCTTTTCGAAAAAGTGTGTTACTCGGAGACTCGTAGATTCAGTTCAACAAAGAGGAACCAAACGGAATTTCATATATACGTGTCATGCAAGACTTTTGTCCAGCTAAAAACTTAGCCAATAGATGCCCTTTTACTACTTAGACCATATGCAAACGAGTAGCTCGTGTAAATTTACTCTAAAAGTTATAAGATGGTCATCATGATTACCTTTTTCGGATCCGTGTGTTTTTTTTTTAATATGTGCAAACATTGTATGCATCAGAAACGTGTTACTAATGAAACGAACTTAGAAACATCCGACGTTTCTCAGAAATTATCAATACGATTTCATTCAAGTTTGGTATTTTGCCATATTTTAAGAATTTGTATACCTTGCAGTTAAAATGTTTTCAGTTTTAATGAGTAAAATACTAAAAAAAGTAATAAATAATTGTTAAAAATTATTTTCTGTCAGATGAATGAATTGTGTAATTGTAAATAAATTGATCCACTTAAGAAGTCCTTGAGGCATAGCGAAATACTCAAAAAATAAAATTAGCATTTAGGGATCGCCCACAAACTTTCGCCCACTCTCCTGACTAAACTAGTGGGATCATATTTCTTAGATAGCGGCTAACTTCATATTTTGAGAGTATATAAAATTCGAATCATAGTGCGTGTGTGTATATATATATATATTATAAAATTCGAATCCGTCAAAACAAAAAGTTATGTCTATACAAAGAAAATTTATTTTTGTGTCTGATTTCATATCTTAAAATATCGTCTGCATTAATTAGCACATTTGAGATTGCACTCATGAAACATTAAGATAGACCTATTAGATGAAAATCGGATCTTTAGATCAAAAATTATATTGGGTGTTTCTTTTCTTTTTTTTTTTTTTTTTTTTTTTTTTTTTTACTTTTCTTGCGCACTGTACAAAATAATGTTTTGAATATAAAAAAAAGAAGACTTTAGGATTTCTTATCCTAAAATAAAATAATCACTACGCATCAAAATAATATTAATGAACACTATACAAGAAAATATATTTTCTATTTCTTATTATCTAAATTGTAGTTAAGTGATTAATTTAGTAATAAGAAAATCAATAATTGAGTACTTGCACTTCAAGATGAAGCTCACAGATACCCACACATGTGACTTGTGCGTCTGCGCCAGCTGATTGTTTATTGGCAAAATAGCGTGTTTAAGTTAAACTAAGTTTCTCTACATTAGTTAGAGTCTTAATTAGCATGAAATTAATTAAATACAGTGCCGTATCACTAATCGAATTTGCCGAAATATAATTCTTTTTCGTCTACTTCGTTTACTTAGATTTATTATTTATGTATTTTATAGTAACCGTGATATATTTTTGTTTTGTGTATCTGGCGACTTCGATACATAACATGTTTGTTCATGTTCTACATGTCTTCATGCCTGTCTTTGTGTTAAATCTTTGTGTAAATACATAGTGAAAGAATTGAAATCTTTGTGAAAGAATATCGACTGTGTCACTTAAGAGAATTGATACTCTACGGGCTTAATTTACTCAAAATAGACTGTAAAGAACAGTTGCTGACGTAAACAAATGCCACCTTTCAACAGCCAATCAGGATCGTAATACCCACACTACGTCACTTGCTGGTACCTCCTTGTCATTTCACAGAGTCTGCCTTTTAAAGTTTTCAAAGATTATTTAACTATTTAACGTGAAGGACTCCAATTTCTTACATTTTATAAAAATAAGTAAGACAAGACTGTATAAAGTAGAATTTTCCTTTTTGACCGATAGACCGTCTTAGTGAGAGTTAACTCGATTATAATATTTTTGCAAATAATTGTTTTGGGCAAAAATACACGTTCTTCGAAAAAAAATTTTGCTTTTTACGATCGCGTGTCATTCAATAGTTTTAAACTTAACACTTCTTGACATTGCGAAAAAGTACTTCCGAGTCAATCTTCAAAATTAAGGAAAATGATTGCGCTACGTTCTACGGCGATACACTTTTTACAAAAAGAATACTTGAAAAACTATTTATTTTAAATTTATGTCGAAAAAAGAACACTTTCTAGGAGTTAATCGTGAGTTTGGAAATCGTCCGTAAAAAAGATAGTCCAGGCATCATTGTGTTAAGAAAAAGCCTTTGTTTGAGTTTTATTAATGTTAAAACAGAAAGGTACTAAAGAAATTATGTGACATTGAACCAAATAAGAGTTTGACAAAATAATGAATTACATGTGAACTTTTCTGTCTTGAGCAGGAAAATATAATAATTTACTTTTATATATATTTTCTTAACACTAGAATTTTTAAAAAAAAAACTTTTCTTTACTAATTACAGCTTATATTAATTAAGTTTTAAAATTGACTTATAATTAAGAGTTATATTTTTAAATTCAATAATAAGCAGTTTTCAGTTGCTAGTTTTAGTTAGCTAAATTTTCTTTAACTTTTTTCATAAAATCATGGCTGAACCAAACTTTAAGAAATTAACTTTTTTATAAATGAAAGAGGTCTCAAAACCAAAAATACTTGAAATTCCGTTATATTTTTAACGATTCTCTACGCATTAAAAAATTGCAAGCGCTACCGCCGCTGTTTCGTGTATTGAACTTAGCGTTATATTTTGTTTTACTTCGCAAAACTAAGACCTAGAGATATGTATCTTACTAAGGTGTATAGAAAAGTGTACAGGAATTACGATGGTATAAAGAGGTTTAGCATTCAATAATTTGTTCGAAATTTATCAACTTGCTGAAAAAAAGTACCATACGGACCGGAGTAATGTAACTACAAACTTGAAATTTGGTATACTGAAAATGCCACATTTGTTTATCACAGAGTTTTTTTTTCCCCCTTTCGAAATTCTAATTTGTTCAAAAGTTTATGCAATTTAAATTACATTTTTGTGATTTGTTTACTTTATGTTACATTTTGCTTTGCTGCTCAAAATCTATAATATTTAGAAACTTGAAATTAAGAAGGTGTGTAGAAAAAGTATAGGAAATACGACGAAATAAAAAAAAAATTCAGATTGGTCAATTGGTTCTTTAATTATTAACTGTTAAATTTGTAGTCAAAGAGATATGTTGGTCAATCTACTGCCCACTTAAATGTAACTACAGAGTGGAAATTTGAAGGTAGGGATATTATATTTTTGTATTTAGATTTTTTTTTTTTTTTTTTTTTTTGAAATTGCTATTTGTTCCATAGTTATTGCAAATTTAAATGCTTTTTCATGAATATTTTCAGCTTTTTCGCTTTAAATATTGACTATTTATCTATTTTTGTAGAAAATTTATTTTACCTTCTCGAGATCTTTATTTCTTTTCTTTTGTAAGCTGGTGCTCGAGTAGAAAAAGTAGTCAAAAGTAGCACACACACACAAAAAAAAAAAAAAAAAAAAAAAAGACAGGGAGAGAAAGAGAGAGTTTTTACGTGTTTCCATTTATAAATATTTACATTCATGATGAAACTTTTAAAAACAAAACAAAAAACTTAAAAATAGCAATATACGTGGAAAATAATAAAGATTAATGTAAAGAGAGGAAGAAAAATTATTAAAATAAAATATTTTTACAAAAATTTAAAATATATAACTTATAGATACTTATAAATAAAACTAATTCATTTTCGTCGTTTTCTCATCTTTCTTTTTATCTTTATTGTGCTATATATATTATATATAAAATTTATCCTCAAAAATATGAATTTTTCTTAACAAAACAAAAGTTTTTTTTTACTTTATTTTGCCTTTATGCATATAACCATTTATACTCAGTCAATGCAGAAAATTGGCCGAGAATATTGTAAGTAAGATAAGTAGTAAAAGTAATTACTAATCAATTATATTAGAATAATTAATTGTTATTGTAGGATGAAAAGTAAGATAAAGAACTTAATAAAATTAAACACATAATTTGATTAATTCCGATAAATAATATTAGAAAAAAAACTATTGGGTAACTCATTCAATAAAAAGAAATAAATATTTGTTTTTCTGTTCAATTTTGCGTTTAAAAATATGTACGAAAATTAGAATGTAATTGCCGAATTGTTAACGGTTTGACAAGCATTTCATGATGAAACTACAAAAAAAAAAAGCTACTTCTTTTTCTGTTAATTACTTTGTGCCCGATGTCTTTTTCTTCCGTCATTCCGTTATCGTTATATCCTCTTTCTTTAAGGATTTTCTTTTCCTTTCATTTAATAGTTGATTTCGGTAATGTACTTGCATAATAACTACTGTGGCTTAAAGTGATCGTAATTTAGGAATGGAAATTATTGCTTTATATAATTATATTCTTTCCGCGAATTTTCTGGCATACTGATTCAAAATAATTAACGTGCACTGAATGTAATAAATAAACTAAAAATAATACCAAATACAAATGAAATATTTGTTATTAAAATTTTGAGATGTGTAAATTGCGTTTTCACAAAATTTGCAATTTTTAGAACAAAAAGTTCCTCAAAGTTCATTTAAAATCTTACTTTTTTTTCCATTTCTTCACGTTAATCTAGAATTTTCCGTCCCGCAGTGGACTGATCGTAAGGATGCAGTTCCCAGTAGAACACCGAAGTTAAGCATCACTGGCTGCGGTCAGTAAGCGGGTGGGGGATTTATTGCCTTTGATAAGGACCAGGAGTGGGCGGTATTGGTCCTCATTCAACTGTTCTACCGTAAAGGGCTCGACTTCGTGCGCAAGTCGTCGAGCTACCATAGCAGAGGAACCCCTTTGCAGAGGATCGAAATTGCGATGGCATGTCTTCGGATAATCCTCAGGGATGTTTCCCAGAACGTCTCCAATAGCCCATTGTGCAGCTCTTGTGCAATGTAAATAAAGTATATACCTATCTTACTCTAGAATTTTCCGTAATCACCGCTCTTAATATATATTCTTAGAATTCTTTGCGAAAATAAATTTAAAAATTACTAATGTTAAGAGTTGCAAATTAATATTGACGTGAGAAAAAAGAAAAAAAAGATTTTTAAAAATAGAACGAATCACTTCTGAGGAAGTTGAAACTGAAAACATCAAGACCTGTTTCATTGTCGATGCACGCTGAGATGAGTTGAAAGGCAATTATTGAGTTATTAGATTAGAAATCAAACAGGTTTCAATGTTTTTTCTCATCCGGTGTTTATCTCTCGTGATTCGACAGATTTCACTTACTATTTTCCGTTCTTCCTTGTTTAAATATTAATCTGTAATCCTTAATACTGTTGTTTGTTTGTTTTTTTTTTTTTTTTACTTTTTTTTTAAAAGATTCTGAAAATATGTAGTACGGTCAATAAATGAAAAAATCTTATCTAGTTTCAGTCACTGTATTTTTGCCTTTAGCATTTTATTCATTTTTTTCAATTCATTCGTATTATTCATTTTTTCAACAGCCAAAATACTCTAAGCCAACACGGGTGTAAACAATCAACTTTTTATTTCTTGTAACATAAAAATTCATGCCAAATTATCGGTTTAAAACATGCTATATTATTTCATTATTTAATTTTCTACTGAACTTGATCTTTGCAGTCTTAACTAAAATTTGCTTTATTTATATTAAGCAATATTTTCCTTTGTGTAGTTTGAACTAATTAAGAATCTTGACTTAAATATAAAAGTTTCTTCTTATTTAATACACTCATTATTGAACCTAATATTGCTACACAAGTTATTACAGTTTTAAATGCTTTTTTACCAACTTTTTATCGCTTTTCTTTGCTTTAGTTTACATTTTGCTTTACTGTACAAAATACACAAAACTTAGGATCTTGAAATTAGGAAGGTAGGCAGAAAAAAGCAGAGTAAAAAATATTCAAGATTTCATAATTATTAACTGTTACATTTCTAAAAAACATACCAGGTTAAGTTGAATAGTAGCCAGCTGAAATGCCATTACGGAGTTAAAATTTGACTTGCTGAATGAGTCTTATATTTGTAAACTTAACGAAAAAATTCCAATTTGTTTGAAAAATAGTGGGAGTTTAAGGGCTGTTTAGTTATCTTTTTCACCGTTTTTGCTTTAAATATTGATTATTTTTCCAATTGTTGAAGAAAATTTAGCTGTTGAAGTAAAGTTGTGGAAATTAAGTTATTGAAGAAAATTTATTGTTTCCTCACGAGATCTTTATTTTATTAGCTCGCGCTCGAGTATATGTCAATCAAAGTAGCAAATCAGAAAGGGGGAGAGACTACGTGCTGCCAGATATAAATCGCAACAATTGTAGTGAAATTTTTAAAAGTAAAAAAAAAATCTACCAAAAAACGTCAGGGGTTGAGTCTTTTAATTAAAACAAAAATCTCAAACTGTTTAAATCAGTATTTATATTTCCGAGCATTTTTATGAGAATTACTACGCACTTGTATATATCTGATTTGCATTATTGAAAACAATATGAATTGCACAGAATAGGTTTTAAAAAATAAATATTTCTACTAAAAAGAAATTTTATTAAAAAATTCATAATTTTGTTTTACTTTATTTTATGATTTTATAACCGTCGTTGAGCATATCCAATTTTTAAGGTTTATGACTACTAATGTTCTACTCCGTAGCATTGTAATTTTGAACCCAATCCAGAAGACAAGGAAACTCCTGGATCAAGTATTGGGAGAAATTTGCCTTCGTGGGATACTTTTTTGATGGAACTAATTAGCATTTTCGTTATATGGAGAGGGAAACCACGAAAACCTTCCACGGTTAGCCTGACAGCAAGGGGACTCTAACCCACTATCCGTCTACCACTGAGGACATTTTTTACGTCAGCACTGTGATCGGTACAAGCCGGATGCGGAATTCGCATTGACCAGCTATCGCTAGGATTCGAACCCGGTTCACCTTATTTGAAAGTGAACTCTCTATCCCCTGAGCCATCACGGCTCCATAAATGTATTTGCTGTATATCGTTTCCGTTGTTTATAATTTTACAAAACATTCCCCAGAATAAACAAAGAAGAAAACTAGAGTTCGCTTAAAAATGCTAACATTTTATTGGAAATTAATATTTCAGTTAAAAGGTAACATTAAGCAGTTGAAATAAATTTAGTTAAGTAAAAATAAAAGTTTTAATCATGTTCGCAACAGAGTTTTATCATCGGTGCTTAGTTAAATAACAAACTGATGATGTTCATGTTTTCCCAACGATTATTCTTTTTCTTTTTTTCTTAAACACCTACAAAAATAATACCATGCACCTATTTTATTAAAAAAATGAACGAAACATAACAGGTGCTTTATTGACATGCAAATATCATCTTAGAAACCCTTGACCTTTTCCTCTTAACCGCTAGATGGAGATGTTTAGGTAACCTGCATCAGCATATCAATGAGAATTCTTAATTGATTATTGTGTCTCGTTCACCTTCATTAGAGAAAATAATACCATGATTATTTTCAATAACTTCTGATGATTGCCACTTTGATAGGTGATTAGATGCTATGGAAGCATCTAATCACCTATCAGACTCATTAGCAAAAATGATTAAAATATTTTGCTGCTTTTTCCTCTAAATGCAAGACACATTAATTAAAATGTTAACATTAAAGCTATGTTTCTAAGGAAAAATTTAACTGGTAAAAAAAAAAAATTTAAGCAATAGAATTTAATGTTTTTCAATGTAGGTGTTTAAGGAACTGAATAAATGGAGATTTAAAGTTATATTTCAGCTGATTTCTATAATTAGCTTGAAAACTTTAACATTTACAATAAGAAGTGAAAATTAAGCCTTGCTTTTATTTCTTATTCGCAAGCATTCGGTTAACGAAATTTATAAATCCCTAAGCATTCTTTTGAACTGTTTGCGTTATAGCGCTCGCACTCTTGGTGTTTATTTTTCAGCCCAAAGAGAGACTTTCTAAGATTACTCGTCGTCTTTTTGTCACCAAAATACACTCAAAACCATCTCCCACTTCAAAAATACTTCAAATCTATAGCTTAGTGCCTCCATTCACTCATCTGTGAAATTTAAAGGTTTAGCATCTTAGTTAATTAAGAATAAAATAAGGCTGTTTTTTCTTAGAAATTTCACGCTACCTTTTTCTTTCATAAATTTCACTTAAAACCCATGCAAATCTGGGAAATTTTAAAATTTAGTATATTAGTATAATGTTGTGTAGTAAAATAAGGCTAAAATAAGATCGCCTCTTTAGAAATCTCTGTTTTTTCATTAATTTCCCGTTACTTAGAACCTTTATTTATTCAGATCTGAGAAATTTAAAATTTTAATTTATTAGTATAATACCGTGTAGTAAAATAAGACTAAAGTAAGATCTTTTCCTCAGAAACCTCAGTTTTTTCATAAATTCCACATAGTTTTCATCCATTCAGATCTGAGAAATTTAAAATTTTAATTTATTAGTATAATACCGTGTAGTAAAATATGACTAAAGTAAGATCTTTTCCTCAGAAACCTCAGTTTTTTCATAAATTCCACATAGTTTTCATCCATTCAGATCTGAGAAATTTAAAATTTTAATTTATTAGTATAATACCGTGTAGTAAAATATGACTAAAGTAAGATCTTTTCCTCAGAAACCTCAGTTTTTTCATAAATTCCACATAGTTTTCATCCATTTAGATCTGAGAAATTTAAAATTTTAATTTATTAGTATAATACCGTGTAGTAAAATAAGACTAAAGTAAGATCTTTTCCTCAGAAACCTCAGTTTTTTCATAAATTCCACATAGTTTTCATCCATTCAGATCTGAGAAATTTAAAATTTTAATTTATCAGTATAATACCGTGTAGTAAAATAAGACTAAAGTAAGATCTTTTCCTCAGAAACCTCAGTTTTTTCATAAATCCCACATAGTTTTCATCCATTCAGATCTGTGAAATTTAAAGATATAGTATATTAGTATGATGATGCACAGTAACATATTATTAAAGTAAGATTTTTTCCCCTTAGAAATATCAATTTTTTCAAAAGTTTTACTTAAAAGCTTCATCCAGTCAGATCTACAAAATTTAAGGATTTATCAAAAGAAATTAATGTTATATAGTTAAATAAGACCAAAATTGAAACTTTTTCTTAGAAATCTCAATAATTTCAAAATTTCCCTAAAAACAACTAAGCTTTTCAACACTCAAAAAGAAAAATCCCAAATACGTACTTATTGAAGTACGGAAACTGCAATAAACTATAAATTTTAAAACATGAAACTTTTCCAAGTTTTTCAACGGGAATCTTTTAAGAAACGCAAAACATAGAGAGATAAGTATTCCGGAAAATCAATTTTTCAATTTATCAAACGTGGAAATTGAAAGTAATCATACCTCACTAAAGGGTATTTTCATTCAATTTCATTCAACACTATAACTCATGAATAATGTAAGCTTAGATGGAAGTGATATCTTTAGTTGTAATATAGATAAGAGAGCTGCCGATTGAAATAAACGACAGCTCATTGTTTAATGACAATGAAACTGACGCTTCTTGTTTATCACAACTTTATGATCATAATATATTGCCAAAAAAAAAAGCACAAATTTTTCACAGTCAGAATTATTTTGGATAGATTTATAAGATAGTATTGTGAACTATGTTTATAATATAAAGGAAAGTTTCGGATAGATATGACACTTTATCAAATAATACCAATTTATGAAGTGTTTTAAATCATGTATGATTGTTAGACAATTGACTCTTTTTATTTAGAAATCTGAGAAAATCGCCAAAATTTAGGAGAAACATTTTTTGTGAACTTCTTTAGCATTCATATGTTCTTCAATGCAATTGTAGTACAATCGATTAGAATCTTCAAATATGTGATTTTATTATTATTTTTTATTAAAAATTATTTGTTAACTACGCAATTGCAAAACACAATTTAATATTCAATTAAAAAAACTATTGAAAATCGTATTTTTTTAAAGATTTATTTGTAAGAAACTTAAACTTATTGCAATCGATATTTTCAGCTATATTTATTATTAAAAAAACAGGTATTGTAATGTATGTTTTTAACCGGTTCACATTTTAAAAAAAAAAACAATTATATATCAGATTTGTAATCAATATATGTTTTTAAAAAAATCAATAATAATTAATGTTTTGAAAACTGATTCATATTTGTGATTTCGAAATTTTGTATTACATAAATGTATAATATTAAGTTATTGCTATATTGAACAAAATTGATCTATTCTCAGGTATGGTCAAATGTCAATTTCTTCTTCAAAAAAAAAAAACTTATCATTGCAGAATAATCGGCCACATAACATTTTTTTTCTCTTAAAAAATTTAAAAGAAAATCCCAAAGTATGTAACTTTTCGTTCAGAATGCGTTCAACATACAAAAGTATGTAAAGAAGAAAGTGATTAATTGTTTCTTAACCATTTACAGCGGCAAGTGTAAAAATTTTAGACAGACAGCATGATAGCAACTCCGAGCATGCGTTTAAAACTCTAAGAAAAAGAGATACACCTAATCTCTATGTTGTCTAAACAAATAGTGATTTCAAAAAAAAAAAAAAAAAAACTTTTAGATGTAATTAGTTTTGAAATTTTTAGTGGTTTGTAGCATTTTTTGAATTAGTGTTGCCACATTGGATACGTTGGGTAAATGGATTGGAAAGGTTAAATAGTTAATATCATAAAAGGTTAATATCATCTACACTGGAATACGGGATTCAATACCGTTTTCTTTAAACAAGTTTCATTTTTTAATAAAAATTTTAACAGTCGGTTTAAAGTATTGTCTTGGTGAAGAAAAAATGCATGTATGTTGTACTACGCATCTAGTTTCTTTACAAAATTGAATCATGCGTAACATATCATGAAATGAAAGATTATCATCTTATTCTTATGTTTAGCATCCTAGAAAAAATTTCACTGTCAAATATGTGGGCGAATTTCAGGAATCATTAACCTATTATATAACATAATAAGTGAAAATTAATTCCTATAAAATTATTACTTTACTATGCATTACTAACTTTAAGATACGTACAGTTTTGATCGCGAGTAACTTGCTTTTGGCTTTCATTTCTTACTTCAATCCTACATTTGACAACTTTTCATAAGTGTCGCTTAGAGTGTTTAACATACTTTTTATTTATTTTTTTTTTCAATATGTATTCTGTTTAAAAGAAACTGAAAATTACTAAAAACATAATTTAGCAGCTCATCCGTACTATCATATTTTCTTGAATGATATTTTTCCTGAATATTGAAGTTTGCAAACACTTAAAGTTTGTCGCCAAATTTTGACACGTCAAACCGTAACCATCGAAAATTGGAAGAAAAAAAAAGGTATACAATCCAATTCTGCGAGTTACAAGTTAAACTAATGATACAAGTTTGTTCTACTTTAAATAACCTTTTGGAATATCACTAACATAAAACTCGTAAAATTGGATTGTATACAATCCAATTCTGCGATTATACAATCCAATTCTGCGAGTTACAAGTTAAACTAATGATACAAGCTTGTTCTACTTTAAATAAGCTTTTGGAATATCACTAACATAAAACTCGTAAAATTGGATTGTATACCTTTTTTTTTTTCAATTTTCGATGGTTATGGTTTGACGTTTATAAGAAAAGTTTGAAGACATAAGTAAATGATTCCTGAGATTCGCCCATGTAATAATAGAATTAAGAGTTTCCCTGTCTGAGTGTCTCTCTCACCATTTGAGCTAGTGTCCTGAAATTTGAAAAGTAAGGGATAGGTATAAATTCAAGCTCCTGATCCTAAAAATTATTCAAAAATTTAAATTGGACCCTTCTGCCGTTTGTAAAATAGAATTTTTTAATTGGCTTAGAAATTGATTGGCTATTGGTGGCAATTATACTTCATTAATTTTGGGTATAGGATAGAAATTAGACTAAATTCCATTCTTTTTTTTTTCTAAGATAACAGCAGTGATATTTGCTAACTCAGTTTATTTCTCGATTTTTAAGATTTAATTATTATTAATTTCGTTTCGTCTGATAAACCTGATGATCAACATGAACATAGAAGCTTAGTCATCAGATTATATACTATAGTAGTTTTTCCAAAGTCATCCACGTGTTAACTTTGTTTTTTGTTATGTTTTTAGCCGTGTTTCTATAAAGCTAAATGATTTAAAATCGAAGGTAGTTGGAATGAAAAAATATTGATTGAAAATCAAAATTAATGAAGAAATAGAACTAATTCACTTAGGAGAAACATAAAAAAGTTGCCATATATTTATTGGCGACAATTATACTTCATTAATTTTGAGAATAGGAAATATTTGAAATAAGAAAATAAGCTATGTACTAAATATCAAAATTAACGGAGCAATTGTACAAATTCGCTTCGGAGAATCGTAAAAAAATCGTAATTCTATTTCGGTTGCCAATTATGGTTTGTAAATTTTGGTAAAAAGTTCCAATTAGAATTAAAGAATAAAACATGTTAAAAATAAAATTAATGGAGAAATGGTACAAATTCGGTTTAGAAAAGAGCAGGAAATTTCCAAACTATTATTCACTTGCACCAATTATCCCTGATTAATTTTGGTAATATGTACTAATTAAAAAAAAACAAGCGAATACTCTATGTACTATATGAAGCAAAACTAATGGAGAAAATGTGCTAATTCGTTTTGGAGAAACATGAAAAACTGCCATACTGTTATTGACACCGACGATGCTTGATTTTAATAATAGACACTACTGGCATTATGGAAATCGACGCAGTTTTAATAGGTACCATATATACTATTATAGGTACGAAGTATTTTTTGAGTAAGTTTGGTGCCTATTAAAACTGTATCAATACTGTGCATTTTTAGTACAGAAAATATGGAAATACGTTTATTACGGCCACTCCTAGATAAAAGTAAAGGAGAAAAATTGCTTGATTGTGGTAAATTTAAAACATCATTAGTTGATACCTCGAGCATTATGCCATATGATACTGAATATAATTAATCTTTATTTTGATGGGTATGAGCTTCAAAAAACATGTTTTGCCAAATCTAATAAAGTAAAGTCACCAAGAAAAACAACAAATAATAATAAATAAATAAGATATTGCAAAGATTTTAGCTTTATTAATTGTGTCGGTATTTCAGTTTTGTGCATAATTCCGAAGTGCTCAGTACTGATTTTGATTTATTCTTTTTTTTTTCACCCCGTACGAAGAACTGGTATTCAGCTAGTAATTAATCTATAATCAATATGAAATCTAACCTAACCGATGAAAATATCAAGCATATAAACTGTATTAAAGGCAAACTTCGCAGCATATTAAATCACAAAATTTGGTATTTGGCGACATTCTGCGGATTTGTTATTTAGATATGCGATATTTCCTCTGCGCAAATTTTTATAGAGCGAAACTTACTTGGTTTTTCAAATTTTGTCCAGATATCACCTACATCTGCAACCCTCATTAGTCTTCCATGGCGGCTATGACAGCTGCATTTCAAATTCATTTTCTGTAATTAAACTACAAAAATTAATCATTTGTGTTTTTCCAAACAAATTCAAAGTATCGTATTAAAGCAAAACATCTTTATGACTTCAAATCAGAAGCAGCAACATTTCCGTTCCTTTTTTGGCAACTTATTTTACATCCATTAAAGCGTAGGAAGCTTCGAATCTAAATTACTATAAGCCTCCTCGAGAAGGACGTTCTAAGGGTCAGACAGAGGGGTCAGTCGATCCTGAATGAAAATACCTAAAGAGGTCAGGATTCGTGCTGTTTAATAGAAAACTTGCCCAGGCCAGCAACATGCGAGGAAGAAAGTTGAAAATAAGTGCACGTATTTTTAGTCGGTTAAGTATCGTCTTTGTTTTGGCGATTATACCATTTCGGTGATGGTTCTTCAACACGCCCATGATAGCAAAAGCTACTTAAATAGTTTCATTTTCGTTTTTTGGCAACAAAAAAAAAAAGTCAAAAAAGAATAAAGATTATTCTTTTAAAGATGTTATGTTTATCCGAAGATTGAAGACTTAGATAATGAAAAGCACTTATACGACCTGGTTATGCTATTATGGGTTTTGTTAAGATTGGATGAGGGAGAAACAGGAAATCAGTATGAAGTTTCCGCATGAAATTTATTTGAGATGTATTTTATTCGCCAATTTGGAGTTGCAATAAACTTATTGCTGATCTTAAATCTATTCGTATATTAATAGGATGGAATCAATTTTCTTCATTTAAAATTGGTAGGAGGACATTAACATAGTTCTATAAAGAATCCATTTTTGTTAAGAACTATGAAACCTAATTTGTGAACATTTAGTCTCATAAACAATAAGAAATTGGCGATATAACCTAGACTGATTGATATTCATATTTATTTGCCAATTTTATTTTTAAACGGCATACTTCCTAATAAATATACAGCATTTTACTTGTCAATTTTGAGCTGTACTTCAACGTTTCAGCAAACTTCCTGATGATACTACATCGCAAATACTCCAAAATTTTTTAATTTTTTTCTTAGCTTCAAATTCTTCGTTCTATTCTAAATTCTATTTTTTCTTAGTTCGGCAGGGTCATAAGTAACAGAATCGAGACAAATAATATGTAAAAATCTCTTTTGACTAAATGGTCTCATTGGGTGTTTTTTTTTTTTTTTTTTTTCCTTTAATTTGACCTTAGAATGATAATTTTTTATCAAATATAATCTATTAAAATTAAGTAACAAATAGAAAAGGGACAATAGTCACAAATAACACAAGCATTTTTAACTTTAATTTGATTCAGATAAATTAAAACGCAACTTTGATTCTGAAAATTTAACACATTTTACCGGCATGTGATGATAAGAATATATGTACAAACTAATAATTCCTATATTATTCAGTATGTGGTCTTCCTCTTCTAGTAGCATTTTCTGTCGAGTCTCAAAGTCCTCCATGTTCCCATAACAAATCAAAACCTCTGGGGGTACTGATCCAGGAGTTTCCTTGTCTTCTGGATTGGTTCAAAATTACGAGGCTACGGAGTTGAACATTAGTAGTCGTAAACCCATGAAATTGGGTCGGCTGTTCAACGACGGTTATAAAATAAAATATTTATAGCAAGGCCGGGATAGCCTGGTCGGTAGGGCGCTGGGCCCATGTCCAAGAGGTCGTGGGTTCGATCCTTGCTGGCCGAAGACTCCCCGTATAGTAAATGGTGACTGATGCACGTTAAATCTGTCGAGTCTCAAAGTCCTCCATGTTCCCATAACAAATCAATACCTCTGGGGGAACTGATCTAGGAGTTTCCTTGTCTTTTGGATTGGTTCAAAATTACAAGGCTACGGAGTTGAACATTAGTAGTCGTAAACCCATGAAATTGGGCCGGCTGTTTAACGACGGTTATAAAATATTTATAGCGAGGAACAGTAGCGACACAGTAAACTTAAGGACATCATTTGATTGTAGTAAAAGTATAAAAAGTTTAAAGGAAAATCTAGTATGCCTGGATTTCTGATAAACTTATCATTTAAAAATAAAAGCGTGAACAATGTATATTGAGCATGCCTTGTATATTACTTTGAAAACTTACTTTAAGGGGGGCATCATTGGAATTTTACGCATTTGAATTTAACTGTTAGCTTAAATGTTTGTAATATAAAAAATTTAATGTTTTTATAAAATGTAATTAAGTCAAACTATAAGTTATAAAATAAAACTAACGTCTTCGGTAATGTTATATACATTCCAAAATAAGTAAGTAAAATATCAGATTTTTACTTCTTTGACTCCTCCATCGACTGCCAAAGAGATATTCTTTGTACTATCTTAAATGGCCCACCACATGGTATGGTTTCCAAAAATTGTTTAAAGTCTTCAAATAAGAACTACATGCAAAATACAGCACAAATGTGGAATGTGAATGACATTATGAAGCTAAATTATATGTTCTCATTTGAAAGATTTTCTTAAAATAATAATTATGATCTTTCATATTTTTTGATATTACAATTAAATCAAACTACTTTTCTCAAAATTATAAATTCCTTAAGTTTTTCATAGATAGATAGATATAGATAGATAAGTATTATTTACTGCACATAAGTTGCAAGTGCATAAATTTAAAAAAGTTTAAAAATTTAAAAAAGTTTAAAAATTTAAAAAAGTTTAAAAATTTTAAAAATAACAAGAAAAAACCTGAAATCAAAATAAGGAAAAAATATAATCTCGTCTCCCACAGTAGTGTATTAATATAGCCAAAACAAAATATATCAATACAATATATACAGTATAAAAATTATCATTTTTTTACCTTGTTACCTTTTCATTTTTAACTATATATATATATATATATATATATATATATATATATATATATATATATATTATATTTATTTATAGAATTTGTAGCTCGACAATTACATATTTACATACTAATGTTCTAATGTTGAAAATATGAATTGTAAGCTCATTACACAAAAGTATTAGGCAGTCAACATATTATTAATTAAACTCATGATATAACAAAACGTCTTCTTATAAAGTATTATTAAATAGTATTCTCATGTGTCTTTAGGACCTCAAAGATACCACTCCTGTAAAACCAGACGATCAAACATATGGTTTAAGAAGTTTTACTTTTTTCAAAGGTCAAGGGATCGTGTCCTCCTTAATGGGGTTCTGATCCTCTTCCTGAGAAAAAAAAGCACTACTACTTTCATTTCAAAGTTCAGTAAACATACACTTAAATATGTTCGAACTCCCACACCCTGCGGGAAATCGAAGTTACTTTCCTAACACGTGTGAAAAGATGTAGGTTACTTTTGAAGTATTTGGTACGAGGCGGTATCACTGATTGGTTAATTAGTTGCAAAAGTAATTCGCTTTTGTATTGTTTATAAAATGTGCACCCTTTAATTACATTGTCTTAAGGTTAGATGATTTCATTGAAATCGTTACCATGGTGACCTCACGAATTTTCTCACAAAATCGTGACCTTTGTTGTAACCGCAGATTTTTCTACAAGGTAGTTCTAATTATGTTATAAGTTGTTGAGTCAAAATGGAGAGACTTACATTTGAGATAACGCAAAATAATTGAGATGATGATGTTGTATGCATTATTCAAGGATTTTTCTTAACAAGAAAATGTAAATTAGTTGCATCGAGTTTTATGCTACTCTAAAAATAATTCAGTTTATAGAAAAGAAAATATTTGGTCAAAATTAGACTAATGTATATTTGAGAGTAAAATGTCCATAAAATTTTACATCTTTAAAAAAAAAATTTTCGCAAATTATTTTGTAGTTGCTACTTGGATTTGATTCAAACACCAGAGTTTAATATTGTAATTTTAGTTTAGTATTTAAAGGGAAAAATTACCTTTTAATTTGAATTTTAAATTTATACTAGTTGAGCAATAAAAACCTATTCCACATGAAATGTATTTCACACTTAATTATTTTAAATGAAACAGTCGTTACATTGAATGATCTGACACAATAGTCTTTATACTGAATGTTCCGATATCAATTAATCTTTAAATTGAATGATGCTTTACAACGGATGTTTTTATAAAAAAGATTATTGTATACTAAAGGGTTTAAATGATGTAATTTTTATTTCGTTATTTTACACTTGTAAGAATTTACCAGTTCAAATTACTATTTAAACGAACAAAAAGAGCAAAAATAAAAACACTAATTTGAACTATTATTGCAATTTTTAATGAGTCGAAAAACTAGCTTAACTTTTTTAGAATTAGCAGTCTTGTATTTCTTAGAAAAAAAAAGACATTTTCTATGAAAACTGAAGCAACATATACGTGCTGAGTGTATTTTAACAATTTCAAAACAAAATATATATATTGTGAATCTAAGATATTAACATGGGTTTAGAGATTTAAAAAATATCCAAAATTGAAATTTTCAAAGCATTTTGACGCTTATAAATTGATAAATTACTAAACACTCTTTAATTGTTAATTACAGCTCCACTATTAGTTTATCGTAATTAAATTTTATTTCATCCTAATCAAATCATATAAATTTTGAAAAATTAGAGAACTTAAATTCTCAAAGTATGTTAACACTAATAAAAAAACTAAACCCTTTTTATTTATTAAACTTTCATTTGAAAATTAAATAATGTTACTATTTTGTTTATTTTCTTTTTAAAATAGAGTTACGAGCATTAAGACTGTTTTTCAGCTACTCCCATCTAATATGATTAGAAGTTTAATTGCAAAGATTTCTCTTTGCCATCATTTTAAAATTTCATTCTTATTATTATTAAAAGACAAGTGAATTTTTTATGAAAAAAATTTCTTTTTTTCCATTTTGTATATAAGGTATTCCTTTTATAATTCCTAATAAACTTACTGTATTTTTGGTACTTTTTCCTAAAACTATATTTTTAAACGTCTTTTTAATACGAAAGAAAACGAAATTTTATCCTTATAATTTCTTTAAAAAAAATTCTTGGCAATTAATTGTAGTTTTTGCACTGGCATTTGATGCTTTGCTTCATCCTAGAGAAATCATAAGTTATATTGTAATACCTTTTTTCAGGTGGCTTCTCTACTTTATGTATGTCGTTAACGTTGTCACAATAAAACTTATGCCATTAAACTCTAGGTCTATCCAAACCAATCCTTGATGAAATAATAACAAAAGCTACGTGACTATTTTTGTCAAACATTCTATAAATTTCACAAAATATTACAAATTATAACAATTATATTGATTTAATCTCTAACCCGTGAGATCTCTTCTCCTTCATGGTTATTTTTATTTCCGTCTTCATATTTTAAGCTTCACGATTCCAAGGCAATAATTTAAACGTCATTTGCTTTCTAATTCTAGACATTTGAAGCCCGTTCAGCTTTCACTTCAACTTGATTCAGGAAGAAACTTTGCACGTGGGAAGTATGCTAGCTTTCATTTTCGTTACAATAGCGTTAGAAAAGAAAACAAAATGAATGAACCAACATGGCTTAGGGCGGGATGATACTTTTCAGTGAATACCAAACGGAAACCACGCAACTTTAGGGTCAAGAAAAGTCAAGAATTGTTGGTCAGAACATTATTGCCACTTCATTGACTGACAGCAACTTACTGACCTACGGGCACAGTAATTGAGTTCCTAAGACAGAGTAGTTTTTGATATTCATGAGAGGTAATATTTAAAAACTCGATATGCAATTCTCACAATAAAAAGATTTGAAAAGATAAAATTTATATTTTACAATAAAAAGTAATACTCCAATAATTTAACTGGTTAACCTTTTAACGAATCTGTGACACAGGGTCTCTTTTATAATTTTCGTGACTCTCTAATTACAGGCAAAAATAATTGAAATTTTTTAATCATGAAAAATAGTATAAGTTCGAAATGATATCTGTACTAAATGATATTTGTATCGGAATGATATCTGTACTAAATGATATTTGTATCGGAATGATATCTGTACTAAATGATATTTGTATCGGAATGATATCTGTACTAAATGATATTTGTATCGGAATGATATCTGTACTAAATAATAATTGTATCGGAATGATATCTGTACTGAATAATATTTGTATCAGAATGATATTTGTACTAAAAGTATAAAAATCCAAAAAAAGTAGTTTGAATTTTTTTTTTCATTCATATTCAAAAATATATCCGTAATTGATTTTGTAAATTAAAGAAACTTCAATGAGGAATGATGGTTTCTCTTAGATTTAAATAGCTACAAATAAGAGCAAATTTGAAAGAGTATTGTTTAGAAGTGAGCCGTTTTTGGAAAGTTTAACCTTTATTGGAGAAAACGACACCGGGGTTACATGCTGTATTTCCTAACTATAAATTATGAGAATGCTAAATATAATATCTTACACTTATTTTGACTTAAATTATTACAAAATAATGAAAAGTTAGGAAAAATATGTTAAGTAAAAATTCTGCGTCAAAGGGTTATTTATCAATGACTTAAATTATTACAAAATAATGAAATGTTAGGAAAAATATGTTGAGTAAAAATTCTGCGTAAAAGGGTTATGAGTGATCAAAATATATTTCAATTTAGATCTACTGTACACACTTGTTTTGATTTAGATTTACGAGTTCTGAACTGAATTGTCTCAAATGTATATTTCAGTTAAATTTATAAAACATTGAAAAGGATAGAAAATTGCATGTTGTGACTAAAGCCCTGGATACGTAGATTAAATAGCGACATGCCGCCATCTTGGTGACTGCAGCTCTCTTGTGGCCCCAATTCTCAATGAAGAAATACGAAATTTCTATTCGAAAACGCCACTTTTTATTGATCTATATTTTTATATTTTTGAAGATAATTTAAACATTTGCTATTTATTCTTTAAATTCTTTTTTTTTCTCTGAAATTATATGTTTTATTTTTATTCTATTCAGTGACAATACCCTACCTATAAGTTAAAACTATCACGTCGTCTTTCCTAACTTGCAATACCTTTCTTTCTAAACTCTTTGAAGTTGCAGTCGGGATTTCATAAAGTTCAAAAGTTGTTGTTGTGATTTTGGATTAAAATCATTATGAACATTATTGGCAGTGATCAAAATAAAAGTTTTCTTCCTCAATAGCTGAAATCTTTTTCTTCTTAATCATTACCAATTTTTAATTGGTCTTTTGTAATAAAAAAAAATACTAAAACTTTAATTACAATGAATTAAATTTAATATAAAATCTTTTTTGTTTACGATTTTGTACGTAGCAAAATCGAAAAATATTTTGAATTTGCTATTTAATTTTTAAAATACTAAATTAAATAAAAATTTGTGTGTCAATTAAAATATAAAACATATTATATATTAATGGACATATTATTGGTTTAACATATCTTTCACGAAACATATTATTAGTTTATTATCAATATTAAATCCATAAACTCACTTGAACAGTATTAATATTTACATTTTTCTAATCACAATAATCTTGTCTTAATTTCGTATTATCTTATCATCATCTTATTGGTAATGCAAAAATAAGAGTTAAAGCTATTTAATTTATATAAATTCCCTATGCTTGCGATATATTAGAGTATTTATAACATTGTATGGTAATTACTTTATTTTAATAAATAATTCTTGATATTTCAATAAAAATAATTTTTTTATTAAATAAAATCAAACAATCAAACTGTGAGGTATATAAAATCAAGAAATATATATATATTACTAAATTAATATAAAGGTATTTAAATTGTAAACAATTTAATTCGGTAATAATTTTAGATTTCATAAATGAGTAATAATTTAAAAGATTGTGAATGACCTGGACAGCCTAGCTGGTAGGACGTTGGGTCCATATCCAAGAGAACGTGACTTCGATCCCCACCTGTTGAAGACTCCTCGTGTAGTAAATGACGACTGGTGCACGTTAAATCTGTCGGGTCACAAAGCCCTCTATGTTCTTATAACAAATCAATACCTCAGGGAGTAATGAATTGGAGATTGATCATTCTCTGGTCCAGGTCAAAATTGCAATCGGTGGATGGATAAATGGATGCATGAATGGGTCCACCCAATAAACGGGCTGTGCCGTGTGTGCGCCTGAAGTCGTATACTTGACTATAGATGGCGTCACTGAAAAACAAACGCATCGTCTGTCTTGAATTCGCTTGGTTTCACCAAGCAGGCTTGCTGGTATTGGCAATTGGCATTAAAAACAAGAACAAAGATTGTGAATATAGTGCATAAATGCTTTTTTTCTTGGTCACCTCTCTTTTATTCCTTTTTTGGTTCTTTTAAATCTTCATTTGAAATCATCTAACTATTAGAAAAACAAAAACTCAGATTTGAGTTCGTGAAAACTGTCATTCAGGTTAACAACAAAAGTAATGTAAACGTTATTTTAACCTAGTTTGAATGCGCAAAGATTCTAAACTTGGAAAAATTCTAAATCCCGTGTGTGTGTTTTGGAACTCCAAATACCATTGAAATGTATTAAAAACAAACGATGTATAATTATAATTTTCCACAGAATAAAAGCTTTATTCAGGGTAACTACAATCGGGAAAAACTTAAAAACTGTTGGAAAACAATTCGTAAATTAAAGCAAATATAACTAAAAGAAAATATATTTAGTTGTTAAAATGAATTGCTTTAATTGGCCATTGACTTTAAATCTTTTAAAAGAACTCTCTGTCTGTGTACCCTAGTATTAATTTTTATTCTTCAAATCTTTAGCACATGAATGTACAATTTTCTTAAAAAATAAATAATACAAGAAAGATTTAGGTTGTATAGAAAGTAGCCTCATTTTTTTTTTTTTTTTTTAGATAGTATTAGTAGTTTTTCCTATTTATCCTTTGCAGGTTATGTTCCTAGACTCTTGCATTTAAAAGCACGCTCATGTCACACAAATTGGGAAAATAGGGGATAACAAAAAAAAAGCATAGTAATCATTATTTAGTCTACGCATATCTAGTACTCTTTTACTAAAATTTGAACGGTTGTCTTTATTTTAAATAAAACATGTGTTATTTTGGAAGTATACTTCTTAGTAATATTTTATTTAAAATAAAATAATGTCTTTGTTCCCTCTAACCCCATTGACACTGAACTAATGTGGGCAAGTCATAAAATAAAATTATTTAATCTTTTGTTATTTATTAAAAGTAAATAATATAAAAATTTCACTCTTTTAAGTCTATAAGTACCGTCTTTAGTAAATAAGTCACAAATTTTCCTTTTATTTAGTTTCAAATCTTAATAAATCATTCATGCCAATTTTTTCTATTTTAACCGATAATTTTATAATTTTTCATCTTTAACCGACAAAGTGATAGAAAATTTTGATTTTTTTCCTCTTTTAGTTTTTGATTTGGTATATTTTACAACGGTTTTAATCACAACGACTTATAAAAAGTTTAAATATATATATAACACCTGATAATCACGCCACGAAGTTTATTAATTACTGAAAAATAGAACAATCATTCTTTAGCTTAAGTTTTGTTACACTTTCAATGAAATCGGAATCTATAACTAAAGTGTTATTACGCAAACGCTTATGTAATATTTAAAGTAAACAACCATTTCAATATCTAGGGACTGCAGTAGAATTTTTATTTTCAATATCTATTTATCATAAAAAATTATTTATTTACAAAATTGAATTTTGTTTTTATTTTATAAAGTAAAGTAACAAATTAAAATTAAATGACAGATTATAAACATTAATAATTGATAGCTGAGAGTAATTTTGATACGACTGCTTTACAAATATTATTAAATTGACAACATTTCAATATTTTCTTTAAAAACAAACACTTTCAAATAAATTAAGTCATTAGTTTTTTATTTAATTTGTTACTATATAAAAATTTATCAAATTTAACAGATAAAATGTTAAAAAAAACATAAATTAATTAAATATTTCATAAAATTTATCAAATTTAGAATAAATGATGTAATGGAAATTTATCCGCATTTTTATCATTGAAAGCTTAATCAGAAATGTTGTCTTAAGAAAATCCATTAGTGCACGAAGAAAAAAATTATGATAAAATTACCTTATTGTATGGTAACGACATTTCTAATAACAATAATTTTAATATTAGATAAATTTAAACATCGAAATATACGATGTTTAAATCACTCGTTTCATATTTTTTCCGTTCATATAGTAACGGTCAACCGAAAATTCCGGTTTTTAAAATTATAGTTCATAATGCCACATATTTAATAAAAAATTCAAAACTGAAAAGCAAATTTAGCAGAATAAATGGTTTTTGTGCCATGCTCTGATGTATCATGATAAGATTACCAAATTTTACAATATTTATTAAATTTTGTCTCATATTATAAAAACCATATTTTATTGCTAATTTTACCGAAGCGCTTCGATAAAAAAAAACCGAGCTTTTTGGTCATCCCATTGAGCCAGAAACACGGTAATTTCTACCATATTCTAGTAGTCTTGAACATATTTTTTGTCTCAATGTCGTAAAGAATATAGAACAAACTTTGATCGTTTAATGTATTTCTACTAACACTATATACACTCTATAACAAAAAAATCGACGCACCAAGAAGGAGTTGTCCGATTGAAATGAAAATTGGTGGATAGGAATACAATGTACAGAATAGTAAATGATTAAAATTTCAGAAACATTGAATGATTTATTGCAGAGTTACAGTAACAAGTTCAATAAGGTGTTGACCCGCCTCTAGCCTGGATACAAGCTGCCACACGGCGTGGCATAGACCGATAAAGCTCCCGGATGGTCTCTTGCGGTATTTCCTGCCAAATTCAATCCAATTGTCGAACGAGGTCATCAACATTCCGTGCCAGATGCAATCGCCTTCCCATCATATCCCAGACATGCTCGATGGGAGGGAGATCTGGTGATCTGGCATGCCAAGGAAGAGTTTGACAAGCTTGCAGACAGTTCATAGCAACACTTGCCGTATGTGGTCTGTCATTGTCCTGCTGAAAAACCAGCCCAGGGCGCTGCAAAAGGAACGGTAGCAAAACAGGTCTTACTATGTCGTCGACGTACCGCTGTGCAGTAAGTGTACCTCTAATGACGACCAAAGGGGTCCGGCTGTCAAAGGAAATGGCACCCCAGACCATAATGCCTTGTTGAGGGCCGGTGTGGCGTGCAATAGTGAAGGCAGGATCTCCCCTCTGCCCAGTGCGTCTCCAAACACCTCTTCGATGTTCGTCAGGACACAGTTGGAAGCGGGATTCGTCACTAAAGACTATACGTCCCCAGTCGGCATCATTCCAGCCTGATCGAGTCATGCACCACTGTAATCTGGCTCGGCAGTGTGCGTCGATTTTTTTTGTTATAGAGTGTATTATATTGAAAAGAAATCATATCTGCATGAAAATTGATGGCTACTTGATCTCTTAACGTAAACGTGGTATCTTAAAAGAGGAAATTCATGCTATACTCAGTTGCAAGTAATAAAAGACCATTGCGGTATGGGATTAAAGTAATCTTCCGCGATTGCATATAATTCCGTTTTATTTAGCTATCAAATTATATAACTATGCTCTCAAAACAATATAAAAGGTTTTAAAAGTTTAACTCGTTGGACAGAACTTTAATTCCTGCTATTTTTTATAAACAAAAAGAAGGCCGTGCTACGTCGTTTCAAGAGTTGGCGATGTTGATATTCATTCTGGCTTGAAGCTTTCCATCCATTTAGCGTGCATTTAGAAGCAAACAGGCTATCTCTATAGAAATAATGGGTTTTTTTTTTCATAACTTGCAACAGAATATGAAGGAAATTTACTACCACTAAAAGTCTCTGTTAATCTTGGCATATCCACACAAGCCCCGTGTAATTGTATACTTTTTATAAACTCATTATTCGTTGACTAAATCAAGGCATATCAAACGTAACAATAAAATATGTAATAAGCATCTTCATTCATACCATTATAACCTCGGTTTCTAAAAATGGTGGGGAAAAATAATCTAAAGTTGCAGTTAAAGCGTAAGTTAAGAAGTCACTTTTTCACCAAAAGAGCCTTGCTTTTTAAGTTACTTAACATTCTAATAGTTCTTAAATTACTTAACATTCATTCATAAATTCAGATATACAGAGGTCACTGGACACTTTCGAAAGAAAGATCCTCAGAGCAATCTTTGGCGCAATTCAAGAAAGGGAATTCAGGCGAACCAGATGTAACTTAGAGATCTACCGACTCTTTAAGCAGCCCCAAATTGCACAAATAATCCGCAGTAATAGGCTGAGATGCCTGGGTCATTTATATTGAAGCCCTGAAAATAACGCCGTGAGAATCGTCACCTTTAAGAACCCCGAGTGGCCAGGTCACAGAGGTAGACCCCTTCTAGATGGCTCAACGACATTGAAAATGAGCCGAAAACCTTAAAAATTGGAAGGGAGTTGTCATGGATAAGAAGCGCTAACGTTTATCAGCTGTTGAGGCAGCCTAGGCCTGCAAGGGGCTGTTGCGCCGACAAAGAAGAACATTCTAACATTTCATAACATTCATACGACTCAGAACACTCCACCTGAGAGGAGTGAAAATTTTAAAAGATGGAACTACAAAGTACCTGCATTGCATAACAGAAGCTGTGGCCCTGACTCAGAACTGTCATCTGAACATTTTTTCTCCTGTCCTGCCAAAGCGGCAGGACAGGAGAAAAAATGTTCAGATGACAGTTTTTGAACAGGCCATTTTTGAACAGATTAAGGACTGTCCTTTAAGAAGATCTTTATTCAGACATTTGCCTTGACATAGCTGAAGCTGTGTATTGGATTTTGCTCCTATGTAGGGTCTTATTGATTTATTTTCCCTGTCTATAACATTCAGACATTTTCTTGTAGCTATGCGTTAAAATATTACACAGTTTTGCCAATTTGGCAAACTTTATTGAGAATTTACAAGTGATAGGTAACAGAAATATTCTATTTGTTTACTCTAGCCCTGTAACCACGCTATCTTTCTTTTCCCCTAAGTATAAGTTGAGAAAAAAATATGGTCAAAACTACCAGTGTGCTAAAATTTACAGTGTTTCAGGCTCTATGGGAAGACCAAAGAGCTTTGTAATTTTTACCGAAGTGCTTTAGTAATGATTTTAGTAAAATTAGCAATAAAATATGGTATTATAACATAAGATGAAATTTTGTAATTGTGGTAAAATTTGATAATTTTATCATGATACCTTAGATCATGGCGTAAAAACAATTAACTTATTTAAATATACTTTTCAGTTTTTTTTTTTTCAACGCGAAATAAATTATAATATTGAAAACCAGAATTTTTGAGAAATCATCACTGAAAAATTACCAAAAGAATGGTTCAAATACGATATATTTTGATTTTATTAACAAGAAATATGTTGTTGTTTTTTTAACTAGAAATATCATTATCATACAGTACGTTAGTTTTACCGGAATCTCTTTCTCTGTGTTTGTGTGCATTTCGTGTTCATAAAATTGCTCATATTGCGTATTATCTCTGTATATTAATACTCCAATGGGCAAAATTGCTCCTGGGCAAAATTGTTCTAAAATTCCTCTACAACACACTACTTTCCCAATAAATATCATTAGGAAAATCGGTTTTTTATGCTGCTTAAAGTTCTGGTAAAAGCCGGAACTAATGCACGGCAGTAAAAAAAATTACTAACACCACCACTAGAAAATGTTTACGTGTTGCATTAAACTAAAGGCAAACCCCTTAGTTTTGTTAAAAGAAAAATGCGTATGTGTTTCTGGTTTTGGGGATATTTACAAAAAAGTAACTAATGCCTCTAATTGACTCTTTGCCAAGATTTCTTAGTCAAAACATTAATAGCAGAATTATACAATTTTTCAAACTTTGACCTGACTTTAATAGGCTAATTAGTTCTATTATCTTGTACTCTCGCAAATCTATTATAAAAAGCGTCAGAAATATTAATTGTTTAATGCCACTATCTTGAAATGTTTTTCCCTCTCAGGTGATTGTCGTTATCAACTCTGGGTTGCCGTGACATTTGTCTGCTGTCATTTTACACGATGCGCCATTTTTTTTTAGACATTATCTCGAAGCCATTTACCTTCAACTATTACAAAAGAATACTGCATAGAATGCATCGTGTTGGAAGAGGTGACATGAACTCTGACCTTTCGCTATTAAATAAGACTTCTAATGCGCTTCTTGATTGGAATAACAGCAAAAAAAAGTGGTTTTTTTATCGTTAGAATAAATAAAACTGGTTCTAGCCATTTTGAGATGTAAAAGAAGGAAGATAAGTTATGCTTTTTTTTGTGTGTACCTTGTGAAAGGCTTACGTTTGGTGAAGAATATTATTTAGTAATATGAATGATATAGGACACCAAAAATTATTTAAATTTGAAGTAAAACAGAACTGCTTGAAGTTCGAGAATGGAAATAAGAGGAAAAAAATGGAACAAGAAAATGAAAAAGCACCCGATAAAAATACATAAATATGCAGGTAAAATTAATACTTGGTAAAAAAAAATAATAATAAGCTTTTATCTCTAAGTATTCGGGTGTCTATCTTAATTTCTCATTCTGTTTCTCTTCAATTCTCGCGTTTCTGCTGCTTTGGGTTATTTTAGGTGGAATGTAAATAGCTCTTTGATTTAGATATTAAAATTTAATTCGTTTTTATTACGGTTCTTATGATGCCTGAACAAAACCACGAGTCATTGGGAGCGAGCAAAACCCGCAAATCGGTCTAAATTAGCATATTCTTCGAAAAATAGCATGGCATGTGGAAAAAATTCTGTGGTAGAAGTGAGAAATATCTTATTCACAAAGAAAGGTGTGAGCCATTGTTCGGTACAAATATACGCGAGATTGTCTACTCATATTTTTGTAAGGGAATCTGCAATTGCCCCAAAACATACATGTTCGGTAATGTTTAACACTGATGTTTTTGTAAGTTAAAGAGCCATGGCCCTGTGTACATGAGGTAGAATCAAAAAGTTCCCGGAATCGGTCAATTACAAATTATTAAAAAGTAGAACAATAATTTTACTTTATTAGCCTTCAAAGTACGTTCCTCCTGCATTCACAGACTTCTTTCAACTGTTTAAAACACTCCTAAATCTATTTTTTGAGAGGTCCGGATGGCTGTGTGTTTTCGTTATTAGTGCTGCCAACCAAAAAAATATTTCCCCTCCAACGAACACCAGCGTGACTGTAAACGACCAGTACAGGAATTTAGTGTTTCTACCTCGTTGGTATTTGATTAGTAGTTAAATTTTATTCGACTCTTTATGTATTTACGATTTGGGCATTCTCAGTTCGGTCAATCAGAATTTTGATACTCACGGATTTTTTTCCGTCTCAGTTTTGCCCGTAAATTGGTTTTCGTTAATGAATTCAAAATTTTTTTTTGATTACTTTCCTTATGTGTATCGTTTACTTCATTATCATACAGCTTAATTTTTACAGTAATATTTATTTAATTAAAGTGATTCACTGATTTTAGGGTTAATTATAGTGCATGATATTTTTTGTTCCGAAACATGTACCGGTGAAAAATAAATTTTACAGTAAAAAGTACCGGCACTCCGACTGCTGGTACTTTTACCATGATTTGATCCGGAATTTTTCACAGTGTGCAGAAATAATACCTAGCTGAAAAAGAGAAATATTTCTCAAACAAAAAAAAGCAGTCTTCATGTTTCTTAAAAAAAACGTTATAAGTTTAACCGGCAACAAATGCTTTTGTTTATACATATTTAAGAAAACAATTACTAACTAGATTATCGAATTAATATAAAAATCAAAAGAATTAAGGAAACGCGTTCTAAATCTTAAATATTTTATTTCTGTTATTTTATTAGATAATAAGCTACTTTAAATGCTTTCCAACTCATTCCACACTTTATTTTAAAATGATCTTCCGTGCGCTGCACGTGCTTTTTTTTTACTCAAACATAAATTTTTTTTTTCTAAAAAAAAGGGATTTTTTTATTTCATTAAATAAAAAAACACGTTTCTTCATTTCTTATGCTACAGTTTATCTAAATGAAATAAACATTAAAAATTCTAAGTGGATTTTGTCTGCAGCATTCCCTTACTAAATAAAGTCATTTTATTATTATAGATATTGAAAAACATATTATTAAAAACATATTAAACAATTATTATATCTTATTTATTGTATACAAGTAAGAACAGTTTTGTTTGGTTGATGTAAGCATTTGAGAAGAATTATTTTATTTTATCATATACAATTTTCCAAATTGTAGTTCAGTTATTGTAAGTAAAATAACATCTTATTTATAGTATTTAAGTTACAAAAATTTTTACTTAGTAAAAATATGCACCTAAAAACAAATATTTCATCTTAGTTATAGAACATAAGTTTAAAAAATGTACTTACAATAAGAAACAAATTTTTGGTCTTTTTTTTACTATTAACAAGTTATGAAAGCCTGCATTTGCTTTTTGTATACATATCAGAAACAACATTTTCGTATTTATATTGCACAAAATATAAAATTCACATAAAAATAATATATAATCTGGAAACATATATATTTTATCTATGGTACACAAGTTACAAAAATTGCATTTCGTTATCGTATACATTTAGATACGAATATCTATATCGTTTGTACACTACAAAATGTTGCATTTGCTTAACGCACGTATTTATAAACAATAATATTTTATTAATAGTACAAATAAAACTATAATTTAATTCTGTTAAGCTTGTAAATTGCAATCGTTCTATAGGAATTATTCAAGATTAACTATTCTTGTATGTTTGAATTTATTGTTTTATTTTTAATTTTTTTATATTGGTTTCTCAGATTTTGTAACAGCAATTGCGCACATAAAACATTTCATAAAGCTTTGATTCAGGTTTAGATTTTTATTTTACAAATTGAATTAAATTTCTTTTCTAAAATTGAATTAAATGCCTTTTTTAAAAACATTCCTCTTTATATCCTCATATGTTATCCTCATATGTGATCCTTTTTAAAACCATTCCTCTTTATATCCTCATATGTTATCCTCATATGTGATCCTTTTTAAAAACATTCCTCTTTATATCCTCATATGTTATCCTTTTTAAAAACATTCCTCTTTATATCCTCATATGTGGTCCTTTTTAAGGTAAAATGTATAATGGAAAAAAAACGTTATTAAAACGCAAAAAAGAGAGCTTTATAAAATGGTTATGTTGTTACATTTACTGAAATACAATTAATGCAATTTGATAATCATACAAATCACAAAATTAGTTGTTTATCAATAAAAACAAAATTAGAAAAGTGTTTGAGATAATACAAAAATGAACAAAGCTTTTTTTCAAAGGTGTGATTTTAGCGTTAAACTGTTCCTTAATATTGTTTCAAAATAGTTTGTAAGTTTCCAGAATTCAGCAGTACAATCGAAGGAAACGTCGCATTGCCTACCAGCAAAGCTTAGCATTTTTTGCCAAAATAACTTCCTGGATCTATTTGTAAATAAGGCTTATGATATGTGTCGCGTCCTATTAAATCCGTTATACTTAACATGATTGAACGAAAATCATGTTTTAGTATAATCTACAGTTATACTAAACATGATTGAACGGAAATCATGTTTTAGTATAATCTACAGTTATACTAAACATGATTCAGTTCATCACATAACTTAATCAATCACACTAAACGATGTTTACATTGATTTCAAATCATAATTCGTGAACCATGATTAATCTAGTAAAATTCATCAATCATGATTTTTACTAGATTAAAAATTAAAGTATTTTGAATCTTTAGACATTTGTAGGCTATGATATAACCTTATAAATTAATGAATAAATTACTTGTTGCAAATTTACATTAATTAAATTAAAGAATTTGAGGAGTTTCAAAATCAAATTTTATTCTATCATCGCTGCATTAGCATCCTTCAACTCTAACGATTCAGACCATTAATAAACTCAATAACTTGTTCGAAAACAGAATAAAAGAACAAAAAGGTAGTTCCATTAAGCGGGAGTTCACTTTCAACGGTAATTGCAATATTCATTATCATGTGCGTGCCAAAACCATAAGATAAAGTACATCTATTACCACTTCATTTACATGTAAAAATACGATGCACCCGCGACAAAGATTACGCTTTTGAGTGAATAATGTTCCAATCTTGTAGAAAAATGTTCCTTTTAGAATTTAAAGCAGTGCAAGATTTTATCTTTGACGTTTCTTTGCAAAGGTTATCATAAATATGTTAATATTATCTTTAAAATATCGCATAGTTGAGTGCATTTAAATCATTTACAAACAAAATTTTTGAATTACCTTTTATAAAAAAACAAATATAAAGTTTTAGAGCAAGATAGCAATTCAAAACCTACCCATTTCCAAGAAGTTTATAAAAAAGCGAACATTCTGAATAATTTTGGATCAAGTGATCGGATCTTAACGTACTTGGACTCAATCGTCTGCAGGCATACCTTTTTTTTTTAAATCTTTATTTTTGTTCAATATTTAAAATTTATTTTTTGATTTCTAATAATTTAACATTTGCAGCATTGAGTTACATCAGTTTCTATTAAATTTATATTTTATTAAGTTTATCGTATTTAGCAACAACCGCTATTTTATCGTTTTCTTATCCTCATATATCATTATTTTTTAACTGCATAATTAGTATTAATTTTTTTTAAGAGAATTTCGAAATAACATCAATTGCAAAAAGTTTAATTTATCAAATAAATTAAATCCAATGAAAATAACTTGCGAAAGAAATTATCACCAAATATGTAATATAATAAAACAAATTTTTTCAAAAATTATTATATCAACTGATTTTATCCCCGATATCGTCTACCAGACTTTAAATTGCAAAGCATATGGCCATTTTCATTTCTCGCAATATCCAATCACTTATACAACTAATCTTAACACATCTCAAGTTGTAGATGTTTAATTCCTTCGACAAAATGCCATTCAATTTTCTCACCCTTTGCTTGAAAAGTGAAGCCTTTGTCATGACCTCTATGATGTTAGTCAATCTTTGTATTCGCATCCATCATGGAGGATAAAGAATAATTGCGATGATGGGTTTGCTTCCTTTCGAATAACACCAATTCAAATCTTGTAGATTCGTGATTTTCAGGAAATTATGTCATTTGAGATTGAATTGAGGCGTGATATTTACTAACAAAAAATTGACAGCTTTCTTAAGAATCGCTGAGTTTTTTTCTTTTTTTTTTTCCTTTTCATTCTTAGAAAACGTGCGAAAGTTTAATGGTTTCCATAACATTGTCTAGCCGTAATTCTCATTTTAAACGTGATTTTATTGCACAATTTTAAATTAAAAAAATCTTTGAATACATTTCTTTTCATCGATTTTTTTTTCTTTCTGAAGTATTTTTAATTTTTATTAAAATTTATTTTATCCATTTGAAAACTTATAAAATGTCTTAAAATTTTTTGTGTTGTTTATTCATCCTTTACTTTTTACATTACATTATTACTCACTTTTGAAAGAGGCTATTATTTCTCTGGTATTTTAAATTATTCATGAATTTTCATCATGCAATTCCCCTTTTTTTTTTAAATTTTCGCTTAATTTTCGTAAATTTTTGACCCTTATGAACTTTATAGCAAACTTCTTTTTTTTTTGTCGATAAATGCATGCTTCTTATAATATTACATTACAATTGTTTATCTTAAAGATACATATTGGAATTCATTCATCGCAAATATTTTATTTTAAGGAACAATTTAAATGATTTTCATTGATTAAAAAGTTAAGAAAATCGCTTTGCAAGTCTAAAATTGTTTTTTGTTTTGCTACTTATTGACAAGCCTTGCCTCTCGAAAAGGCATGCAAAATTTATTTTAATTAGTGTAAATTTTCAAAATCATCAATTCGGTCCAATTGTTTTACGATGAGTAAAAATAGATAGTTGTTTAAATATCTTTACAGATCAGGAGACATTCGATGAATTTCTGCCAAACTTTTAATTTTGAGATTATAAATTACTTAATTTAACAAATAATAGAGGGTAAAAAAATTATGCCATAAAATTCAATTTTTTGAATTATTAAAATAATTTTAAGTAACAAATAATTATACGAAATAATTTTCAATTAATGGAATTAGTAGTTCAAACAAAAAATTACGAATCATTCAAACAAAAAATAAACATGCTCATTCTGATAAATTACCTTTTTTTAATTGTTCTTTTTTAACTATAAGCACTAAGTTTTCTAACAGTTTCACTAATTAGCTTATTTAAGGTATGCTCTGGAACTATTAAGATTTCATTAATACCTAAAAATCTCATTATTTGAACAAAAGTTATTCAAGGTGTGATTTTTTTTTTTTTGGGGGGGGGGTTATATTTATTTCAAACATCAAACCTGTCTGTTAAAGAAAATCAGTATATTTACGAAATTGCTTTTTAAAATTTCAAAATAAAGTACATTTTTCGGAGACAATTTTTTATTATTGATTTCTCTGTAGCAAATAAAACACTTTTACTTCCTCTTTTCCATAAATTAGAATATTTATTTTAAAGTTTGTGAAATATAATAAAATATTTCTAGACTGTTTTTGGTATTTTAGCCGTCACGTTATTGATTTTATAATAAGTAAAATTGTTTACTATTATTTAGCATTAAAAATAGTAATCATGAATTCTATGCAACGCGTTTTAATATTTTTATCGATAAAAAATAAATCATAAAACTCAAGGAATGATACTATTTTATCCCATAATCCAAATTCTGTGCTTTTTAATTTATTTTTAATTAGCATTTCGTTATCATTTTAAGCATCATCTCTAGACATTTTAATAACAATATAACTGATTTGATTATTTATTTCATAACCTATTACAGTTCTAGAAATATCTAAACATTGTTTGCCCGAACATGTTGAATTTGGTTAGACTTGGCTTTTGTTTCCTTATATTTCAGTTAGAGTAATAAGTTGTGTGTTTCAAATTTTGATTTTACTCGAAAATCTGAATTTCCTAAATAGCTTTATTAGAAGATTTTTCAAATGTTTCAGTTTTTAAAATTTGTAATAAAAATTTTTTTTGAGTAAACTCAATCCTATCCGGTTCACTAATTGTATAAAATTTACGGTAATAAATGGATTTTGCGGTAAAATGGATTTTAAGGATGCTGCACTCAGGGTGCTATAACAAGGTACTTTTTACCATAATTTGAACTGGAATTTTTTATAGTGTACGCGTTTTGGGATTACAACCTAGCTAAATTTAAACTGGTTTTTTAACAATTATCGATTCACAACAACTCTCATCCCCCCCCCTCCCAATGAAGTGGCATTTATTATCAAATAAATGACATCTATGGAAGGGGGGGGGGAGATTTATAAGTAACTAAAATTATAAAAACACTTAATATTAATGAATATATTATGAACTAAATAAAAATAAATACATTAATTTAAAATGAAACCTAATGTATGAATAAAATAAAAATATATGCAGTGTTGTTTGTTTGAAAAAAAAATTTATAATCCTGTTTTTTTAAGATGAATTTATTTTTAATTATTATTAAAGACCAATTTTTAAACTTAAAACAGGAAGGACACATTTCGTGTCTCCCTATAATAATCTAAAAAAAAATGTTTAAAACTATGTTTAGTTTAAGAAAAAGTGAAAATCGTGTATAAAATGTTGCTTGTAATATGTTTATAAGAATGGTAATCACAATAGTAAATAATATTTAATAAACCAACCACAGTAATTATTATTTGCAAACATGGAAAAACTAAACAAAACTATTTTGTCCCAATTTTTCTTTTGTTGTCTCCCAAACAACAATTATCTGTCATTCTTAACTCTAACCAACTATATACGCTCCGTGAATCTTTTCTGTTTCAGCATTTGAATATTAATCCTGTTTTGAAAAAAGATGCGTTGTAACCTATTTGCATAAGAATTAAAAAAGCTTCCCCATAAACTTTAATCTACCTCCGAAACGCTCTACCGACTCTGAGTCTCAATTTACAGCCAAACAAACAAGAAAACAAGGAGAAGGCATCGTTTGGAGGATTTTATTATTTTCTTTATTTCAACTTGTGGCTATATTTCTAGAAACTACCGCAAGGACTAGCTGAAAGAGAAAGTACCAACAAAGATAATAACCCGGAAGTATAGAGAGGAACAAAGCTCTTTCCCATTTATCACCTTCGGTTTTGTAAAGTACCACAAGGAAGAGCTAGTGCAAAAGGTGCGTTCTTCATGTTGCGTCTGATAGACTGGTTCTACTACTTAAAGCTCACGTTTCACTAATAAACTTTTCTTGAACCCAAAAAGTCGTTTGGTGAATGAATTTAATTACAAAGGTTAGCTGTTATCAGCATTTTGATAATGCAAACGATTTCATATGAAAGTAATTATTTTTTTATTACAATCGGTGTCACTGTGTTTACTTAAGCATACACAAATCAATAAATTACAGATATTCGAGCATGAATACGAATTATATATCCTTTTTACGCTATCAGATTTACTGATGTTAATTGAAATTATATTCTTCGTAACTTTTTTCCCCAACTCTTCACACCATTTCTGCACTCAAAAGTCTTCACCCAGATTAATTTTTAAAATACAATTTTGTCTAATATTTGTAGCAAGTAATAATAGCTCAGAACAACGATGATATGGAAATATAGGTAGCTTACATTCCGTAGTTTATTTTATATAGTTCCGTATTCACATTCACGTTTCATTAATACATACTTTTCTCGAACAAAAAAAGTCGTTTTCTAAATTGGTTTAATTTAATAAAAGTTAGATGTGGCCAACGTAATGCAAATGATTTGATGTGAATGGATTTATATAGATTAATAGATGAAATTATTTATTGGTAAGGTTCCATAGTTTAATATACATTGTATTCGCGATCGCAACGAACTATAGGAGGCGTTGTTGTATGTGCCGAATCCCTGCGATTTCCATATGAACAGTCATTCAGTTACACTGGAGACGTCTTTAATGTAGCATTGTAACGTTCCATCTTTATTGTGGCTGATTAAATTTAAAAAAGAAAAATGTTTGTTTTCTTTCTTATGCAAACGAAAACAAAATGGTATCTCTTTTTTTTTTAGAGAAGGAACATCCAGAACACATCGGAAAAATATTTGTAAATAAAGAGAAAAAAATAGGTATATTCTTATAAGAGTTCAAACCTAATGCCCGAGAAATAGTTTTACTAAATTTAATGGTATAACATGAAAGGCCCATTTAAATTTTAACGTAAAATAAAGAATGCTTACGAAACAAAACAAAACAAAAAAGAACCATTCTTTTTTTGTCGCCATTTTTTAGTGTTACGAAAATGCGTCTTTGGGACTTGCCAAAAACAAAACAAGATGCAATTTTATTTTTTTAGGAGCGAAATATTTTATGGAGTGAAATATAACGAAAATGTACCAATGTCCATAACATGAAACTATATCTTAGTAAACGTCCGTTTTGGAAATGTTATTTCATTTTGAATCTTATTTATTAGAGTTCATAATGGCTATAGAATCAGGTGAGAGTAAAGTTTGTTTTGAATCTATGTTAAACTCTATATCGGCCCATTTTCCACCGAAATCCGATTGACTACTTTGATTCTAAACAAAGTGTTTCATTTTAAGATTTTTTCCAAACATTTTAAGTGTAGATTGGCGGCACTTAAAAATCTGCCAAATTTGTAGCTGTGGTTAATACGTAAGTACCGAATTTTTCTTCCATACTTTTCTGAATCATATTACTTCAAATATTAGAATATGCAAGAAGTATACATAAACACATAATTTAATACCATTTAATTTTTCAAAAAAAGTATTTTGACAACAATTTTATCAAAAAATTATAAACTAAAAAACGTAAAATAAAGAATTCTTAGGATAAAAACGATTTTAAAAATTCCTCATTTTTCAATAAAAACTTTCGTATTGTTTCTTTTTTTTAATTCTTATAGTATTTAATCAGACGTAAAAAAACCATTTTGTAGATAACGATCATCAAGTAAGAAAAAAAAATTTTTACAAGCAAATTTTTCATTATAAAAATCATACCTCTTACCTGATTTATAAGTCCGGAGAATTCCAAAATGATATGTTCTTTGTTTGAAAACTTTATTCTCAAATAATATATACAGAGTTTATCCCTTCATTACTTTTAGGTAACATACCTCACATCAAAATTTTATAATTGTAAGATCTCGATATGAATTTTAATATGTAGCTTAAAAACAGAATAGCTGAATTCTAGTTGAAATTCTTTCAAAACTAAAAAACACTTACCAAGAAAACGATAAAAAATTTCTTTATAATCAACACAAAAGATACTTTTTCAAGTAATTCGGATTATTCTTTATTGTTGTTTTCTGAATTATGTAGATACAGAAATATATACTATTCTATGAAGAAGAAGAATATTCTATAACTATTACACTGTTATTATTCTGTATACATTATTATTCTGTATGGAATTCATTGGAACACATTTATTCATTGGAATGACGAAAACAATGTTGACTTCATTTTAACTTGTAATGAATTGAAGACAGAAAAATTATTTTACCGCAATACACACATCTGTAACAGCAAGTGATCATGAAATCATGTTATGTTGTTGGTAATAGAAAGGTAAAAATTATTGAGAAGTTGTTCTTCAAATGCTTGGCGTGTTCTGCTTCAATGTTTGGCATGTTCTGATTAGTTTTTTCAAGAAATTCTACCTTTTCCTTAGGGAATTTTTGCTTCCTATTTGCTGCTAAGAAAATGGCGTCCGTCATTGCCAATGGTTATGTGGGAACTAATGCACGATATTTACAGTCTCCCGCTAGATGGCGTACTCGAGTGTTGCGATCACGAATTAAAATTAAAGTTTCACTAATAAATTTTCCTTGAACTTAAAAAGTCGTTTGCTGAATGAATTTAATTGATAAAGTTTAGCTGTTTGTGCATTTTTAAAATGCAAAAGATGTCATATGAGTGTAATTATTTTTCTTATAATCTGCGTCCCCCTCGTTTTCTTAAGCATACACACATCAATAAATTGCAGATTTTTGAGCATGAATATGAATTACATATTATTCTAACACTTTGAGACCTAATAACGTCAAATGAAATCATACTCTTAACGACTTTCTCCTACACGGTTCTGCACTCAGAAACCTTTTTTAGTTTCATCTAACATTTATAGCTAGTAATAACAGCTCCTCACAAAGAATTTAAAGTATGGAAATAGTTATTTCTTAGATTACATGGTTTATCTTCGATAGTTCTATATTGAAATTCACGTTTAGCTAATAAACAATTTTCTTGAAACTTAAATGTTGTTTGCTAAATTGCACAAATTTAACAAAGTTAGATTTCAGCGTAATTCAAATTACTTCATATGAGTGTAATTATTATTTTTTTATAATCGACGTCACAGTGTTCACTTGAGCATACACAAATCAATAAATGGTAGATTTTTGAGCATGAATATGAATTAGATATCATTTTAACACTTTCAGACCTAGTGATGCGATTGAAATCATACTCATCCCGACTTTTTTTTCTGGACAATTTTCCTCCAAAACCTTCCCCAAATTAATTTTAAAAATACAATTTATCTAACATTTGCAATCAATAATAACAGCTCATCACAGAGAATTTATAGATGAAAATATTGAATGCTTAGGTTCCCTACTTAAGCATTTCGATAATGCAAATGATTTCAGGAGAATATAATTATCTTTTTATGCATATATGTAACTAGTAAAGTATAGTAAGTATGAATATAAATCGTTGGGGTCGAAAAAAAGGAGGAAGACCGTTAGCAAAGTTATAAAAAATTCATTGTTTGCAAAAATTTTATATTATATCAATCATCACTTCTTTAATTTGTTTTACTTAATCATCCGTTCCTATGAGAAAAAGGATCAGATCTTGCTTTAACTTGAAATGGAATTATATAATTGCTTCGAATAAACTACAGAGTATAAAGCAAAGTCTAACTTTATGTTAAAGATATAATTTCAGTAGGACATGCCAAATAGATATAAGAATCTCCACTAAACAGATGGCTCTATTGAAGGAACCATCCGGAATATATGATTTTTCGCATTCTTATCAGGAGCTTAAGTTTTTTATTTTAAGTGTAAGGATATAAAAATATTATGCTGTCATCTATGTATTAATTAATTAATTAGAATTAATTTACTAGAGAACATCATGAATATAATTATATAAAAAAAATTCGCAGGTAAAACATTTTCTACATAAGAAGTCTAGCTCAAATTTGCTTATATGTATTTTAGCAATACTCTTCTTGAACACTTAATGCTATAACGTTGTAACGTACCAACTGCACTGTGATAAAACACGAATTATTTTTCTACAATGCATTAATATTTGTGTTTGCACATTGTAATCTATTTCGGTTTTTGTCATATATTATTCTACAGTCAATAACATCCCAATTAATCAATATCCAAGTCCTCCATAATTCAGCTTCTGTTTTTTATTATTTTTTTTTTCGTTATTATTTTTTTTTTCGTTATTATTTTTTATTTATTTATTGTAATAAAATTAAAAATTTTTCATAATAATCACTCTAATAATATTTGAAAACATCAATTTAATAATGGCCCAATTCCTCTTATTATTAAAGGAAGTTAGCCTCATTTTTACTTTTATACAAGTTGTTCTGATGGCGCTGGTCAAAAGTGGAAATATATACACGTTGTTGTTTTTAACGCTGCTTGCCAACATTAGCAAGCCTGCTGGGTGAAACTAAGCAAATTTAAGGCAGAGGGAGCATTTCTTGTTTTTCAATGGCGCCACCTATGTCCAAGAATGTAACTTCAGCCACATAGACACCGCAGCCCGTTTTTAGGGCGGACCCGTTCATACATCCATCCCACAGATCGTAATTTTGGCCTAGATCAGAGAACGATGAATCTCCAATTCAGTACCCCTAGAGGTATTGATTTATTATAGAAGCATAGAGGACATTGTGATCCGACAGATTTAACATGCACCATTCACCATTTACTACACGGGGAGTCTTCGGCCAGCTGGGATCTAACTCACTACTTCTTACACATCGCCCCAATGCCCTACCAACCAGGTTATCCCGGCCTTTGAAAACATATACATAAAATAATTGATATCGCAATGAAGAAAATCTCTTTATGTCTGGACACAAGTCATTGTTATCATATTTTTAGACAAGTCCAACTTCAACTTAGTTTGCTGCCAAACCGAGTACACCTCAAATCAGCTAAGATAGTAATAATTGCATACTCTGATTCAGCGCTGAAGCGCGAAGAGAGAGTGCTACAACTGGCCCAGACATCCAATCATAGGCACGCATATATTCAACAACTAAAGGCGCTAAAAATTATTAAATATTTTGAGAAGAATTTGGCAGAATGAAAATATGTTATGGAGAATATTATATGCTTTAAAAGGATTTAAATTTAATTAGGATAAGTCTTAGTTAAGTTAGTAAGTTAGTTTAGTTAAATGAAAAAATGCCACCAATAAAAAAATGGTTTTATATTTTAAAAAAAATCATTGAGAATTCATTTTTGTCCTACATTCATTTCCGCTTACAATTACATCAAATGCGGATTGAAATTCTCATCCATTTACTTTTCCATTTTTTTAATGGAATAGGGAATTCCAGTGATGACACTGCCCATTTCAAGGACATCTAATCGAAGAATTTTCCCGGTGGGCCTCAACATACATCTTTGAATATATATGCGCCATGTACTGATTAGTCTTCAGTACAGCTCTAGATACGTAAGGTAATACATACTGGATGAACATTGCTAAGAGATCCAAGGCTTTAGTCCTCACAGCCTTGTATACCACAATATTTCATCTAAATTATGTATTCATATTATGTATTCGTGCATCATTCTAAAAATATTTAAACCAAACTACATATTTATAGTAATATCTGAAGTGTTTTTTCTTTTCCTTTTCATAATTTAAATGTAATATGCGTAACTTTTAAATTAGAAAATTTCTTATTTTAAACATGACTTGCTTTTGGAACCTTTTCCTGCATGATTCAACATTTACCTTGACATCTATAATTTCGCGTCACTTTATTACCTCAACTTTGGTGTGATTAACGAGTTAATAGTTTTTACCATTGACTATTAGCAAAACCACCGAAAAACTAATCTAATGTAATGATAGATTCTTGATGCAAACTGAAAAGCAAACAAAATTTAAGTAAAAACTAATTTTAGCGCGTCAGATTTCAAGATTAAATTTACATTATCGCATAGCAACCTAACGGAACATTAAGAGATAAAAATAAAGATCTGTGTGTCAAGGTTATCTGATCATTCAAGGTCATTTAGCAGTGACCATTTCTTGAAGGATTTCCCATCACCAGGTTCTGCAAATGTGATGAACAGCAACTTCATAAAGGTGAAATCTTAACCTTTCGCCCTCAAAAAATGCAAAAAATGGAGTTATTTCGCGCAGGCTCTGAGATCCAAAATCTGACTCACCCATCCAGTTTGGATTATGATTAATGAAGAGGCTTGGCAAATGGTTTTAAGTTGCACGTGCATTAACACGGTGATATTATGGAAGAATAAACCTAACCGGCTTCACTCCACTAAAATTGAGCGTGAGCGATCATATTTTAAATAAATTAAGAAAAATGAATTGCTAACACTCCTTCATTGAATACTTAAAGCACGCCCACGCCAATTTATGCACCAAACTATCATAGTTCATTGTGTACATCCTGTTTGATGATCTTTCAGAGTGATTTAAGATTCCTTAGACCGAATTGTTCAAAAAAAAAAATAATAGTAATAATAATAAAATATAGAATCGAAGATATATAAAAACATACATATGAAACCAAACTGTAGATAATAGGCAAGTACTGTTTTAATTTTTCCGAATTAAGCTTTACAAATTTGGGGCATGATCTGGTGTAACATTTCAAAACATACAACTAACCCAAATAACTATTTCAAAATAGCTGAGCTCAGTAACTAATGCAATAGCTTCAATTCAGTCAAAATTTCGTATGTATTTAGAGACTTCGCTGAGGTTAGGATTCTGCACTTTTTAAGATCAAAATCCTAACCATTTTGACCTTAAAAAGTGCAGAAATGGAGTTATTTCACGCCAAGTTCGAAAATCTCATCCATCAACTTTGAATTGTGATTAATGAGGAGGTTTTACCAAATGGTTTCTATTTACCCATGCATTAACACTGTGATCTTAATGACAGTACGCACCTAACCAGCTGCATTCTATTATAATTGGACGTATGTACATTTTAAACAAGTTAGGAATATAAATTTACATCCAACGCTTTTACATTCAGTACTTTAGCAGGCCTACGCCAATTCATGCTTAAAACTCTCACAATTCGTTCCGCATATTCTATTTACTTGTTAGAAAATTAGAGATTAGCACGAATTATTATAATACAGTACACTTTCGATTATCCGTGCTCTGATTATCCGGTTTGCGGATTATCCGTGCTCCTTCCGGAGTCGCACAAAAAATTTAAAGAGAAACGTTTTCAAAATTAAAACAATTTGATTCATGAAGTTATAACACTTCCAAATTTTTGGAAAGCAATATTCGTTATTGGATTGCAGTATATGGAATATCAGCAGCATGGTCAAAGGTAAAATCGTCTATGTTATCACGATCGTGGAGAAAGATCATACCGCTTGATGAATAATCTTCTTCAGATATTCAAGAAGAATATGATAACAGTATTCTCGAACAAGCAAAAGAAATCTACGGTTTCCATATTCTTGATGAAGAAAAATTGGAAGATTGGTTTCAAAGTGATGCATGTGAGCCTGGCTTCCAGTATTTGACACATGAAGACATCGTTATGTTGTTAAATCAAATAGTGATGATAGTAACTGATGCAGTAAATGTAATAAATGAGGGAAATACAATTTATGCTGCTATACAATCTGTGGAAACTTTATTAGATTGTATAGGAGAATTTGATTACGGTGACATTACTACGGTTCGTAAAATATGTGTTAATATGTGGCGCATTACACATTTTTTTAAAAGGAAAATTCCTAGTTTGATGTTATACAGGATGCAAACGTCAATAATTTTTATATTTTTTTGTACTGATATGGATTTTTTCCTTAATAAAAAGAAGTTTTCGGATTATCCGTGTTTTTCGATTGTCCGTGCGACCTGTCCCGGTGATTAACCCGGATAATCGGGAGTGCACTGTAGTTACATTTGAATCAATAAGATCGATTAAATCGATAAAAATAGAACTTGCATATAAATCACAACTGTAAGCGTGAGGCAAAGTACAGATCAAATTCTTCATAATTCAATTTTAAAATTTTGGGACATGCTTACATTGAGATTTCTGAGTTTATAGTTAAAATAGGTTTCCTAGAATTTATTGAGCCTATAGTATTGAAATTGAAGAATAAGTTTACTGTAACTATAGTTTATATTCATATAAATATGAAATGGTAATCTCACTGGCCAAAAAATTAGTCACCCTAGTGCGCAAGCACCGATGAACAGTTAGGTTTCGTTAGATGAAGTAGCGGTCAAGTGACATGCTCAACTGCATTCGCACTGTCTCAACAAGATCAAAGGTAGGCAGTCATCAGTGAGATATTTTTGTTTTAAATATGGGTTTGAGTGTAAATATGGGTAAGTGTATGGATGTGATAAAGTGGCAAAAAGGAGCAATTGTGTTTGGACGTGCCCATGCCATGAATGAAGTTGCTAGATTTGTTTATGTTTCGATGCGGAATGTTCAAGATGTCTATTAGCAGTGGTATTAAACACGTGGTCACAAAAGACGATGTCAGAATTGTGGTCGGAAAAAGATCCTGCATGAAAGGAGCCGCAGATGCGTTTCACGACTTGTAAATAAAAATCGCTTAAAAACCCGACGGAAAAGGAATTGCTTCAGTTAGTGGATGAAAGTCCATCCCGACCTGTTAGTGACAGAACATTGTGACTGGAGCTGCTTGTAAAGAACATTTGGAGTCGAATACCTCATAAGAGGCTATTGCTCACACATGCACATAAAGCTGCGCGACTTCAGAGGGCTAGAAGTCACCGAACTTGGACAGTTGCTGACTGGGCGGAATGTAATATGGTCTGACGAATCACGTTTTTTGCCTTTATTCAAATGACTCACGTCGTCGAGTGCACAGAAGACCAGGTGAAGCATTTCATCCAAGGTCAGGTTCAAGCCGGAGGTCAGTCATGTTTTGGAGGTGTTTTTCTTATTATGGATTAGAACCCCTCACTCAGGATGATATTTGCATGAACCAACATGTTTATTTGAACATTCTCGATGATCGTGTGCTGCCTTTCAGTCAACATCTTCATGAAGAGCATCCTGTCGATACTCCTATTTTTCAAGAGTACAGCAAAGTTCATCGAGCTGTAAAAATATGTGACTTTTTTTATGAACACTCAAGCACTCAATTACGTCACTCATCTGGCCTGCAAAATCACCTGACTATCCCCATTGAAAATTTAAGGGAAATTTTGGAACAACGAGTAAAACGCCGAAATCAGCAGCATCGCAATTTGGTGAATTTGCGCCATTAAATCCTCAGCGAGTGGCTTAAACTGGATTCGATGTACAGTCAGCAAAAAAAAAAAGATATCACCCTGAATAATTTTCGTTCTAATGATCGGATTTTCACGAACTAAGTGTCAATCTTAATGGTTCCTGGGGGTGACCTCAAATATGCTAATTAGTTAGTGCTAACTATTAATTAAGTTACGAAATCAGACACAAAAACGTACTTTCTCTGAATAAACATATATTTTTTTTTACATATTTGGATTTCTTATCTTCAAAATATAGGGGGTAGCCGCAATCTGGGAAATGTGGTCCCCATAGTTTGGTCAGGAGAGCGATTCAAAGTTTGGGCCCCTTAATGTTAATTTCACTTTTTGCGTTTTCAGTCATATTTTAAAAACTAATGAGGCAATTCAAAAAACTATTGCACCAACTCATAAAACGCATTTACCCAAAGATAATTTCATGAAAAAAATAATTTTTAATAATTATTAATTATTTTTTATTATTTAATTAAAGAGAGGATGAAAAATTTTTGAATTATAAGGTATGGATTTTTTTATACCATATTAATCTACATGCTTTTTAATTGAAAAATCTAAAGTTTCAACTGTTTTTATTTATTAGAAGATGAGAAAAATTAAAATTAATTATTTAAAAAAAAATAATTTGGCGACAATGAAAAAATGATTAAATGGGGCGATTAATATTAAAATGTGATAAACTTACAAAGAACTTGATTTAGCGCGCGTGGCGTAAAATTTCATTCATATTTTTTTCGCTAATAATCGTTTGCTAATCTTTTTATTTTTATTTTTTTAAAACTATAAAATACAATATTTCTTTTTTAATCCTCTAAAAAATCTATTCGAAATTAAGTAAAGAAATTTGAAGAAAACATTTTATTGAATAAAAAACATTTTATTCAACGAATGTCGAGTTTTATAAAAGCATGCTTTTGATAGAATATGATTATACACCAGATTGTGCTTATTTAATGTGATTATTTGTTAGTTTTTTTTTCTCAATAACTGATACAATTACAATAATATAAATACGTATGAATAGATTTGGAATAAAATATTTCTCAGTTTCTTGTATATATTTTTTATGAATATTAATAAAAATACGTAGTAAGCATATTTAAGCATATCTCACATCATCGCAAATTTCTCAACATCTTATATATCGTATTAATCTTAAAAGTAATTTTTTAATCACCTGTCCGGAAGTGTTTTGCAGAACTATTATACCAACTACTTAATTAAATTTTAGCATTTTTAAAAATTTTATTCTTTACCCTACTACATTTATTATTTCTTCATTAATACTAATAAATTTTTTTAGTACTTTAATTTATATTTTCTTTAAAGTAAAGTTCCTTTTTACATTAAAGTCAAGTTTTTTTTAAAAGAATTATTGTCTGCTAGCTAAGAATAAAGCCTTGTTAAGAAATTAAAAACACTCCGCTGTTTAAAATTATTTAATGCAAAACAGCTCATTATTTACTTAGCATATTATTTTTTTCGAAAAAAGAATATAAATCATTGATTGTCTTTTTTGTTTTGTTTCTTGTGACTTCAACATAGATTATCTAAAATAGTGTCCATGTTTTATAAGTCACTACAAAGAGTATAAAGATACCGAACATAAAAAGCTATCAATTACGTAGCCAAAACTTTCAAGCGTCTTAAAATATCTCAGTATCTTAAATGATTATTTCTTTATGATTCCATGTAGATTTTTTTCCGGATAATATACTAAACTATTTTGTTTAATTTTTTACTTTAGCACGATTTCCAAGACATTATTGTAGTTTAATTTGTTATCAGGAACAATGCCTTATTTTGTTTAGCAGGAAACACTAAAAATTGAAATTTGTAAAAAGTTTCCGAAGCCGTGCGAATTTTAGAATCATCTGATTTAAAAAAATGCAATAAAAAATACGTAAATTTCCGAACTTATTTTGATTAAAAATAAAAAAATAATAAAAAACGTGGCAAGAAGGCTAACATACTTTTTACAGAACTGTGAAAACCAGTTTTTCCTATATTTCGTCAAAAGAGGATAAGAATGAAATTGGTCTAAGGAACCTACTCAATAATTTCGCTTTTTCCAGAATGAAATCTGTTTGATCGAAACATATTTCCTTGAAAATAAAAACGGGGAAAAAATTAACTTTTATTATTTATCTAAGCTTATTCCATTCATTTAATGATAGCGGTATCAAGGTTAAGGATATGCGATGGAAGCCCCGTTTACTATTATACTATAAATGCGTTAAATCATGTTGCTTGAATAATTTATTTTAAGCTTATTATTTAATAATTTTAAGCAAATAAGGGTGTAAAAATAAACTCGATCAAAATACTCCGAAAGTATACCCTAAAATATTTGTAGAATAAACTTTGGAATCTTTATATACAAAATACCTTTTCAAACAACTTCGAGTAGGACGGAAACGCTAACTTGTTTAAAATAGTTGTCTTTGTAACTATTTAATTTCGATTTCTGGTGCTAGGGGACATTCCATTTTCATATTCGACTTTTGAAATTTCAATTGTAAACGGAATTTTTTTATGTCCTTAAATTATAATGTTAAGGCTTGCAGCAAAAAAAATTTTACTGCATTGATTTTTTACAAAATAGCGAATTATTATTTTTTTAATCTAAGAACCTGTGCCTATAACTTAAGTCAAACTTATTTTAATATCGAGTGAAATAATTTCATATATTGTGTGACTAAATAGATAATTCCAAGAAATTTAATTGAAAATATAAAAACTTCATTGATTTAAAAATTAATAGATTATGATAAAAATAGACATGTTTTGAGCACAATAATAAAAGTCACAAGTTATTCAAGCTTGACAAGTTTTGAGAATAGGTGAATATATTTGAACGCTCGAAACCTGTCGACTTTTACTTCCCTCTTCATATTTTTTTAAGCCAGTTGAGTTTTTATCATCAATTATACTGTTTTACATTTGGGTCTTGATCATTATTTTGATAAGGATTTTACACTCGTTAAAGTAAAAATATGCATTTTCATATTTCAACAGGAATTATGTGGTCTTTAAAAACATAAGAGCATCAATATTGTAAAAGTTATATTTAACTTGGTTTAAAATTAAAATTTTGAGACCAGATATTTTGAGTTAATGAAATTAAATATTTCATCTTTTAAGTTTTCGTGCCCCCCTTTCAGTATCTTAAGGACCTTACTAGCTCTGTTTAAAAATAGAGTATCATATCAGATATATATAAGAAAACAAAAATAATCATAGTATCAGTATTTGGTGGTAAATGTAGCTTATCGTAATTGAAGAATATGCTGTGCGATATTTTATGGTGAATTTGAGAATGTAAGTTTCTAAATGTATCGAAGCATAAAGATGCTATTTGCTAATCATCTTTATCCAAAGAAAACCTTATTATCTAAATATCTAGCAGAATGAAGCGATTTTTGAAACAATGAATCATACTATATGCAACATATTATTTCAATATCTTCTTCTTAAACATAACCTATTTCAATGCTTTTAAAATACCACTAAACATTCCGCAATTCCTTGAGTTATAGGAAAAAGAAATATCGTAAATTATAGAAAAACTTGTGAATGCGCATTAGAATTACTATACAATATACATTTTATTTTTCAAGCACTTTTTTTTCCTTCAAACTTTCTTGCCTAGAAGACTTGATTAAAGCTGTAAAAGTGATTATCCCTAAAATTTTGTATTTAGCCATAATAAGTCATGTTAATTTGATTTTAGTATGAAATCCTCGAATAAATATAGCAGAAACAACATAATCTAAATAATATCAGATAAAATGTTCATGTATTTAAATTCAAAAACTCATAATAATTTATAATCATAAATAATTTATAATCGATTCAAATTTTCTTTTCAAGGGAGATTAAAATAATAAAAAAAACTTTGCTTTTTGGACAGAAATCAGCTTAAAAATTGTCAATTGCCTAGAAACTTCGAGACATTTTCTATTAACTATTAATTAAACCTCTCTGAGTAATCACAGAACATTATTTCAATTTTTTTTCCAGTCAGAGCTTGGTTGCTTAGCAACCTAGTAAAATTAAGCATTCTTCTTTTGAATTAGTCAATGGGTTATCTTAAAATATTCATTTGCGCTGGCGACTTTTTTTGGTGGTATTCTGGACTATCGCCAAATATATAAACCTTTGTTGCGACCCTATTTACCACCCATTTTTTTCAAAATTTTGTCTACCCCCCCTAATTCAAGCATCTGGATTCCGAATATGTAAAAAAAAAATATATGTTTATTCAGAGAAAGTACGTTTTTGTGTCTGATTTCGTAACTTAATTAATAGTTAGCACTTACTAATTAGCATATTTGAGGTCACCCCCAGGAACCATTAAGATTGACACTTAGTTCGTGAAAATCCGATCATTAGAACGAAAATTATTCAGGGTGATATCTTTTTTTTTTTGCTGACTGTACCTGCAAAACCTTGTGGACTCACTTCCTAACCAAATCCAGACGGTTATCAAATCCAGTGTCTGTGTTACAGGTTATTAAATTATGTTTATCATGATTTCTCTAAGGGTGAGTAATATTTTGTCTGGTGTGCTTATATCCATGCACTTAAATTCTCTAATTTTGAAGTAATCAAGATTAATGATGGTTTGGATATAGTGAGATATTAATGCTCCAGGATTGGAGCATTAATATCTCACTACATGGAAAGGCGTTTAAACATCCTAGACTATTCTCTAAATTTTTGACAACTTATTAACATTCATAGTTGTGAAACGTAATCATTACATATGATAGTTTTAATTTTGACCAGTGCTGCTTTTGAAGTTTTAGGTTATATTGTTAAGTTAGGTTATACTGTTAGTTTTATGTCAAATTTCCCTTTAATTGTTGACATCATGGATCAAAAGCGATAGCTCTGCTTGACAACTAAAGCAATTCCTGTTGCTTTAACTTTTCTAACTGCACAGTATAACGTGAGATTTGGTTAAGTTTTCTCCCCTTCGAGGTAATCTATTATTACTTTTTCTCCAGTTTTCACCAAATGGTTTCAACTGTTTTGTGCTTTCAGAGTTTTGTTAATTCCTCAACTACTTACTTGCATGCCATATTTTCTTAATTTTTGCCAAGAAATTGCCATTTTATAGTCATATACCGAGAATTTCTTCTTGAACATTTCCGTTCAACATTGAAATTTCCAAATTAAATAATGGTAAACCATCTTTTGTTTGCTCTCGACACAGTCCTTTGAAACTGCTTTTTACATTCTTTGTAATTAATAGCACAGTTTTTTTTTTCACACGCCGGGGCAAGTTTTTACCACTTGATAAAAATTTAATTTTAAAATTTAATTTCAATATGTTTTCAAATTAGTTAAGCCTGTCTAATAATGTGGAATCTTTTTAAAACTAGTTGAAAAGGAATTTGATGAATTTCTGAATGTTATAGAAAAAATAGTTACGTATTATTAATAATTGCAAAAATATAAGTTGACAGGGGGTCACTACCCCCTGTTTGCTTCGCTCTCCATCCCCCACTATTGCTATGATCTTTATTTTCCTCTTGCTACTTGTCGATAAACGGATTGTTAATTTTAAGTTAAAAAGTATTCATTTGTCGTTGCTTACAGGTATCCATGGAAATCTGATTTTAATCACATGGTTAGACATGATCACATCTACTCGAGTTGCAAGTACCCAGATGTCAAACATAAGAGGGGCCCCAGATTGCAAATTAATACCTGCATTAATAGAATAATAAAAATAATTATTACTCATTATTTAAGGGAAATAGAAATAATTTATAGGTAGGCAAAAATTTTATAGCTTTCAATAATTTTATGGTGATGACAGTAAAAAAAAATCTAGATCAACATATGAGAAAACTAGATCATACTATGTATTTTTTTGACCAATGTGAATGTGCCGGAAACAATGGAGAACGATTTCATGCCATTACGTTTTTATGTTAGAAAAATTGGTTTGGAACTAAAAGCAACTATTATTTATCTTGTTAGCGTAACACAATTATTATAAACATTTTTATTGATTTTCATTCTCACTTTAAGACTATAAATTTATTATAAAAAAAATGACTTCTTTAACATTTAGACACTGATTTTTAGATTAGAACCGCTACTTCAAAATCTCGTTAGACCATTTTTCTTTCTTTTATACACTCTTGAATCTTTTTGGTATGAACTCTAACAAAGAGAATAAAATTCTGTTAAAGTTAACGTACTTTACTAATAACATTTCTGGTTAAAAAAAAATTTTAAAAAACATTTAAAAAAAAACAACAAGATTCTACTAATGAAAACAAATATATACGGTATTTAAACCATTCATTTCGTTATTATTTTGTTCGTATGGTAATGGTTTATCGAATATTCCGGTTTTCAAAATTATAGTTTTTATTATTATATCTTAAATAAATATACAATTCTTAAAGGTAATTTTAAGTATTAATTACTAAGGCATATCATGATAAAATTACGAAATTTAACCATATTTACAAAATTTCAATATTTATTATAATAAAACCTTAATTTATTGTTAATTTTTGACAAAATCATTGGCAAAGCGTTGCAGAAAGAATTACAAAGCTTTTTGATGTTTCCACAATGCCAGAAATACGATAAATCTTACAATATTCTGGCAGTTTTTATTCTACTTTTTTTCCTCTGTGTACAAGTTGTCAAGTCGTTTGTAGTATTTTGTAGCACTTTTCGACAGTGTGAAGCTTGATGATTTTGGATTTATTAGATGACTGATGCTCTTTCAACATCACTCCCCAAATGCTCATTGAGATTGAGATTGGATTGTGGGGGTCAACGTAACAAAGTAATATTTCCATCATGTTTCTCGAACCAATCTCTTACGATACAAGTTTTATAGCTGAAGACATTATGCTTTTGAAAGTATTCCCCACTATTAAGATAAATCAGGAATATTATTTGCAGGATATACTATGATGAACAGCGACCTTTAAATATGTCGTATTCAAATTACCTTGCACACAAAAATAAATTCATCAGAGCATTTTATTATATCGCCAGCGTTGATTACCCGATTTTCACTTGGTTATCCTTTTTCAACTCCATTACTTTGTAATTTTGAACCCAACCAAGAAAAACAAGAGAAACTTTGTTCAATCATTGGGACAAACTCCTAAAACATACCTGAATTATATAAGCCTCCTAATCTCAACACTGCGACGCCTGTAGTTTATTTTCAAAAAAACTAAATGGTGGTCATTATAAAGTGGCCGTTCATTAAATGAAATAATAAGCAAAGAACTATTTTTCATTGTTCAAATTTGTACAAAAAATTCTGGTAAAACTACCGTACTCTATGGCAATAAAATATCTGATAAAAGAAAATTTAAAAAAAAACGTAATTCTAATCAAGATAGGGTAAACCAACCAGTAAAGGAACACTACCTAGTGAAGGAACATTTCATATATATTGATTAAAAATAAGAACTTGGAAGTTTTTCTTTAGATTGATTGGTAACAATAGCTTACTGCCAAACAATAGGAAGTCATCTAGCAATGTTTTAGATTACCTGGTCAAATAGAATTCTCTGAAAAAAATTTTGAATTTGTTATTATCTCTGCAACATCTTGTTTCTTTAAAAAATTATAAGGTGAGTGTTTGTATTTATATGTTTGAAGTGGAATTAATTGCATGTAATAGTTTTATTTTTCTCACTGTGAAAAAGAGAATTCAAAATATAGTTAGTGAAGTTACGTTTTATTTTTTTTTAAAGCATCATAGCATAATAAAGTACTGAGATGAGGGGTGTTTATTCACTGGATCACCAAACGATGAAAAACCAGTGAAGGAACAAGTGTTCCTTTACTGTTTTTTTTTTCTAAGTTAATAAAAATAAACGACAAACTTTAATTTTCTTGTACCTTTAGTGATGTTCCGCATCAAAAGTATGTTAAAAATACGAAAAACAACTTCTAACCAGTGAGGGAACAGGCATGTTCCTTTACTGGGCATAGATTTCCCAGTGAATGAACAGTATGTGTTAATATGTTGACACTTTAATTTTTAATTCATGATTACAAAAAAAAAGTTAACATTTTCCAAGTATTTATATGTTATAATTTCAAGAATAGGCTTGTTTTTAAATATGTGTATGGCTTATAAATTCATCAAGAGCATTAAAAAAATTACCAAAATTAAGTGTTCCTTTACTGGGTGTTCATTCACTGGTAAGAGCTGTTCCTTCACTTGGTCTTCTTACTACTTGTTATTTGAACCTTCAAAACTTTAAAAAAAATATTATGTAAGTTCTCTACACTTTCATTTAACTAAAATTACGAATTTTGAAATTAATATGATTTTTTAAAAGGCAAGCGAAGCTTAATTGTTCCTTCACCGGTTAGTTTACCCTATATGGTATTTAAACCATTCATTTGGTAATTTTTCCATTCATATAAAACCGTAATTTAAAGGAAATTCCAGTCTTCAAATTTGTAGTTCTTATTGCCATACTTTTAAGAAAAATACAAAACTGAATAATAGACTTAAGTATTAATGAAGTATCAGGATAAAATTACCAAATTTAACCACAATTTCTAAATTTTAACACTTATTATAATAAAACCATATTTTATGGTTAATTTTTAGCAAAATCATTACCAAAGAGCTTCGGAAAAATTGCAAAGCTTTTTGATGTTTCCATAGAGCCAGAAATATAATAAATTTTACTATATCCTGGTAGTTTTGACCATAATTTTTTTCTTGGTGTAGTTATAAAACTTTAGCACCATTAAAGAATTTTTTTATACCAAAGTAACTTTTTATAAAAAAAATCCACGTTAAAATAAGTCTTTTTTCAGAATTTAAATGTTAATAATCGATTACGATTATCAAATAGATTAACTTATAGAATTGTAATAGATTGTTAAAGAAAATTGTTTTTAACATCTCAAATAAATTTATTACATGGACTTTAACATAAATTAAGCATAAATTATAAATTTAAACATATCATCATTAGTAAAATTACATAGTAGTCACCAAACCCAACCGATAATCGCCAGATGCAAAAATTTTAAGGCGTTGCAACTTTAGCAAAATACCTGAGATACGGCAAAAAGATTCTATGCATTGTCAATGTCGCCAATAAGTTGAAATAAATAATGCGGACGCCTTTTAAACACAATCAATCAAATGAACTACAAGTTCTACAGATGAATGACAACAATATACAAAACTTTAATCTTTTAATAACCAATAATTTAGCATCAAAACGGATTCTAAAAATGTATAAACTTAAATTAAAACAAAATAGAACAACAACAAAAGAAAACTATATCTGGTTGCCACGCAACCTTAAAGTGAAATATTAAAACAAATAAATCTAAAGAAAATTAAAGGTGGCGCTTCTGTTAAAAATACATACGTTAATGACTTAAAATCTTAAACATACTCCCACCTTGCAAAGTGATATTATAAATAGCACTTTGGAACATGCGTTTAGCATTTCGTAGAAATACAAACTGACTCATATATATTGGTCACCTTTATATGAAACTAATTAAGAAAATCTTCAGTTATTATATAAATAACAAAAAGTTCATAAATCTAAACGTTGTGGAATTTTTATGATTCTTCCTAATCTGCTTTTGCTAAGAGAGTTCACTTCCAAATTATCGGGCACATCAACGGAATTGTGAACATTATCAACTTCCAAATTAATTTTCCTTGAAGACTTTTCCAGAACATCCACATCGTTCTTTTCTGATAGCTCTAAAGGATAAAGTCTTTGGAAAGGTCGGATCCTTTCTCCTTGAGAGGTTCTTAATCTGGCTACTCTAGGAATACTGTCCTTTCCAGGATTCAGCTCCAAGACAATTCCAAGAGGCCAATCTATGCGTCGAGTATTATCTTGTCCTATTAAAACAATATCACCGATGTTTATTACATCATTCCTTCTTATTCCCTTGTGCACTAGCTGAGCAAGATATTCATTTCTAAATCTTTGTTTGAGATCTTCACGTAATTTTTCCAAAAATTTTACACGTTTCAACATAGAGGTTCGATCCACAAGATCTAGATCTGGAGTTTCGTTGCTGTTGCTACCTTCCCCGTATATAAACGTTGCCGGAGTTAAAGGTACTAATTCAGATAGATCATCGTGAATGTAGGTCAGCGGTCTGCTATTTAAAACCGACTCACAGTCACATAAAATTGTAGTTAGTTCTTCATAATCTACAACAGATTTACCTAACACACGACGTCGAAGAGTCTTAAGCATTCCAACTATCCGCTCCCACCACCCACCCCACCATGCTGCTGTCGGTGGAATAAATTTCCAAATTATTTTCTGAGCGGTTGAGTACACAGCAATCTTGTCCCAATCTAAATACTTTAAATAATTGTTTGCTCCTACAAAGTTCTTTCCATTATCCGAGTAAATGACCGATATTCTACCTCTTCTTGCGATAAATCGTCTGAATGCTTGAATGAAAGCATCTGTAGTTAGAGACCGTACGAATTCAAAGTGGACTGCTCGGTACACAGCACAGGTAAACAAAACTATCCAAGCTTTTTCTTTCGATTTTAGATACAGAGGACCGGCATAGTCCACACCAGACACTTGAAAAACTTTTGTCTGAGTAACTCTTTCTCTTGGAAGAGGCGCAAAAGGAACTTCTACTGGTTTAGCTCGATGACGCTTACAAGTCACACACTTGGAAATAACTTTATTTATTAACTTTTTATAGCTTTAAGAATCCAGTATCGCTCTCGGAGTCTTGAGAGTAAGATGGAACGACCAGCATGCATCGCTTTTATATGCCCTTCTCGGATTAATTCTAACACAACACTGTTAGCAGGTAAAAGAATTGGACATCTGAAATTCTCATTCTCATCACTATGTACCAGTTTGGTTTTTACTCTCAGAATATCACTTTTATCTCGAAAAGCTTGTATTTTGGCGAGAAATTTATCATCTTGGAAATGCGTTGTTTGCAATGACTTAAAAATCACACTTTCTGCCTTTGTTAACTCCTCACAGATTAAATTTCCCTTTAACTTATCTTGATGTGAAACGTTGTGGACAAAACGTAGGATCCAAGCGACTACTCTTACATTTCGGCTATATGTTGAAAAGTAATTACACCATATTTCCGTTACTTCAACATTTACCATGGAAATAACTATTTGTTTTCTTTTTTCCAAATTTACTTCCTCTTCATTAACGGAAATGTCGTCAGCTGCTACAGGCCATTCCGTGTTGGAAAGATATAGCCAGCTGGGACCCTCATACCATTTCGAATTGCCGAGTTGTTGAGCAGAGTAACCTCTACTTGGTAGATCTGCGGGATTCATAGATCCGGGCAAATGTCTCCATGCTTTTACCGGAGTCAATTTCCTGATTTCTTGAACTCGATTTTCCACAAATACACCCTATGTGTCTTCTTTTTTAAGCCAAGCTAATACAGTTGTTGAGTCTGTCCAGAAATGAACTTTGTCCGTCTTAAACTGTTTTACTATTTCAATAGATAGACGAGCTGCAATTGTAGCGCCAAGAAGTTCAAGTCGAGCAATCGTTGTTTCCTTTTTCCCGCTAGGAGCGATTCTTGCTTTACTTTGTATCAGGTGAACTTGAACATTGTTTTCGTCTTCTATTCTTAGGAAAACTACTGTGGCATACGCAAATTTACTGGCATCACAAAAGAAATGTAATGAAATGCGCTCGTAACCTTTGTCACAATGTAACCACCTTGGGATTTCTATGTGCTTCAGATATTCAAGCTGACTTAGCCACTTTGTAAAATCTTCTCGTAATTTTGTGTCAACTTCATCGTCCCAACCAATTTTAGTTTTCCACAAATTTTGTAACCACAATTTTGGTCGTATCGATACCGGGCTAGTTATCCCCATAGGATCAAAAACTCTGTGTGAGGCAGCTAAAATGCTTCTTTTGGTGATTTTTTCATGTTTTGCGTCTTTCATATCAGGAATATTAATTAACAGAGTATCACTTTTTCTATTCCACTTCATTCCCAGAATGTTGGTCTCACTAGAATTAGGCTCTGATGGGTTAGTAGACTCCCACCCTCGTAAATCGAATTGTCTTTCAGCCATAATATTAGTAGCAACTTCTATGAATTGTTTCAACTCTGATTCAGTTTTCACGCTTGTGAGGCAATTATCTACATAAAAACTGCATATTAGTTCCTGTATAATCTCTTTAGGGTATTTTTCATTCCCTCCCATTGCTTCCTCTAGTTTATTATTCAAATGGTATTGAATAGTGGCTCCAAGCAAAAACGGACTACAGGAAACGCCAAACACAACTCTTCGATGACGAAAATGCTTGAGCTGTCCATCTTCTCCATACCATAAGAATCGTAAGAAATTTCTATCATTTTCATAAAGACTTATTTTCAGAAAAGCCTTACGTATATCAGCTGTAACACAAAATTTATAACTTCGAAATTTATTTATCATTGAGGGAATTACTTCTATCAAATTTAACCCTTTCTCAACACAATCATTTAAACTAGGAACTCCTTTTCTCTTAGAAGAAGCATTGAACACGGGCCTGATTTTAGTTGTGCTGCTCTCCTTTATCACAGGTCTATGAGGTAAATAGTGACAAGGTATCCCCATGTCTTCTTTTGGAACCTCTTCAAATATTTCCTCTTTTCTCCCAGTCCCTGAACACTTCTCCATAGGCATCATACAATTTGTCGGTTTTCAATTTGCGTGTTGTCATTTGCAATCTCTTTAACGCCAAATCATAATTATCTGGCAAAGGCAAATGCTCATCAAGCCATGGCAGACTAACTATAAAACGACCATCTCCTTCAACTTTCACTGTATTTAGGAAATGCTCCATTGAGGCTTTTTGCAGTTCCTCTCTGGATTTTTGTTCTGAAGGATCTTCTATTCCTAAGGAATCTAATCTCCACAGCTCCGAAATATCCATTTCTTTTACTAAAAGGGAAGTAACCAACATTGAATTGCTTGATGGTAAATCATATTCAGGTGCTTTCCCTGTTAAAGTCCATCCCAGTAGTGTCTCTATTGCTACTAATCCACTGGCCAAAACTCTTCGTTTTCCAGTCATAAGTTTTCCTATTACGTCAGCTCCGAGCAGAATTTGATCTGGTTGTGACTCATTTCCGACGTCTGACAACTTTATATTCATTTCGTCAAGCTCTTCTAACCAGGGTCCAAAACTAACCGGTGTTATACTATCACAAATAGATGCTTGATCCAAAGCTTCCATGTTACAAGTCAAATTATTCTCTGGATTCCTTAATCTAATTCTATAACACGTGTGTTCAAATCTATCTGATTTATAACCACCAAACAAAGAGTGTATGAGAGTTTCTTTTCTCAAGGGAACATATTCCATCTCTTCAGCCAAATTTTTTAAAATATATGTTCTTTGTGATCCCGAATCTAAAACTGCTCTCAACACAATTTCTTTTCTATCAGATATCAGCTTTAGTTTCATAGTTTGAAGGAACACTTTCAGACCGTACGTAATGTTAGACATGTTTATTTCAGAACTTTCACTTTTCTGCCCAGATTTATCGGGTTCACGATTTCTTGCAGCTAAAGATTCATACATTAGTACCACATGCCTTTTACCGCATACGACACATTTTATAAAAGCTTTGCACTTACGAACTGAATGTCCTTGCATTAAACAGGCAAAACAACATTGATTTTCTCTTATTATGTTCTCTCTTTCAGCTAAAGTCATATTTCGAGCGGAAAAGCAATCTGAACTTTTATGTTTCCCAGAACAAAAAACACACCCTTTCCTCAAATCCTTTACACCTGTAGTCAATAGATTTACCGCTGTTGGAAATCTTCTTGTTGGCAAATCTCTTGCTTTCTTCTTAAAGGGCTGGCGTTTTTCATCAGATCCCAAGCCAAAACCTGACATAGCCAAATTAATTCTTTCTTCGCCTTCCGTTTCTGCCTTCAAGAAAGCCATGATGTTTGTTAATCGCTCTTTGGCGTCAACGGAAGCAACGCTCGAAGAACTTCGGTTCCATGCTTTCAGAAACTCTTCTTGGAAGCAAGATTCTACCATAGGGAATAGTATTGAAGCGCATTTCTCGGTTGTAACACCTAACGTTTCTAAAGCTCTAAGATATGACTCTAGTTTGTCATAAAGAGAGGTCATAGATATTCTTTCATGCTTTTGAACGGAAACTATGAGCTTCAACAATTCCCTAACATAAACTTCGACCAAAAGGTCATCCTTGCCAAATCGGGCTTTGAGGCTATCAACTGCTTTGGTATAGTTTGCAGCGGTTGGCGGAAAGCTTTCTACAACTTCTCTAGCTCTAGATCCAACAGTTGTAGCTTGAATCAGGTATTGAAATTTGTTTTCGGGGTCAATACCTGTATCTTTATGAATTTGTTCAAATTGTCCCCAAAATGGTAGCCAATCTTTTAAATCTCCACTAAATTGCCTAAGTTCTAATTTTGGCAAATTAAACTGCTTTCTGGCACTGGCACTAATAATATTTGGAGGAGACTCACCGGTTCTAAACGATGTAGCTTGAAGTCTCGCCAACTCCAGTTCATACTTTCTTATATTTTCTCTCTCTTCACTCTCTCTTTCTTTCTCTCTATATTCTCTTAGTTTCTCTTCATTTTCTCTTTGTCTCTCTTCATTTTCTCTTTGTCTCAATTTTTCTTCGTATTCCTCCCTTTGTCGTCGATCATTGATAGTAGCTACCAATACACTTGTTACAAAATCTGGATCAGCTAAATATTCTTTACTTTTCAAAATGATTGTTTTCAGATCCGATACAGTAGATTTTTGAGGTAATACTTCGCCACTTTCTTGGGCAACAATAATAAGATCTTCCTTTTTAAATCCTTTTGGTGCTAAAAACATTTTTCAAATCAGAAGTAGCTTAATAACTGTCCTGTCGCGGACGCCACAAATGTCGCCAATAAGTTGAAATAAATAATGCGGACGCCTTTTAAATACAATCAATCAAATGAACTACAAGTTCTACAGATGAATGACAACAATATACAAAACTTTAATCTTTTAATAACCAATAATTTAGCATCAAAACGGATTCTAAAAATGTATAAACTTAAATTAAAACAAAATAGAACAACAACAAAAAAAACTATATCTGGTTGCCACGCAACCTTAAAGTGAAATATTAAAACAAATAAATCTAAAGAAAATTAAAGGTGGCGCTTCTGTTAAAAATACATACGTTAATGACTTAAAATCTTAAACAGTCAATATAGGTATAAAATCTTGCGATAAATTAAAAAAATCATCAAATTTCAAGTGACAGTTGGTAAAGTTTCCTTGCTAGTATGCATTTTTCAGTTATGCAAGTCAAAAAAATTTTATTAGACATTCGACTGTAATTTTAAATCAAGACAAACTTAAAATTTAATTCGTGTTTTTAAATTAAATATAAAAGCATCGTTTAATATCTATTATTAAATATTTATTTTTCTAGGAGCATATTTTTCAGCTTAACGATTTATGGCTGCTTGAATGTAATTATCTTTCCGAGTTTTAAAAACTTAGAATTTATGAATGTTTCCTTCAACATCGCATAGCGTACTGTTTAAAATTCTAAAAACACGTGTGGTTAAAGCGAATAGCCCCAAGCCCCGACATCGAGAGTTCCAAAAATCTAAAATCATTTGAAGCTTCCAACTTCTTTCACAAACGTTGTAAATATTCTTTAATGGTAAATATTTTATTCTTATCTCGTTTGTAGCAAAAAAAAATCTGTCTTGTGCATTTAGTTTAATGCTGAGTTAGATAAAAAGAAATTCGGAAAACCCAATAAAGCCATTTGAAATATGAACTTTTTTTTAAACAAATCCGATGTTTTCTAGCTTATAAAACGTGCATTGAATTCGTGTCTTTCTAATATTGAAGAAGAATCAAGCAGTTACCGTTAGGGATTTTTTTATTCTATCAACCGTTATTAGTCTAAAAGTTTTTTTTTCTTCTAGAAAAAAGAAATCTTGAATACCAAAAACTTGTTTTGATCCAAGTTTCTTAAGAATTTTGAATAGGCAGACATTAAATTTGAGAAAGTGAATGATAACAGATAGCAAATTTGCATTAACCCCAAAGGTTTCAAGAAAAAAATTATGAATGAAATGCAAGTAAACACGTAAAAGTTAAAAACTTCAACACTTGTCAGAAACTTTAAAATATTCCTCATAAAAATAAAAAAAATTAACTAATTCATAGGCATTGAAAAAATAAGTTATTAGTATGTAACATGCTATTAAGAGGTAAATTAGTATGTAACAAGCTATATTAGCAAAAGATCTCATGCTTTCTTCTATGTTTTCAAAAAGATATTTATAAAGATTTGTTTTGCAGCTCTGTATTTTACAGAGCTCACAGAAACCAAAAGTTGTTGCTGTTTTTACGGCAAAATACGTTTTTTTTTTTTTTTTTTACGCTATACTGCAGTAACAGTTAGTACTACTGTTCTAAAACTATTTGCAACCGGAAAAAGCACATTAATGTCTCTTTTCAGTCCTCAATAAGAATATATATTAAAAGAAAAATTTGCCCTCTTTGGCACCAGCTTCGTCACCCTTCAAATTTAATTTATAAATCATATAAACTTAAAAGGTAACCAAAAGGTAATGCGTAGCATAACTGTATTTAAATATATTTATTCTTTAACACCTTCTCACCTTAACTAGTTTTTAGCAGTATCTATATTTAATAAATTTTTTTACCATCTAGATGTTGCCCACTTCGACCGCTATTGTCAAAGATCTTTATGTATTGAATTTTAGTAATCGTTCATAATGTTTTCGGAAGCCAAAAAATCACACAAACTACCATTAAGTATGACTTCGGGACATTTCAGCTTAGTAGGCAGCAGATATATTAAAATTATTTCCATCGCTGTCGTAAGATTGGAAATCTTTCCCCAATGCTTCATTACATGCTGTACTATTTCCTCACTCACCTCTCGATCCATAACTTAAGTATAATATTTCAGTGCTATTACTCGAACAATAGCAAACTCCGTCAGCAATAATAGGTACGGAACCATAGCACCATTTATATTTAAAATGTCAAAGGCCATTTTAGAAAAGATCAAAAATGAATCTAAACTAATTACTTCGAATCTAATTACTTCGTAATTAAGTTTTTCTTTCTAGAAAAATACAAAATTATTTCAAAGAAATACTTAATGTTTAACTAACCATTCGACTCTACTTAAAGTGTTAATTAAGACAACCGAAATAAATGAATAATATATATAAAAAGATAATTCCAAAATTATAAAAAATTTTAAATTGTTTGTACAAAAAGTTTTTAATTTTTAAACTTTGAAATATGGCGAATGTAGGCACTTCTACTGTTACACATTATTTTACTTAAATATTTAGGATTTAAAATGAGAAAAATGTTATTTTAAATTTCAGTTTCAGAAATTCAATTTCATATTCTATAGTTACGAAATAGCAGTATCAGTTTAATCACATTTTCTTTGGTGGCATTTTTTTATTTCTCTATTCGTTTAAAAGCATAGTTTCACTTAAAAATTAGAATAAATTAATCAACTAGCGATATTGCGTAGAAAATTTTACATTTGCTTCTAACTATTAATAATGCATTCGATATTAAAGAGAACGATGTTAGTATTGTTACATTAACCTGAACAAACGATGTCTGATTACAATTTAGTAACACCCGTGTCAAAGTGGTTTTCAGGTCTCTTTATGCAACATTAAAACTCCCTGAACATTTCATCAGACGCATTACATGCATCAGAACATGTAAAATATTTAATGTAGCCAAGCATTTCATATACCTAAGACCGACAAGGATATTTTGAGGGTAAAATAAGAATCAATATTTATCTCAATAAAAGAAGGTATTTAGATGCTTTAACGTAAAGAATAAACATGGTTACAAAAAAAAAAAAAAAAAAAAAAAAACGAATAATATTTTAATAGTAAAAAGAAAAAAATTAATAAAACATGAAAAATCGTTTTCATTTTAACATTATGACAGACGATTTCTAAAACATGATTTTTGTACCCAATAAGAGATGAATGTGGGAGCCTTTTGAGAAAAAAAGGCTGTCGGAAGTAAGCAGATTACCTAAAAAACAAATTTGAATTCATGAACCACACTAGATTACATATTACCGACTTTTTTCAAAATTTGAACAAACCAATGATCAAAGATAAGAAAAGTTACGCAGTTTCGTATGGATTATGCGTTCGAAAACTGACTCTTCATAAAACCAATCAATCAGTGTCACCAGTTAGGTAAAAAAACTACTTTCTTTTGAAAGTATTGGGTCAATGCATGGATTTAGGAAACGACGTTTCCTCGCCGGAAAAAAAAAACAGTCAGTGGGAAGATCCATTATAAAAGGACATCACCAAGGACATTCATTTGACTATTAGGTCCAGTATTGTAGGCTATCTAATTACGTAAGAGAATACTTAAAAATTTATTTATTAACATTATTTGTTGAGAAATATTAATTCCTTTGTCTCTTTTTTATAAGACTTGATGAATATTTATTAAATTGCTGGTATGTTACCTGGCTCGTAGGACATTGTAGATATTTCATACATTCGAAATAGCAATTTATGGTTTTATAAGCTTTGCAACAATAATTTATCAAATATTTAAAGATTAAAATTCGTACTGAATAAAAACAAAGCTTACTATTGGATTATGCGTCGTTGATTTCGTTCAGTTTATTTGAATCTATAAGTTTAATCAAGTCAGCAACAATCAAGTTACAAAAAAGAATGCTAAAAAATAATTTATTAACATTGATAATAATATGAATTCTTTTTTTTTTTTCATCAAACTTGCTGAATATTTATTAAATTACTAGTATGTTCCCTGACTCGTTCGACATAGCATTTCATACATTGAAGAATTCTATCTATGGTTTTTTATCAGCTTTCCATCAGTTATAAATCAAATACCTAAAGATAAAAATCTGCCTATTTATTATTGATATAATTCAGTTTATTTGAGCTAATATATCAAGTCAGTTACAATCAAGTTACGAAAGATAATGAAAAGAAATAATTTACTAGCATATTGTTAATATTTGTTGAGAAACGTTTATGTCCTTTGGCGTGCTAGATGAATAGTTATTTGATTGTTGTTATGATATTTGAGAGGTACAATGTCGTCTTCTGTATTCTGCCACATTGCTAAATTGTGATTCTTCATTTTAAAGTGAATCAGTATGTTACGAAATGTCTAATACCATCTAGGACATGATGAGTGTAAGAGAAACTTCATATTTAGAGTTGGTTACTGCCTAATTGATTTGATTCAGCATAACCTTACAAATAAATTTAATCGAATCAGTTAATTAGTTGATTTTAATATATTGATTTGAAATTAGTCTATCAATTTTGATGCTAAAAGACTAATATTAATCTGATGGGACATTGTGAATACCAATAAAACTTTAACTTAAAGTTGCATACTACATCAATGTTTTGATTCAGTTCAATGGAAGCAATAAATCAATAAAAATCAGTTTACTTGTATTCAAATAAATCAATTATAATCAATTGATTTGGAATTAATCTAATTAAATTTTTATTATTTTAACTATTTGGATAAATTGTGTCAAATAATTCTATTTGTATTACATTATTTGAATCAATGATATCAGTTCATATAAAATTCATATAAAATTTGTTTATCCGTTATGAAACTGATGCGAATCGTGAAACTAAATCCCCTTTACATAAAATCATTTTTTATATCAATTGTTTAAATTAATTTATTCCAATAGTTAGGTTTTTGTTTTAAAATAAGTATTTATTATTAGAACTGAGCATTAATTATTTTACAAACTAGATTTTTAGCCTTATATATATGTTACTGGCAAAGTATGAAACGCCGGCATTGTATAGAATACCTGACGTTTTTAGGCGAAGTATGAAATGTGAGAAGTATTACATACTTTGCCTAGGCATTGTATAGAATTCCTAGGTATTCTATAGAATGCCGGATGCTATTTAGGCAAAGTATGAAATAATCGTCCTGATGAGGTTATTATGTAAATGATGTGCATGTTACTATGAGTGACCGAAATCGGTGTTTGTTGACTTTCAACGGTGAATGGTGACAATCACATAGTCGCTTTGGTGAATGTCCAAAATATTTATTACATCCGATTTGCTATTAATTTATTCGTGGATATAATTACATTAATTCGATATTCTAATACTTACTGGTGATAGATTAGAAGAAACATCAGTGTTTAGAGTATTGGATAAATATATACCGGGCAATGGCACTTGACCTTAAAAAAATATCAGTGTAGGGTATACCGGGCAAATGTATACCGGGCAGTGGCACTTGACCTTTAAAAAACATAAGTGTAGGGTATACCGGGAAAATGTATACCGGGCAGAAGCACTGAACCTCAAAAAAACATCAGTGCTGGATATACCGGGCAAATGTAAACCGGGCAATGGTATAGGACCTAGTATGATTAGACCTTTGGTAAATGTCCGAAATATATACTAGGTCTAGGTCTTTTAAGGTCAAGAGCCATTGCCCGGTATACCCTACACTGATGTTTTTTTAAGGCTCAGTGCCACTGCCCGGTATACATTTGCCCGATATACCCTACACTGATATTCTTTTAAGGTCAAGCGCCATTGCCCGGTATATATTTGTCCGATACTCCAAACACTGATATTTCTTCTAATCTATAGTCAGTAAGTATTTAAATATCGAATAAATGTAATTATATCTACGAATGAATTAATATCAAAACGGATGACGTTTTGAATTTGTCATTTTTGAATGACATTTTGACGAATCGGAGATGTATTTTATACTTTGCCGGTTTCTCATTTGGCATTCTATAGAATGCCTAGGCAATGTGTGAAATATAAATCATTTCATACTTTGCTGGCTAATTTTAGGCATTCTATACAATGCCTAGGCATTCTATACAATGCCGGATTTCATACTTTGCCGGTAACATATACATCGAATAGATAAGGTATGCGATATTTGATTGATTATGATGGTGAAAACAATAAATAAAGAAATTACCATTAAACAAACTTTCTGTGATAAAACTACAAATTTTCTACTTGTAATTTTCAGTTCAATATGTTTTATTTTTCACATCGATACAAAAAGTATTTATTTAACAAAATACTTACAAATATAACAATTGGAAAGGAATGCATATGGTATTTAATTTTGAAACAGGTATGGTAAAATTGAACAAATTTTTATTTTCCATTATCTTAAAACTCTATTCTAATATCAACATTTTATTTCAGGTTCAAGCGCTAAGTTTGGTATCTGCATGCATCAATTGTGATGATACAAGGCGGTGGATACGCAGATTATCAGCCCTTCCTCTTGTAAACTATCCACCAAATCGGGGAGGCCGTCTTGACAATCACAAGAGAGGCTCCGATAAGAAACCACCTAATTGCCGATTTGAACCAGTACATGAAAATGACATGGTAAAATCCTGATGCTCTGTTTAGTCTGTAAGTTCTGTAGCAAACTTAGCAACGGTGCAATTTCCTAAGAATGTATACAATTGTATCGAAACACATAATTCCAAAAAGCAATATCAGCAATATAGTTCTTAATTTTCATGCATATAATTTCGAAACTAATTTTAAACTTTAATCATAGGAAACGCATGGATATTTTTATTTTTGGAAGTTCTGCGTGAATCTTGAAGTCTTCGGTATAAAGTTAGCTGGTTAAATATGTGCACACACTAGAATATAACGAACATATATATTGAATACACTCACTATGCGGAAACTCTCGATATATCGAATTTCAAATAAGTTTGTTTTTTCAAAGTGAACCTATCGACTTAAAAGAGTATCACCTAATGAGATTTTTATCTACTCTGAATTTGTTATAATACCAGCATTAAACACCAAATCCATATCACATTTTTGGATATTATTGATATTTCGGATATTAATCCGTTGACTTGTAGTTTTGAACCTAACTTAGAAGACGATAGTAATTCTAGATCTGACATTGGGAGATAAAATCTTTCATGTAGGACTACTGAAACATGTGCATTATATGGAAAAAACTTCTAATGTATAACGTAATCTAACAATAATTCTTCATGCTCTGGAGAGATTTTTCTCATTACTATGGTTTGTATAATGCGAGAGCAGTATGCAAGAGAAATTGAACAGCCATAGGAGCATTGATCAGCAGTCATCTCATTATCATATTGATTCTAGAAAATGGAGAGTTCTCCACATTGCAATTGCTGATTCACAATAGATTTAATATTTAAATTTCAACCACGGCGGCTCAAGGGATAGAGCACTCGCATCCCAATAAGTAACTCAGGTTCGATTCTCAGAAGTGACTGGTTAATACGAATTGTGCTCCCGGCTCGCACCGACCACAGTGCTGACGTAAAAAATCCTCAGTTGTTGGTTAGATCATGGATTAGAATCCCTTTGCCGTCGGGCTGACCATGGGAAGCTTTCTTGTTTTTCTTCGCCATGTAACGCAAATGCGGGTTAGTTTTATCGAAAAGTCCTCCATGGAGGATAGCTTGTTCTAATGCTAGATCTGGAAGTTTCCTTGACTTCTGGGTCGAATACAAAATTACAAGGCAGCGGTGTTGAACTTTGATAGTCGTAAACTCAAAATTGGGTTAGCTATTCAACGCCATTATATAGGTATAAAAAATATTTGAATATTGAATAAAAATATTGAAATATTGAAGAGCAAAGGTAGCAACTAGGCATAGGTGTCCTATAGGCACCTGCCTTTGGTTAATGTTAAAAGTATTAATCCATTTAAAATTATAATGAATGAGACATTTTTGTACCAAGGAGATTTAGAAACATGAATTATTTTTCTGTAAAGTATTAATAAATAATTCTGTAAATAGAACAGATAGAATAGATTGTAAAAAAATTATTACTCAGAACATTTAAACAAAAAACTTCAGTCACTGGTTTTTTTAAAAATTCATCAATTCGTGAAATAAATCTTATAAGGCACACTTTCCATATTTTAATTATAGCTAAAAACAAATCAAGCATCCATTATACTAGCTTCGAAAATAAAAATTTTCCTCGTAAGCAACAAAACAAGATATCGATCTTTGGTTTCAAGACATTAAAAATATATGTCCTTAATACAAGTAACTCATGTATCTTTATTACAAATGATGCGTTATTACTAGTTAATCCTCTTCAATTCTGAGGTTTTTGGGCCGTGACCTTCCCTTAGACAAAAAGCATAAATTTATGCAATCCTAAATATTAGCATAAGTTAAACACTGTTGGCGTAGTCAAATTTAAACGTATTTTTATATACTTTGAATATACGTGACAAGTAAAAATATACTCAGTTCGACTGTAAATTTATGCTGCTATAAATTAACATAAATTTATTACCACATAAATTGCAAAATCCAAAAGTTTCTTTGTTTAAAAAATAAATAGCTTATAACTGTCCAAGTTTTTAATTTCTAATAGAAGAAGCTATGGAAAAATAATAAAGCATGAAAAAGATAAACAAGAAAGTATGATATATTCGTGATGAATTTTCTGGTAATTCTATTTTTCATTTTATCCAAACTTTGTGTAGGACACAACTTTTACCTAAACATATCTCAAGTTGTAGACTGATCAAGTGAATGCAATGGTTATATTTTGAAGTTATTCTAAGAAGAATATATCGCGCGGGCGCAAATGAAAGAAAAACGTTATAAGTGACAAAGTATGGAAAGAAATATAAGTATTTCCAAGCCAGACCAAAAAACTATCATTCTAAAAGTAACGTTTTTATTTTCTCACCAGCAGAAAAAATATTTATTGTGCATTTTCAATACCTGTCAGTGCCATCAATAAAATACAAACTGTTAACATATTTTATATCAAACGACTACTAATAACTGTTTAATTTTTAAAACCAGTAGCAAGAAAAGGTTTCTTTAAAATAATTGATGCAACCCATCTTTATTTTGAACTATATTGGTGGGTTTTTGCAAATCAACGCTGCTGTAATTAGTAACGTGTGGCATTTTCATGATAAGACTAGGCCTCGCTGTTTTAAATTGCAGTTGTAAAATTTAGCACCCATATCAAATTAAATTTTGCAAAGTTTCAAGCTAAGTGACTTTAAAACTATTGTATTAAAAGAAATATATATTTAAATTTATTGCGCTTGTGCAAACTATTATATTTAAAACTTGGTTTAACTCGAGGCCCATATAAGTGGAAAACAAGTGAAAAATTTGGGCTCATATTTCGTACAAGCCCTTACGAGGCGAAGACTGTGTAAGTCAAAATTATAGATTTAGGATGAAATATTATTGCAGAAAATGTAACTGAAATTAAAACATACCACAAAAACATTGATTTTAGCTTCAGAGCTTAAATGGACATTTTTTTTAATGTTATACATTTTTCGTTATTTATCATCTCTATGAATTAGACAGTTTTTACACCCAATCTATACGTAAAACTCGTTTACCCAAAGATAATTCTATATAGAGTCGTGCCACAGGTCCCTGGTTCGATACTCGGGCCGGGCAAGGTCGACTCAACCTTTCATCCCTTCAGTGGGTCGATAAATAAGTACCAAGCATACTTGGGAGCTAAACACTGGGGGTTCCGCGTTCGGCTGACCACCTGACCGGAACATCTGCTCCTGCACGCCAGAGCCCAAGGTCAAGAAAACTGAGATGGGCACAGTAGGCCTTGGACCTCTTTGGGCTGTCGCGCCGCTGAGTTTAGTTTAGTTTTAATTCTAAATAGAATTTAATTTAAATAAATTCAACAATTTTGGCATCTTTCTATTATACTCATTTACTCAAAGATAATTTCGCATAAAAATTAATTTGCACGAACTAACCAGTTTTTGCACCCTTTTTATCTTGAGATAATTTCACTTAAAAATTAATTAGAAATAATTAAAACAATTTCGCATCCCTCAATAAAACTCATTTATCCAAAGATGATTCCAAACAAAAAAAAAGTTTTAACATTAATTATTTTAATTGTTTCAAACATTAATAATCGCATCACACGATCTTTAACAACATAACTTTAAATAACAAAATATGGATTCCAAACTTTCAAATTATTTCATAATTTAACTGTTGAAACCATATTTTCTAGATTGCGACAACTCCTCTCCCGTATGGAAGACCGAAATTCTAAATCCGTCATACAAAAAATGTCTATGCTTATTCAGAAAGAGTGCCTTTTTTATTATTCTATTACTTATTAAGTAGCATAGAATCGTATCGTATTTGTCTTAATCTTATTATATCTTAAATCATATTTGTCGAATCATAAAGAATGTGTAGTAATAAGTGAGAAAAAAACAAAGAAAAGATATAATCTTGAATTAAAAACTTTTGTTCTAATGATCGGATTTTCACTTGCTAAGTGCCAATCTTAATGGCTCAAGAAATTGTCCTCAAATATACTAATTAATTTAAGCTAACTATGAAATAAGCTCTCTAAATTGAGATGTTTTTTGGTGACAGATTTTAATTTTGACCAAAAGGTACGGGGGTGAATATTTTACTTATTTTAAAACCGTCGTTGAACAGCCGACCCAATTTTTTGGGTTTAGGACTAATAATGCTCAACTCCGTAGCCTTGTAACTTTGAACCCAATCCAGAAAAAAAGGGAACTCATAGATGAAATATTGGGAGGAGTGTTTGCCTTCGTGGAGGATTTTTTGATGGAACTAACTTGCATTTGCGTTACATGGAGAGGAAAGCCCCGAAAATCCCTCACGGTTAGCCTGACTGCAAGGGAACTCCAACCAGTGACCCGTCTACCACTGAGGATATTTTACGTGCACTGTGATCGGTTTGAGCCAGGTACAGCATTCATGTTGACCAGCCATTGCTGGGATTCGAACCCGGGTCTCCTCATTAAAAGGCAAACGCTCTATCCCCTGAGCTACCCCTGCTCGGGAGTGAATATTACCGCAATTTGGAAAATACATCCCAAATTGTTTAGTCAAGAAAGCTATCAAATTTTTAGCCCCTTTTTGGTGATTAACATATCTCACCATATGTAGGGAACTTTTTTAATCGAATTAAAGAAAAAACTAAGACGTAATTAATTAATTTGTTGTTAAAAAATACTAACATGCAAAAAGGAAATTTTATTTTTCTAATTAAAAATTGTCTATTCAATCATTGTATTCTATTTAATCATTGTATTTTTCTATTTAATCATTTAAATTATAAAGCATGCAAATCTTTACATATTTTCAATCTATCTAATTTTAAATAACAAAATACGAAATTTGAATGAAATCAGTAGATTACTTCCTTAGAAACAAAAATTTGAAAATGAGATCTCTTTGGAAATTTTACAATTGAACTGAGAAACTACTTTTCCAATTTCGTTTATAATTTGTATTTTCTTATTCGGTCAAGAAAGCGATCACAGCGTAATTAAATCAGGAGAATAAATTGGGCTTTGTTTCGTTCCAATATCGGTAAAATGAATAAACTAAATTCTTCTGAAATAAACAATCCTAATAAGTTATGCGCGAATATACTTTTAAAATAATACGGAAGAGTTTCGTTAGTTAAAGATTAAACGTGATTATTTAGATTTAGGGTAAATATCCTGAATTCAAATCATCACGTTTCAACTTCCCTGCATTACGAACTTCTCCTCGCAACAAAAAAATGAATATTTTCCTTTTGTGGACTTCTGCCTCTAACTTAGACGTTTTGAATTCTATGAAAAGTTGTGTATTACACAACTGTTTATTAATCGTATGTAATTTATAAGTTCTTTACAAAAAAATATATATATTATTATTTTGCATAGTTGTTGAATTAAAATTTAACACTTTTTAACTCATTATTTTGATTTTTATATTAAGTTTGATGATTCGGAACAACTTTAATTTCATAAAAACATTTAAAATAGTTCATATTAGCCGTTCTTAGAGACCATCTTGGTCACCTTTTAAAATTATATTGTATACAAATTTTAATGGTAAATAAGGCGAAGGATTGGCACAAGTGCTTTATATATTTTATTTCTCCAATCCTAACACTTTAATCAGTTTTAAACAATATATTAACAAAATTCTTTCAATTTCTTGCCTTTGCTTGCACGGGTTTCATTTCAATTTAATTGTTTTTAAGGTATGTCCATGATATTGTCGAAGTTCTCTATTTATTGAATTTTAGAAAATAAATTAAAATCTGTCCTGCAGCCATAAAATCCCACAAACTATCGTAAGTAAGAGTTCGTGACATTTTAGCATTGTAGGCCCAGCAAATTATTTCATTCCTGACGTGAGAGAAGATGGAGGACTCATCCAAATGCTCCATTACGTGCAGTACTACTTCCTCGCGCACCTCTCGACCTATAATTTAAGTATTGTATAATAATGCTGTTGCTCTAAAAAAGTCAACTCCGTCAACCATAATTGGTATAAAAGTATGAAGCGCCATAGCATCGTTAATGTTAAAATTTCTGCAGACATTTTAGAAAAGATTAAAAAATTAATCTAAATAATTACTTCGTAACGAAGTATTTATTTTTATAGAAATTCAAAATTATTCTAAATAAATATTTAACATATAGCTAACTAATCAACGCTACTTAAATTATTATTTTAGACAACCTAAGAAAATGAATCTAAATAAATTCTTAACGAATAACTTACTTTTTACACTACTTAAATGATTAATTAAAACAATCTAACATAATGAATAATAAGTAGTGGAACCTCCCAGGAGCGATCACTCTATGATTCACTACTCTTCCACGATCTTCTCTACATTACTCATCCACAATTAAATGGCCGTTAAGGGAGGTTGGTCGCTTTTAGGGGGTTACCTCCATTGACTTCAAAATGTTATCAAAAGTACTTGATTTTTCGCAAACGATTTTAATTTTAGTGAGTGTCGGTTTCTTGATGCCGAAATGCCATTTGTGTTGGCGTCATGAAAACCGGATAGATGAATAAAGTTTAATAATTTCAATGAAAATTATCCCAACTGTTATAATTATGTATAAAAATAAATTTACCAATCATAACTGATGGAAATATTTTAAATAAAAATATTAATTTTTTTTAAGTTTGCATTTAATTTTATATCACGAAAATTAGTTAGCTTTAGAAATAAAAAGAGGTATGTTTGTTCGAGATCCTTAGTATTTTCTAAAATAGCTTTTTTTTCCTAATTTAACTTTCAACTCCAATAATAAATCATTGATAGCATCGTCTTTGGGGCAGTCTGACTGCAACATGAGGTTGTAGATTTCTGCCAGAAATTGTCAAAAAGATCTCTGTAAACAAGAGCTTCGCACAAATATTTTGAATACGTTTTAATCTATTTGTTTTGGGAAAATTTTTTGTTTTGATATTGTTTTGTGTTTCTTTATTTGACATTTTCCATGTTTAGTGCTGAGATTTGCCCGGTCGCTGGGAGAGATTTTGATGGTCTCTCCTAAAGGTATTTTTCAACGCAAAGTCTATGGGAAAAATCCCGTACCTCCCAAAAGTGGTCGTAAATAGAAGAGATCGCTACATAGAGGTAGTTTTTCATGGAGGTTTCACAGTTACGTTTCCAATAGATAAAGAAATACGTGAGTTTATGGTGCCACATAAGAGAAATCTGTATATAAATTATTTTAAATAATATAGTTGAAGCCTCAACTTGTATTATATTAATAAAATAAAAAAATAATAAATGTAATATTTTCTAAAGTGCTAAAAAATGGCAATCTTTTTTTTTTTTTTTTTACAAAAATTTCTCATTAAAAATAAAAATAAAAAATAAACTATTAACCATTGCCTGTCTCATTTAACGAATTGCTGAAGTTTTGAAGCATTGCATCAAAACTTTTGAAACATATTGACAAGGGCATTTATGAATTCAAAATTCAATAAAAGTTCGTGAAAACGCGGAACGAAATTACTTTCTCTGGTTTATAAATCTTTACCTAATTACAACCTAAGAATTGGCAACATCATTCTAAATCACACGGTTATCATACCAAGAAAGTAGACAAAAAGATAAAACCGCAACTCTTATTATTCAGACGCTAATTCTTCGCATTCTTTTTTTATTTCTGAAACACTAGTTTCAAAATCTGTGTCATTATGATTTGAAAAACATGTTACTTCTTACAGGAATTTTTTTTTCCCGCTCATCAAATTTCTGAAGGCGGCAATAAGCTGTTCAGAAAATGGTTACTTCTTTTCAATATGAAAAAGTGTCATTATGATATTTGAACTTTTGATGGATAATTAAAAAGTTTTATTTGGGTTCTTCAAAAGGATAAAGAATTCAGTTGTAATTTGAATAAATGATTTAAAACTTATTAATGATGTAGTGAATTGTTCGCCATTTGTCTACACATAACTGATTCTTTAAGAAATCTCAGTTTTCAATGAAAATTCTGGCTATTTTTACAAATTGTTTTCCTTCGATTCAGATAAAATGGACTAAATAGAAAAAAATATGAGTGAGGACACAAAATGACTTGTGCTTTGTTTATAGAATTTTTCCGTTTCTTTATAAACTTAAACTTCGATTTTACTATTAAAATTACAGCTTCTTTCCAAAATCATAAATTTTCTAGCAGAAATAGCTTTTTAATTTTCATTTTAAATTAATTTTTTTTCATACAAAAATTTTATGAAGTAATTACCTCATAATAGCTTCTGTGAGTTAAGAAAAATATTCGAAAAGCAGAAGTTATTGGCCTAGGAACAATCCTTTCGGAATAGTATCTTAAACTATCGAAATGAAATATTCAATTTCTTCTTTTAGAAAATAAACTTTTATCTTTCAAAGAAATATTCTGGTTTTTGTGGTATGACTTAAAGAAGCTCCTTAAATTAAATTCAATGAATAATTTGTGAATTAATTAATTATGAGCAAGCCACTTTTGGTACGTTTTATTTACGTTGCACAATGGATAGTTTTTAGTCTCGAATTCTCCATTAAAATAATTGCAAATGAACAGTGATCTCTCAAAACCATGTGCACTTTCACCTGGAACTTTTTACCGTTATTCGGCATCTGCTAATGTAGAAAAGAAAAAGTAAAATTAACTGGCATTGGAAAGTCTTTAAAAAACCTTCGGGCAATCCAGGTGAAAAATATCGTATATAAGGTTATCCATTTCATACGACCTTTACCGCTTTCTAGCTGTCACGTCTTCTATTAATCCATCTTAGCTTATATCTTTTTGTAACTTTGCGCCGAAAGTGTTACAAGTCCCCCCACAGCGTAAACTGCCAGATAGGAAAGTCAAGAATTTTAGAAATACGGGTATTATATGAATTTTAAAATGTGATTATTTATGCACTAATGTATCTAGAATTTAAAGCCAGGGGCAGTAAAATTTCCCATGATAAGACTTTAAAAAACTAAAATGGCTTTTGCAATCCGACTACGGTATGATGAAGACGATGTATATAAAGAGTAACAATTCACCTTAAAATTTCACCTTTGTACACATCAGCTTTAATAAATGTTTTTAGGTTTTAGTTCGACTAATATATTTCGAAACAAATACAAAAGTGATAATATATCTGTAACACATACACAAAACACATATTTAGCTTATTTATTCAGTCTTACCTTATTCTCATGGTAATTATTTCTCATAGTAATTCAATAGTAATTAATAATCATTAAAAATCAATAATAATTATTAATAATTACTATTATTAATAATAATTATTATTAATAATAATTAATAATAATTATTAATTATTTCTATAGTATATTATTTCTCATAGTAAGAGAATTTTATTTAAATTTCGTAATTCATTACAAGAAACGAAATTGCCTCGGTCACAAAGAGGCTACGCGGACCTCGCTCAAAATATTCATGTTTAGTTCCATTTTTCAAAGCAATTAAAATGTCTATTATTTAAATCCCTCAGTAAGTTTATCCTCGAGCAAATACAGAATCTATGACCAGGTGATTTAGAAAACTTTATGCACATTATCTTTATCAAATGTTTTTTATTTATTTATTTATTTATTTTTTGATTAATTTCGACTAATATATTTTCAAACATACACAAAAATGATCATATTTCTGTAACACTTATACATAATACCTATTTTACACACTTATTCAGTCTTATCAAATGTCTATAGCTCATAATAAGAGAAATTAACAAACAAATTTTATTTAAATTTCGTAATTTTCTGCAAAAACATGTCTTGGCCACTAGAAGACTACAAATAAGAACGAAAAATATTAATGTCTATTTCTATATTGCCAAGCAATTTAAATCTCTATGATTAAATCTCTATGATTCATCAGTGAGTTAATCTTCTTCGAGTAGATGCAGAAACCATGACCACTAGGTAGTTTAGACATACTTAGGTTGTCTCCTTATTCATCTCGCTTTTATTTTTGAGCCAGATATATAGTTTATAGCATAATTTAACCTTGCTATTTTTAGTTCGGTGTTAAGTTTTTACTTAGAATTTACATCTAGGTTTTGTGCCGTTAACATCAAATTAATCAATCAAATCAATAGTTGCTCATTTGTCTCATGTACTCTTACTTTTTTAGAAAAATACGAGGAGTGACAAGCGCATTTTCTTCATTTCAATATGTTTGCTTTTTCGCTCTTCCACTTTCTGTTTTGGTTTCAGACATAGTTTACAGTCATTAATAATTTGCATTATTAAGTATGCTTTTGTTTTTGTCTCGAGCTTTTGTGCCATCAAGATTTAATTTTGCATTGCTTGATACCAAAACTTCTTTGCTTCTCAAAAATTTGATTTTCTTTCCCGATTTCTAATGAACTGACAAATTCTGCTATTTAAATAACCTTTTAGAGCTCAGCGACATTTTTATTAGACTGTTTTTTATTAGACTTTTTTTTTTAAGAATAATAATGGTAGTTTCAATCGTTTCATTATTAACACTTTAATCTGGGAAACAAAAAAATCCACTATCAAATACTCTAATAGATCAATGATATAAATATCTATGGTATATCGGAAACAACGTGGAACTGTACATTTTTTAAAAATTTAAAAAGTTAGCAATTTAAGAAAATGTTCACTTAATTTAAACATTTAAATGTACCACTTTTTCACAAATGCATTTTTGTTTCTTGATGATAAACAGATATTTATATCAAAATTAAAAATTATTCATTTAAAAGATCCCAAATAAAAGATCCCGTAATTTTAAATCATCATCATCGAAATTCTTTTTACGCCAATCTGGCGCATAAGGCTTTTAGTCTCGTCTTCCATCGCTTGCAGTCTAAAGCACCCTCCCTAGCCAAGCTCCAGCTAAAACATCCAATGGCATCTCCTTCCTCCATTTGGCCATGTTAGTTTCGGTCTTCATCTCTTCCTTCGTCCCTTCGGTACCCATGTCCGGTTTCCACGTCCATCTTAGATGGTTGATTTCCTCAGTAATGCGTCTCGTTTAGGTCCTTCTGTATAGTTGCTCATTTGAAATTACATATGGCCAAAAGATTTTGAAAGAGCTTTAGTTTGAAAGGGATTTTCTTGAGATTTAGTAAGTTTCCAAGTTTCGTACCCATAAAGTAGGACGGCTTTAACTGTTGAATTGAAGATGAGTATTTTCAACTTGATTGTTAACGCTGAAGAGCTCCAGATTTTACTTACTGTTCTAAAAACACCACGTGCTTCGATTCATCTGGGTGTAAGATCTTCGTCAGTTCTACCTGTGGTAGACACTATTGAATCAAGATAGCTAAAAGCATCAGTATCTTCGATATCAATGTTTTGCACAATTTTCGCAGTTTCTGTCATAAGTTGTGTTTTCCGTTCCATATCTTCGAATCTGGATGACAACAAAACAATATCGTCTACATAATCGAGGTCCTCTAAAAGGAATGTAAATTTTTACCGAATTCCTGCTCTTTTATTCTTGGTGGTTTTCTTCGTAATCCAGTCTTATAACAATAATAAACAATAGACCGGACAGAACACGGCCATAATTTTAAATAATAAATTTTTTATTCATCATTTTAATTTCAGACGTTGACTGAAAACAGTTTTGCATAAGGCAATTTCGTTCTGTGCTTGTAAAACGGAAACTAAACGTCTTAATGTTGCATAAAAGTTGCAACTATTTTATAATACAATAAAAAAAAAACACTTTTAATTTTGAGCCTTCAAATTCTCATAATAATCGAAATTTAAAAACGCAATAACAGAAAAATACTTAGGATGAATCAATAAATATTACTGTTAAATAAGGGATAAATAAACAATTTATAGATAACATTTTTTTTTATCAATTTTCAACTTTTTCAACTTTTATTAATTTTATACTTTTTATATCAAAAGATTTTAGGATTTTTCTAAGCCATAAAACGTTTCTTCTGAGATATAGAGTCCTTTTAAGGGTTGGGTAATCGTGAATCATAATTAAATAACATGTCTTACGTTTGATATCCATAAATAGTGCACTTTAGCATCCAAATAGAGTCTCGGTGCTGCCATCTAGTGTGGCAGAAACTAGACGTCCAAATTAACATGGCCAACGATATCTCGCCCATTGTGGTGGCCACTAAAAGAGTGGATACCACTTCTGGAGAACGCACTAGGTCTGCTCATCGGGAAGACTGATTAAGCAGCTCATAAGGGGAAAAAAATATCCATAAATTCAAATCCAAATGGTAATAAAGTACGTTTATTAAGAGAAAGTACGTTTTGGGTTTTATTTTTATAACTTAAATAATTGTGTGCACTAATTAATTAGAATATTAAAGGAGTAGTCATTGAACCATTAAGATTGGTCCTTAGTATGTGAAAATTTGCTCATAAAACTGCAAGTTATTCGGGGTGATATTTTCTTTTTTCTCTTCTTGGCTCATTGTACTTTTAAAGTTTGTTGAACAAACACTTAAAATAAAAGATGTACAAAATAATTTGTGTATAAGGAATTCATTTGGATTAAGTAACTATTTTAAAATTGTTATAGTTGTACAAGTTTATAAAACGGAATCTAATCCAGTATACACGTATGAGCGTGCATTTTGAGCCATATCAAAGTTTCTCAAAAGTACATTTTGAGCTAGATCAAAAAAGTTTCTCAAACCCACATTTTGAGCTAAATCAAAGTTTCTCAAACGCACGTTTTGAGCTATTTGAATGTTTCTCAAATTAGCTTTTTCCATTACTTCTTAACTCACATTTTTAAGTAGATTTAAAATAAAAATGTCCCCGATGAACTCAAAGGCTAACTATCTAATTTGTGATAATTGATTTACTATCAAATTAAAATACAATAATTAATAAACATTTTTTCAAATGTATTGATTTTTCTTGAAAAATACACAAAAGGACAAATCGCCTCACATGACTCTTTTCGCCTAAATTCAGGAGCTCTGTCATAGATCAAGGTAAACGCTAAAACCACAAAGTTTTCTTATTCCCAACACGTCTGCTGAAGCCATAAAATATAGACCGTATCCGATGTAAATCAAGTTAATATTGTTGAATAAATCGCACTACTTTAACCTTTTTATGTAGTAGGCGTAACAGCCACTTAGGGTCGAAAAAAACCTGGGGCAGAAAATGTTTTTATAGCGAAAACGGGTTTCATGCTATGCAAATGCATGATAGATTTAGAATAGAAAAGACGAATTCTATGAAAGTTTCCTTATAAAAGTATTGAAATATATATTTGAGAAACAATTAGTTTACACTAGCATAAACGAGGGTACCGCAGAAATTATTTATAACTTTTGAAACGTATTGCACGTTTAGAGTCTATAAATTGCTCAAGGAAAAATTTAATTTTAATATATTGAATAAGTAGTTCGTAAAATCAGTTTCGTAAAGAAAAAAAATATTGATTTTACTTTAATATTTTATTTTAAGAGCACGATAGCAGGTTATTTATTTACAAGTATCCGGTTCTTGATTTAATCGTAAGAACAGCCTTAAGTTTGCTGCTGAAAACTGAAGTTGAATCCGCTGTCAACTTCGCTTTCGTATTGGTTTTCAAGAAAATGACGGAACTTATCAAAAACAGGAAAAATCTTACACCTTATATTTCTTACTTTAAATACTGGTAAAGAGTATAAAAAGAACAATTTTTATAATTTTGTGAAAATTGCTTTTGATTCTCTAAAATATTTAAGAGATATGGTGAAATACACAAAAAATATGATTAAAATTAAGGGGATGAAGCTTTCAACCGCTTTACAGATAAAACTATTTGGAGCCTTTTTCAGATTGCTTCTTTGCCCTTCTATGTTTAATTCTAAAACTAAAAATTAATCAAGAAAACTAGTAATTTATTATGTTTTCGTGTGTGATTTCGTAACTAATTTCGCATTGGATATCGATTGTCCTAAAAATTTTTTGACTAATAGTTGGTTAAAAAAAAATATAATTGACTAATAGTTAGTTAAATAATGAGAAATAATAAGTATGAAAAAATAATTAGATTTTACATAAACTTTGGATAAGCAAAGTTTTTGATTGAGTATAAAAAAAATTCGATTTACTTCATTAGTTCCGGAAATACGAAAAGAGTGAAATTAACACTAAGGGATCCGAACTTTAAACCACTCTCCTGTCTGAACTATTTTACCAATATTTCCTAGCCCCCCCCCCCTATTTTGAGGGTCTAAAATCCATATCCGTAGAGAAAACAAATATATACTTATTCAGAGTAAAATGTGTTTTGCGTCTGATTCCCCAACTTAACACCGTCTGCACAATTTAAATATCATACATGAGACTAACTCTTCGAAACATTAAAATCCCAGAATTTAAACTGCAATTATTAAATAAATAATCATTCTAAGTATTCCGTTATTTTATAGTGCGCAGCGCACTTTACATAATTTTTTTTTTTTACTCTTACAACAATGAATTTCTTGAATCTTAGGCATATTGTTTCTGCTATCAAGTTCACATCATACATTTAATCGATACACAAAAAATCGATAGTTTTTTTTTTTTTTTAACAATCTATGAGATCTCACTTTAAAGGTGAGTTGTAGCAGAAGAAGATCTTTTGATAGTTTATTTTAGAGCTGTTCAATACGCCGTATAAAGTAGTCCTTTAGAGTTGTAAAATATCAAGATGCATTTTTTTCGCACAAAAAATTGACGAGTTTTCAATCCGCGACCATCTTTAATACGAGAAAAAAAATTTGCGTGTAAAAAATTTTTTAATCAAAAATGTTTTGCTCCACATCGCAAAAAATTAAGAGGAACTATTAAAAATTTCATAACATTTAACTGCATCCCTTAAAAAAACAAATTGTGTGTAGAGGAAGAAAAAAAAAACAATTTGTCTTACATCTCCAAATCATTTCCCATCCAAAAAAAAAATTTCTCACTGATTTTTCTAAAACCCAAATAGCCAATCCAGTTGCCAAAAATTCGAAAATATCAAAAATCTACTTTTAAAAAATATATATACATATTTTCTTTCTTAAACTGTTGATACCTTTTTTTTTCGGGGGGGGGGGAATGTTAGGATGAGTTTTTTACTGCATCTACAAATTAAAGCGCAATATATTTCAAGTGATTATAAAAAACAGAAAATTGAGATAAAATTAAACAGAAAAATTTAAATATTTGAAAATAATGAATCGGCTCCGACATTTACGAATACAATATAAATAAAAACAAAACAACAATCTTTACTCAGTCCCGTTATGAGCAGAAACGTGGACAGATCATTATTAACCATCTGGCCATATTCAACTGACACTTCAAACAAAGCTTCCAGTTTAGACAATTTCTTTTAAATATAGATCTCTCCATATATTTTAACAACAATTTTATTTGACTCAAGAGCTGAAATTTCGTTTATCAAAGGTTTTTCAGGAAGAAAAACCAAAGAACCAAGCAGGGCTGTGCTTTGTGGTGGACGAGCTGGGCTGCCGACCAGGGCCGCTAAAATTCGAAGCCGCCGAAAATTCCGGACTAATTAATAGTTTTATTACAAATTTCATTTACATTTGATAAATCTTAGATATACTTTTACTATTCGTTGGATATATAATTCATACGAGTTATTATAATTTATATTTCCAAGTGTAAATTTTATTTCAGTTAATGTTACTAATCTCATGCTCATTGTAGTCATGCTCATTGTAGTATGCAAAATAATTTGCTGTTTTATTATCAATAAATATAATTCAATCACACCCATTTATTTTTATACACATTTATTTCAATACAAGTAATTTTAAAACTTGTTAAATATCTACTTGTAAATGAAGAATAAAGACTTGTTCTACCAAGAATAATTAATTTTTGAAAAATCTATTAATTACATTAATTTACTCTTCATTCGGCAAGTTTGTTATCTGTCTTTGCAATTTTTTTAATGTTTTTAGTTTGATTTAAAAAAAATAATGACTGACTTTATTTATTCAGTAATCAGTTTGCAATAATTAAATAATAATATTAACATTTTTATCATTGGTGGTGATAAGGAAATTAACTCATTAAATGTTCCTAATACTTTGGTGTCGCCAAACTGCAGTAAATACAAGAAGATTCTGGAGTTTTAAAGCACACATTATTATGGATAAAAGAACATTTTGCTTAAAACTGGAAATAAAACGATTAATTATCAATCAACTTGATATTTTTGAACGATAATTAATGAACAATGATTGAGCGATAATGATGAATGATAATTAATGAGCAGATTATACATGAAAATATTCTTTATAGTCTTCTTACTCAATGCGCCCAGTTTAATGAAGTTGAAGTCCAACTCAAAAGAAATTTTCGCTTAAAGCTGGAAATTAAAACGATTAGCTTTATCAATCAACTTTATATTTTTAAACGATAATTAATGAACAATGAGAATAATAGAAAATTATACGTAAAAAATTCTTTATAACCTTCTTACGCCATGTGTTCAGTGTCATTAATTTGATCTTTATCAACCATATCTCTCACTCACATTTAAATCGAATTATATTTATTTTTATATCAAATATTATTTTCCATGAACGAGATTTTCAAGTTACAGCTTCGAAAAGAATAAGATAAACAGCTGAAACGATTTAGAATTCTGTAACTTATTTGACCCCCAACAATCCTCACGTTTTTATTAACCAAAATGTGTCTTCTTTACCTAAAGAATTGACATTTTTGGTTATGTCTTAGCATCCATTTCCCTCCAGCAAGTATTTATTTCTTGTTGCCATTCCGTTTTTTAAAAAAACGAAGTTCAAAGATCAAATCAACAGCAATAATAATAAATATGGATTTGGGCATGAATGCCAAAACATGCAGCTAGACTCATAAAAAAAATCCCAATATGTTGGTCAAGGATTTTTTTATTGGTATTGAGTTTATCCACTAACAAATTAAATATTCTTTTAATAATCATAATGTCGGTTCAAGCTGCGGGAAATTTTAGCGCCATTTTTTTCGAATATGAGAAATAAATTGCCTGTCATTATCGTTTGAAACCTCTCAATAGAATCGTTTGCATTAATGCGGTTTTAAAGAAAAGATTTTAATTCGTGAGATGAAGCTTAACTTGCTACGAAATGAGACAATGAATTTAAAAAATTAGCCTATTATTTTCAAAATTATTTGCAAGTCGTTGAAAATCTTTAATTTATTTACTATCTTCAAAATGAAGGGAAACAAATTACTAAAAGTAATTTTATGTAAATGAAAGATACATTAACTCTAATAAAAGGTAATGATGAATCAAAATGATGTACAAAGCACAAAAATAAATAAAGACGAACATTTTGATAAATTTTGATCCCCAATGATCGGATTTTCACATACTATGACTCAATTTTAATGGTTTGAGAACTTTATCTTGAAAATTGTAAAATGAAATATTGGACTCGATATTTTAAATTAAGAAATCAGACACGAAAACGTACTTTCTCGGAATAAACATACATTTTTTCCAAGACCGATTTAGGTTCCTCATTCTTAAAATATTAGGGGTAATCAGAAGTACAAAAAAATATGGTACCAATAATTGAGGCGAAAGAGTGGAAAGTTTAGGCCCTTTAATGTTAATTTTACATTTCGCATATTTCGGCATATCTTGCGGAACCATTGACTTATTGTGAATAAAAAAATATTAGTTTTAAAGTGTTTAACACCTGTTTTGGTAGTGTTTTTCTAGGAATGAAAAAAAAATGGAACAAAATTTCAATGAGAAATAATAGTGAGTCTACGGAATAGCTTATGGGACTTCATGCACTTTTCGCTATAATGAAAGAGTTGCTAGAATGAGAGGTTTTACTAAACACGTAGACAGTAAAAAGAAATTGAATAATTTAATTGTTTTACTCTAAAATTTTCTGTATTTTTACATTATGTGCTTAAATAAATATATCTTTTTTTTCTGGAGGAATTCGGATTTCTGACCCCCCCCCCCCCCCAAAAAAAAAAAAACAACATTTGTTGGTTAGCCGCAATCTGGGAAATATGGTCCAATAGTTCGGTCAGGAAAGCGGTTCAAACCGGTTTTGGACCCTTTAATAGTAATTTTATTTTTTGCGTATTTCTTTATACCTCGAGAACTTTTTAAGCGAATTGAAAAAGTTTTTTTGTATGCATTTATAAAATTCGTTTATCCTAAAATGATTCCACTCAAGAAATAACTTCTAGTATATGTTTATTATTTTTTATTATTATTATTTTATGTAATAATAGTCGAGAAAATTTTGAGTTGTAAGGTATTCAATTTTTACCATAATTTTAAACATTGTAATTTTAAATGGCAAAATACAGAATTTGAGCGAAATTTATGAAATAGTTCCAGAGAAATCGAATTTTAAAAATATAATTCTTTTGAAATTTGAGTCCTAGAACCTGAAAATCGGATCATTAGGTCAATAGTTATTGAGGGTGGTCCGTTTATTTTTTTCGCACTCTCCTTACTACTTCTATATAGATATATAATAATTGCTAAAATTATGTTTGAATTTCCGATTAAATAATGATTAAAAAATAACGTGATAAAATTAGATTAATTACCTGAAATAAATGTTAGTTTTTTTGATTAAATTAGAATTATCCCATTTTGTCTTTTTATCATCCCGCATTTAAATCATAAAAATGCTTACTCATAGCATTTAAATTTGAGTTTATATCCATTTGGTCTGCTTATAAGTAGAAAAAAAAAAATAAAGTAATAGAAGAGCTCGTTGGAAGAGAAAAAGAGGAAATTACTCTGTTTTTGTAATTGTTTAAAACGTAGAAAAAATTATCAACCGTAATTTTTATTATCTAATCAAAAGACCGTAATTCTGACAGCGAAATCGTTATAATTACGAATAAATAGTTGACACTTCTGGAAACGAACTGTAGAACATGGAAGTCGAAAACCTCATTGAAAAGGAAAATCGGGAAAAATCCATGCAGATTTCAACGTCACTGTGGGAAAACAACGCAGAAGATACTACGAACTTGCCAACTACAAAAAGATTCGTTTGATTAATCATTATAATAAATGCTTGACGCGTCACCCACTGACGTCACTGCTCAGTCTACAACGACGTAAAAGCGAATCTCAGACGCGCTTAAAGTTGCCGGGTATGTTCCTGATGGCTGTCGAAGTGACAACATGACTGTGGTAAGAGATTCTCCAGGGTGCCCACAGGTAGTATAAACATCAACTGATCTCTACTTTTCGTCTCTATATAAATCACTCGCATGCGAGTTTCGCTAATTTCATCCTCTCAACATGGGTTGTGACTACATGTTGTGTGTGTATATATATGTGTATATATATATGTATATATACACGCAAATTTACAAAAATTGATTCGAAGATAGCTAGAAACTTTTTTTCAAGATATTTTTTTTTTATCCAATGTCCACCTGGGGAAATGGCCTACGTCATAGAGGCATCTGAAGGGCAGATTTGTTGACCATTTTTCCAGGGGTACCATATTAGGTGGGACAACGTTGCTCCCACAGTAAGGTCAGATAATGAAAGAACATCCATGCCTTGCCTGGATTCGAACCCAGAACCTTGCTGATGCAAGGCCAGTTCCCTGACCAACCCTTACAACTCTTTAGTCGGCATTTTCAAACCGGACTTTTTTCGTAAATTATAAAATCCAATTCAAAACAAAACTACGAAGAAAAAAATTTTTTTAATATGTGCTACGCGCAGTATGAAAGGATTACTTCAAATACTCATATTTTGCGCAATATTTTTAACGAATTTTTTATATATGTATATAAATTTAAATGGTATTTTTATTATTAATAAAAATTTACTCTAAAAACTTTAATTTTATTTAATAAAAAAATGTCCTACCTTATGACTATTTAAGCTAGGATTACGAAATTTTGTGCAGTTATTTGACATGATAATCAATGTAATTGACATCAAGATACAAGCTTATCTCTGTATTTTTCGGCATAGGGTGTTCAGAAATATGTGTTTATATGTGTATGTACATATGTATGTATACTTGCGTGTATAATTGTATATATATATATTAATTAAACTTCCCAATATTATTTTTTTTATTGCATTACTTTTTTCTTATCTTCGTATATAATTACTTGAGAAGACTCTATTCTCTACCACCTTGAGAACTTTCTCTCGTAAATCACTTTAAATTTAAAATATAGAAAATGTTAGTTCAGGTAAATCTTGAATAACCACAAGTTACAAATACTAAAAAAATTATAGCATGATTACGCAGTGGGTAAGTAATTCTGCAATAATTTATTTGCATTTTAATATTTTTTCCGCAATTGAAACTTTATAGTTTACTTGAACTCCCATTTCTCTAAACTTTAAAATGGTGTACTCTTTGTATACAAAATGGGCGTCTCAATGTTACGCGATTTTCCCACTCTCTACACGTTACGTCCGTTACCATGGTTTCGGCAAATATTAAATTTTCACCTCGCCAACAAAATGTTGAACTATGTTTGCGTATGGAAAAAGTAAAACTTAACGAAATTATAGTAACGAAGGGTTAAGCGTCAAAAGTGAAGAAATCGCGTGACTTTGAGACGCCTATTTTATTTACAAAGAGTATAATGGAGGTGAAAAAGAATTTATCATAAAAAAATTCTCCCGCGGTATAGCGTTCTCTTAAGGAATGACAACAAAAAAGAAAAGAAAAAAACATTTAAAAAAAAAAAAAAAAAGAATTTTTCTTTATAAAAAGCAATATTTTCGATCTCCATTCTAATGACATTAAACATCTTTACCAAATCAAAAACTTATTATAGTTCATATTATTTTCTTTCAGAACTGTTAATTGGTGGTTCAATATCGTCCTTGGATAAATTTGAGCACAAACCAAGAGGGTACGAATTTAATTATGCTAGTGGAGGATGCAGCTATTATGCGTGAAATCTAAGGTAACAATTTACATAAACTTTTTATACTGCCAAAGAATACTAAAAAAAAAAAAAAGTTTAAAAAAAAAAAAAAGACAAACCAATAAAATAAAAACTTTAATAGCACAAAACGCCCCTCATTTACCTTAACACGCTAAACCCCTTGAGGCGAGCTTTTAGAAGCCTAGTGCATTTTTCCTTAGAGAATATTAAAGCTAAGCAATATTAGAATTCTATTATCGTCAAAAAATATCGATTTTTTTACAATATAGTTCAACTAACGTTTTTAAATTATTTTTACTTACGTCAATATTTCCGTTCGCCAAATAAAATTTATCAACACACAGAAAAATGCGATAATTATAAAGATCATTATTTATAATACTCGTCTATTATCGTAATCAACATTTATTGCTGTTTATTATGATCATCATAATATCGCTTTCAATAAAACTCGCAACATTGTCATTCTTGATAACTTTTTTTATTAATCGTTATCGATAAAGAACTATATCGTAAAACATGGTATTAACAATGAGAATAATTTTTAAAATATCGTTATCGAAGAAACATTAATTTTTCGCGGTAAAGTGCCTATCTCTACTGAACAACTTACCCGAATAATTACACCTTAACTAGATATGCAAAAGTTGTAGAATATAATTTTTTCATTTAATTTCAAGTGAAAAAAATTTTTAACAATTATTCTATAGTCTAAAAAAATTTTCCAAAAATCATTAGAATCTACGAATTAATAATATTTTAAATAAAGAAAAAAAGTAAAACCTGCGAGATTCTATTAGACAGTGATATTTTAAATTAGTTTCTTTGATGGATGAAGCTGACATGTGGTTACTAACAGAAGGCAAATGCCTTTTAGTTCCATGTAACATATAAAATGGTTTGATAGTGTTTTAATCCCATATTTACTCTAATTGACAGGGATAACAATTCTTTCATAATAATTGATAACCTTTTATTTATCCCAATTGTTTACTATCAAACCCTAAATTTGTCAAAGACTCTAAACATACAAAAAAGAGCAGTGATTTTGAAACATTGGGTAATGTAAATCAATAACTTCCAATATTTTTAAACTGTTTTCATCATAACAAACTTAATTTAAAAACTATGTAACTTCTATTTAGACGTTTGACTAATGCTAAATCAGAAGTAAAAACAGAAGATTTACTCCCATCATTAATTAGATGTGTTAAGAAAGAATTCTGCTTGTTTGGGTTAATAACTTTTGATCTAGTAATTAGCTCGTTAATCCAATCTAATTATTCAATAATCCATCCAATCTAAGATCCTAACTAAATTGTTTGAGAGGCAGTTTTTCTTGTGCAGATGATATTTTTAAATTATGAAATCAGACGTAAAAACCTTCTTTTCCTATAAAAACAAACCTTTTGATCTGATTAGCGTCTTGACCATCAATACATGCAGCCACAATCTGGAAAATATGGTCCCAATGGCAGGAGAGCAGTCCAAAGTTTTAGCCCTTCATTTCAATATTTGCTTATTTTGCCTAAACTCTGGAACTATTTTAAATAATCTAAAAAATTTTGAACAATATTAAAACTCTTTATTAAAAATAATCAAATGTAAAAAAAATTAAAAAATAACTAGAAATTTTTGTATTGTAAGGTTCACAAATATTAATATAACTTTAAACTATGGAATTTCAACTCACAAAATCCAACATTTAAATAGAATCGAATGAATAGTTCTTAAGAAATGAAAATGCAAAAATACGACATTTTTTCCATTTTACCACACAGAGACTATTAGGTTGATATTCGTTATTGTATCATTTAAAATTAAAGTTTAAAATTATGCAAAAATTTGCATACATCACAATTCAAGCATATTTTTTTTACCATTATTAAGGTATCTATAAAATAATAAAATATTTTTTCAAAATTAAATTTCTCGGGTAATTATTTTTAGATGAACGAGTTCTACCGTTATGAGCAGAAATATTTTGTTTTTCTTCAATACACGTTGAACAGATATGATAAGAAACATAAAAAGTGAAATTAATTTATGGAGCCCAAACTTTTGACCTATCCAACCTAAACTTTTAAAACCAGATTGAAACATACCTCCCAAAAGTCTGCCAAAAAAAAGGTATGCTCTTGTGCCTAACTTTGTAACTTAAAAGTATCATCAGAACAAATTAGCAACCATTCATATTGCACCTTAGTGAAAATCCAATTTTATGATCAAAAGTTATTATTAATGTGTTCCATATTTATTTTCACTCAAAAAATGCAATGAATTAAATTTCAACAACAAGACAAATATTTTTATTTTCACAAACATATCACTTTTAAATTTACAAGTCATGATTCACAGTCAATACCTCACAATGATCACAAATAACGAAATAAATATGATATGCACATATATACAATAAACTTAAAAATATACACTGTACAACAGCAAAAAGGTTTTGCAAAATAATGTATTTCACAACACAGCATTATGGCAATGGTTTAACAGCAACAATGAAGCATCTAGAAAAAAAAAAAAAAAATTCAAAGCATTACTTAAGAGAATAAGTTTTTAGAGGCATATATCATACGTTTTGTACTCATAATTAGTAAAATAACTTTCCCACTGGGGCAGGGGGTCATGGATATTAAGGTTCCACAATTTCGTGGCCAACGTTATGATTGAGGCAATGTGGTCACCATTGCCAGCTTTTACTTTTCATACAACACATAACTAGTAAGCAGAAGAACCAATTTTTGATCTATAACTAGCATGCAGACACGAGTCATTCCATGTTAGTTCATCCAGCCATGAAACCCACCATCCCAGATTTTGATGAAAATTTGTACACTTAAATAGAATTTTTGATGTTGATTTAAAAATCAATAAATAAGAATTTATATTTTTGTGTAAATGGCTTGTTTGCCACCAATTTGATTCACACATCTGACTATTAATGGCTGTCATCATATATTTATCACAGAACATTATTTTTTTATTTTGTTTAAAAGAAAGTAATATGGTATTTAAATATAATTTTATACAATTTAGTGTCCTACTTATTTAATTTAGTAAATGGGTTTAGTTTTGCTGTGCAACTCATCCCCTTAAATTTCAAAAAAGATTTTAGGCAAAGATAGTTGATAATGCATACTAACATCAGATAAAAAATATTAATGGGAGGTATACACATATTTTTTAAAAGATATTTTTTGTGAACTGCAATACATTCAAAGTACTTGTAGATTAGTGATTTTTATTGCTTGATTGTTACTTTTCTTAAGTAATATGAAATAAGAAATTAGCAACAACAAAAAAAAGCCAGTAGATTATGAAATAGAATCTAATTTTTCTTTTCTTTTATAAAAGGACGAAGGAGAGTAAGAAAAAGAATTGAGTTTAATTCCTCATTCTTGTTAAATGATATAGAAAGTTTTGATCAATGAGAGATAAACCGCCTCTTTTTTAAAACAAAAAAGTCAATGGCGATACCTAAAAAAATCCAATGTTAAATATCACAAAGAGATAGTCATTCCATCCTTTGCTTCAATTCCAAAATTTAATTGAAGTCAAAATTATGACTATTTATCCTTTTATTTCTCTCGACGATTATTTGGTAAAGAGTTTCTTCTAATATAACTCACTTAAAACACTAATAACTAGATTTTCATAATGCTTTACATATAACACAACTATAAGTAAAATGTTACAACAATGAGTAAAATGATAGCTCTGTGCTTCATTTTGAAATATAAAATAAATATTCCATACCTTATTCCTTATACATGAGGCATATAGTTAAATTTTAATTATAATCTAAATTGTTTTTATTGAAAGAAGTTCTATGTTCTAAGAAGTTCTGAAATCTTCTAAAAGTTTAAAACTGCTCTCAATATCTTTCAAAGTTAATCCAATGTTATACAATAATTGGGTTTCCAGAATGAAAAGGGAAAAAAGGTTCTTTAGAAAACCAAATTAATATTTTTAAAAACTGTGATGCTTAAAGAAAAATGTGATAGAATTCTGTTGATCTAAACGAAAATAAATTTCACAAACACTTTAATATCTTTTGATGAGTTGTCTTTTTTTTTTGGGGGGGGGATTCAGAAGTTGAATAAAAACAAAATTAGGTGTAAGAATAAGAACACTTACAGAAAGAAAAGTCTGCAGATTGTGTGATGAAATAGAAATAATTTACCTACAGTTGACAGGTGGTGATATAAAATCTTTTCATTTCAATATAATAAATATAAATGAAAAAAAATATTTCTATTGAACATTATCAATGTTTCTTTGGGAGAAACTCATTACCCTACAATCATTGAGAGAAATTAAATGATAAAATTAATTATAAGTATTCGTAATTTGGATTTAACTATATTTTGGACTCAAAGGAACAAAATGCTTTAAATTAAAGCAAAGCATGCAATGACTTTCTCTTTGATTTTTTTTATCATTTGACAAAAAAAGTTCTGACCTTAATTCTCATCTTTTTATTTATTTATTTATTTTATTTTTTGAAGTTTAGAGAGGATAATAGAAATTTTTTAATGGACACTTATTATTTTTTATTCCTCACTATTTTTTCAAGAAAGAAAAAAAAAAGGTTTATCTCTCAATGACTAAAGCTTTATGATTCCACATCAAGGTAACAAAAATGACAAACAAAATTTTAATATTTACTTTTTTCTCCCTCTCTTTAGTCCCTCAAAAATAGATTATTTCATAATTTATTGTTTCATTTTGCTTATTTCTTAACATTTCACATTAGCATTCAGGTAAAGCAACATTCAGGCAATAAAAATCACTAATTTACAAATTCAATGTATAGGAATTCATAAAATAAAAATATAAATTAAACTTTTTTTACCAATTTCATTTTATAATTTAATACTATTTTAGTAACATGCAATCCATAAAAATCACCAATTTACAATTACTTTAAATGAACATGAATTCATAAAGAATTATTTTTTTAAAAATGTGTACACCGTCCATCAATGCTTTTTTTTTTTTTTTTCCAATCAGATGTTTGTATGCACTTTCAACTATCTTTGACTAAAATGTTTTTTGAAATTGAAGAGGATCAGTTGCACGAAATCACTCAACTCTGTTAATCAAAAAATTGCAAAATAGACCTTTTATACAAGTAAGACACTAATTTGCATCAAATTATGTTTAAACAAAAGATTACTCTATTTTGGAAAAAAAAATTTCTAAAAAACTTTGGGGGGCAGATACAAGATGAGTGAGCCTTTGATGTGCAAATTAAAAGGCAATCAGCAGTTTTTGCAGAAATATAAGTACTTTAAAACCCTTTTACTCATTCCAATAGTATTAATATTTTTGAAATCAGTATTAAAAATTCTATACAGTGGTTGAAAATAATGAAACTGCTGTTGTTGCTACTTTTTTTGAAGTTTGTAGTGAAGTGTGCTACTTTTTTAAAAAGTAGTGTAGTGAGTAGTGCAATACAAAAAAAAAAAAAAAAAGAAAAGAAAAAAGTTTGTAGCGTTTCTAGGCAACTACTATTTACGTTATCTTAGTAAAGAAACAGGGTTCTAACAAAAATAATTTTTCGAATTAAATAGGTACAAATCATCATGGGTCTGTCAATGGACTCAATTTAAAATGCCCCTGTAACTATGAGAATTGCTTATTCAGGGTCAGGTATAACTAGTATTTAAGTTAGTGTTATTATAATGAATAATAGATAATTTATCACTTGGGTCGCACTTTCACATGTGAATGTACGCTGGTGAAACATTGCTATTATTTCAAACGAGCGGAACATATTTTCGGTGTACTTAATTTTTTAGAAGAAATAAAAGAGCAGAAAACAATTAACAAAATTACAAGCATTTGTTAATTTTCTAGCATTTCTTAAATTAAATATTTGCTATCGAGGAAGGCATCAAGAGTTGTAGATTAAATGAACAAATTTGAAGGGAAAAAAGTTTTAGAATAACAAACAGGCGAATGTAAACATGAAAAAATATTTTTAAATAATTTTTCACATTTAATAAAAGCCAATATTTTATTTAAAACCATTTCAAGAATAGGTAATTAATTTCTTGAGCAAAGTTTGGTTCCTTAAAGTAGTGACTATATTTCATAAGTAGTTTGTTGTCACTACATTTAAAAAAAGTAGTTGAAGTTAACTACATTTGTAACAAAATGGTTGTAGTTGAAGTAAACTACAAAAATAATGTATTTTTCCAACCACTGATTCTATAAGTGTACAAATTTTCATCAAAATCCCTGCTGGTGGGTGCTATTTTTGAAAAATTCTGTAGTTTGACATGGAGTTACCTCAATCTTCACATATTGAGCAAAAAAAGAATTTATTCATACTGAAAAATACTTACATCTTTTAGAAAATCTCTAAAATCAATATTTGACTTATTTTTTTAAAGCATGATTAAAAACAAATTCTAAGTTTCAAACTCAAAAAGTAAAAGGGGAACAAATTACATATGAAGTGTAACATTTATCTATATTAAAACCCTGATTTAATCAGAAATATATACAATAATCTAACTTAAAAATTGGGTTGAAAACTGAAAATATGAATTATGAACTGAAATAAAAAGAAAACAACTTACAAATAAAGTAGCACAAAATTTTTTTTTTCTATTCAGCTTTAGTGATTGAAAGCTATTTTTCACAAATTTTTAAGAAGTATTCATTTATTTTCCATAAGTTAAATAATATAACAGAATTTAAAAAATTTGATGACTGATAAACTTTAACTATAGAGTAAGTTTTTTTAACGGTTGTTTAATCTTTTGAATTCGATAATTGCCAAATGTACATCCAATAACATCTACAGACCTAGTAAAAAGTACTAGAATAATCTTACTCTTCTACAAAATTTTAGGGTGGGTATAATTTGCTTAAGTTTGAATTCAAATATATAATTTTAAGTTAAAACAGCTTAATTAGGTAATATCTAAGAAATGTCTAAATGGAAACAATGTTAGTTATTTATTGAAGCTAACTATGTAAGAGCCGTGTGCTACTGGAAACTGGCAACCTGATTCACCAGAAGCATCTTATGGATGGCTAACAATAAAAGGTTAAACACAGGCGATGTCAAATACGAAAAAAGGTGGTTTCAAATTACCATTTTTGATTAATTTTCACACCAAAACCTAAGTTTTAAGCCATCATACTTTTATAGACTATTTTCTTATTTGTTTGTATTTAGAATAATATGGAGTAAAAAATCAAAATGATCACCTAAAGATATAATTCTAAAATTACATAAAATAGCCAAAATAGGTGATAATACTCATGAAATATGTTAATTTTTAGATTGTTTAAAATATTTTAAGTTCAATTCAAGTTTAACTACCTGATCAATGTATGAAACTTAAAAAAAAAATCTGAAAATAACACTCAATTTTACTATTCATAATTTCAAAAACAAAACTTCCTAGTAAATCGAGGCTATTCACAGAAAAAAAGAATAGCAAACAAGCTTACTAAAAGTTTATTTTGGTTTTAGTAAGCTTGTTTTAACCTCACCATGGTTAACCATCCATTGATTGTAATAACTGAAAACTATATTGCTATAACATTTTTAAAATTAAATGGTTTAAATATATGTAGTTACCCAAGATATCCATTCCCACTCCAATCATCAGGAATAAGAATCAATGGCACAACCTTATCACTTCTTAATACACTTACATGAATAGGTTTCTGAAACACAGAGAAATTTTATTGAACACATTTCAAAGATAACAAACATATTCAGTAGGACCCATCTTTCAAGGAAGTCTTCAGAGAATTAGAAAAATGCTCATTAAATCAAAATTCAAAGTTGGTACATAAACATAAAAAAAAAAATTAACATTGCTTTCAGGCAATCTTTATTCAGAAATAAAATATATTTCTCTGACTTTGTTAACCTTACAAAACCTTGTTTCTTCTAATCCAAAGCACCTGGCAAAAGTTGTACTAAAATATCCCTATGGGTGCACAACTTTCCAACTTTGCAATTCTATAGAATAACTTTGGAAAAACGGGGTTTTTGAAGCAGGAAAACCTACATCTGAAAGTTCGTAAAATGCCTGGACTAATAATAAGACAGTTAAAGTTAATATACGTGTTTTTCATTTTATTTTATAACCGGCATTGAACAGTTAACCCAATTCTGAGTTTAATGCTATCAATGTTTAACTCCATAGCTTTGTAATTTTCAACTCAACCCGGAAGAACAACGGAAGTCCTGGATCAAGCATTGAAACAAACTAGCCTTTGTGGAGGGCTTTTTAGTGGAACTAACCCGCATTTGAGGTTACATGGAGAGGAAAACCATGGAAACCTTACAAGGTTAGCCTGACGGCAAGGGGATACTAACCCATGATATGTATACCATTGAGGATATTTTACATCAGCACTGTGGTGGGTACGGGCCGGGAGCAGGGTTCGTATCAATCAGGCACCACTGGGCTCCCCTCATTGGGTGACAAATGATCTCCTGAGCCACTGCGGTTCTAATAAATATGCTGCAAAATGCTTAATACCTGGAATGTTTCATCCTATCTTTTCGTTTGCTTTTTAAAAAATAAGACTCCACAGCACTAGAAAGTAAAGTTTGTTCTTTTGACCACTTCCACCACAGTATTTCCACTGCAGATTAAATCTAACATTAGTGTATTCATTGCTGTTTAAAACATTGTTAAACTGATCCAAAGTTCTTAGGTTGCAACTAGACTGAGTTTGCCAATTTATCTTTTTCTTCAAAATCACTATCATTTTTTGCATTCCCCCCATGTTTCAGTAAGTCAAGCTTAAACAATTATTAATCCCCTTAAACTGTTTCCCAAACAACTCAATTTTCCTTGTTAATTGCAAGATCCTTAAAAATGGTTTTTGAACAGTTTATTTTTTATACTATACTTTGAGTCAGATTCACTTAGCATCAAGTTATGTAAAGATGTGATTCTTTGAAATAAGTTGTTCGTATTTGTTAAAATAAAATAATGAGTAATAGCAGTAAATAATTAACACAGAGAAACATAACTACTATTATTAGCATCTTGGGTGCAGAAATGGAAATTTCCAATTTTTAATCATTAAACAAATCTTTTCTTTAAAGTATTATTTGAACCTACAAAAACCTTTTAGCCTTAACAAAAAACATAACATTGTTTTTACTTAAAAAAACTTTATCGCCTAAATTTTCTACATTAACTTTTGCACTCCACACACAGTTTTCAATTTATGGTTGCTTATATTAATAAATTTAAACAACTTTTGAAACTTGCCATAGGGGTAGAAGAACGTAGCATAATATTTAAATAAAACAAAACAAAACAAAAATAATAGGGGGAAAAAAAGTGGTAGTGTAAAAATTATTTTTTTAAAAAATTCACAATTTTTCAGTTTAATCAATAATAAATATCACAACTTTGAAAAATCAAAGATATATAATTCCTTAATTCAAAATTACATATTTTAGCTTCTTACAAAACTGAGTTAATTTTGAACAAAATAGCTTAAAACAAAACCATTAATATATACTATCGAATATATAACGTCAAGGACTTCATTAACTAAATTATATAAAGTTTAACACAAGGAAAGAGAAATAAAACATAATAAATAGTTTCAATCAATAATATGTTTAATTATTTTTAATCATAACCTAAAATCGGTTATTATGCAAATAATGAAAATAATAGTTTTTACTAATAATTTAGTTATAATTATTACATAATCAATTATTTCTTATATATTTCTTAGAACATAAATGTCTTAATTGAAACAAAGGCATATTTTAAAGAAGTCTAATAAATGTCACCATCATAAAAAACAATTTATTTTAATAATCAGTGATCTACATAATACACTTAATTATGTCAAAATGCATGCAAAATTTTCATGTAGAACATGATAGTATTTTTACTCTTGATTTTATACCTGAAATAACCTGGTATATAAGACAAAATTGATGACATTTTGATAGCTTTTACTAAAAATTTAAATAATATTCAGTAATCTTAACTATATTTTGAATTTAATATTGATACAGATATGCATATTAAACAGATATTATTTAAAACACTTAATGGCACCAAAACCAAAAATAATATATTATACATGAATACATTATAAATATATTTATTATATATACATATGAATTTTAGAATCAAAATTTCTATGTTGGTGTTAGCTGCCAACCCATATGAAGATGACTGTTAAAGACAGAAGAAATAAAAACACTGAAATGTTAATAGATTATAATGTGTAGTTTGTCTAAAGTAAGAACTCCCCTAGCCATTCGTCTGGACCCGTGGCAGTAACTATGGTAATGAGGTATAACTATTTCAAGTAGGGGTGTGGGGTCACTGTTAAGGACAGGTTTTGGCTACGGTCGGCAAGAGAAAGGTAATCTTTTTCTCCGGTCTATTGTGTTAGCCCAAGAATGAAGAGAAGCTACCCTCTCTGAATTGTGCTATTCTTGTTTCCATAGCAGCAGACAGCCTCTGACTTTGCGGCGAAGGGAGTTTTTACCGTAGACAAACTATATATTGTTTTATAAAATACATTTGGGAATTAATATAAATTATCTTTCTGCTTGATCTTTTTGTAACATTTCAAGGACCTACTTTTTTTATTAATAGTCTCATAATAATAATGAAGTTTTGATACAGTCTGTTCAACATGTAAATTAATGTTTACCTAATTCTACTGCACAAAATTTTTATAGTAATCTGATGCTTCATTTTATTTGTTTATGTGATTTAATAATTTTGTTTCTCAAATATATTTTTAGCTCACTAATAATCAAGAGAAATTGTGATTCTGATGACATTGGGATTGTGCCTCAAACATTTATTTCCAGTAGTTTCCTAAGTATTTCTGTGTATTTTGTTGTGTATGACCTTAATTTAAAGTGCATAGTTTAATTTCAATAAAGAATTCAGGATATAAAATATATACTAGAGACATTTCAAGAAATATGTATCAAAAAAAAACTATAGCATTTTTGTTAAAATAAACTTTGACCCTTTTCGTACATAAATTTTTCATTTTTTAATTCAGAAATGTCAGTAACTTTTATTTAAATATTTACAATAAATAGTAAAAATATGTATGCATAAAAGAATCAGAAAAATTTCTCATTGGCAGTAACATTGAAAACTTCAACTTTATCACACCTGTGTTATGCATTTACATAGTTGCAGCATATATTCAACAAAATTTGAGCATTCAAAAGTCTGTCATAAAATGTAATCTTGTCTTTCAATATAATTTTGATCACAAAATTTAAAAACGAATCAGAATATGACTTTCAAAAGAATAGGCATCATTCGCAGATCTGGAAACTGAAAAACTCAGCCACTGTTTTTGCACAAAATTTATGTACTAATATAATTTTACTATAGATAAAAAAAAAATCTCTTAAAACTTAGCTCAAAACGGTTTTTTTCTAATATTTAAAGTATACTAGTGAAATTACTACTGTATAGACAAAATGTTATTTAATAACTTGAGATTAAATATTGATTACACTCTTTCGTCTGGACAATTTTACAGTAATACTATATATATATTAAAGATAGATTTATTAAAACTAACTTCATGATAAATTTGTTTTATTTTTTTGTGTATAATTAAAATTAGATTATTAATAATGAAAATTAGATTCTAATTAATTAAAATTAGAGTTGTATAAAAACTTATAATTAAGCACAAAATAAAACCTAATGTAATAAACATACAATTTATTTCAATAGTGTTTGCAGAAAATTTATGAAAATAAAAAAGGTCTTCACATATTTTGTTCATTTATATTTCCAGGATTTTTTTGGGGGGAAAAATACGTTTACAATTTCTTGCAAGAATTGGCCCTATATCAATTCCTTAATCAAAAAAGGATTTAAAATAAATTACTCTGTTACAATGGAAGAGAGCAGCATTTTTTATTTAGCAAAATGTAATGAAGCTTGTGGTTTTCTTCACAAATTTTAGTAGGCTGGATTTTAAAGATATGCTACATTTGTTAATTGTGTTTAATCAAATGAATAGCACTCTGAAAAAAAATGCTATATTATGTAATTTTTTACTCCGTCTGACGCTTACAAAACCTCCTTAATGTTAAAAAAGTAATCCATAGAAAGTTTTACAAATAATAAAATGTGTTGAGTTTTAGAGGAAACTTGTTAACATGTCAATGATGAAAAAAGTCTTTGTTTAGTATTTAGGTATCAAAACATTTTATATACCAACACCATTTAACGAGGGGGGTACAAATAAATATACCTAATTAAAAAACAGAATATTTATTGGTATTGAATGATTTTAAATTGAGTTTATTGAGATTGAGATTTTAAATTGAGATTTATTGACTTATTTTTAAATCGGAAACAGTTCCTCATTCCTGAAATATAAAAATTCCAACAAACACCTTTTTTAGGGGGAGGGAGTAGCAATAGCTATGGAGCTATTTTACTGTAGTTACAGGGATAATTGTAAGATGTACTTTTCTTAGTAATACTAATAACACTTAATAAACAAAACTTAATAAATAATACTTAATACAAATAAAATAAGTTTTGATTCTTAAATAAATCATTGAAAAAAATGAATTTTTTTTTAAAAAAAAAAAAAAATTTTTTTTTTTTTTTCAATTGCTATTTGCCAGCAAACAATTTCAATGATTTTGGAACATGAGTCTAAACATTTCAGTAAAGGCTACAATTACAGAAAAATTTTTACACATTCAGAAACAGACTTGGTAGAAAAAAAAGACTATAGTGTGGATATTTTAAGCTTATAACTAACATATAGATTGTGTAAATATAAATAAATAAGTTTAAGGATAAGACATTTACAAGTGACAGAATTTTAGCTAATCATTTTCAAGTACTATTGCACATCAAAGTTTTAAAAATATAGCCCAGGAAAGATAGTTAATTATATTACATACTGTGCTAACCAAATGCACTTGCATGAAAAAAAAAAAAAGGTTGGTTTTAAAAGGTTGGTTGGTGAAAAACATTTTATAAAAAAAAGACATCTATCACTATTCAAAGAGAAAAAAGATTTTACAAAGGAACCCATTATAAAAAATATAAAAAATCAAGAAAATAAAATTTTCACTATAATGGAAAATATTTTTTAGTTGGTGTGGATAATCTAATTGAAGTGAATGATATAAAACAGGGTTAAAATCCTAATCAAATTTATATTTTGTTGCCGATCTCGAGATGTAAAATAAAAAGAATTTTATCCAAGTTACATTTGAAGTAAAATCAAATTTTACATAATAAGAATAAGGACAGGCCATGGAAGATAAATCCACCAAAACCTACATAATCAAACAACAAATTAAAAGTGGTATTTTACGCTTTGTAGTACAGGAGAGATCCATTATAGGTGTATTACCGAAAAAGGGCATTGTCAAAAGAAAAGCCAATTTCGTCAACCTCAGGATATCTCATCAAGGCAAAAATGTCTTTAGAAATTAAAGTAAGCCTAACAATATAAATGCTAATGTTTAATGTGGCTGAAGAAAAAAATTTTACAAATATATTTTGATGTTCAGTTGTCTTGACATTGAATAATAACTAGATACACACTTGCATTGAAATAAAAAGTGAGCAGTTACATTTATTGAGAAAAGAAATATTTGTATTTCCTCTTTATAAAATTGAATTAAAATTAACTAACCAATTTTTTTATTTAAAGAGGGATTAAGAATTATTAAATTCATCAAATAACAGAAATTTAAAAGTTAGGAAATATGTAATGCCTATAATGGCACTACATTCACATTTCTATAATTGGAAATAAAATCCATAAAAATTTTAAAAAAGATCTGTAGTATTAGGCACTACATTCACTTGCTTTCCAACTAAAAGTAGTATTTCTTTAAAATATAAAGATTCAGTTGTATTATATGCATAACAAAATTATATGTTACTTACCCGAATATTTTCCATGACTAGCTTTGCAAGAGATTGCATGTTCTCAAAGTTGTGGTACTTTAGAGTTCCAAATTTAACAAGGAAATCCCCAACTCGCAAATCCTACAATATAGTTATTTCATAAATGTATTGTGACATAAAACTTTGCATTTTAAATATACTCTGTAATTAATAATGTCATAATATAAAAATGACATTTCCTTAATATAAAAATAAACTGCTCTTGATATAAAAACGCCACTTCCTTAATATAAAAATTACATAAATATGACAAATATTTATAAGGAAACCTAAAACCAAAAATCATCATTGATATGAATCTATTTTTATACAATATTGGAGAGAGGAGAAATATCTGGAGGAGAGAGTGAGAGAAACGTGTTTGTTGGATGACTCCAGGATTAGGAAGCTTTATTTTTATATAAAGAGGCTACTGAACACTCCCTCTCCAGTGAGCGAGATGTCTGACTCATTGTCAGTCAAGAGCATTTCACCATAAGTGAAGTCACTATTCCAATGCAGTTCAGAACTTGACGCTGTTGATCCAGGTGATATGTGGACCCAGAATTTAGAGCATCACTAAATGATCTTTTACATAGTAACAATATTGATTAAAGAAACTTGAAATTATGTAAATATATATCAAAGCATTCACACAAAATTAATTTTAAGATATCAAATAAGTGAAATTAAGTAATTTTATGTGTGATAGTAATTAAATAATATAGCATAAAAGTATACAAGACAAAAATAAATAAATAAAATTTAAACAAGAAAAATTTAATTTTAAAACTGTATGAATTATACTGTCATTTTATATATGACCAGAAATATAGACTATGAATAAGTGTTTTTATCGAAACTATTTATTCAAGTTTTCATCTATAAAGTGTAAAAATTAATTTTTACACTTTATAGTTTCTATAAAAGTTTACTATTACTATTTTAATTCTTTCCCACACACTATTCTATTCACTAATTTAATTCTTTCCCAAACACTATACTATTCATTAATTTAATCCTTTTCCAAAGCATTTACTGTACTCAGAGAAGAGTATGAATATAAAAGTAATTATGTTTTATATCAATAGATGGAAATTATGATTTTAAATAAGTAAACTAAGAAATTGAATTGTGTAGCCAATCAAAATAGTAAACCAACCTGCCACTGCCATTTTTTTGTATTAATTTATTTATTTTCTAACAATGTGCAACCTATTGTGGCATAAGCATTTAAGTAATGACATTATAAAAAACTAATTACTTTCCAAAGACAGAACAAAGAAAATAAATAAAATAAATTAAGTCTTCCTAATATTTTGTTGACATTATAATCATATAAGTATATCATGAAATACTTCAATGTTTATAACTCATTATAAACATGCAATTTAAAACATTTATCTTATTGATGGTGCTTTGTAAATCACTTGTAAAAATGAGATTCTCACAATATGTCATACCAATGCATTTTGGAACAATAGTTATAACAAGAATATTTTAATGGCTAATTGTTATTGATCAGGAGTCAAAACACATATCTGCAGCAATTATAACATTTGACATTAGTAAGTTAAAAGAAAATGAATAAGAATAAACATTTGTAAGTTTAAAAGAAAAACAAGGATGAAAAGTTAGCTGTTCTATTCTGTTATATATATATATTGGTAATTTTTAAACTAATCAGTTTTCAGGTTTGATGGCTTATCAGTATTTATCTCTTATATTTTACGAAAATACATGTTATGAAAATACATTTTGTGGGAATACTTTAAAATTCCAACTCTATTTCAAAAGAGTTGTTTGTCAACCATTACAGTTTTGTTAAAACCTCAAATATGTTGTTATTCACGACAAACTGAAATATTTTTTTTAATTCTAATTTCTTTTTTTTAAAAAAAATAATTATATAAAAACTTTAAAAAAACTGCTTTTATATTAATTTACATATCTACACATGTTTGAGAATAAACATTTACCCATAAAGTTGAATGATAGGTATTACATAATAGAAAAAATTAAATTTACAAATGAATTATTTTTAATGTGCAATAATTAATTATTTTTAGTTATCTCACATTTACTTGGAATTACCATAAGTTAGATTAGAGACAATATTAGAAACAAAACTAAATTGTAAAACTAAAATTATTGATTTAAACAAAAGAGAAAAAAAAAGACGAAACATATTTTAAAAAGTTAGGCAATTAGAAGAATAGGTAAAAAAAAAAAAAAATTTTTCTTCAAAATAATCACAAATAGCAAATATTTTTTAAGAAAATTTATACAAAATTTCACACTTTTTGCTTAGCCAGACGCAAAGAAATTCAATTATATATTTTTTTAATTTCATTGAACAATTTTGCAAATATTTATTTTGTTCGGTGTTTAAAATTTAAAAAAAAAATAATAATAGTAAACAAATATAAAAAAATAGTAAAAAAAAAACTTTAAAAAATATTGGCAGAGAGCTGCATTATTTGGCAACTTAACATTTGAAACTAACTAATCAAAAATTCTTAGGATACATATAAATAAGAATTTAAAAATAAAAGTAAAACATACAGCTTTCTGTGCAGGAGAATTGTCATCAACTAAATCTACTCTGGCAAATGGTTTGAAAAAAACTTCACGTGCATTCATACAAGATGCAGTTGGAACTATCTTTTCCTCAGCATGCAAAGTAATCAAATCCTCTTCAATCTTTTTTGTTAATGTTTTGCAGTCATTCTGTTTACCTGAAAATAAGGTATGTTTAATTTTAAAAACAGTGTGAAAAATGATTTCCTTGATGCAAACTTTATCATTTTGTCAATAAATATTATAAATAATACATAAAACCATCCATGAATTGTTTTTCTACAAAATCTAAAGCCAGTCACACCATGCAAAGCCAATAAATGACAGAAATAATATACAACAAAAAATAAGGATGCAACCGGTATCCTGTCAATATACCAAAAATCGTCAGAAGCCTGAAATTAAAATTATTTTAGTGTATTTATTTAGAATGAAATTATAAAATATATAGAAGAATTTAAATAAGAGTTGTAATAAAGAATATAATACTAAAAAAAAAATAGAAGTGTTTCCGATTCTATGCCACGGCAGCAAAACTGACATCCATTGCATCACTAATAAAAAGCACAGTTTTTCAAAACTTTATAATCTTCTGCTTACAAAAATATATATAAAAAAAAATAGCCTCTGGAATTTTTTAAAATTTTTTATTTATTTATTGGGTTCAGAAGGCCTTTTCAATCATTCTAGGTGTATGTTGCAGTATTGTTAATAGCCTAAATACAACTAATTTTATTAAAATATCACAATCTTAAAAAAGTAAAATTAATAAATAATAACAATAACCAGAAAAAGATTTCATTTCTGACAGATAATATAACGATGTTTAATTATAACCAACTTATTAACAAGAGCTATAGAGGAATCAAGAAAAAGAATTTCTTACGTTAAAAAAACAACAACACAAAAATACATTAGCTGTAAATTAATGGGTATATTATATAAAATAAACATTTCAAGTTAAGACATTTTAAGGCAATAATACAAAATCAAAACATTTAAGCTAAACACATATAATTTTTAGAGAAACTTAGTGATTTTCTTTTCATTTAAAAATTGCCTATTGGCATAAGTTGCAATAAAAGCAAGTAACAATTATAATGCAATTTTACATTAGAAACTTCTTGTAAACCCAACCAATTATTACAAAAACAGATGGTAAAATGAATTCAGGACAGATCATACTCTAATCTAGACTAGCAATGAATTTTTAAAAATGCAGTTAAAACCAAAGTTAATAAATTCAGGTGGTAAAAAGTTAGAAAAATCTATGAGAGAATTAAATATACTTTATCTGAAAATAAAAAGTAATATAACTATTCATTCATCATAGTAGTCAAACGACATTTAAAAATATTATTTTCAACAAAGACGCATATTTTTCAGTTGTTAAAATAACTACAAAAGGAAAAACCAAAATGCATCTGGATATAATATTTTAGCAGTTTTTTAAGTAATAAAATTAGTTATGCACAGATTATTTTCCAATATGTGTTTTTTTAAACTTAATTTTTTTCTGGCTTTTCCAAAATTTCAATAAGGCTATTCAATCAATTGTGTTTTTCCCCTGACATGGTTACTTTCCTACATAGTTAACAACACAAATTATTAAATTAATACATTATTAAATTGATAAACAGAATTAAACAAAAAAAAAATTTTTTAATTTGTTCAAGAAATAATAAAAAAAATTATACAGAAATAAATGCTAGAAGTAACTAAAATAGATTTAAACATTTAATTTTTATAACTTAACTCTGATTATAATATTTTTAAAGTTATGTTTTTTTATTATATTTTATAACCATCGTTGAACAACGGACCCAATTCTGAGTATACAGCTATTAATGTTCAACTACGTAGCCTTCTAATTTTAAACCCCATCCAGAAACACTTCTGCATCAAGCATTGAGAGAAACTAGCGTTCATGGAGGGCTTTTTGATGGAATTAACCCCCGTTTGCGTTATATGGATAGGAAAACCACGAAAAAAACCCACGGCTAGCCTGACAGTAAAGAACTCCAACCCATGATCCGTCGACCACTGTGGATATTTTATGTCAGTGCTGTGGTCGGTGCGCACCAGGTGCGGAATTTGTTCACTATCACCGGGATTCAAAACTAGTTCACCTCACAGGGAAGCTAACGTGCTATCCCCTGAGCCACCCTGGCTCTTAAAGTTATGTTTGAGATATTAAAAACACTTTGTACAATGCATCATATATAATTTTTACAAAATTTTGGAAGAAAGAGAGGAAGAATAGGGCATTTGGTCCAAAATTATCCAATTAAGTAATTACTGTTATAGTTAGACTAATAAAGAGAACACAAGCAAATTAAAAATTTAGTCTGATACAAGTTGATAGTAACACAAAATGAAAATAAATTTTATAATATTTATAGTAAAAATGTCTTAATTATTTTAAATAAAAATGACAAAGATTATTAAGTTTTCAGAATAACACGGAAGTAATTAATTTTCACTTCTGAATTAGCATTGCTATAAATAACAAAAAGCAAATGCATTAGTTTTATAATAAAGAAATTATACAAAGAATAAATTTTTGATTTTCATAATGTAGAAACATTTTTAGAAATTATTTAAAAAATTTATGAAAAGCTATGCAATTTAACATTTTTTTAGAATTTACCCAAACTGGAGTGCAATATTTTATCTAATTATTTCTATAAGAGTTCAGCCATATAACTAAGATAAACTTCGATATATGGCTAAGAATAAAGGCGAAAGAACTAATTGCCTCAGCATGTATAAGAAAACATTACCCCCACACTGTTAATTTTTTTTTCTTTTTGAAAATTTGTAATGATAAGAAGAAAAACAAGTCATTAAAATTTTAATTAAGTTTGTAGTGTTACATCAGTCGCATAAACATCGTAATATCAGTCACAAGAGTTTCTTAACTATTCGCCACGTTCTATGTCTTCTTTCAATAATTACTCTTAAATTTGAAGTGTTTTTTGTTTGTTTTTTTAATTTAAAAATAATCCCCTTATGGCTTATAGATGAAAAATGTGAAAATAAGAAGATGATGTTTCACTCCATATCCTTTTTATGTAACATCAGTCACACTTTATATTTTTATTCTAAATAAAATATTTATAATATTCACCTCCTTTTCTTGCATAGATATTATAAGGCTATTGTGAAACATACCATAATTTTTTTTTAAAAATTATTAAATACTCAATGAAACGAGTTAAATAAGAAAACCTATCAAGATGTAGCGCCAGTCACCATTGACTGCACACAGTTTAAGATAAAATTCATAGTAAAAGTAAATAGAACTTAGTAAAAAGCAAATAAAATTTATTTACTATTTAATAATTAAAAAACTAAGTTAATATATGCATCATAAAATCTTACATAATAAGGTAATATTGACATATTAGTACAATAAAGTAAAACCACTTTTAGTTTTATTCTTTAATTTGGAATAACTATCAAAACCAAAAACATAAAAATAGCAGAGAATAATATTGAGATGATAAATATTTTAAGCAAATAAAGTACTTTTCTGCTGTCCAGGCATAAGTTAATTCAAATATTTCTCTATTTGGAATAACTATCAAAACTAAAAACATAAAAATAACAGAGAATAATATTGAGATGATAAATATTTCAAGCAAATAAGGTACTTTTCAGCATAAGTTAATTCAAATATTTTTTATTTATTTTTATTATATAGTTACATTTATTAGCATTCAGCTAATAGAAAAGTGCTTTAAATGCAGTTAAATAGGGATAGATAAATAATATACATGTAAATACTGTTGATAATATTAATTTTATAATACTGTTGGCAGCTTTAAATATTTGGATGCTTTTTTATAAATTTAGGTGATCAACTTGATTTTTCTGTCCAATGAAAATGCACAAAAGGACAATAGATCGGATATCTTTTTATACAAAGAGACATGAAAAAAGAATTGCAAGTCAAACAATTAAAAAATAATAAAATAAAATAATAATAAATTGCTTTAATAATAATTAATTCAAGCTTTAAATATTTGGATGCTTTTTTATAAATTCAGGTGATCAACTTGATTTTTCTATCCAATGAAAATGCACAAAAAGACAATAGATCGAATATCTTTTTATACAAAGAGACATGAAAAAAGAACTGCAAGTCAAACAATTAAAAAATAATAAATTACTTCAATAATAATAAGTTTCTTAACTTACATATGATATCATGGCGAATTTGACGAACAGTAGCAACATCGATGTCACTTCGAGGATAGCCTTCTTCATCAACTAAAGGTTCTGACAGGGTAACATTTAACTGGAAAATATAATTTATATTTTATTGATAACCAACAATTGTAACATTTCTCTACATTATAATACAAAGTAAAAGCAAGATATGAATTGATACATTAAGTACAAGAGTAAACCAAACCCTGCGGTAGAATCACAGATACATTGTTGCAGAACTTTACAGTTTTTGTAGAAAGATTTTATTTTTTGGGGGAAGTAAAAAATTTAGGTTTTTTTTTTCTACCGAAATTTTGAAAGATTTATTTTTTCCAGAATTATATTTAAAAGATTCCTTTCTGGGGCATCGGAGGAGAAAGGAATTCTTGTGATTTTTCTATTCTGATTTGAGAATAATGAAAAGAAAAGAATAATGAAGTAAAAAATTTTGATTTCTTTTCTGAATAAATTTTTGTGAGATTTTTTATTCTGAAAAATTACATTCAAAAGATGCCTATCTTGCAAATCGGAAGATAAGGAAATGCTTGTGATTGTTCGATTCTTATTTGAGAATAAAAAAATGCAATAATGAGTTTGCTCTGGAAATCATATTCTTTCTTTCTTTTTTTAAGAACGCCATATTTTACATTTTAATGAAATTCGACTGTGGGTAGAGATTTTGTTGCAAATTCATATTTCTAGAAAACAATTAATATCAATGTGGTACATTTGTCCCTCACCTTTTCTTTTTTTTTTTTTTTTATTCATTTAATTTGGTTGAAAAAAAATCATTCCAATATTTTTAATATATTATGCACATAAAAATTTTAAATCATGCACTTGAGTTTTCACTTTATCGCTCACCACTTGCTTCGTTTCCATCATAAATAATATATGTTGTATTTTGAAACATTTTTGGCAATTATTGCTACGAATTTTTACTTTTTTTTTTTTTTTTAATCCTGACTTTTTTTATTGATTTTTGATGATTTTTTTTTTAAATACCAATATTTTATTTTTTTTTTTTTTGATATTGCTAAAATTGCACATTTTTAAAATAGGTTATAATTACATAACAAACAGAAAAACAAATTCCAGAAAGCTATTTTTCAAAAAATAAAAACTAATGCTAATAAATTACTTCAAAGATTTATCAAACATAAAGTTTGTTAATAGGACAATGATTTAATTTAATGACACATTTGAACATGCAACAAGGAAGACCAAATAAGATTTTATATCTACCTTGCTATATAAGTGTGATGAGTAACTTAGTACCCTCAACTTTTAACCAGATGAGTAAGAGATGTGTTTAATAATTGTGGCATTCAAGTTCTTAAAGGGCTTTAAGTATTAATATTTGCTTTTCCAGTCTTAATGTTATGATTAAAAACAAAAATCAATACAGGCTTCTCAGCATGAATATATATATATATATATATATATATATATTATATATATATATATATATATATATATATATATATATATATATATATATATATTGAACATTATTTTCATTACCCATGTCAAATTGATCAACACTTACCATTAGTATCAAATGAAATAATTATCATTATATATAACATTTGAAGTTTTATCTTTCTTATACATTATGTTATTGATAATGATTATGATATTGTCAATGATATTATCAATAATTATTACCATTTAATAATTATAATTACCAATAATACTCACAGTATTATCATATTTTATATTATTCTTAATAATGATCATGATATAGTAGTTTTTGATATAATCCTATTCAATAATTATAATTGTCAATAATAATTGCAGTATTATCATATTGGATATTTATTGTTGTTATTAATGTTGTTGTTAATAATCTTGTTTGATACAATGTGTATTATCTGTAGTATGAGACCTGCATTAACCGAAATCTGGATTTGTTTTTATGAGTTAGTGAACTTCAATTCTTAGTCCCTATAACCAATTAATATCATAATATGAATCGATTTTCATACACAAATGTGTAACATTTTGTGTTTGAATTGCACTCATAAAATATAATAATAAGTTTATTTTTAAATTTGAATAAGATTATTACACATTTGGGGGATATTTCTTTATCGTGATCTGTCACACCACTACAATCAAAAAGTAGCCAAATAGATTTTAAACAGGAAAAATTTGAAGAAAAAAAACATGTAGATAATTTCTTGGAGGTGGCTACAAGTTAAACCCTTCAAGTTGGTCTCTTCCTGTGATGTTTTTCTAAATTTCCAGCAGGAGTTTCTAGCCCCGAGAGTTGTCAAGCATTGGAAATTATTCTGGCACAGATCAGGATATGGAAATCTCCCCACAAAAAGTTGCATCCCGCAAGTTTGTTTTCCTTTACAAAGCTGTTTTTTTTTTTTTTTTTTTTTTGTAAGTTTATCGCACACCGCTGCTCATACTTTGTGATTATTCTGTTGTAAATAACGAGATACAAATCTTCCCATTATTTGAAGATATATTCGTATCGGTAATGTTCATGTCAACTGCAATATCAAGGTATTTTAAACTTACAAAAATTTATAAATAAGTTATGTAAACGTTAGCCCAGGTAGCTACATGTTTTATACTTTGATTTGATCTTTTTCTACGATATTTTTTAAGTTTCTTATTGGATACTGTATTGTCCGGTCGTCAAAACTTGGTGAGCATAGTTATCTATACAGAAATCTTCCCATTTATTTAGATATGTTTAAAAACTACAACAAATATCATAAATTATAAAACTTGCTGACAAGAATAATTAAAATATCAAGAAGTTCTTCCATTCAATTTCTACCTAGACCAACATTATTTAACTAGAAATAGATAATAACTCCTACGAATAAAAAAACAAACATGAAAATAAAATAAACGAATGCGAACTTGAAAATAAGACTTCGTTTTCTTTTGTATACATTTATATAATGTGTAAAATAATAATTCCTAACCTTTTTTAACTCATTACTCAAATTTATTATTTCTGCCTCTATAATATCTCTTTTACCAATAAGTTCAACCAGAGAAGCAACGTTCGAGCGTAGTTCGCTAGAGTTTATTTGATTTCTTTCATTCATCGCAACTATCGCTGATGGAAAGCTTTTCAGGAGAATAATTATATCTTCAAGGGAACTATATGGAAAACTATCTTTAGAGTATTGGATTTATTCAAAGCATCTATTAACAAATTAAAATGACTGCGCAAAACGTAAACAGTTACATAAACATAAATACCAAAAAGATTTGAATCATAATATGAAAAACCCCAACTTCCGGAATAACATAGAAATACACTAGTTTATATTTTACTCAACAGAGAACGCTAAAAATGTTTCATTTTGAAAGAAAAATATTTATGAAACTATTGGTAACTATCAAACAGATTTAAAAATTCAAATAATATTTTTAAATAATGAAATCTTTATTAAAAAAAGCTATTTTAAAGATTTTCTTTAGATGGTTTAAATGAAAGTGGAAGCTTAACTGTAGCCGGCGATCTCATTCACCCCCCCTTACACATGTTGGCTTGTGGAGCTGTTATCTAAGTCAAAATTTAAGAACAAAATCAAAGTTTTAAAAAAATAATTGGCTCCTTTATTTTTGGGCCAAATCGTTTCCAAAAAAGCTATATTTGATTAATGAGTCAGAAGACCGAGAAGCCGACACTTTCGGGTCAACGAATCAAGACCCGCAAACGGGACGAGAAGGAAAAGTATGATCCTGCGAGTTTTCGGGACGCAATCTTGCAAGGCCTCAACGACACTGGATCAGATTTGGAACAAGCTTCAAAATTCCTTGATACAGCTGGATCTAAATTAGATTATCGTCGCTACGGTGAAACCCTTTTCGATATTCTGCTAGCTGGCGGCATTTTGGCTCCTGGAGGTACACTTGCCCCTGATCTTGATCCTCAAAAAACATGTCGCTCTGAAATTTGTGTTTTTGCAGCTGATGACGGTTTAGACAGTTTGAAAAACTATGCTCAGGTTATAACAAAATTGATCCGACGTTATAAATATTTGGAAAAAACGCTAGATGAGGAGTTCAAGAAAGTATTTGGCTTCTTGAAAGGCTTCACTCCTGAACAACGTATCAAGCTTGCCGGAGTTACAGCTATCCTATTATCTGGAGGCCAGATTAACACTGGTGTTCTTATAAAATTGCTTCAAGACCATCTAGTTAAAGATGGCATTGCTTTAGAGTTTATCATCGAAGTCTTCAAAACTTGGCTTAATGAGAGAGATAGCAATGCTATCTGGGCTTCCCTCCGGAAAGCTGGTCTTGACTCTAGACTCCTCGAGTTCCTGCCCTTGAGCAAAAGGTCAATTGATTTTATGAGCGAAACTTTCAAGAATCATGGCTTGCCTCAATTGGTGGATTACTTAAAGGCCCAAGAGAACAAGAGCGTTAGAAAGGAGTTGCAGCAGCAAGTTGGCGAACTCCTGCAAAATAATGCCTCTGTTGAAGAAGTTATTAGTATAGTAAAAGAACAAATGAAAAAGTATGCTTTGCCGGAACACGAAGTCATCATCCTGCTGTGGATGTCGCTCATGAGTATTGTTGACTGGAACAAACGGCAAGAATTGGTGTCAGATCAGGCCATTAAGCACCTGCGTCCATACACTGCTCTTCTTGCTGCCTTCACTACTAGTAATAAAGCTGAGCTGGCCCTCCTTGTACGTGTACAGGAATACTGTTACGACAACATGGCATTCATGAAAGTATTTGAAAAGATTCTTGTACTCTTTTACCGTGCTGATGTTTTGAGTGAGGATGCCATCTTGAAATGGTATAAAGAATCCCATTCATCAAAAGGTAAAAGTATTTTTCTAGAGCAAACGAGGAAGTTTGTCGAATGGTTGCAAAATGCCGAGGAGGAATCAGAGGAAGAAGATTAAATAAGTGTTAATATTGGTATACATTCAGATACTTAAGTCAAAGCAAAACCAGAAAGTAATCGCAAATAAATTTGATACCTGGTGCTACTCCTTTTTATTCAAGGTTTTTAGCCTTTTATGAAAACAGAGGTGCACTCCATGTAGAATTATTTTTGTATTGAACAATCATCATGTTAGAATACTTGTTTAAATTTGATTTTATAACAATCTCAATCTTAGACTGTAAATTACTATTATATTGAAACTGAAATACTTTAATGAAGTTGCAGAATTGTATGGCATGCTAAATGTTTAACCTTGTTATCAATATATTGAACAGGAATTATCCATTTTTATTTATGTGTTTCGATATATGTAATTTAGGGATATGGTAGTAAAATGTATACTTTATTTTATATTTTTCACTTTTTTAATCTATTTATATATGTCAAAAGGTGCACTTCTTATGCTTTCATATATGTAATGAATGAAATAAAGTAAATATTCATAATTGTTTTATTAAGTATAGTCTTTTATTTGAAATATTTGTTTCTATAAAAAGTTACTTACAATTTATATGATTATATTTTTCATAGTCTCCTTTTATAAAATGCTTCTGATTTTCTGCTGCGTCAAGGAAAGTGTAGAGGTGTTAAGAAATTAGAGTTTTGCGCTGAAATTAGATGAAAACACTTTTGCATAATTTTTGTAATTTAATCGATCATCTTTCATGTTGCAGGTTGGTAGCATTGTAAGTATGTGTAAAATCAATTTTTAATTCTACTTTCCCTAAAACCCTAATTTATTTTTAAGCTTTAAATAAATAAGACCAAAATATTCTTTTAATTAATGCTAAGCTGCATGGACTAAAACTAATTTATTGGAGAAAAAAATATTCAACTCAATTGAATAAACTGTGGATTCTTTGCAATTTTATTAAAATGATGTAAGTGCATGGGGTCATTCTTTGGTCTTGATTACTGAAATCAGAGTTGAGAAAAAACCAGTAAGCTGATTTACATAGTACATTTATTATTTTTCCAATGTGTTTTTTTGAATTTTTTAGAAAAAAAAATTTCTTTAATAAATTAAATATTTTTTGTAAATTATTGCAAAATAATGTGACACCATAATGAAATAATTTTATTTTATAACTGTCGTTGAACAGCTGACCCAAATTGACTGATTATCCAAACTGCTCGGGACCAAACGTGGTTCGGATAATTGGAAAGTTGTTTAAAATCTAGTTTATATTATTGCACAAACATCCCTTTGCACTTTTTCTAGGTTTAGGACTGGCAGTACTATCTGAAATATCTCTGGCATATATAAAAGTTTTTTTTTCTTTCAATTTATAAATATCTTTTCTTTTTAAATTTTTTGAATTATTTTTATCATATTTCAGCTTTTTATAATTTTTTTTTATTATCAATTACTGATTTTACCACATTTTTGTTTATTTTCCATTGCAAAAGAAATCCAGCAAAGACTTTGGTTTCAAAGAAGATGCTCTTTTTGCCATATCCCTTATTCTTTTTAAATAAATCAACTGAACTGGATCAACATCATCTTGACGGTTTAGTCAATTCATTGTAATATCTAATGAATTGCATGCTTATATATGAGAAGATCCACTATCTTGAATTTGATCACCTTCTTCGTCTGTGGAGTTCCGATTTTCATTCAAAATTTCAGCAACAATTTGAAATCCTGAGTCGTTTTCAGTGTCTCGACACCAGTCTTCTATTTCTTCTGCTGTATAACCTGGCATCTTTTCATCGGGAAGATCTGGTTCAGAAACTCTAGTTTCGTTTATTTTTTTGTTAAGAATTTTATACCAAGATTAAAGATTCCAAGCAATGTAATCATTAACCATAAGTGACAAGTACCCATCCCCCAATTGTAGAACTTCAGTACATATCAATTCATTAACTCATTCCAACCATTGTAGACTGTCAAATTGAAGCTCACATTCTTAGAAGATGATTTTCAGTTGAAGAGGGCTAAAGAGGTATGTTGGTTTAACTGTATAACAATACATGTATGTATTGGCTACTATTGGAAAACTGTTAAAAAAGATTGTAAATTAAATATGGTCTTCAGATGTAGTGGATATTATTTATTCTTCTAAATTTAGAAAAATTTTCTATAAGTTAAAAAGTATTCTAAACTTTAAAAAAAGAAGCGAGTTCGGATAATCGGCGCTCTACTGTATTTGGATAAATTTGCCTTCATGGAGGACTTTGATGAGACTAACCCGCATTAGCGATATATGAAAAGGAAAACCTCTTATGGCAAGGGGGCTCTAATCCATGATCCATCTACCACCGAGGATATTTTATGTCATCACTGTGGTTGGTGCAAGCCTGATGTAGAATTCATATTGAACAAGTTTCGAACCCGGCTCACCTCATTGGAAGAGGCGAAAGCTCTATCCCCTGTGCCGTCATGGCTCACACTGAAAGAATTAGAATGAAAAAACTTCCATGAAGTAATGAATTTGATTTTTACCCTCATTCAAGTGTTGAGAGAATCCGATTGAAATGCTCAAATCTAATTTTTTTTTAAATTATAGAACTAGGACTATAAATTGATGAGGAAGTGAAAAATAGGTAGTTATCTGAATGGCTCCAAGAAAAAATTGATCTTTTATTTTTCAGGAAATGATGTTAAAAGATATATAAGGTTGCTTTTATTTTGTTTGCCGTTAAGAATAAATATAAATTTATTTTTCTAAGAGAAAAAATAAACAAGTCATAATTATAATATGTCAATCTTCCTCAAAGAAAGATGCTTTTTGCAATTATTAAGCTTTATATTTCTGAAAATTCTGTTGAACAACTTTAGACTGGGTTAGTAAAAAAATAAGTTCATTCTTGAAATTTTTTTTAGTGGCACCCTTAGTAAGTGTTTGATGAACTTATTTTTTTTTAAATTGACACTTGTAGTGTTGTTTATTATATTAAGAGGCCTTTATTCTTGGATTCTAGCTGAAATATTACATTTTTGTTTTCTCAAGGTTTTTTTAGTACTTGGGATGATATATAGTTATTAGATAGCACCATACATTTCCAAAAGGGTAGAAAGTAATAGGGCTGTTTTATTAGATTAAGAAATTTAGTTAAATAATTTTAAGAACTTCCATGAATTTTCCACAAAACTTTGAAACAATAAATTGATGTGATTTTAAGTAAATTTAAAACTACATGTTTTTTAGTTATAATTAAATCAAACCTTATTGCAGTTTGAATTGATGTAAAATGATTTGGATGATGCTAAAAAATTTCCTTATAACTTTAGTTGCATACAAATAAAGATACTTATCAAAAATCTAATAACTGTTTACTAATTAAATATCTTTCAAAAACTGTTGAGTGTAGAATTATACTGGCATGTGAGAAAAAAATTAACAGAGAATTTTAATTATTGCATGCCTTATATCTGAAATTCTGCTAGGGTGACAGCTTAATATTTTACATGCATCAAAAGATAGTGCCAAATAAAGTAAATATCAGTCATCAGTAAATGAGAAGAATTAAAAGCACATTTAGAACTTTCTCACCCTTTGACAATAATTGTTGGAATATGAATTATGAAGGCTTATCTAATGGTTTTAAAGAGTAATTAAAAAATTTTCTTTCATTTTATTTTTTAAAGCGGTTAACGACTGACATGCATTAAAATTAGTATTTTAAACATGTTGGTTACTAAAACTATTATTAAGCACCTTGTTATAATTTTCTCACTTTAATAAAAATTTTTAATAATTGTATAAATTTTTTTTTATAAAATAAGAAACACTGCTATGTTTTTCTTATCTGCTATGTTTTCCTGCATCTTATTACAAAAAATTGAATATTTTTGGCTCTATGCTTCTTTCTGGTCACTACCTTAAAATAGCCTATTTTTAGAGGTTACCTTCAAATTTAGCATTTGTAAAATGTGTACATTTTTATTTTTTGCAAATTAGTTTATTTCTGGAATATATTATAATCATGAGTTATAGGCACTATTTATGTACAGAGCATTAAAATATAGGCGAAACACCCTAAGACAACCTTTTAATCTAATTGTTAGATTTTAAGGAGCTTGGACTGAACTTCTAAATGGTCAGAGGGGGTGACCACAAATATGCTAATTAGTCAGTGCTGACAAGCTTAAGTTATTAAATCAGATATAAAAACCTACATTCTCTGAATAAACATACCTTTCTTTTTCCATGGATGTCTATACCTGGCTCTCAAAAATTAGAGGTAGCCGCAATCTGTAAAATATGGTCCTAATAATTTGGGCAGAACAAGAATCAATGTTAGTTTTACTTTTCTGTATTTGGTCATATCTTAAGAACTTTTAAAGCAAATTTTTAATTTGATTATAAAGTTCTCAAGATATGACGAAATATGCTAAAAGTAAAATTAACATTAAGGGACTTTAAACCACCATTCCTGCCAAAATTATTGGGACCATATTTCCCAGACTGTGGCTTCCACCCTATTTTTTGAGGGGCAGAAATCCAAATTCCTCCAAAAAGGATTTTTGTGTCTAATTTTATAACTGTTTAATATATTAATTTGTTTTAAGTTATTAACTTATTCTATATATTAATTAGCACTTCCTTCAAACATTAAGATTGAATCCTGGTACATGAAAACCCAATCATTTAACCAAAAGTTATTACTACTGTACATCTAAGTATTAACAACAAATGTTGAAAATCAAAATAAAAAAATTTCACAAAGTAAAATCACATAGTGGTCATCACTAAGATGACCACTTTAGTATTACTTAGGCTAAAAATTCTGCCCAAATTGTGGCATAGAAAGATTAGAATAAATATTTTGATTGATACCATCTCATTACCTAAAATATGAACTGAATAGATATATAGCAATTAATATTGATTTTAAAGTATTATTAGTACCATGTTTTTAGAAAAAACCAGTTAATAATTTTATCTATTTTTTTTATAGATATGTTAATAAAAATTTTAAATTTAGTAGTTACTGTAATGCAAGTATTGTGCATGATTTAACTTCTAATAAAAATCTCTTTTAAGAACTTTTTTAAATAATTTCTTGTCCTTTATTTCGACATCAAGTTTTCGAAGTGTCTTGTCAAAAACCCAACCCTGCTACCTGGGTAGGTGTATCCTCTTTGTTACATACAATCCTGCTCTGTAGTTATCTGCCAAAGGATATCCTATATGTAATTTGACTACTTTTTAGATAAGCATAATTTCTAATAAATTTTGTAAAATAAGTCAGTGAATAACGAAATCTGTAATTTTTACCATTCTGTGAAATTAAAATTATTTATTCTTAGGAACCCCATACTCCCACAGCAACCTTGAATAACAGTGTGAAGGGATATGTGTATAATTATTGGTGTCAAGAAATTTAATTTATTTAAAATAATTCAAACACTATACAAAGTACATGAAAATAATAAAAAAATTTTAAACAAACTTTAATTTTTCTCCTAGAAAGAAAATTTTACATTTGAACATAAAGGTGAAAGAAAGAAATAACAAGGTACAAAAGTTTTAAGAACAATAATTTTCAATAGGCTGATAATTGTTAGAAATAAAAAATATTTAAATTCCCTGCCTTTTTTTTTTTTTTTTCAATATTACAACAAATCTGTATTCACTTTCGATAATACTTAACATCCATTCCTTCTTTTTACAATAACAACCAATTTTTCTCTCAACTTTAGTAACATTTTCTTAATTTTGCACAGAAGAAAAGACTAATTTCAATGACTAGCAAAAATTTTTTATTAAAACGAAAATTTTAACCTTGAAGTTAGAATTTAGGGAACAAATGATTGTTTAAATTTTTCATACTTGTATTAAAAAAGAAAGGTCTATAATGATTCTATGTTTAGTATTCATAATTGCATGACAATTATAAGTTATTACTTCTAACAATACTATGAAGCTCTTTAAACAAGAGAATTGAATATCTAGAATTAAATTTTTTTGACCAGTAGAAATTTGATATCTTCATAGAATTTGTTTTTTAAAATCCAAACTATGTACTTCGTACCAATTTAACAGTAAAAGGCTTATGGTTATGGTTAATTATGGTTTACGATTAATTGAAATATGCATTATTGGTAAATAATAATTACCCTGATGTAATTTTTGTAGAAAAATAGGTTTTTTTTATCTACGCTCTATGAAAGGTTCGCCAAAATTTTTTTAAAAAATCAGCATTTGAGCAAAATTGTACAAAACTTCCGTCAAGATTGCAAAATTGATAATTTCATATTACTAATAAAGTATTTTTATTATCAAAACTTAACTTTTAACTTTAGAACATGGTACATAAGATTGTTTCAAAAAATAATATAAAACACCTGATTATTTCATTGAAATTTTAAAAAAATTAATGTGATTTAATTGTTCCGAAAATAGCAAAGCCTTCATATTATGAAGTACTAATAACATCCAGTATAGTTATGGACAGTTAGGTATAATAATCAGTAGCATGATTAAGCTTATGTTTGTAATAATAATCATTTAATGATATGGATAAAAACTTGCTAAAGCTATGCATAAAATATATATATATATTATGTAGCACTTATTCTTACTTTAGGCTTAAAAAAAACTTTTATCATATAGAAATGCAATTAGCTTTTCTTAATGTTGAAAAATAGTGGACATTTCTACCAATTGTTTCCCTTTTGCTAATAAGAGCTAAGATTTCGTTCTTTACTTGACTCAAATTTCTCTTTACAAGAGCAATGAAGTTAAGCAATAAAAATTCACAAATATGATATTTTCACACTAGATAAAAAAAAAATAAACAATAATAATAAATGCAGCAAATTGGTTCAGACTTGCTTAGTTAGGTTATATAAAATAAAATCTTACCAATGGAAAGAATGAACAAAACTTTAAATTATTTACTTAACATTCGTAAAAATGATCTATCTTGTAAATAATTGATTTTCACAATATATTCAAGTTGATTAACATATTGACAGTTTGATTTTGAGAAATATCCTTATTCTGAAAACTTTCTGCTTTAAATTAAAGATTGAAATAATAATTTCTTCTTATTAAACAAGTATAGCATCTTGTAATTTTATGAAATACTATTTATCTTTCATGTGTACAGAAATAAATTTTAAAAAAAGGACTTATTTAAAAAACAAACTAAATGGGAAATCGGTAAAACAATTTAAATGGGAAATCTTGAACAAATCAATATCCTTAGTTTAGTAAGTAAATAAGAAAATTTCAAAAATTGCCAAGATCATAATAAAGTTAATTATCTGTAACAGGTAAGTTTTAAAAGATTAAGATACATTTGATTAGACTTTAAGAATAGTTTTTATTATACCAAGATAGTCAGTCCCTTGCCCACTTCACTCATTTATGTGTATATTGTTGAGCTTAACCTTACAGGTAGACACCTCACATTACTAAAATTTTCGAAATTCCCTACAAACTTTTATGATTTATATTATACAATGAATGAATTCATTACATACAGCCCTGATAGCAAGATTATTTCTCAACCGTTGGCTGATGGAAATCTGCATCTAAAAAAAGCTTTTTAAAATCTCTTATTTTCTTGTTTTTGTTTTCTACTTACTTCTGTAAGCCTCATGCTATACTTTGTGGTGTGTGAGGAGTTTTCAATCGTTTAAATAAAATAAAAAATCACTTCAGGACATTTTTATCATATTATATTTACAAACAATTATATTCTGTAGTAATTATTTTTAAACTCGAATTTTGCGTGCATTTAAGGGCAAAATAATGAAGTAATGAAAGGAATAAATTTTTCATAGGAGAGAATGGGAAGAAGTAAATGGCAAACTGATATTTCTTTATGATTGGTGCATTGCAACAACTAGATATTCATAATAGACATGAAAAGTGTGAACTCATTCGCTAAAATTGTCACATTATCAGGGAAAATTTTATAGTATTACTCAGACTTTTTTTATGAAGGAAAAAAAAATTGAAATTCTAGTAGACTTTTAGGTATCGAAAATTGAATGGGCAGTGATAATTTGTATAAAAATATTTAACAAATGTTAGCGTTGAAATGTTTCTGAACAACTTAGATTTTAGATACACAATGAAAGCCAAGTATAAGGTAAGACAAGACAACTAGTTTTACATCATCAAAAAAAATGCTAAATTTAAAGAAATATATGCTGATATGCACAATAATCAATAGTAAGTTTTGAAAAAAATTATTATTTAAAATCAGTGATTTTTGAACAAATTTTGACAAAAATAATTAGAAATGAAAGGGATGAAATTAGTTACAAGAGTCAATAAATTGCTTAAAGAAAGTTTTTGAATTGAGAGTTTGTTTTCTATTAATTTATGAATTCATTAAGATATTCTATCAATTAAGCTAAAACAGTTTATTATGCATGTTTTCTAAGTAACATATTATTCCCAAACAGATACACCTGGATGAATTTCCCACTCAACCAGGAAGTATCTGCTCTACCAAGAAATTGCTGATTATATATAAAAATAAAAAAAATAAGTTATTCTGCTTTTGTATAAGTTTCTTTCAATTAAAGATTAATAAAATCTACAACCAGAGTCACCTTTTGCATTTATTAAATCTCTAAACAAGCATTAAGGAGATAAATTCATATTTTAAACTAACTAAGCTACTCTGGTTCATTAAGAATATATTTTAATAAAATATATAACAATTATTTCTGCATTAACATTTTAGATTTGGAAATAATAAAGTGAAGAATATTAAAATACCATTTTTAATAGTTTAAAATGTATAAGTAGAAAATAAATTACGCTATTTGTTCGTTAGTTTAGATTTGGAAATGAATCGTATAACAATAAAAATATCAAATGTCTTGCAACAATTTATATTATATACATGTGTCTTCAGATATGTAGTTTGTTTTAAATGACCTTACTCACTATCAAAGGAAAATATTTTTTTCATCTAACTTGAAGAGTTCATTAGAGATAATAGAAAGTGGAAAAAACTATAATTTGTACAAAACAAATTATAAAAATATATATTCTCAACATTACAGCTTTTGCTACTAAAGTAATAAAATAAGTTTCAAGCTTAGAAGTTGTAATTTTTTATGATTAATTTAGAGTGGTACTCCCTACAAAATAAACAACTTTTTAAAATAATAGCTAAATTTCATTAGTATGAATAAAACTTATATCAAATTGACGTATTAATTTTTTTTTCTTCAATCATTAAGAATACTTCGTAATTTCAGTTTTTTTTTTTAAAATGCAATTTCAATTTAAAAAAATAAAGAATATAAAAATATTTCTGAATTTTTGCGTGAAATCACCTAAAAACTTTGTTTTGCATAATTAAGTTAGTAAATTAATTTTTAAAAATAATTTTTCATATATCATATTCTAAATGAAAATTATATCACGTAAATATATATATATATATATATATATATATATATATGAATTTAGCATAAAATTTAAACTTACTCATTACACTTAAATAGTAAGAAACATAACACCAAACACAAGTCACTTGTTTATTATGTTGTGCTTTTATTCGATGAAATATTAAACAAAACATTAGCATCAAGCTGTTTTTATTAATATATTACAGAAAACTTATTTTTTCATGTAATGCTAGTTGACTTCTGGTGAGATTAGAAAGATACAAAACCATCAATAAGTCCTGAAAAAAAGAAATCAGAAAAAGTATTATATAACTGGAGATATGCTAAATTAATGAAAATATGATAAATAATCAAATGCTCAAAATATGTCATAAAATAATAGTAATAATATGGAATTTAATTACAACTAATAATTCAGTAAAATCTTTTGTACAAGCACTATGATGCATATTTGGTAAAAATATTGTAAGCACTTGAAATAAAAAAGTCATAACTTAATTAATATGAATACTTCCCCTCCAAAAAATTTATATGAAAATTAAAAAATAAATATACAGTGCCTGCCTTTAATGTCATTGCATCGATACCTGCAGGATTAGATTCCAATAGACAGCTAAGTTCACAAACAAAATATCTATTTCCAAAAATGAATGAAATAGCATTTTCTCGGTTTTCCACAGCATTACAAGTTTAATACATAATCGAATTCCTTAAAGCAAATTTATGTTAGTCTAATTTTAAAGAGATCTTAATTGTGCAAGTAAACTATTATCGTTCAAACTTAATATTTAATAATAAACTTAATTTGCAAAGTTTAAAATCTTTTCAATTCATTGATTTATTAATGTCTATAAAGGAAAAGATGACCTTTACTATTTAGTTGTTTAAACAAAGAACTTAACAAAGTAAGAACTTTTTATTTTTGTTCCAAAGAAATATACTTTACATATTTCACCCTTCTTAATTCTATCAAATCCCAAAACCATTTACCTAAAATGGTGGAAAATAAGTCATTTTAACAAAGCAACATCTGAGACAAAACATTGCTTCTGGGCACTTCTGACCTTTTATGAATTTTAAAGAAAAAATTTGTAGTTTTAATTGAGGTATCCGGTGGTCATAAGGTGGATAATTAAAAGAATTTCAATGTTATCGTGTATAAATGATTCCTTTCTTTGGATTGGGGAGAATTTAATTAAAAATTTTAATTTGCAGTTATATAAAGAATAATTATTTGAATCAAAAATGAAATAGTCTTTTATTAAATTTTGTCAATGCATAAAATTTACAAGCAGAAAAATATGCATTTTTTTTATTATTCAGGAAATTATTTTATTGGTTGGATATTGGAAAAATTGCTTTCATATATATATTTACTTATGAAATTTTATATTGATTACCGTACAGTTACTATTTATAACAATATTAACTGATTAAAATTAAATTTACAAGATTCTATCTGTTTAAAATTAAGTTGCAAGAGGTGTGGCTATTTATTATTATAAATATTTTATTTTAATTTTTGAAAATAAAAAGGAAATATATCTCTTTGATAAGCAATAAATTGTTTTACATAAAATGTTAATTAAGTCAAAAACTATCAATAGGTCAAACAACAGGTGAATAATATATTCTTATACGAGATTTTGCAATACTTCATTAAATAAAAATGCAAATGACACGAAATTTTTTTTATTTTAGTTTAATATTTTTATCATTATATATCAATTCACTAAAACTTTCATAAATTGTATGCATTGCTTAAAGCTAATTATAATGTATTTTGATTCGAAAACTTATCTTTTACTATTACTAATAAAATTTGAAAAACATTCAAAATAAAAAAAAAAGAGAGAGAAAATCTTCCGGTACACTTAAAAATATTCCAGTGAGATGCGACAACTAGCTAGAAATTTTGGTCAAAAAGGTAATCCTGCTAAAAGTTCATCTTTAAACAAGTTTTCAAAGCCTGAACAATAGACTAGATATCTCTCAACCCAAATTTCTCTATCTCCTCTAGGGGATAGACTGTATTAGAAATTAGAATTGAACACTATATAAAATTAATTGATTACAAATTTAATTAAGAGTAATTATAGCAATTTTAAATAAGCACCTTCATGTTGGAATTTAACATTTCCTGGAACTCCTCGGGAGTCATTTGTGGAACACTCTGTACAATATCCATTAAAGTACGCCCCACAGAATTATCAGCAGGTTTTCTGTTTGCCTAAAGGAAATAATAATTCAGTAACTATAATTAAAATCTATATATTACATTAAGAATACTAATTCAGTGAAAGCTCAACTATCAAGAACATATAAAAATCAACTAATTCATCAAACCAACAAATTTGAGTTTTTCATATTCTCTAGAATAACTGCCGAACCACAGAAACAACTTTGATGAAAAACAAATATTTACTAGTGCAGTTTACAAAATAAATAATAATAAAGACAAAGGAAAGATTCAGCAGATATATTTAAAAAAAAAAAAAAAAAAAAAAAAAAAAAAAAAAAAAAAAGACTTATCAAGACAAAATAATAATAGTAGAAAATCGAATTGGTAGAGTGGAAAAAATGTAGTAGAAGAAGCAATAAAAACACAAGAGAGAAACAGAAGATACAAAAATAAAATAAAAATATAAAAAACTATCTTTTATTTTCATCTAAAATTTCTCCAGCAGTTGTGCCATCTGAGATTGTTTTGTGCAATGACTTGCACTTACTCAATCTACATAATATTCATTATTACTTCTACTTTTTTTCCAGCTTAAGCAGTATGGTAATGAGTTTCCATGGAACAATCATTAAACAGACCCAAAATACTTTAAAATATAATTCAAAAACTTTTTCTGTTATTATTTTTCAAATTTCATGGAAAAGTAAATTCGCTGTATCATTATTCATAATTGATTCATCATATGATTAAGGAAACCCAATAAGAAAGGAAAAGAGAGGAAAGAAATTTAGCTTTCAACAACAATTTAAGAAAATTATACATTTTTAGCAATTTTACATTCTAGAAGATAGAGCAAAACTCCTATATTCTTCTTCAAACCAAAATTTAAAAACCCAAACTAAAAAATAAATTATTTGTTAAATATAACTACAGATGAAAAGATACAGTCAAAGATATTTCACAAAGAATAACTTGACGGATATAAAACTAGATTTGTTAACAATAATTTAAATAATTTAAGAAGCACCAATATAGAGTTAGCATACTTGAAAGAAAATGCAATAAATAATAACACACATGTTAAACTTAATTTTTGAACAGATAACATCTTAACATTTTTAAAGCATCGGATTTACCACAATTTTTTTTCCAAAAAAGTTAATCATAATGTTTTAGAGAATGAAAAGTCTAAATAAAAGATTTAAAACAGAATTATCTTAAATGATTTTACTATTTCTCACTTTTTCAAAAAATATTTATTCAAAAATATAAGTAATACATTGGATATTGCATCGGAAGTAATCATTTAACATAAAAAATAAAATAAAGTAAAACTTAGAAAGAAGTTAAGACCTGGCCAGAAAATGTTTAGAATAATAAAAAAAAAGTTCATAAATATAAAAAAAAGTGAGAATACTTACTAAAACATCATCAACATATTCAATCACCACAACTGATAGTTTCAACATGTCCAGAATTGCATTGTTAATTAAGTCCAAATCGGGTAAAATTTCTGCACTTCGCTGTTTGTTGTATTTAGTTTGCTGGGCAAGTTTCACTATAAGCAAAGGGTTAATGTAATTCAATTATATTTAAACAATGCAATCATAATCAATAGATTTTAATGTCAAATATAATATAAATAAAAACACATTAAAACATTAATTTTATTAATAGTAGCATTCTTATGAAATTGTCCATGTAATTACCTTTATTTGTTAAACTTCATCGTGGAATACAGTCAAATTATTAAAACTAATCAAGAAATGGGTAGAGTAAAATATAATATAAAAAAAAAAAATGACCAGAGCAGTTGTACCAAAGCACAATATACTCTATTACAATTGGGTATTAGATGAAAAAAGAACAACTTAGACTTTTCCCTACAAAAACGCTGATTCCATTCAATAAAAAATGGGTTACCTTCTCCAGAATTGGGTTTTTACTAAGAACAATACCCAGGGAACAAAAGGTGTGACATAGGTCTTACATCTAATATTAAATGCTAAAATAAGATGCTATTTATAACTACTCATAAATTAAATGAATATTCAATTAAACTTGAAAGTAAAATAATTTATAGTTTACAAACATTCCTTTTACCTATCAAAAAAATTTTATATCATGAATCATTGAAAATAAAATAATAACATTATGATTCTAAAATGTATTTGAATGAATGTAGAACAGATGAAATTAAAATAGAAACATTAAAATACAGAGGAAAGTCAAATATCAAGAATCGCCAGGACTTCAGCGATTTCTGAAAATAGATTTTTCCTAACAAACATCAAAACATTTTTATCCAATCCATGTGGTTTGCCAATCGATATTCTGGCAGCTATGTTACAAAATTTAACACAGGTTTAAAAATATCGATATTTTATTTAATTAGCCATTATAACAAACCATTAATTCCAAATCAAACATTTCAATAACTGATTAATTCTAGATTCACTCAATTAGCGACAATTCCGCAGTGAAACAGCATGGTTTTGTCAATCTTTTTTTCGGAAGATATTAAAGCAGATTTTCACTTGGCTTTTAAAATCTAAATGTTTTAATACAATATTATTTCATTCAGCAAATTTTGAATCATACATTCAATTCCATGTAGGATTTTCATACGCAATACGACGTAGATTTATGACTTTATTTTCGTCAGTTATTGCAATGGATTTTCATAGTTTTTCATTATTACATTATCATACATGGGAAAATTTGAATCACCCAATGAATAATTACTTTTTGAGGCACTCGATTTGTGACGATCCACATGGTTTTGTTGTTCGCATTCAAAACAGTTTGGGATTTTCACATAGTTTTTAAAATTTCGATTACATTTTTAAAATAATACTATTAAGACCCGTGAGATTAATTGTTAAAAAAGATCATACTTCCCACAAGTTCAGGTTCATAGCCAACAATTTCAACTTTACACGGAGTAAACATAGTTCCTGTATTCTTTCCAGGGACCCCAAAAGACGTGCTGAAAAAATAAAGTCATATATCGATTAGTAGCAGCTATACACAAAAATGCTTATTTGCATACTTGCAACAAGAATTGTAAAATTCAAAACAGCCATCAATTTTTAAAATATAAACAATGGTAATCAAGTTTTGCAACCATTTTAAATTATCATTGCATATTCTTGATACAACTTTATTCAAAATTGAAAGGATCATACATGCTAATAAAAGTGCAGTTACCTTTTTGCAATCAAAGATTTTTTTATTAATTGTCATATATTTAAACTCATCAAAGCACACAGTAGTGTACTAAAAGCAATATAAGGTATCAAAAATATATATATAAAGTCTAACAATCAATGGCCAATTAGTGAAACTGTTCTAAGACTAAATTAGGAATAATTTTTCAGAAGTATATCAAAATAATTTTTTTTAAAAGCTGAACTTTAGTATATTTTATAATTAAAGTAAGACGAGATAACGCGGACTTAAACAGGAAAATTCTTTTTGTATTAATTCAACTAAATTTGCATTTTTAAAAAGAAGTGAATAGAAACATAACTTTGAATCAGTGTTCTCCCTAAGCATGCCTTGAAGGGTGGTGCCCTTTGATGCCTTTTTGGTAAAAATAAGCTGCCATTTTATAAAAACACAGCCTTTTTACTCATATTCCATTAAAAAAATAATTCATTGTTTAAATTGTATAATTATACGCTGGCAAAATTATCAGCGTTTTTAGGTTTCATTCTGATTACTATTACAAATATTTTTTTTGACAGAATTATTTTCAGCTGGTTAAATTTTTAAAAGTTTCTCATTTTTTGAGGGGTATATTAGAGAATTCAAGTGATTTCAAATTTTTAAATTATTTTTAAATACTTTGAAAAAAAAGGCATCATAATTTTCAGCTCAATTTAAAAAAAAAGAAGCTTTCATGTTATTTATCAATAATCATCTCCTTTTTTTTTTAAAAAAAATTGTGCACAACGATCGTCTTTTAGCATGTCTATAAGTATTTTTAAAGACTACAAATTTTTCTCTTAATTTAATAATGAGTGAGAATTACTTTTTGAAATACAAAGGTAAAATAGTATAAGAGGGTAATTTAAAAACTGTTAAGGATCCAGTTCAGTTATGGCATATTACACATTTTGAAACATTTTTATGATGTTAAGTGAGTGCCCTTTTCTGTGAAGAAGCAACCTGCCTTTTTTTATTCCGGGGCAGAACTCTGTTTGAATTACATAAACAGTGTTTTAAAAAAAATACTTAAATAATGATTAATTATAGCAACCTAGAAAAAACTTTAAGCAAATGCAATTTTTTTTTTTTAAAAAAATGCAAACATATTCAGTTAAACTTATAAGGCGCTTCTTCAAGATTAATTGATTGATATAAGATTGATTCAACAAAATTGCAGGAAATAAAATTCATAATATTGCTTTGCATATCTATAACAATGCAGCTTTACCCCAAAATAAACAAATACATTTCATTCTTTCATAATTAATTTCATTTTTTCAGAGCTGGAACTAAAAGAAATAGCATTAAACATGCTGTTGATTCTTGATTGGTTAATATTAGATCTCTACAGCTTTGAAACACATAATACATCACTAGAAACATTTTCTATGCCAAAGCTAAACATTTGCTCTTGATTCTTATGCTACTAACAACTTCTATATTCACACCCAGGAATATAAATACTTTCTTAATCAACAAAATAACAAATAATTTTAAAGGTCAACACATAAAATTAATTATACGTTTTTAAATACCTCATTTCAATCTATACAGAAAAGACATGAGATACTTTCCAAATAAATTAGCAAAAAGGCAATGAAACATAAAATTCAAATCAAATATGCAATAAGAATGAATGAACATTACATTTGAGATAATTTAAAGATAAAAATTAAAACATTTAAGATTTTAAAAAATTTCAGTATTTTCACTCAAAGCAATTTAAAATTTTAAACAAATTAAACAGCAATTTAAAATTTTCAATAAGTTTTTTTTTAAAAAATTTAATTCTCAAGATTAAATGAAATTTTACCTTGTAAAAGCTTTCCACGTAACACTGCCTTCTGACAAAGAAGTGTCAACTGTTAAATGAACAGGATTATTTGTTTCACGGCTGTAATAATCATGAATTAGAACAGAATGTCCAGTCACATCTGCACCAGTGGCATACCTTAAATGTAAACAATTTATTAATAAAATACTTATAAAAAAATTTTTTTACCCCTTCCTCTCAAACAAAGCGCAATTTTATAAAACATGAGAATTATTTTGATTTAATATTTTATAAGAATGTAGTTGCATGAATTGACATAATCACTATTTTAAGAGTTGCTATGAGAAAATTAAAAAGGACAGTTAATAAAACTATGTATTTACTTGACATTTTAAATATAACTTTTATGGAAGTTAATTATTTATTAAAATAACAATCATTATAAATCCAGAATAATAATTATATGATTTTGATTAGTGAATTTGAAAGATGGCATTAAATTCATAAGTTCTAAGACAGTAAACTCTTAAAACAAATACTGCTTCCACAAAGGATTGTAAGAAAACATTGATTTCCATATATGATAACTTCGCAGGAAAGAGTAACAGGAGATTATTCTTAAAATATATTTAAGAGATTGATTACATATACGGACCAAAATCCAAAGCAATAAAATTAAAATATAGAATAAATTATATTAAGGTTAAAAAAAAAAGTAGAAAATATACATGTAAAGTATAGAAAATATATATTAAGGTTAAAAAAATATAGAAAATACACATGTAAAGTATAGAAAATATATAAAGTATAGAAAAAAACAAACACAACACAAAAAACAAGATACTATTAAAAATTTTAAAAAATATATAAGATTACACAATATTTACCCAAAAAGTTTTATTTATCTTTGACTTACAAAATATAAGAAATTTTTTTTAATATCAGTTATAATATTTTTTTAATCATAAAAAAAAGAAAAGAATATTAATAAATTAACCTTATTACCCATCTTTGCAAGAAACTAAGTTTTCAATATGAAGCATTTTTTTAAAAGAAATTATACAACTATTTCCAATGAAAACATTCTTCCCTATATAACAATAAGTCCTCCCCATCTTGAAAAACTATAGCACATAGTTTAATTTTTTTTTTTTTTTACCAAAAAGCCATTTGAAACTGGCATTGCCTTCAAAATGTATGGTAATCATTGTTTCATAATTTCACACATAAGACAAAGGAATAACACAATATATATTAATATTTCGAGAATTATTAATTTTTATACTCATAGATACCAGTATGAATAGTTGCAAGATACAATTTGGTTGGGGGGATAAGAGTATAAAATAAACAAATTTGCAAGACTAAAGGGTCTGTCTTAGTTTCATTTCGTTATAAATATATACAGTCGAACCCCGCTATAGTGAACCGTCTGCGGACTCAGTAATGTGTCCACTATAACCGATGGTTCACTATATCCAAATTTTTAGAAGAATACTTTTTGCATAAAACAGTTGAATGATTGAAAATTGGGTTTGCAATTTTACGTAAGTTATTTAAAAAATTATTAACTAATTAGCAGATAATAAAGCAAAAATTTATGAAAAAATTACTTACGTCGCTAAATATTAGTTTTAATTTCACTTTTTATGAAAAAATTTGTGATTTTTGATTGAACACAATTCGATTTTAAATAGAGTTCATCAATTTTCTTATCTACAATGTGCAAAGAATGCAAGATTTTTTTATTTACATTTTCTGTAGAAAAAAACATATTAAAGGACATTTATGGCTGATTTTACTTCAACTATAAATGGTGCTGAAAGTTCATTTTAGTCTTCAACATTTTCTTCTAATAAGTCTTCTCTACTTTCTTTCGTTTGTTTTATTTCACTGACAATGTCATCATTGGTAGGAGTTCCAGAAGTGCATACTTCATCATCGCAACATTCAAATTGCTCAATAACGTCCTTAGGGAAAATGTCCATTCCATGTTTTTTTAACCATAGAGAGATAGGTAAATTTTCTTCCTCCACATTGGAATCTTTTTCTTCTAAATCCTTTGAAAGACCTGCATGTCGGAAACAGTTGCGGATTGTAGCTGATGTTACTTGCCTCCATGATTTTTCTAGCAAAACTGTTGCTAGCAAAACTGTTCTAGAAGAGAGATGTTGCATTCTGAGTCCATGTTGTTTTTATCATAGTTATCTAAAATACGAATAAGTAATTATCTCCTATAGTGAGACTTCAGGCTGCGAATAACACCCTGGTCCATGGGTTGCAACACAGAAGTCGTATTTGGTGGTAAAAATACTAGCTTAATACACTTTAGACTTTTTAAATGGGGGTGAGCTGTGCAATTGTCTAGAAGAAGAAAAATTTTACGATATACTTTTAATAAATCACTGTCCCACTGTCGAAGTTCTTCTTCTTCAAAAAAAAAGGGAGGTCATCCACGCTTTTTGATTGGCTTTGTAGTTTACGGGCAGATTTTTAACATTTTTAAAGCACCTTGGTTTTTGAGATTTACCGATGGCAGTTAGTTTTCGCTTTTCCGAGCCATTCATGTTAGCACAAACAAGAACTGTTATTCTCACTTTCGAGAGTTTCCCATTAGTGCATTTTTCTCCTTTAAATTTTAACGTCTGATTGAGAATCAATTTGTAAAATAGTCCAGCTTTGTCAGCTTTAAAAATGTCTTTCTTTTCATAATTCTGTATAATACTTGGCTACACTTCAGTTTTCCACATCCATTGCATCAACACTCGCTTCTTCTCCAATAATCCTTCCTGAAGAAATATTATTCCGTCTTTTGAATCTATCCAGCCATCTATTGGAGCACACAAAATCCCTTTCCTCTAATTTTTCAGCAAACTCATTCGCTTTAATTTGAAGCATAGGTCCAGTCACAGGAAGATTTCTATCCCGCTGAGTGGTGAACCATTTTAACAAAGCTTCTTCTACGTTTTCTCTTTCAGCTCCACACAGTTTTTTCGATGAAACCATATTTTTGTCGTATGCCGGAAGAATTGCACTTCGATTTTTTCAAATGTTTGAAACTGTAGATTTTGACAAGGATAATTCCTTACACAGTGTCGATTGATTGGTTCCATCTTCAATACGCTTTACAATTTTAGCTTTGTCCTCTATCGAAAACGTTTTTCTCTTTAGATAATTTGCCATTTTCACTGCTTTTGAAATAAAAATCTTGTCTCAAATAGATAATGTAAGAATATTAAGAGAGCAGCTGTAGAATGAGCTAAATTGTTCCCCTTCTTGATTGTCAAGAGGTGATTTGTAAAGAATATGGTTTGAACAGATAAGAAAATTCCAAAAATTCAGCAATTGGCCAAGTTAACTAGTTGTAGAGCAAGCTTGGGGAAAAGAGACAAAGCGAGGCTTGCCAGGGAGGGGGGAGTATAAGATAAATGATCTGTTTGACATTTATTACAATATAGTTAAAAGTGATAAGCATAAAGGAGTGAAATATGATACATTTTATAGGAATGCATTCATTTTCAGTCCCAACACCTACAAGTTTAAAGATGGAGGACTGAAAAAGATATTTAAAGAAATGAAATTTGAGCCCACTATAACCGAGTTTCCAAGTTCGAAGCTGTTCACTATAAGCGTTAAAAATAACACTATTTAAATAGGAGTATGGACGGGACCGCTAAAAAAGTTCACTACATCCGAGTGTTCACTATATCCCAGGTTCACTATAGCGGGGTTCGACTGTATATATATTTTTAAAAAAAAGGTGAAAAAGTTTTAGTGCAGTTTTTTTTGTGTTTTGATAAAAGCTGAGAGAAAATTTTCTAAATGCAGCAAATCGTGAAACAATAGCAACAATTGTGAAACAATAGCAGCAGAGTTAGCCATTGAAAACAGTAGAGATGGCATTTATTTTTTCTTAAGTAAGAAATTTATCTTACAACCAAAAGATTAAGTAGTTCAGTGCAATTGTAAAAAATTTAAAGCATTTTCAAAAATTGAAATAAGTAAAATTGGAACAGCGATTGGATTTCATATGCTTACATGTATTAAAACTGAGGCAGCCATTTTGGAGAAACAGGTATTTTGTGACAATTTGGCACAGACTAGGAATCAATTTTATCAAATTCTTTTAATTGATCTTCTTTTAGATTATAACTAGCAATTAATAAATTAGAAAATAAATAATTTAAATTTTTTGAAAAGAAATTCAATTTTCACTGAAATTAAAGTGCTTAAATGAAAAATTTTAATTCTAGTACAAAATATTAAAATTTCATAATTACCATTTCATAATTACCATTCATAGTACCATATTTTTTCCAGAATAAATATAGATGACTTACCACCCAACAATAACTTCACTTGGATTAACCTTCTTATGTAATTCATACATTGCCTTAGCAAATTCCATATCTACAGCTACCTACATAATAAATATTTAATACAAAATTAAGAATAAAACAAAGTACATTTAATTGAGAACAAGTTATATTCATATTTATTAACTTATTTCAAATGAATCTATCTAAAATTTAATCATAACAAAACATCTTGAGCAGATTATTCCTTATAGCAATATTGGGAAAACCTGTAGGCCTTATGTAAGTACAGCGTTTTAGAAAAGAATGACACTTAATAAAGCTCTCCAATATTTGACACAACATATTCGGATTGATGCTCTTATGGATTTTAGGTACATGAAATAAAATAATGGAAACTCCATGTAGAAGAGGACTTCAAACTTCCCAACATTCCTATTCTGGTTGCAAGAAAACAACTGCAACTATTCCATTAACATAAATTTGTATACAGTAAACATTATCATATCAATGTATTCTAAAACTTTATTTCTTTTCCCAATTTCTATTTATTTTATGTTTTATTCTATAACTAATCATCCCTTTAAAAAGAAACATACAATTTATTAAAAATTCAGAATCCTTAGAAATTATTGAGCCAAAAAAATTTTTTCAAGAAAGATTAAGATGTAACAATTTTTCCTCTAAAATTGAATATTCAACTACCTCCACAAACATCTGAGTATTTCATAGACCAATCAAACTGAGTAATGATTCAATAAAAAGCCCAAGAGAAATTTGTAAGTTTTAAAAAAACATAGTTTAAATACAATACATAGTTACAATAAAGTCTTAAAAAAACTTATTTTCATAAAATAATTTTTCTACAGTTTAAACGCTAAACTGACTTAAGTGTCAGAATAATTTTTTTTAACAGACTTCTTAATAATTTAGTTTACATCATACACATAAAAATCCATTATTAATTTAGTAAAAAAATAATAAATAAATACAGCAATTGAAATCGTCAAAAAATTGCAGTTGATTTTTTTTGTTTCAAAACCAAATAAGTAATGACAATAACAAAATTGTTTATTTTGTAATTATTTTTGTCATAAAAAGTTACAGAATATTGTCATTAAGAATTGAATAGATTTCAATTTGATAAAATGATATTTTACAACAAAATATAGTGCTGAAGAATTTAAAATAGTTTTAAACAGAAATTTTTTTATAAGATAAAACCAAGAATTTCATTACTTAAACATTTCTATTCCATTATTTCATTAATTAAACATTTCCTGTGAGGAGATAAATATCAGGGGTCTGTCCAGACATTTTGTGAAAGGTCCGGTTTTTGTGAAATTGTGAAAAAATTACTCACATTCTTTCAACCAGGGTCCTGCTTTTATGCATTTGTGCAAATAGGGTCCGGTTATTGCAAAAAAAAACATTTTCAAAGTTTTCTTTAATCATAAATAGATACAAGATTATGCTCAGCACTGTAAAATTATAATAAAAAAAAATTAAATTTTCAAAAATAAACATAAATTGTTGCTTCTAAATTAGAGACGCAACATACAAATATTTGGTATTTAGCCTATACTGCTGAACGCAGAATATTAATTTCGGACGAATAATGGAAGAATCGTCTGCTAAAGACAAAACATAATTCGTTAACATCCATATTTTTTGTTTTCTGCCCTGGGAAGGGTTTATTCAATTAACAAAACTATAATGAAGATAAACAAATTTGTGAAGGGTCCGAGTAAAAGAAAAATCAAAAATCTTAAATATAACTGCAGACAGGCAGTCATATTTTGACCTGCAGTCTTCTCCACATAGCAAAACCATTTTTCTATGCTATTAGAAAAAATTTAAAATCGTTAATATTGAAATTGTTGATACGTGACGGGCGAAATTTTTAAATATTGAATACTTAAAATTATAAAAAATTCTCCAAGATCATTTTACCTTTGTTTCTTTAATCACATGTGTGTGTTTCATAAAAACACATTAATATTTTATGTGAAGTAAAATCGAAACAATAGTATAATTATAAAAATAAAGATACTGAAAATATCATAATACATTTTTAGTAAATTCAAATAAGAAAAACAGAGATTTTTATTTTATATACAACAAATATATTAAATAATAAAAAAATGAGCCACAATTCTTTTAAATGTACATTTAAATCCCATATTGATAAGATAAAAATTTAATCTTATACTTAAAAAATTATTTAAAAAACTTTTTAATATTATATATTATTAAATACAAAATAATATTAGTTATCAGTTTTATTCTTAACTTATTTTTTTTCTTAACAATTCCCTTAAATTCATATGATATAATGAGAAGTTTCACTAATTTCTATTTTAGTAAGAAATTGCAAGGTTTAATACAAAAGAAAGTATCCCTTAAGCTAAAGTCTTTCAAAACTAACGCATGTTTGTAAAAATAAAAAAATTTAAGTCACGGATTGTTATCTGTCACATCCCTACAAGCTCTATTGACATAATGAATGCAAATTATGCATTTACTTTGGTCATGGTCTGGTCCTTTCCTGAAGTGTAGTCAACTAGCTATTGTTAGAAATATAAAAAATGACAGACCCCAAAATATATTATCGATAATAGCATATATTCTGAATATAGCACAACAAAAAGCCAGAAAATGCTCCTTTGCCTGCGGAAGTGGCATATAATTTTAAAATATAAATCCATTTTTTTTTTTAAAAATTGCCCAAAAAACTGTATGAAACAAAAGAACAAAACTGTATGAAACAAAAATTTCAAAAGAGGAATTTTTAATTTCCTTTTTGTTGCCCTGTATTTAACCCACCGACTGCATTAAACCCAACTGCAAACAGACAGTTGTATTTAAACCTGCAGCCTTCTCTGAATAGCAAAACCTGTTTTTCCATGTTATTAGATACAGAAACAGTGTATTTGGGGAGAAACATTCACCCAATTTTTCTCTCTTTCAAAACTGTCAGTGGGTTAGTCACCTTCACAAAATATTTAAAATATATTTATAGTATTCGATTATTTCGGGTGTATGTTTAAGTACATCTCAATCAGTTAAGCACATTTAAGACAACCTTCACTTTAACTAATATATATATACATATGGTACAATATAAAAAAAACATCCTGAACTTTTGATGCAATCATCTGATTTTTACATTCTAGGACTCAATTTTATTGGTTTGAGGGAACAGCCTCAAATATACTAATAAGCTCACAAGAAATAGGCTAGGTTACAAAGTCAGGCATAAAACACACTTTCTCTAAATAAACATACCTTTTTTTGACGTGTATTTGGATTCCTGACACACAAATTACAGGGGGCAGTCCCAATTTGGGAAATATGGTCCCAATAGTTAAGTAATAAGAGCAGTAAAAAAATTGAGCCCCTTAATGAATCTTTTTGCGTATTTCATCATACCTCAAGAACTGCTTATGCAAATTGGGAAGTTTTTGAGCACAATTATAAAATTTGTTTATTCAGAAACAATTTCACACAAAAATATTCTTTTAAGAATAATTTGTAACTCAAAATTTATTTATTACAAAAAATTTTAAAATGTAAAGTATACAAATTTTTACATCATTTTACAGAATAGAATTTTTTATGGCAAAATATGAAATTCGAATGAATTCTCAGTCAAATAGCTTATAAGAAAACTAATTTTTTTAAAATATCATTTATTTAATTCATCTGAATTTTTGATCAGATAAATTAAATAAATGATTACAAATGTATTATTACAAATATATTATTACAAATGTATTATTTTACCGTTCTATATTTGCTTTATTCTCTCTTTATATTTTTTAAACCTGGCCCTTAGAATTTTGCATTTTACATCACTGAAAGTACAATAATAAAAAAAGTTACACTGCCTTCAGTAGCCGTGCCTAAGTCATAATCTGCGGAGCTGATATAAATTTATCAGAAAATAAAGTTTTTACATTTTTAATACTATAAATAAGTTTTGAAATATATCTGGAAAAGGGCAGGGGCCTCTAGAGTCCTATAAAAGCAGAGCCCAGAGCAAATGCCATAATAAAATAAGGAGACTGGTTTTAACGAGACATCAATGTTCCTCAAATCTCTTTTTTTTAAAAACTCATGAACGAGGCAAGTCATCGAAGCGGGTATTTAATATAATTCTATACTAGCAACAATCTTACCTCATCCTCTGACTCATTGTGAGGAATACATAAGCAATTGGTGACTTCTACGGCTCCCTTTTCATGAATACCTTAAAAAAGAGATAGGAATTATAACACATCATATAAAACTCAATTGGTTTTAAAAGACAACACTTCAACAGAATTTCTTTAGATCTTTTCCTCAATTCAGCTATAAGTAATTTTATGTTCAAGTAATTCTTCAATCTTTTACATATCTCTACAACAGTTTGACTTTAATACTATTATAATTATAGGCTCATGTAGTGCCTATATAAATTATCTGACAATATTGAATTTCATTTTAAGTTTCCTTTTTTAAAATTAGATCATTTAAAATATCTACCAATTTAAATTTCATAAGATACACAGGGTTCACATTAAAATGGGCTAAAGTTTGTAGGGAAACTTTTACTTTTAATGATCGAAAAAAATTAAAACAGATAAACAGATCTGAACTCAGCAAAATTCTTATTTTCAAATTTTAATGTGAATTCAGCAAATCAATGACAGGGTTAATTTAAAAAATATATGTTGATTAAATTGCATCCTTATAAAAATAGTTCAATTTAGGGAGATGTTTCCGTATCATGATATGTCGCTCCAACTACAATCTCTAAGGTGCTAGATTTTAAACTGGGATATTTTTATTTATAAAAAAAAACATGTAGATCTTTGCCTAGGGGTGGTAACGAGTTATACCTTTCGAGTTAGTCCCTTTCTGTTTTTTTTTTTTTTTTTTTAGTTTCTTATGGGAGCAGTTGCCAAGACTTCGCAATTATTCTGCCACAGATCACGATACGGGAATCTGCCCCTAGTTAGTGTTTAAAAAGATAAGGAATGAAGTAGTATAAGCAAAAAAACTGCTTAGGTTTTTTATCCAAACATTGAGATAATAATGCAACATTTCATCTGGAATTTAATAACCATTTTTAAAATACTTAACAGTAAAAGTACTGAACAGTATTAATACTAAAATTACTATTTCAGTCTTCATAGAAATACAATATTTTTCAATCTTAGGTTTTCTAATATTTAATCTTAGACATCTTTAGATGTGCGTGTTTAACAATTTAATCGCTTATTAAACTATACACTTCTTTTAATCTAAAAAACAATGAGAGAGAAAAACAAAACAAAATAAAAATTATTCTAGTCACTGCGATAGTATCAAAGTAAAAAGTCACGATCTATGACAAACCAAGTAGAGTGCCGATAACTCGATGTTGCAGATCATTTCTTCGCTCATATGAATCAATTATAGAAAATAATACTACAGGATGGATTTTCACAGTTAGATTCGCGGCACCAGAATTCATTGTTATCAACTATAATTAAACTTTAATTTCATAAGAAAAATCTGTTCCTTTGGGAAAAAAAAAACCAAAATACCACGATTCGGAATCAACAAGCGAAGTTGAAGTTGCAGTCGTGGTGCAAGGAAATCACATTCACTTTATTTCAAATCGAAAGAATCATATAATTACAGTTAAATATCACTAATAATCTTCTTGCAATATTTAAGTAGAAATCGATGGATTCGAGCGTAATGAACAGAATAAACGGAAAGAAGATTTTTACTATTATTTATTGTTGAATTTACGAACATAAACTTCAATACTCAAAAGGCATTCCTCTTAATTTGAACTAAATCTGAAAAAACTTAATCAAAAAACATCGCAGTCCCTTTTTTTATTTACACTTAAAATTCCAACTAGACGATAAATAAAATTGACTTTGATAGTTAAATGGATTTATCTAGATTGATTTTGCTGACTTATCGAATCAATTAAAGATTTATCCAAATTTGATATTAATATCTTATTTATTCTATAAATATTTTTAGGTATTCAATATGTTTTCCTGCTTTGTTTTAACTTTTCTTTAATGTTTTCTCCCGTTGATATAATTTTAGTATTTTAAATTGTACTTAAATTCCTATATTTTAATTCAAACTCAATAAAAAATATGAAGACTAAAATATTGTTAATTATTTTGAGTAAATAAATTACGAAATCAGAACAACTGTGTTAAATATATAATAAGTATATTTATTAGTTCTCTCTAGTCACAACAAATTCATGGATATTAACAAAGAGTGCATGAAAAAGTGTGTCTAGTTTCAAAACTTAAAGAAACTCTTTCAAATAAGTGATGAAAATTTTAATATTGACCTCAGAGAATTATGTGTTTTAGATAATCAACAGTAGAAATCTTCTATAAACACAGACAACCACCTTTTTTAATTATTGTAAATCATCTTGATTTTACCTGTTTTATCTCAAAAACTGTTACTGGTATATTATTGTAGCACAAACATCCTGTATATTACAAATGGCATCACATTTTTAACGTTGACTGGGTTACAGAAACAAAGTTGTTTTATTAACTGAAATTTTTAAGTAATTGTAAGTTGAAACAACGAGAGAAACAAATTATTCCTAACCATTTTTTATTTCAAATATTTTATAGCCTTATATTTTTTGCTCTTGTTAAATGATAAATTGTTTCTTAGTGTATGTTGCAGATTGATTTATATTAATTTGCATCTTTATTGTAAAAATTACATATAGCAGAATCAAAACATAAATCTTTTAAATTGTTCATTTCTTATAAAATAATTATTATTATTTTTTTTTTTTACATTTTTTATTAATTTCTAACCAGGCTGCATCTTCTCATCTTGTTGTCAAAAATGTAAAATATATTAGATAATTTCATACCCATAACTATATACCCATATAACATTTTTTCTACCTTCCATCATCTAAAATTTAGATTATTTAGTGACACCCCATATCATAAGCAAAATTTTATTTCTGAAAATGTTCAAACTATAATTCCTTGTTAACATTTTTGACCTATAAAGTTTTCTTTTTTGAGTGTGTGATTCCTGATTCTTTTATTTATATTATATCATTTAAAAACTACAATTTAGTTTTAAAATAAATGGTTAAAATGTTTACAATTTCATTTTTATAGTCAGAATTATATTTATTTTAATATGAACAATGTCTCATTTACTTATTTTGTTGTTTGAACCCCTGAAATCAACACTTGGCTCCAGCTTTGGCAGCACCTGGAGGGAAAATATTAATAAATGTAACCAATGGATGACTGATTACACTTACGTCAAAGTAAAACTTATATTTATTTTATTTTGACCAACTTTTTACTCAATCATTTTAGGTAGGGTTTTAATCACTGAAATCTGGCTATTGCCTAGATAACATCTAGGGAGTATTGTTGTTGTTAGATATAGCCTAAAAATTGCATAAGGGCTAGCTGTCCAAGAAATCAATAAATCCTGAGCAGAAATTTATTTTAAATTACCATTCTATTTTCATTCCTTAAAATAAATATTATTGCACTTACCTATTGAAAAATGCAATATTTTGTGTATTAATATGAAACTTTCTGAAAATGTACAGAAAAGAATTTTTCACTATTGCAAGTATCTCCTCTATACACGCAATTTTTTTTTCTGAATTTGTTATATATTTTAAAATTTAAGACACTTTTTTTCCTTCTTATCCTCATATTATGTGATTTAGTTATATTTAAATATTTTATATTACATCTTGCAGTATATCAATTCATTTTGTCTCATAAGACTCGCCATGAGTAGTGCTTCAAGTCAAGTTTTGAAAGATGATGTAAAAAGAAGTAAATTTAACACTTCTTCAGACTGTGCGGAAGCCATGCTGGAAAAAATGGATGGGGAATATTTAATAACTGACGTTTGTGCCAACTTAACGAATAAAAAATTTGCTCGGGATCTTGACAGTGTGATTCAGCGGTCAAAAAATGCTGGTAATTTTTGTGACTTTTTAAATCTTTTCATTTATTTATTACTTTTTATTTTTTAAAATTGTAAAAGTCCAAGAAAAATTGCTAAAATTTATTTAATTAAAATTAGTATTTACTAGTGTAATTAACTACATGTTTATTTAATTTATTTTTGATGGAATAACTTTTCCATGGTCATCTTAGACATCCAATTTTAATCGAGGGAGAAAAAATTAAAGTGCTCTGTTACAATAGTTCTTAAAATTTCTCATTTAGAAGAAAAAAAAGCAGAAAAATCCTTTGTCTTTCTTTCTTTCATGTGCTAAATGCATACAAAACTATATTTTTTGTGGGAATGAAGTGCCAGAATAGGAATAGTTTAGCCCTCTGTCTACTCTTCTTCTGTGTTTAATGAAAATAACTTTCAAACAACTGCAAAAAATTATCCTTGTTAAATGCAAAAGTTATGCAACTATTTTTTGTGTGAATGAAGTGACAGAATAGGAATAGTTTAAACCTCTGATTGTTAGTCTACACTTCATCTCTGCCTAATGAAAATAACTTTCAAACAACAAAAATAATTTTTCCTTGTTAAATGCAAAAGTTATGCAACTATTTTTTGTGAAGTGACAGAATAGGAATAGTTTAAACCTCTGATTGTTAGTCTACACTTCTGTGCTTAATGAAAATAATTTTCAAACAACAAAAATAAATTTTCCTTGTTAAATCCAGAATTATGCCTTGTAAAAAAAAAAATTTCAGCTTTACGCTTGTTACCATACAAATATATCTGATTAAGAAGTCTATTTTAGCTAATTATACTGTCAGTTTTAGTATGTGTGTTTTTTTTAGTTTGATTTTAATATTTCTACATTTGAATCTATTATAAATATCAAAACTATATTACTTTGGTATTCTGTTTTTATAATCTTATGTTTTCTTTTATTTAGGAATAAAGAAAATTATTGTTTCGGGAACAAATATTGCCTCAAGTAAAGAAGCTCTGCGTTTGACTAGATTATATCCTGATTATATATATTGTGCAGCAGGTATTTTATAATTTGAAATGCTAAATTCTAACATATTAAAAAAGTGACAAGTCAATAATTGACAAAAATGAGGTACTACACATAAGATGTTTAGTTGACTATTACCTTTTTTTAAAAAAAAAGAAAACTCAAATCAATTTATATAGTATGGGTATGCTGTCAAACTATGTACATTGATTTTTTTTTTTTTTTTTTACCAAAAAGCTAATAGGCCTGCGATATGTACGCTGTAATACTTGTAAGCTCAATTGTAAATTACGAATGGCAACAGCGATTATTTAGTTCGCATGTAAACGCCTTGGCCACTGTAAGCGCATGTATATTCTAAAAATGAAGAATGGCAACCAGCAGTTATGTTTTAGTTTCAGTTTCGCTTTTGTGATGTAAACATTCTTGTTTTTGTAGAATGTCGATACGAAATGTACGTGAGTGTAGTAAGTTACGAGTGTACTTATATTATCAATAAATATTGTTTTTGTTTTCTATAAAGACTTTAATGTTAATTTAACAACATACGAAGCCAACATACTTAACTAATTACCATATATAGTAAGAATTATTTTAATAGCTTTTAAATTAATTGATTGGTACAATTGATTGATTTTTTAATTTTAATTCATCTTATTTATTTTTGCTTTTGAAGGGCGAATTTCATGTATGTTCTTAATTATAGTACATCATTCTATGTCATTTTATATTTGTTTTATGTATGGTAATTCTTTTGGACAATTGTTTTCATGTTGATAAAAATAATTTAAGAAGTGACAGCATGAAAGTTTTCAAAAGTAAAAAAGAAGTATAGGTGCTGCAACTTGAATTGAAATTTATTTAAAAAGCTTGCATAAGATCATCAAATCTATGCTTTATTAAAAATATATATTTTTTTAAATCTATTGTGTCTGGAAGTATCAACCCCAAACTCAGTTCAGGATACAACATGGTTAATTTATATTTTAAAATTTTTTTTATTATAAAGCATTTAAAGTTTTACACTTCTTATTATTTTTTTTAAAAAAACAGTTGTTGAAGATGTTTAACTTTCTATATAAAAAATTAAATTAATAGAAAATTTAAAAAATTGATTTTCACTATTTTTATTCTTTTACATCATTAATTTTTAAATATATCCTCTAATTACTTTTGTTATAAAATTGTTTTGGTTGTATTTTCCCTTATTAAAAAAATAGAAATGTCGAAAGCTTTTAATCTTTTGATATCTAAAATTATCACCTTCATATTTATTAGTTTTAATGTTTCTATTCCTTATTTTTTTCAAAGTTTCATTAAGTTTAAAAAATGGTTATAAAATTTTTTTATACTAGTTATGTCAATTTTTCCAACCAATTTTTTGTTACAAACTGGGGTCATGTATTGATTGTTCTTAGTCTGTATTTGACCTCCAGGCCTCAGGAGCTGCACCCCTACTATAAATAATAGTCTCCCTTCTCTTTCTCTCTTAAACCTAATTCTTTGTTTTTCATAGTTCATATATTTATCAAAATCATAGTTTAAAATGAACAAAAAAAATTTCTTCATATTTCATAAAAATGTTTGGATTCTGAAATGTATTTTCCTGTAACTTTTCTAAGAAAATGAGATTTTCTTTTTATTTCATATATTTATCCCCATTAAAATAGCTTTTAAGATATAGAACTAAATATTTAGATTTTTATTTTCTTAGGAGTTCATCCTAATGAAGCAAAAAATTGGGATGAAGACTTTGAAGAAGAATTGAAAAATATTCTTTCAAATCCAGAATGTGTAGCTATAGGACAGTGTGGCTTGGACTACAGTAAAAATGTTTCTGAACAGTCAGAGCAAAAGGAAGTATTGATTAAGCAGGTACTGTCTTAACTTCTCAGTATTATGGATTCAAATTTTATATTTATTAGTCTCTCACACTAATATTGGTTAAATGCAAACTAACGTCCATAGTAGTTTAATAAGTGTAGTTTAATTAACTAGAATGCAGAGTCCAATGAGGGGAGTGTGGACCCAAAAAAATATTTTGAAAAATCTTCTTAATATACAGGATACTCATCAATGTATTTGAAAACCCACTTGTTTTTCAAGCAGCTAAAGATATATTTATATAAGTGATGTATAGGTGTTTTGAAAAGTAGCTGTGAAGCTTCAAAACTTTATGCTTTGTTCAGAAACATAAGGGGGCTCAAACTTTCAACTTCTATTTTAATTAAACTGCTTGGACCATATTTTCCAGATTGTGTCTACCACATTATTTCGACTGTCCAAAATCTAAATCTGTTGAAAAAGGGTATGATTATTCTGAGGAAGTGCATTTTTGTGTCTGATGCCATACTTTTATTAATTGGCACCAATTAGTTAGCATATTTGAGGTAACATATTTAAATTAGCATTCTATTCAAGAAAATCAAAACATTTCAATAAAAATTATGTATGGTGATATCTTTTTTATTTTGCACACTGTACATCACAAATTAATTATTTTGTGGTTACTAGTTTTTACTTTTTTTTTAGCTAGTTTTTAAGATAATTGCTTCAGGTCACAGTGCAGGAAACTCAACAACAAAAAAAAGAGCATTTAAATTCCTCTTTTCTTAGATGTCTTGTGAGTATTTATTCTTACTAAATCATTCATCATCTAAAACGTAGTAATTCACTCATCCCACATATTTTGTAACGGTAACTCCAAAGTTTACCAACATAATCTCATCTTGTATGTCATAGCCATATTTTTACACCTAGTCACTAGTTTGAAACTATATCTGCTTATGCCAAAAGTTGACAGGTTGGATAGGGACTATAATGAACTTTTGTGCACTGTGCAAAATAAAATAAAAATTACCACCTTGAATAACTTTTGATCTAATGATCAGATCTTCAAGTTCTGCTCAATCTTAAAAGTTAGAGAGGATGTCCTGAAATATGATAATTTATTTGATCAGACAATAAACACAAAAACGTACTTTCTATAAATAAGCATACTTTTTTTTTCCGAAGGACTTGGAAGTTTATCCGCCAAAAAATATGATTTTTTCACAATTTGATTTCTCAAGAACTATTAGACCGATTTTGCTCAAATTTTGTGTTCTATCATTTAAAATTACACTTTTTAAAATGGTGTAGAAAATTTTATATCTTATAATTCAAAAGTTTTTCTACTATTATTAAATAAAGTAATAAAAATAATAAATATTTACTAAAAGTTTTATTTTGCGTAGAATTATATTATAATTATAAAAAAATAATATGAAATAATAAAAAAATTTTAGAATTGTATGTAAAAAATTTCCATTCGCTTAACAAGTTGTGGTGATTTGAGTTATGGTGATATACTCAAAAAGTAAAACTAGCATAAAAAAGCCAAAACTCTGGGACGCTCTCCTGACCAAACTATATTTCCCAGATTGCGGCTTCTACCTATATTTTGAGGATCAGAAATCTTAATCCATTAAAAAAAAAGTTTTGTTTATTCAGGAAAAGTATGTTTTTTTTTTTTTTTTTTTTGTCTTATTTCATAACTTAAAATATCGCTTGCATTAAATAATTAAACTATTTGAAGTCACCCCCTGAAACCATTTAGATTTAGTTATAGAATATGAAGATCAGTTCATTAGATCAAAAGTTATTCAGGGTATTCAGTTTATTTTTTGCGCACTGTAAATTTTCGTTAATTTATCCTAGATTAATGGAAACAACTTATCTTGAAATTATTATAACCTTTTCTATCTTGAAGGTTGCTTAATCTGAGATGTAGCTTTCGATATTTATTAATGAGCGTTCATTTTGCAGCTGAAACTGGCTAAGGAGTTGAAGAAGCCAATTCTTATAAGTGAGAGGGATGCTCATAATGATTTATTAGAAATACTGAAAAATAATTCTTCTAGTCTGCCAGATATTCTAATCCATTCTTTTTGTGGAAAAGTAGAAGAGTTAAAAGCCTATCTTTCTAGTGGCTGTTACATTGGATTGACAGGTAATTTAAGATGCTTTTTCTTTTTTTTTTTTTTTCATCAGTAGTATAAATATTTCCTAAAAAAATTATTATTATTATTTATTTAGTTTTTATTTTATTCATCTATTTATTTTTTTATTATTTATTAATTTATTTATTTTTTTTTTTTTTTAATTTTTACCAAGATAATTTTGATGACTTCATGAATATTTTTTTTCTCATTATCATAGTATTTGATTATAAGAAATATTGCAATTTCCTTTTTTTTTTTTTTTTTAAGTGTTTGATTTTTATCAGCATTATATCTAGTCTAATTAGATCATTCATTATTTTTAATTACTTCCTAAAATAATTTAAAGAAAAATAATTTATTTCTGAACTAAAGTTTTTTTTTTATTATTATTATTGTAACAGACTTTGTATTTTGCTAAATGAAGTAATATTGAATTGATATTGTGCATTATATAATGCTATGCTTTATAAAGTATTTAATTTTGTGTAAATTTTTAATTGAATTTAAATTACCATTCCATGAGTTGCAGGGAAAAACTATCATTATTAACAATAATCTAACCATTAAAATATTTAAAATCATAAACATTGCAACATAATTCGTAATAGTTACAAACATTTATATCAAATGACAAAAAACGTACCTGACTAATGCTTTATGAAGTGCAACTTGGGTCATGTTAATATTTCAAAACAAAAGGAATTTCTCTGGTAGAAAAAAAAAAGTAGCAATTTCTTATATAACAAATAAAGCTGGTAAATGTTATTTGCTGGTCACTTACGCCAAAATATAGTACTAAGTTTTGAGAACAGATTAATTAAATTTTCTTCTTAAAATTAAATACTGCCTACATCTGCACCTGTTTTTCAGGAATTTTTTTCTCGCCAACATCTGTGATAACTGCCTATGTGTGGGTTTGGATTGTACTACCGTATAATTGGTAAATGCGGCAAAATGATCAGGAGAGTTGGAGGAGCATAGGTTTTGACTTAATACCTTCAATGTTTTAATTTTAAAGCGCAGCTGCCTGGTATAAATTTGCCTAGGATTCACACTGATGTTAAGGTTGAGGAATTGCCCTGTTGGATTTTTCATACGAACTTTGAAGTGATGCACATGTACAATATCTTTATTAATGTTTATTTTAAGTTTAATTGCGAATGCCCAGAAAGCTTTTCCACAGATATTTTAAGGACTTTTCAAATTAATTTTAAGGTTATGCACAAAGACTTATGTCGGCTGGGTTCGAGACTACCATTTTTAGTTAGAAGCATGTCGTTTTGTTTTGAATAGAGCCTGCTTGGGAATGTCAACTTCGCTGTATCCTTAAGAGGAAGATTATTAATAAATAGAACACACGTTTTATAAATGAGTAACTTCAATGTATTACTTACCTTACTTACTTTTCCTCTTCGTGCCGAACTGGCACATAAGGCCTCGAGTCTTTTTCTCCCACACACTCCTGTCATTGGCTAGGCAACGTGCCTCTTCCCATCCAGTTAATCCTGCTCTAAGATCTTTCTTTAATGCATCTTTGCCATGTTTGTCTCGGTCTCCCTCTTTTTCTCTTTTGTTCAGGTGCCCATGAGCTTGTAACATTTGCAGGTTTCTATTTGTTCTTAGTATATGGCCAAGCCATCTTCAATCTATTTATTATTGTATATTTTTTGTATGCTTCTTAAGTGTATTTAAATAATAGTTTGTGTAAATTTTGCTATATTTTTATGAAATTTACGGCTAACTGGTAATAAAGTTGCTGCCTGTGGGGAAAAAATTTGATATAGGTTCCTAAACATGGCATTTTTTTTACCTACGTAATGCAAGCTTTATATTATTAAAAAGTGATTGTTATATAAGTGTTCGAATTTAATAGGGATGCAATATTTAATTCTGTTTTCTGCATTTGATAAAAGCTGCATTAAATGTGATTGGGGAGGGATAAAAAGCCAAATATGGAGTGCAGGTGTAAGAAATTAGTTCCAAAAACATAAACATATTTAAAAAAAAAAAAAAGAAGCGAGGAAAGGACATTTGATCTAATAATCATGCATACATATAATTTTTCATCTCCTTTCAAATTTTAACCTCAATTATTTTTAAAGGCAATTCAGTGGATTATGTTCAATTGCTAGATTTTTCTGCTTAAAAGGATGAGGGATTTTTTTAATACATTTTCCTAAAATAAAAGAGGAAATCTAACAAATGATAAAATTCAATATGCTTTACCTTAATGCACAGTTGGTATTTGGAAGCAAGATATTTTTTACTGGCTATAATGAGTTTTTAATTAATTTATCTCAAATTGATTATTTTAGAATGTGAACATCCTGTATTAAAGTAACTAAAACTATTAATTTACAGTACATAAATTTCCCTAAATATTTATGCTAAGTTTTCCTTAGCAATAAAAAGGTTCAGGGAACTTCCTCTCAGAAAAGGGCACTGTGAGTTTTGAAACGGCACTCACTTAACAATGTGAAAAATTTTATATTACCCTCTTATAATATTTTATGTATATGTTTCGAAAAGTAGTTCTCACACGTTATCAAAACAAGAGAAAAATTCATAGTTTATAAAAAATAATTAAAGGCATGCTGAAAAACAATTTCTGAGCATAAATTATTTAGAAAAAAAAAGAAACTAAAAAAATTTTTAATTGATAAACCTAATAATTTTTGTATCCAACCTAATCATTTGAAAACGATTCTTATGTAATTTAAACAGATAATTATGAAAAAAATGATTATTTAAAGATGCATGTTTTTTAAAAAAATTTTTTTATTTAAAAAAATAATTTCAGAATTTAAAATCGCAAAATACATTCTTAAATATACCACTTGAAAAAAAAACTTAACCAGTCTAGAATAATCCTAAAGTAAATATTTGTAATAGTAATCAGAATTAAACCTATAACCACTGATAATTTTATCACTGTGTAGTTATTATTTAAACCGTGAGTTATTTACTTTTTTAAATGGAATATGAGTAAAAAGTCAGTGTTTTTTAAGTGTTAAAAGGCTTAATTTTACAAAAAGAGCAAATAGGGCGCATTCATAGCGATTAAAGGACAGATAGTGCGGGCAGCCCTTCTAAAAACGCTTAGGGAGAACAGTGATTTATGCAACAGTAATATTAGTATAATTTTATTAACTTCCTACAATTTGATTGAATATATTTTCTAAGGTTCTGTATGGAAAGACAAATCTGAGGAGGGTTTGAAGAAAATCATCGAGGATAACCTGGTACCACTAGATCATCTCCTAATTGAAAGTGATTCACCATTTATGTATCCAAACACCAGAGCCAGTCAAATTCCTGCATCAGTCAAAGAGAAACTAACTGAAAAATCTTTAAGTTTTCTTCAAAGATATTGTACTTTTCAAAGGAATGAGCCCTGCTCTCTTCCTGTGACTATTGAAATGCTTGCTGCATTCTATAAAATTCGACCTGATGAAATGGCTCTTCAAACTACTTATAATGCCTTAAAATTATTTGCCTTGACCTAATATAGAAAACTTTTTATAGATGTATATTTCTCATGTCTTAAAAGCATTTGATATTTCTCTAAGAGTCTTATATTTAATATGTAGTGCTACAGGATTATTAGTAAGGTCCTATAAGCTATACAAAAGAGGCAGATAATTTTACATTTGTCACATATTCTCACAATATGTGCATAGTTTTAATTCAGCTAAATTTCATTTACCTGATAAAATTGCCCAATTTAATTATCAAATGAAAATTATATACATCATTTATAGGACCCTAATTATGAGTATTCAAAAATGTATCTGGAATTTCTTCTTCTGATCAACTGTAAAGTTTTATCTTTTTACCACTTCAAATATAATGTAATAGCTCTATATTTTTATTCCTTAAACAATATACATGTTGTGACCATGGTGAATTTATATTTAAGAAAAAATGTTTTGTTTTTAGAAATGATTTATAGTTTAAGAATTGTTGTTAGTCCTCAAATAAAATGAAATAGTGATAAGTTAAGAAAGATTACCAATGTGTTTGTCTAAAAAAAATATAAAAACACTTTCTTTCTTTGGGGATATTTATTGCTAGCATATTAAGTCCAGTTTAATCTCTGTTTAACAGTGCTCCATTTAACAACCACTTTTGTCTTCAAGATCTTATGTTGCAGTCTTCATAGTTGAGAAAGGATGAAATTTTTTAATGTGTAAAAGAAGTCTTTTTATTTTTTCATTTGAAAAAGCCAATTTTCTTTGAATGGAAACGAGTTTTAAAAAATAACTTAAAAATCAAAGTTTATCATTCAATAATCATGAATGCATACCTATTAACTTCTACTATTTTCAAGGATGATGAAATGGTTATGAAATTACAATTGAATTAAAATTGTAAGCAGAAATTTTTCTAGAGCTTCAGCACTTGTGTATGTTTTATTTATTTATTTGTAGTGGTGGTAAAAATCCTTTTAAATTAAATTTATAAATATAAAAATAATTTTTTTAAAAACATGTATAAAAGTTGGCAGCTCTGTAAATGCTATAAGCTATGAATTTTTTTTTAAATTTAATATAGAGAAAAATTTAAGAAGTTATTTAGTCTGTTACTGTTAGAAATGTTGCTTTGAGAAAACACCATTTAGAGTTGCCTAAATATAATTAATGATATAATTTATAATTATATAATTAATGATATAATTAATAATTATATAATTAATGATATAATTAATAATTATATAATTAATGATATAATTAATAATTATATAATTAATGATAATTAATGAATAAATATGATTCTATTATTATTAAGCAAAATATATTGTGTTTTTTTTTTATTTATACAAATAGTTTAATGTTTAAAAAACTCAAGTTTTTTTTAAATTTTCAGTGGTAATCTTAATTAATAACAAAATACTTTTTAAAAATAATTTAATTTATGATAAATATAAAACTTTTTATTGTTATTACCAAAGATGTACGAAGTACTTGTTAAAAGTTGAATCCTTTCCCTGGCCAATTCTGGGAACCCAGAAAAATTTGTTAACTGGCTGATTCCGAGAACCCAGTAAAATTTATATTATTAGGGTAGGCCATGTACCAAGTAGTTGTTGAGCACCGTGTAATTGCTGTAATATATCAAACGCTGTGCATGCTTCACTGATATAATTTATTTCAAGTAAATAATTAGATATCTATTTTCACTCTGTATTTGTACAAGTTAATTAAAAGTTGAGTACGATTTTGTTGTAGAAAAATGTGAGCTATGTATGACAACCAAACAATATATTTAAGACAACTCTTGACCTTTTACAAGTTCACTACTTATAGGCAAACCTTCACATTGGCAGTTTTTCCTAATACTCTATCATAAATTCTCTTATGAAGAAGGTGGTATTTGTTTATTTTGCTATCTAAAATACAAACTTTTTCTTTTTTTTAAATTTCCTTTCTTTGCATTAAATATTGAAAATAAATGAAATAACGTTTCAAAAAAATTATTTTAGAGATGTTTTTTGATTTGCTCACATTGAGAGATTATTTTTGTTTTGTAAAAGTTACGATAAGAAATTTTATTGTGCAAACATAAGTGTATTACCTTTATTTAAATTAATATGTGCCAAAAACAATTTTGTAGTTGTATTATTTTTTTATTTGTAAATATGATTTTTGAATGATTTAATAAATTTTAACTAATTATTACAAATTCATTAAATTATTTGTATGAAATAATTATCATTAATAATATTTTATCTATTTAGTGAAAATTACTGGAATATTATATATAGTTGATTTATGTAAAAAAAAAAAAAAAATTAGCTTGTCTAATATGATTCAGAAAATTTTAAAATAATTTAATTAAATATGAAAGTCAACTTTTTCACAAAAAAAATTTTTGTTGCTGAAAGTATTTATGAAATATAAATTCTGAAACTTTATGCTCTGAATGCAGTATCTAAGAAGCATTTTTCTTTTGATCTTTTTTATAATACTTAAATGTAGCCCATTAATATTGATTCATTAAGGTTGCACAGTTTAGCAGAATATAGTCAAGGCAACAAAAGCAATATTTTAATTAATATGTTTTGACATTGTGCAAAGGTAGTTCGGTCCATTTTTTTAAACATTATTTCGAAAAATGTTCAATAAAAAAATTTTTTTAATGAAGGTTAAAAATTTTTATAGAAATAAAACCTAGGAGATATTTTACTATTTGATGTCAAAAGAATATGTAAAGTATATTGATAAAATAGTCAAAATTAAAATAAAAAAAATTTTAATCACTGTAGTAAAATAGCATTATCTAGACTTGATTTAGATGTTTTATATTGTATGAAATAAATTTTAATTAAAATTAATACAGTGTGGCTTTGTATTAAGATTTTTAGTTTTAAGAAATTAATTTATTCAGTTTTTACTCAGGAAATTATGCTTGTTTCTAATATATTTATTCAATATATCAGCAATTAGATTTCTGGGCAAAAATTAAAATAATACCTCATTAGATGTAATATTTTTTTTATTATTTAGTATAATTACACAAATCTTGCAACTATTTTTTTCCCTTTTGATTTGAGCCTAAAGAACAAATATTTTTATCTATCAAAATGTTCTATCTTTTTATGTATCTAATGTTTCACATTCATTATTTTTTTTTTTTTTTTTAAATAAAAATAAATTATTTATGAGAAACTTAAAATGTAAGAAAGATATTGACATCAGACTCCTCTTTCTACTATCTTTAAAAGTTGATATTCCTAAATAGTACATATCTAGCCTTCATCTTGCACATTTTATGTAAAAATTGATCGAACGGATTGATATTTTTATAACAATTTTTGAACTAATTTTCATCTCTATGTCTGAGATGCTCATTCGTCATTTTAATGATTAGTCAATATGAATTTTATAAACATGTGGACGAGCTAATATTTTATTAACAAATTCTAAAAGCTATTTTGAAAAGTTTCATATCTATTGAATATCACTAGAAATTAATATTTATTGTGCAGTATATTGTTATACATTTAGAGATAAATTTGTATTAATTTTTAAAGTTGTAAATATACCTGTTACGGTCATGTATAGATAAAATTACAATTATATGGCATGGTGCTATAGTTAGTTTATCTTTTGAAATTTTTAAAATCAGTTAAAACTTTGTGTCTTTTAATTTTATTGAAATCATGCAACTGTTGTAAAAGTGGAGTAGATATAGTAACTATTCTTGTTAGTGCTTTTTAGATTTGGTGGGGGAAAAAACACTGTTAAGTATGCTATTCTGTTTAATGCTTTAAAGTAATAATTTACAAATACTCTTCTACATTTTTATATAAGTTATATAAAATGTTGATCTCTATAGAAATTTATATTTTTGAGATAAATAAATATTATGAATTTTATGGCTGGTCTTTTGTGTTAAACAAATATATAAAGTAACAATAGCATGTTAAATGCTATGTGGTTGTAGAGCATTTTTTATAATACTTCATAATTTGTTTTTATGATGCACTGAAACATATAATCAGTGGTTGATTTTTTTCAAATTAATGATGTTTACCATTATGACTAAGTATCTCTATATATTTTTATTATATTAGGTTCACAAGTTTTTGTTTTTAATGCTTATGCAATTTTTTATTTATTTTAAAACTTTTGACTTAATTCATTTTATCAAAGTAACAGTATTTTTGAAAAAGCATTTACATAGCAAGTTGTAATGGCATTTTCATTCTAGCTAATACTGTTATATGGTACAAAAAGCAACATTACATTTCACATGTCCATGATTCTAATCCAGGTGTTGCCAACACAGCCCTGCCCCTTCACTTTTTCCTGCTGCATTTCTAAGTACTATCTACATACATGGAATAATAATGTGTGTTAGACTGAAAATAAAATACAAAATTACATGAGAAATTTTAAACATCAAATTTTTATAATTAAAATTACTTTAAGTATAAGAATGGGTCAAGGAGATAATCCAATCGATCTGAATTAATAAAATTTCATTACGTAATAAAATTAATATAACATTAAATATCTTATTTTATTTTATTTATTAATCTTTAAAACAATATTTTGCACTAAAATAAAACCTGTACCAATAAAATAAAACCTGTATAAATATGCAGGGCTGATTGTGCTCCGGATTTTTCTCTAACAATGATCCGGAAGTTTCCGGAGATCGAAGGTCCAGACGTTTCAAAAAATCATTGATCACAGAAGTTTCCGAAAATCAAATTTTCAAAGGTGGAAATTAAAAACACAGTTTATTTTATTTGTTTGTAAGGGAGAGCCAGAGAGATACTTTATAAGCTTATATTCATGATTAATATTCATTTTTTATCAGTAAATAGTTGTTATAATCATAAATTCAAGAAAGAAAGACATATTTGTAAATTTTAATTACTTCTCCAGGTCATCATAGGTATGTATAAAATTTTAAATATATTTTAAGTAAACTAAACAATTTTGAGAAAAGGGGAAAAAACCTTGTTTAAATTTTTTTCAATTTAAACTTTTTTTTTTAACTCAAGAAATTTTCCAGAATTTTGACTTGGGCTCACAATCACCCCTGAATATGTTATGTAGAGTATGTAACTGTAAAAAAGTGATATTCCTTAAATTGTCGTTTTTTGTGAATTTGCTAATGAATTTCAGTATTAAGCTGCAGCTTCCGAATTTGCATGTTTTCCTTAAATAATTACCAATAATCTTTAAAAAAAAAAAAAAAAAATAAGTAAAGGAGATAGACGTTTGCAAAAATATTCTTTTTGTTCTAGAAAACAAAAATTCCACTCTTAAACATGCACTGAATATTTATAGAAATCAGGATGTTTTTGATCTAATTTTTGACAATTATTTTATGCAAGACAAATCGTTCGAATTTTTATTAGAAAAGCATATTTCAAATATTTTAATTTTTACCAACCTGACACGTTACATGTTGGCTTCCCTGTTTCCAGTCTAAAACTTAATGAATTTAGTGTGTATTAAGTTGCAGTGGTAATAATGCTCCTATGTTAATATGAAATGTTATTATTTCTATGATGCAGTGAATACTTAATGTAGTTGCTTTTAGACTATTTCATAAGATCTTTCCAATTGCCTCTTACTTGAAATGAATTAGTTGATATCAATTAAAACAAAGTTAAAATAACTTATATATAAAATAAATCTCTTTAAATATCTCTTGTTTTCAGTACATTTTCCTAATACCTCAAGTGAACAAATAAAAACTTACAAATAATTCAACCTGCAAGCTTGGTTTAACTTATAATTTGATCCAGAACGAAACTAAAACCTCTTTGATCTCTAAAATCATAAAAAACTTTAGTCATTAAAACTTGGCTGCAGTTTTTAGATGTACATCCAAAAAGTGCATAATTTTTTCTTGAACCACTTAGTGTTATCTCCTTTAGCTGCTGCATTTTCTCTTTAGTTTCTATTTTTGTTGGCAACTATTTTTTTTCATCTAATCTACTTCGAAATTTTTAATTATTGCTATGTTTTTTGTTATTTACATTTCGTGCTCCAGTCGAACTTTCTTCCACTTCAGCCATAAAGTGTACACAGTTTATTTTCAACTAGTTTGAACATGGTCTAATCTCAGATGACAAACAATAACAATCTCGAGCTGTATCCCTGCTCTAGTTCCGGTTAGAAAGTTTGCAGCTGCTTACTACATGTTATTCTGCGAGGCGATATTTTCAAACGGATAATTTTGTTTTCAATAAAATAAATAAATTAGATAATTTCTGAGCTCAAATCTGCCGTATTTCATAAAATATTAATGTTATTATGTAATTCTGGTGTGTTTGAAGTTAAAATTTGTTTTAGTTATTTAGAGATATATTGTTAAAAAAGCCGACATGGTTACTAGATTTTGAATAACTCGCTTTTTTGGCAGTCTTGATTTGGCCTGTTTCCATTGGTTTATTACTGTTTGTTCGTGTTGCAAACTATGCACCATTTTATGTTAGTGTTAGCATATTGTTCGAGGAGTAAGATTAATTTATACATTATAATTCAGGTTTAAATTTGAAAGTTGGCATACATTATTGACACGTTGTGAGCCAAATGGCTTTAAAATAAACCAGAAACAGTAACCCGGAAGCATAAGCGGCACCAAGCTTTCAGCGCTCCCTAGTGTAGAAAACACCATCCATAGTTATTGTAAAATAAATTATAAAAGAAAACAATTTTAGAGATTTGAATTTTTATTCACGGAAAAAAATAAAATAAAAAAACAATATGTAGTTTTACATTTTTGTATTTACACCAAAAGCAATTTTACAATAAATATGAAGAACATTGAAAAACAGACAAGTTAAAAGTTTGCAACATCAAAGTACATAAATTTATATCCATATTAAATGACTCAAAAGAATCTGCTATTAGTTATATTTCTCTTAGCATGACTAGATGCCATTATGTGCTGTAAGTTATAACTAACTATTGAAAAATAATGTTGGAACAGTTCAAGATATAATAGAAAGTCTATCTTCAACAACACCAGTAATATACAGTCGCTTTTGTTTTTCTAAACTACTATAAAAATATTCATACAGTTCGTGAAGAGTAATTTTACATTGACTTTTTGAAAAGCAATAAGCTTGATATATCGCAGTTTCAAGTTTGCATTTGAAACTAATTTAATAGCAATTAGATATATTTTTTGTACACCTCAGAGTACATATTTTATTGTTAACAGAAAGACTTTCTTGCATGAATATCGTGTGATTTCTTTTTCAAATGTAACTAATAGAAAACAGATAGCAAATTTAAAAAAAATGTTTTTATACAACAAATTAGAAATTATTCACTGATATAATGATGATCATTGTGCATATTAAAATATTACATTTAAGTCAACTTTTAAAGCCAGTAAAAAAATGAATTTATTCTTTGTAGTAAATTTGATTAAGAAAATTATTTAGTAAATGGAGAAAAATCCCTATTTGAAAGGAAAAAAAGTTGTAAGAATGTAAATGCTGTAAATTAATAGAATCTTATTTTTTATACAGGGATTAAAACAGTAGCACTAAATAAATCTTGTTTTTACACATTATAGGTTTATAAAAGCTAAGCTAACCATTTTACAAATTACAAACAATTTGTTGTTAGGATATTTTAAGTTGATGATTGGTCAATGCCTTTTTTGCTGAAGTTTACTATAAATTGAGATATCATAAGACCACATTGCTATGACAATCAAAGTTGTACTGTGAAAATTTTAGCTGAATTATAAAAATAAAATTTTTTTTTTCAACTTTACACACTAATTATTTTTTAAAAATGTTTGAAGGTCAAACTAAGCTACCTGAAAAAAGTTATGAAGATAAATATATTTTGAGCCATGGAAACGAACAATAAAGAAAAGCAAAAATTAATATTTAGGCTACTGACTGACGTGTGGTAAGCTGTATGAATACATGCCTGTATCAAACATTTTATTACCATAACACACTCAGCCAGTGAATAACCTGATTACAAAGTCTTTTGCCTATTTAATTTTAACATTTAACTAAAATACTGCTTTGGAAGGGCTTTATATTCCTATAGGAGTAGTTAACACTACACAACATCACAGATATAATACCATTATATTAGGGTTAGAAGCTGCCTTGAATCGCATAGCAAATTTTGTTAAAACTTAAGTTTAAAATATTTTACAAACGTAAACAAAGTTATTTTTATGCAAGTGGGGTCATAAAATATGAAGATGTTGACCTAAATTAGGTTTTAGGTTTTTCAGATTTAAAAATGCTATTTTGCTGTAAACTATTGATAATAATCATTATTAAAAAACTAAAATGTGTTTAGCTTTAAATATAAAAATGAAATAAATATTTTTCTTCATGTTTCTACAACAATGAGCGGACACTTTAAAAATATTTTGCTAATAGACTGTAATTGAAAAAAGTATCTGTTCACCATTTATCGAGAAAAATTTTTTAAATATTTTTTCCTAGTGATTAAAGCAAGGGCATTTGAAAAAACTATAAATTTAAAAAAAATTTTAAATAAATATCACAAATATACTTTTTATCTTAACAATGAATGTAAACATTCATCATTCTTCACAAAAATTATTTGAGTAGGAAAGCTAATCACAAAGATTCTAAAACAGGGATACTTCACACAAAATTCTTACTGGGTAAGCTGAAGAGTAAATCTGGGCGATATATCGTGAAATATTGGCGTTTTTAAGTATCGCGATAACAATATTTTATAAAATAATTCCCTGATATGAAAATGATTCCCTGATAATTCCCATGACTACTATATCTTAAAATAATTTTTTTCAATGCCCATTCATATATTAAAGTTCATCATACATGCATCAGAAGGACAGATTGTAAAAAGAAAAATAAGGACATCCATGCCTCCGACTGGGATTCGAAGTCAGGACCTTTTTAATATGAGGTTTCCGCCACACAGGGTTGGTCGGCCTCTCTTAAAATATAATCGATAACAATTTCATCACGTTTATCACCGAAAGCGAAAAATATCGAATATGGTCTCGATATGAAATAATGACGTCTTATTCGGTTAATGGAAAAAAATCAAACAATGTAAAAATAATGTTAATTAGTTAAATTATAAAAAATCAGCACATTTTTATAAAAACGATAATTTAATATTGTGAAAACCATCTCACCTGATAATAATTATCAAAGATTATATCACAAACAATAACATCAAGAATATTGCTGACAAAGATAATTATAATACATTTTTAAGAGTGCTGATAATTTTCGTTCAGGAACTGGAAATATTGAACAATGTAAAAATAACTAAAATTAGAAAATGTGATGAAATATCAATGTATCGCAACATTAAAAATATGATATAGCCCAGCACTAGTTAGTAGCAGTTACGATGAATGATTTACAATGTCATGATTTTGATTTATAAACCGAAAGCTTTAATGCGTACAATGATAACTGTAGTGAAAAGGTATACTATTCAGTTTGAAAAAGTGCTGTGGAGAAATGTATGAGAAAAAATTACATTTTCCACTAAACTCACACAACTAATAAACATATTGGTAAAAAAGTTTAAAACAATTATGTGTAACTATACAAATAAAACAAAAATTGGAACATAAACATAATAGACATTATACAAATGGAAATGAAAGCAATACAAATATGAAATAATATTTACATTACATTTATAATACAAAAGAAATATTCGAGAATTCTTAAAATGTACATTTGCAAAAATATTTTCTACACAGTGTAGTTGCAATTAATTGAAGAATAAATAATAACGTTATATTTAGGCATAATGAATTTTCTAAAGCAAAATAATAAATTTTAAAATATATATATGTTTGAAAAACAGATTTAAAAATGAATTTTACAAATTTCTAACTTTCACACTTCTTGTAACAATAATAAGAACTGAAAATTTGAGCTTTCTGAAAAATTATGGATTAAGATGTAATAAAAGAATTTGCTTTAAGCACTAAGGACTCTTGGTAGTGTTGATAAATGTTGTTTAATAATTATTGTTAAATCATAAATTACATTTGTTCAACTGTGAAATAAAATTAATCGCTTATTTATTAGTTATAAATAAAAGCAACTAATCATGCCATACCTGCCAACTATTCAATTGCGATATAATACCATAATAATTTATTGTTAATTATATATCTCAAATCAATTGCTTTAAATTAAAATTAGTAAAAATTTGGTTAAGTTGAAAACATTTCCTTTGTTTACTCATACCTCAAAAAGGTAATCTGTAACCTGACCAGTTAATCTGTATCTAGGAAAAATAGAGCATATTTTCCTGGTTTGCTCACTTTTCATTTCAGTCAAAAGTGGTTCAGTTAATCTGTAACCTGACAGTAATCTATATCTGAGATAACACAACATATTCTCATGGTTTGCTCTCTCTTCATTTCAGTCAAAAGTGGTTCAGTTAATCTGTAACCAGACAGTAATCTGTATCTGAGATAATCCAGCACATTTTTAAGGTTTGCCTGCTCTTCATTTTTGTCAAAAGCGGTTCAGTTAATATCTCTTCATTTCAGTCTAAAGTGGTTCAGTTAATCTGTGATCTGAGATAATAAAATATTTTCATGGTTTGCTCATATCTCATTTCTGTCAAAAGTGATTCAGTTAATCTCTACCTTGAAGTTTTTTTGTTCTAGTAACTTTTTCCTCAGGGCCTGATTTGGACATAAAGATATAAAACTTTGGCCTATACTTATTACAGTCCAAAAATATATAAGAAAAAACATGCTGATAAAGTATCATAAAAGTATGTACATGGTAAAAACTGTATGTTACCTACAATCCCACTTTCGTATGATGTTATATTTTTCTCGCGAAATTTAAAGATATTGTCTCCATTAAAGAGATTTGGTATCAATTAGAATGATTTGACATTCACTATATCATTAATTATAGAACTTACCATGTTTTATGGCAAGCATAATGTATGTTATATTTTCAGAGTTAGAATATCAAAACAAAAAATATTTCAGAATTTTCTGAAACTTATTTTATAAAAATATCTTTAATTAACTGAACTTGGTAAATTTTTGCTAAAAATATAAGGTACAAAAAGTAAGAAAATTTAGCAAAGTTGGCAGGTATGATTTAGATGATAAAATTGTCCTCAGCCATAACTTTTGGCTCTCAAAATGTAAAGAATTTTACTTTAGAGTTATCTTTTAAGTCATATTAGAAGCACAATGCTTTAAAGACATGCAATATAGCGTATCTGCACATGCTAATTACAGAAAAGAGTTATTCATTCTTTAAAGTTATTTCAAAGTCATTATTTTTCTAAAAGTTAACTAATCTAATATAGAGGGAAACTTTTCAAAATACTGTATATCTCATATCTTTACCTATGAAATATCTGGGGCTTTTGTAAATATATTTACATTATCTTGATTTATTTTAAAATAAAATAATAATAGTTAGTTACATACTGTTTTCCTTCTGTAGGCAAACTAAATTGGGTAAATTAAATACCCCAAAAAGAAATGGAATGTTATGAAAATGCCTAAATTCACAATTCCTTCTGTAAACTTTTATTAATCATTTAAAAAATTAGACATTACTATAGCGAAAAAAAAATTTTATATTTGGATTATATGCAAAATTAGTAATTTTTAAAAAGTTGTAGATGTAAGTGTGTATTAATTCCGAAAATAATAATATAGAAAGTTTAGAAACTTTTTTTAAATGCATCTGCTTTAAAGTTTATTAGTAAAAATAACTTAATTTAGGGATTATAAAAATTTATTTATACTTAAAAATTTGATAAAAAGACTTATTTTAATAATAGCAAAATACAATAATTATTTTTAGAACTAAATCGCTTAAAGCAATAAGAACTAGAAATAGTGTGTGGAATATGAAGATTTACACCAGATTTAATTTGATACAATGTGATTTTATATGTTAATTTTATCCAAGGATGCCAACTTTCGGAATTACTCGAGTTTAGAATTACAGAACTTTAGTACAAATTTACAGAGCACAATATCTTTCAAAATGACATCAGTTCAAAACTGTGATATTATCCAATCTGATATACAGAACTTCCAGAATTTCAAAATAAAATTAGGTAAAAAATATATATTATATATTTCTTGGTTTTTCTAATCATTGAAATATATTTCTCAAAAGTGAAAAATCAGAGAAATATTATCTAAAATATACACCAAAAACAGTAAGATTTGTAAAGATTAATTTTGCTTTCAATATTTTGAGATAATTCAACAATTTAAAAATATGTTATAATAAATAATATTTTTGTTAGGAAATGCCATGATGCTAATAATTTAGTCAGAAAGATTTTCCATTTTATAATTACTATTGTTCAAATATGGTTTTGAACTCTTAAACAGGGAGAACTTTTTTCCTTTATAACTAATACCTAATTAAATTTATATTAAGTATATTGCTTGAATGGATCATATAAATCAACATACCTTCATTAGTTTTAAGAGCACTTACTCAAATTTTATCAGGTGTCCATACAATTGATCAGTATGCATCGCAAAAGGTTTATTATTCATACAAGCCGAAGTCCCAACGCAAGCTGAAACATTAAAATGGAGAAAAAAAATTCTATAGTAGTAGGACAAAATAATTTGAATCATTTAAAAAGTTATAAAATTAGAGAGATTAAACTGTAACTTCGGAACATTCTCTGTGGTTGTATGTTTAAATCCATACTAATTGGCATCCTTGTTAGTCCACAATATGCAGGTGGTTTTTTACCATTACATCACATAAAATCATATCAACTAAAAAATTTAACAAACTTTACATTTTAAAATTACTAAAGATTAAATTGAGCAGAAATGAATAAATTTTAACTCCACTCCAGTCTTCGGGATCTTCAGCTTTTATAAATGTCTTGATATTTTTTTCCTTTTTAAATCTTGAATTTAAGTTCTTATGCCCCTTATTAAAGTGAAGAGTTAATAAATATTGAAATCAAGAGCAGTCCTAAAGATGAGAGGGCGCCACTGGCACATGAGATAACAGAAGCTGTCTGTAGAGAATGTGTCATGTATGTCACATCTTCAGAGTAATTTCCATATCCAGCGGCATTGTGTGCAGCTGCACGAAGAACATATTCAGCATTGTAACTCATGTTTTTCAGTTCATACTGTTCACCTATAAAGTAAAAAAATATATAAATTTAAGTTTTGAGCATTTTAAAACGACAATTTTGTTATTGCTTGTCAATATTTTGTGTTTATAGAAATAGCTTATTTAAACATTTACCTTAACGAAATAAAATGTTGTGACATTTTCGAAAAATAAATGAATAATATTAAATTATATAATAATATTAAATGTTATTAAGTTACATTAAATATGCATTAATTATTATTATATTATATATTAGAGTAAAACAAAAATAAAAAGTTTTGCTGATATTAAAATTTTCTTTGAATTAAATTTTTTCCTTTATAAAGTGGAAGAAGAAATATTTAATATTTAGAGATGATGGTGTAAAATAATTTTGATTAAGGAAATTTGATGCGCTCTCAAAATTTATATGAATGAAAATTTTGCTCTATTACTATGAGGTTTCTATCGGAAATCTGTGTCTTACAGTTCATAAAAAAATTTAAATAAATAAAAATAATAAATTTTAACATTATTTGGCAAATCAAATGAGTAATTAGGAAAGTAATTGAAAGCTTCAAAATTAACATTCATTTTTCGAAATAAATAAATAAAAATAGATTGCAATAGAAGATCTTTACAATGCTAACCTTGAAAAATTAAGTTGTGTATTACATATAATTTTGTGTTATATATACCATTTCACTTATCATTAAACAATGTATGTGGAATACATACAATATATGTGGAATACATCAATATTAATACATTAACATAATTTTTAAATACAGATACTTAAAAAAAACAAAAACATCCTGCACTGAAGCAACTATTTTTTATGGGGAAAAAAATTTAAGTAAGTTATTAAAAATAAAATCCAACGCATTTGTTAATTTTAGGTTTGCTTTTTACAGATAGTAAGTTTATAGAATTGTGTTACATAGCAACTACTATTACTACTTTATTAAGAAGCAAAAGACATTGATCACCACAATATTAAAAGTAAATGCATTATTGATGTATTCCCAGTAAAATTTTGAAACACAACTTGATTTTAGTAATTATACTGAAATGTTTTTTTTTTTCTATAATTAGTTCAAATCTATGTAACTTATGTTTGATTTTATTTGAAGTAGGCGAGAAATGCAATTTCACTTAGAAATAAGAAAATTAATGACTGTTTTCAAAATATTTTAACATTTGGCAGAAGAGCTAAACAGAAACATTTTTACCAATCATAAATTCTTGAATGTTGGCAACATCCCAGGTCTCAGAAGCTAACCTATATTCTACTTTATATCTGGTTACTTCTAGATATTCGCCCATATCTTCCATGGAAGTTGGCTTTCCGTCCTCTTTCAATGTAATACTCAATTTCACAATGTTTTGGTCTTGTCCTACGACATCTAATGAAGGGACTCCAGGGGTTTCTACAAATTAAAAGTTAATAGAGCTTAAAATTCTGACAGATAAATAAGTGAGTAAAAAAGTTAGTACACTTTAAATGTTTTAGCTTATAAATATTATCAATCTTCTCAATTTTTTATCTGTTTCTGTATCTCTTCCATAGCTTGTTTTTAACAAAACAAATATAATTTTTCCTATATTATTCTATAGAATCTTATTGTGTAAAAAAAAAAATTCTGAAAAAACTTAACACTACGAGTTTTGAGTAATTGAACAGTATAAATCTGTTATGACAACAATTCACAGTAGAATACAATATTGTTATTATAGTGAGCTTATCATTATAAACAAATATCCATATTTAATGTTAAATCAGCAAAAAAATAAAAGATTAGTTAGATGCATTCATCTCTTTCCCTTTTATTTTGAAAGACTATTTTTGCTTTAAAATACTTATCAAAAGTAGAATGTTTTTGTCAACAGATTATAATCTGACAGGATATTTTTGCAAGGTGCAAGGGAAAAAAAATGAAATAAAGTACAACAGTGTTTAATGTTATCAAAAACAATGAAATTGATTTTAATTGTAAGTTTTGAAGAAAAGAGGGTACTGACACACATATGTGGTCAACAAAAAAAGCAAGCAGGATCAATAAAAATAGCAGACGAATTTTCTTTTGAAGGAGGAAGATAACTTAGTTGGTGGTCACCCACACATAGCTTTATAAACACAAAGGTAAAATGTTTTTCCCTTTTCTAAATTAACAAGGATGGTTAAATGCTTTCCAACTATAAAAAAAATTACAGTTTTATAGGTATCACTGCTTTTGTGGTGCCTTAAAAACAATGCAACATTAAGTTGTGATAATTAATAATAATTTTTTGCCCTTCTTTCTGTAAGATTGATTGTATTTATGCTTCTTAACAAAGAAATAGAAGCTAAAAATATTTCTCTTTGGTTGATTTAAAGAATACATAAAAAATTTCAATTTAAAAAAAAAACTTTATTAGTAAACTTAAATCGTCTTAGTAAATTCCTTAAAGAAAATTGGTAACTATTTCCACAAAAAAAAGTTCCGACCATACTTTCATAAAATTTATTTTATGACTTGTACTGTAAATTTGTAACAAATACATCAGCAGTATACATCAGTAATTTTCAGTACTAACCTCCTTCTACTAAATCAATGATAACTTCTTTTTCACCTAGGGCATTGCTAGCACGACAAATGTATTGTCCTTGTCGATCAGTATGATCCATTACCAACTGTAAACAATGAAAAAAGTTTTCAAAATTAATCAATTACACTTACTTATGAAATAACTTTATAATAATTAAATTTGTAAAAAATTAATTAAGCTATGAAAAGATGCTTTTTCTCCTATTTCAATAAGAATAAAATATTCTACATTTGCAAATTCACTTGTTCTTTTACAAAAAAATTATTGAAATGATTAGTGTAATAAGTTAAAAATGGACTGATATGTTTAACTTTACATAAAAAAAATCTATATTTTAAAAAAAATCTCTAAAATTATTAAAATGAAGCTAGCCCTGACACAGAAAATCACACATAAAATAGGATTTTTCAGAACAGTTTTATTTGGCTGTAAATGTAAATGAATACAACAAATCTTTTATTTACACTGTCTGAAAATTTAGTCATCTTATGTTTAAAATATCTGCTCCATAGATGCAAACAACTTTTATAGCCAATCACCTTTTTCTAATCAGTTGATAACCAGGAGTTTGTCCAGACATTTTGTGAAAGGTCTGTTTTTGTAAAATTGTGAAAAAATTACTCGTAATTTGTGAATATAAAATAAACGTTAAGTCGCATTCTTTCAACCAGGGTCCTGTTTTGTGAATTTGTGCAAATAGGGCCGGTTATTGCAAAGAACTCTTTCAAGAAGTTTTTAAATGGTAAATAGATACAAGATTATGCTCAACACTGTAAAATTATAATTAAAAAAATTACATTTTCAAAAATTAACAGCAATTGCTGCTACTAAATTAGAGATGCAACATACAAATATTTGGTATTTAGCCTATACTGCTGAACGCAGAATATTCATTTCGGACGAATAAAGGAAGACGCGTCTACCGAAGACCGAATTTAGTTTGTTTACATCTGTCTTTCCCCCCTTCCCTTTCTGGGAAGGGTTTATTCGATTAACAAAACAATAATGAAGATAAACAAATTTGTGAAGGGTCCGATTAAAAGATAAATTATTTTGTGAAGGGTCCGTTTTTAAGTTAAAATATTTTGTGAAGGGTCCGTTTTTATGAAAGATATTTTGTGAAGGGTCCGTTAACGGACCCAAATTTCTTCTAAACAGACCTGATAACTAAAGTTAACGATCAGTCCACAAAGTGATTGACTATTACACTCAATTATAAAGCTTTGATGATGATGACTGATGGACATTTTTGGAGCTCTTTGCAGTATTTCGCTTGTAGCTCGCTTATTGTAAAATGAGAGATAGGATGAAATTTACAGAAATGATTGAAGTCTGTGATATTATATGGCTTTGATAAAAAAAAAAAAAAAATGATTACTTCATCAGGTCAGTCAATGATCAAATGATTAATCATCAGATTTACCTGATGATTTCTTCATCAGGTGAAAAGATAACAAAATTTCTTCTTTTTACATGAAGAAGAAATTTTGTTATAAAAGCCATAAAATATCATCATGTAAATTACGATTTGTCAGCAAGAAAATTGTGACTGTCATGTTTGAGAAAGCAACATGAACTTGCTTACCTATTGTAAGTGATATAATGATTTCTCATGAAGTGCATTACATTTTATGCAGGAAGTATTACTAAGTTGATAAAAAGTATAAAAAAGCATGAAATTATATGGTAGATATGTTAAAAAAAAATATTATCACTATATCAACTATCATATGGAATCGGCTTGTTGAGAAGTAAAAGCAGTCGGTGTACAATGCATATTGCATTCAACTTGTTGATCACAAAATGGCTGATATCCATTACCCTTGGGCTATTGTGGGTATACTTTTCTTTTTAATTCTTTTCAGATGGAATTTCATTATGAATTCTTGCATTCACATTAATAAAATTATAATAAATCTTAATGCTTGCTCTTATCATTTAAGATTCTTACTTTTTTTTAAAAGTTTAGGTCTTTTTTAATATTTTATTCCTTAATATATAGTTTGAAAAATTTCTTTCATAGTTGTAACTTTTCAGTGGATTTTAGAAGAGTAAGTCATATTTTTGCAATTGCTAGTAATGATAGTACTGCAGAGTCTATGTTGATAACCGTATTTAATACATAATTTTAGAATCCAACTCAAAAATGAAGCCAAAAATATATATTTTAGCTATTAATTATCTCATTTAAATGTTTATTGCATACACAAAAGTATACAATTAATATTTAAATGAGGAAAACACAAAAACGCTATTGAAATTTAGCAAGTCAATACTGAAGAAAAGGGAACTGAAAGTATGAAAACCTATCTGAATGCCAAAGAAAATCGAGAGGGTGGGAAATGTGAAGATTTTTTTTTCTTTCTCTTTTCACCTAACAACTAAGTTGTCCCTCAAATTCTAGATCCATTGGGAATGTGTACATTACATTTGGCATTATATGTATAAACACAAAATTACAATTAGAACTAATGGGTGAAGATTCAGTGTTTTCTAAAAAAAAGTGAAAGACTGAAGAAAAACAGTCTGTGATAAAACATTGTTAATTAATATAAATTGTTCTTTAAGCAATGTAACTTTTGTAAAAAAAAAAATTCCTTACAAATATATTTATTCTATTTAGTATGTATACTTTGTTAATCAAAGAAAAAAATATTTTTAAAAAAATCCTAAATTTGTGGGTAGAATAATGGGTTTTTTGAATTATAAATTTTTTTCTTTGAAAAATCCCATTCGGTGTAACTCAGTTGACCTTGCATTGGTGCCCCAAGAAATATCATGTATTTCTCTTAACACTCTGTGGTTTCACAAATGAGCAAAATGGGGAGAATATGCCTCCCTTTTGCAGTGCTTTTAAATTAAGTTGCAATACAAAGAAGAATAAAGAGCAAAATACAACTTTCTATATGCCTAACCATCAAAAGACATTAGATCACTTTATTCTTGAAATATTATCAACAGTAATTTTTAGAATTACTCCTATATGCAAAATTACTAACTGCACATTTTTTTCAAATTCAAAACAATATATTCATTGACAATCCCATGACAAATGAAGTTGACAAGCACCAAAACATTATATTTACTTTAAAAAATAAAACTGATTGGACTGCTTTGAAAAAATATTTTAACATCAAATTATCAATAACAGAGAATCCTTATAGTTAAAAGAAGTAGAAAAATATTTTCTACATAAGCACAAGAAACATTTTTAATTCTGTATAAGATATTTTTAAAAACTATAGATACCTGTAAAACGCTACTGTTATCTGTATCATATATAACAAAATTATCAGTATTGTTATGGATAATCATTTCATCAAACAGCCACTGGAACATTGGAGCAGGTACTGCAGTCACGTTACAAATCAAATCTTTCTTTGCACCTTTGCTAGCATAAGTTGTGACTTTGTGTTGGCCTACGATTTCAGGAATGTCTGAAAGGAAAAAAAATTATCAGAAAGTATTAACAAAAATAATCAATAGATCTAATGAGTTAAATGTCACTAACTTTATCAGCATTTAAATAGAAATAAGTACATAAATTATCTTTTCCTACATTTTTTATTGCTCTAAGAATTGAAAGAAGTTCGAGTTATTGAAGATATAATGGGGAGTTTTGTAATCATCGCTGTTAATATACATTTTTAAAATCCTTGGCAAAAATGATGCAAAAAATATGTACACATTGGGTAAATTAATAATGGAAATTAAGTTCAAAACCAGTTTTCTGCTTGATGAAATTTGTAAATGTTTCTAATTATTATCCTTTACTTCCTCTTTGTTTTCAATGGTAACACATTGAATGGTAACACATTGATGGTAACACTTTGTTTTCAATGGTAACATTGATTAATTATACTTTGTTTTCTATGCACATTAAAGCAATATTAATATTCTAAATAAAAACTATTGTAAAAAATGTGAATGAAATTGAAGCACACAGAAGAGTAAATAATTCATTTTAATGACAACAATTTCAGTTATGACCACTGTGTGGTTTAAGTGGCAACAACGCGTTTTTAAGACCAGCAACAAATAGAAAGCTATAACTTATTTGGGCATTAAAGTTTGAGTTTGCAGTAAGTTTTTCATTTTATCTAACTCCAGCGAATGAAGGAAAACAATAAACTAAACCTATAATAAGGCTACCTTGCGTTCCATTCTTCTGTATGGTGCCGAATACTGGCTTGAATAGAGGCTTAAAAATAATACAAAAAATTTTCTGGCCCAATAGTATGACAAATAAAGATCTTTTAACAAAAGCTAATATCCCATCTGTTAATGAAGAAATTTTAAAACGAAGATGAAGATGGCTCGGCCATATACTAAGAACAGATAGAAACAATCCTGCAAATATTGCAAACTCATGGACGCCTGACGGGGAAAAAAAAGGGGGGAGACCAAGACTAACATGGCAAGGATGCGTTAAGGAAGATCTTAGTAGAGCAGAATTAACTGGATGGGAAGAAGCGTGTTGCCTGGCCAAAGACAGGAGTGTGTGGGAAAAAAAAAGATTCTAGGTCTTATGTGCCAGTTCGGTACGAGGAGGATAAGAAAGTAAGTATTCCAAATTAGCTACTTTTTGCAGCAACAACTAAACACATTCATGAAATCAATAAATCATTTTCGGAACACCTAGTATTATTACATTTTGTGGAGCGTCAGATGTGGGTATGGTGAAAACAGAAATAAATTTTCGATAAATGGAACAAACACATACATATATAAATTTAAATATATAAATACAAATTGAAAAACATACATTGAAGCCTGTTAAGATGACCACCTCTTTATATTGATCATCTTAATGATCAAGTAGCTAACTAAAATAACATTAAAATTCTCTCATTATAAGTTAACCACTTCTTTAATTAGACCATCAAATCGTTGTCCTACAAGTGGTCAACTTACGTAAGTTTCACTGTATGCATAAATTGTGGTAAACGAAATAGTTACATTGAACATGGAGAGTGATGTCAAAATCTTTCACTTGAGATCCAAGTTGTGTGATGACAAAAGCTTTACATTTATATTCTCCTGCATCACTTCGACTAAGATTGAGAATTTTCAAACTATGATTTTCTTGAATCTTATATTTCTCACCTAAAATAAAAAGGGAAATTAAAAATTGAATATCCTGACCGCAACGTAAATATATATATTAAAAAAATTTATTTTAGAAACATGTTAAGACCACACTTTTAAACAGAACACAATAATCCAAGGTTAAAGCTGATTATTAGGAACATTTATCTATTTCTGTCCAGGTTTTTAAGAATAAATAAACTTTTTATAAATTCAGTCAAGTCAATTCAAAATCAGAAAAGATAAACATATTTTAAATGACATTTATTAAATTTAGCAAATCAAAGTTAAATTGCATAAAAAAAGATAGCACAAATTTATAATCAAAATATCTTTCATTTGCAGATAAAATGAATATTCACTAGATTTAACGAGTAACATATTCTAAAATCTGAAAATCTATACACACTTAAATGTGATTAGCTGTTTAGTAAGAGAAAAGTATGTTTATTATAAATTTGAAATTTACAAAACAAATGATTGAAAAACAAGAATTTCTGCCAGTTAATATTTATAGTAAAAAAAACTTTAAATTAATAAAAAATGGGTTAAAGGCAGAGCCTGACTAAGGCAGGGGCATACGGGGCAGCCGCCCCGGGCCCCCACATCTAAGGGGGCCCCCAAATCGAAGAGTTCATATTACATTTCCTTCTTTAATGAACTTTTTTTTAAACAAAATATCAGTACAAAGTAAAATTCGTCAGTTTTATGTTAGCTTCTTCATTAATCTATCGTATGAACACAAACTATATTTCGTAAATCCATAGCTTTCTAGGGCGGAATTCAGCTTAAATTTCACAACTATGATGGACAAATTTGGCCTATCAAAAGCCTGTATTTTTACATTTCGCAAAATGCGATATTCTTACAAAAATACAGGTTTCTGATAGGCTTAAGTGAGCCTTCGTAATTGTGAAATTTTTGCCGAATTCTGCCCTAATGTCAGCAAGGATATGAATTTTTCACAGTTAGGTGTGAAAGTTAACAATCAGAAAAATGCATTTGGCATGATGGACATAGAATTGTAAGAAAATCAATAACAAGGACAGAATGATATTTCGCCTGACCATTGGAGGGGGGGGGGGTGGACTTTATAGCTATTATAGGTTCTAGTCATTTTTCTTGTTATTTTTAATGAGGTTAAAAATTTAAATACTTCCATAAAGTTAGGTTCTTCATTACTGCAAAAGTGAAGCAGTGGGGCACCCCCAAAGAGGTTTTTGCCCCGGGCCCCAATTAGGCTAAGTCGGGCCCTGGTTAAAGGCGTAAATAAAACTTGAATAGATTAAAATTGTAAATTTTGTAAAAAATAAATTTATTGTTCAAAACTTTCCCATAGATTATTAGTCAATTGGAAGTCAATACTAAAAAAATAATAATAATAAAAATAGTAATTTTAAGATACTTATTGAATATAATGAATTTAAGTAGGAAACCTGTTTTTGCATTTCATTTCACATTAAAAGTTATCTGATAGTTGGCAACATTTATTTAATTATAAATTTTTAATTTTAATGAAAATACTTTGTTAACTATTGTTTTTCTAAATTATTCATTACCTTATTTTAAAATAAATGTTTGTATGAAAGGGTTAGGTCAATATTATTTCAATGTTATTTTTATATTAATTGGAAGAAGTTTTGGATGAAAAACACTATTATTTTCATAAAGGCAATAATAAGGTCAACACAAAATGAGAATGAAGTATCTGAACGTTTGTTATTTAGTGAAAATTCTGAAAAATTGCAAATTACCTGTTTAGAAGCTATAAGGAACTATTTGTTGTATAAAAGTCACTGAGAAAATGTTCCTTATCACTATGCCTATAAGCCCACAGAAGCATTTGATTTTTCATTAATATAAATGATTAAGCAAAACATTTTATGTATTTATAGTTAAACTTATTTTCCATTGGATTTGATGGGGTGCTGTACTGACTATTAATTTGATGTTAACTTCACTAAATAAACCATGACAATTTGTAATAAATCTTTGGTTTCATAAGCTTTAATCAGTCTCATGATGAAAAAATAGCATTTAAAAAATTTTGCCATTTATTTAAATTGATTGATGAACCAGAACAAAAGCAAATAAAAATTATTGAAGATAAAAGTTACAATTCAAAACTTAACATTTTTTAAAAAAATTAATTTTAATTATTTTGATTTCATAATTTAATAAAGCAAGTTTATAAAGTAATTTTATACAGCAAGTGCCAAAACAAATATATATATATATATATATATATATATATATATAGATAGATAGATAGATAGATAGATAGATACGTAATTTATATATATATATATATATATATATATATATATATATATATATATATATATATATATATATATAGATAGATAGATAGATAGATACGTAATTTATTCTATTAATATTTTGAATATTTAAAAACTGCCTTAAAACAATTTCAACTAAAAAATTTACTTTACTACCAAAAAAAAAAAAAAAAAAAAACATTCAAATATGTACAGAATTATATTTTTCAGACTACTCGAAAAACATAGTTTAAAAATTATTTTATTTTATAATAAATTATTTTCTTTTGATGGATAATTCAAAATTTTGTGCTATAAAACAATAAGTAATTATGGAACTATTTTCGTACATTTACATTTACTAAATCAAAGAATGATTATTTAGGCAATAAGTTGTAATTTTTTCTACTTACATGAAAAATCCCATGTTTTATGGCTGTAGAAATGGTGATTATTAATTTCAGTTTTAAATAACTAGTTTTCACAAAAGATTTGAATCACTAAACATAGTATCATTACTTAAGCTCAGATCTTTCGTAAAAATAAGTAAAAAGTTTTAAAAAACTTTTCAATCTTTCTATTTTTTTAAATCACTACACTAAGACGAAAAGTATGGTCAAAATTACCAGAATATGGTAAAAATTATTGTGTTTCAGGCTCTATAGGAACACCCAAATATCTATACAAACAAACACAAAACATAGGAACAACCAAAAAGTTCAGTAATTTTTATCGAATCAGTTCGGTAATGATTTTTTGTAAAATTAACGATTAAATATGTTTTATAATATCTGATAAAATTTGGTAATTTTATCATAATACATTATAGAATGGCATAAAAACCATTTATTCGATTAAGTTTCAGTTTTGTATATTTTGCTAAATGTGTGTTAAAAAGAACTATAATTTTGAAATTCAAAATTTCCTGTAAACCCTTACCATATAAACAGAAAATTACCAAACGAATGGTTAAATACCGAATATTTAAGGTTTTTATAACTAGAAATGTCATTACCATATAGTACAGTAATTTTATCAGAATTTTTTCTCCGTGTAGTCAAATTCTTATTAATTTTTTTTTTCTCTGGCAATTACCTATTTAATATTTAGCTGATACTTACTTGATACTATTTTCTTCCCTTTGAAATACCAATTCACTACAGGCTTAGGATCTGATCTGACATTGCACAGTACCAGTCCATTCTCACCCTCCGGTGCATGTTGTTCTTTTGGAGTATCAGTAAAGCTAACTGAGCCTAAAATAAAACAAATAGATATAGAACAAAATTGGGAAATTTTACTACTGGCCAGTGGTTAGTAGTCACTTTATTAAAAATTGAAACTATTGTTACTTATGACACTTTCCAATATCAGCAAACCTGCTTAAAATCAAACAAATTCTTAAGGCAGAGGGTCTGTTTCTTTTTTTTCATTTTTTTTTCAGTGGCACCATCTGCGGTCAGGAATTTGATTTGAGCGACACGCACACATGTCACAGCCCGTTTTACAGAGATGCCCCAATCATACTCCATTCACTCATCCACAGATCGTAAATTTGACCCGAACCAGACAACGATCAATCTCCAATTCAGTACCCCCAAAGGTATTGATTAGTTTTGGGAACTTTGAGAGCTTGGTGGTTCTGACAGATTTAACGTGACCCAGTAATAAACGTTGATTCTTCCGCCGACGGGATTCGAACTCACATTCTCACGAACACGAGCTCAACGTTCTACCAACCAGTATATCCCGATCCTCTCAGCTAAAAATAACTATTGATATTATTAATAAAAGTCATTACTTTTGAAGTATTTCTCAAAATATTAATTTGTTTTGAGTTCATTTCGAGAATGAAGAAAAGTTTTCCTTAGCTCTCCAAGTAGGTAGAGGTAAAATTTAAGTATTTTACATAACATTTTCCACTATAATCCAATTAATCTGAAATGCAATCGTAATGAATAAATCATATTAATTCGATTACTTTTAAATATTATTGGCCATATATTTTCTAATATAAAAAAGCAATAGGAAATTAACTCGAATGAAATATTTGATAAGCAAATTCAGACCCTTTGAAATTTTAAACCTGAAATAAAATGAAAATTCCGTATATAACTTTTACATGCATATAAATACGTAATATGAAAAGTTAAAAGCAAGTGTTTTTAAAACGTCCGTGCAATAAATACGCAATATGAAAAGTTAAAAGGACATGCTTTTAACTTTTTCGTGCAACAAATACGCAATATGAAAAGTTTGAAGCACGCATTTTAATTTTTGGTGATGGCGAGTAACAAAAAATTTTTTAACGGCATTTTTTATATTTAGTCCACTTGTGGCCGGTCGGAGGCGATCATTAATTTTGCCTCGCACAAATACATATAATAAATGCTGTGCTAAGGTAAACATACACTAACATTGTAAAAATTTTATTAAACATAAAACACGTGTTAAACTTAAAACATGCGTTAAATAAAATTTAAAAAAAAAAGTAAAAATAAATCATGATTTTTGCTTAAAAAAGCATATGTAATTTTTTTAGAAATTTTATTATTGTATTAATTTTAAGGATTGAAAGTTTTTAAAATAATAAAAAAATTACATTGGATTAAGAAAACATATTTCATTCACATTTTTAAGTTTATATGATTCTTAATTTATAAGTTATTTAAGTAACAAAATAAATTTTTGTATAATTAATTGTGCAATTATTAATTAACCCACTTTATTACTTGTGACAGGAAAGGTAAAACAGGTATACCGTTTTTTATGACCTTATAGCATCAACATTTTTACTGTTTTGTTCGTTTATGTGTTAGCAGCCGGTAAGTTAAAGATGTACACCGGATTTTAACACCGGAACACCGGATTTTAAGTATCTGGAAACGACTCTTGAAGTCCGGTACTCCAAATCGGGTAACATTGATTTATGTTTTAAATTCAATATATGTCGAATGACAAATTTAAACTGATTTGTTCAGGCCTATAAACCTACATTTTACATAACTTATTAAATACAACCTCAATATTGAAAATTTCATGCATGTTAATTATTATTTCAATACACTATTCATTCTTTATTGTTTATTTAATAACTGTAGTGCAAAAAATAGATTATACTTCTCAGATTGTCAGCGTGTTAGTGACTTTTTTTTTTCCACAAATACAAATTTAGACATAAAATTCAACTGTAATGTAAAATAATCAATAAAAACAATGATTCTTTATATGAGTAGTATTGGATTTTTAGTGAGTAACAAAACCATTAAAAACGATATGTTTCGTTTTTTTTATTTTTTATATGGCACTAGTGAAGCAAATAACTGGCGCCAGCCGGGAAGCCCCAGGCTCATTAAGGCAACTAACCAAAGTAGGTAATAAGAGCCACAAATATCGATCATACTATTTCACGTGTGTGAAGCTTAGAATCTGCAAGGTTCCCATGGGAACCAATGGCTGAGAGAAAGTCAGTAAGTACTAAATTCTGGAAAATCAAATGAAATTTTTAGAGCATCGCAATATTTAAAGACAGATGATGCTCTTATTCTCTATGTGGAATTTCTTTTAATTATGTAGTTATAAATTTTTTCTGATTACTTGATTTTTTTTTTTTTTTTAAAGTAAAAAAAAATAAAGAAAAAATGCGTTATTACAATAAAAATCGTTTGAAAAAGAAACATTTAAAGATGATTTTCCAAACGAATCAGATGAAATTTCTCGTCCATTCTTTATCGATATTAATTATTATTCTTTTTTTTTCCTTCAAATTTTTAATACCTCCTTCGAGTTTTTTTTAAAAAATAATAGTGTCATTATTAAAATAAAAATGTTTAAGATGAATAAGAATAATTATACAAAATAAAGTAGTTAGTTTTCTTCTTTAGTTATCGCTTGTGAGTAATTTTAATTCTGTAAAAAAGTATCTTTTTGTGCCTGCTTATTTCAATTAAAAAATAGCGAATTTTTACAGTAAAAAAAGGAATTCTTAGAAAAGAAAATATAACTGTAAAAAAAATATCAAAAGAAAAAGAAGAAAAAAAACGCAGCAAAAGGTACTTCAAAACGCTAACGATTAAAAAATAAAAAACCTTCAGAAATTGGTTCGAAAATGTTTGATAGTTGAAAGAGGGATCGGGAAAGGACTTTTAGAGCAGGAAAAAAAAAAAAAAAAAAAAAAAAAAAAAAAACAGCAGAAATTCTTTTGAAAAACATACTATAAGAAATAACGAACGATTTAAAGAACACCATTAATATTTCCCATAAGGTTTCGACAGGTTAAAATCCCGATTAAAAAATTGAAAAAGAAGGGGGGGGGGGGAAATTCTTTATTTTAGAATCGATGGAAATAACCTTAGTACGAAATGAAGCATTTTTTATCATTGTGGTTTTTAGTTAAAATTAACTTAATTTCCTTATGATTTAAAATAAAGATAACGGAAATTGTCTCATAAATTAATTTAGTTACACTAAAATAGTAGTATTTTTCAATCATTATTTAATAACGAAAATGAATTAAAAACAAATTTGAATTGTTGTCACAAAGCAACACATTTTAATATTCTTTTTTATATAAAATCGATAAAACGTTAAAACTTAATCATAAAACTTTTTAATAAAAATGCTTTATTTTAAACTTTCCAAACATAAAAGGGATTTTATTTTCACTATAAATAATCTCACAGGAAATTATAAGAAAAGCATTTTCTTAATTTATCAAGTAACTTATTGAAATTTTTGTTCCATTTTATAAAATAAAATATGTTTCAGTGGAAATTTAAGGTTGTTAGTTAGTGTTTTTTAAAAACTTGTTTTCTAAGCTTTCTGTAATAACTTAGAAAAAAATTTTAAAATTATGATTTTCTTTAACAACTCTAAAATTTAAAATTTGTTAACTCAATTAATTAAAACACATTTCCCTACAAAAAAATATTAAAAAACATTAATTAATGACTTAAAAGAAGAAATTGCTTTCTGATAATTTTCCGTAGGTAATCATAGATGTTGAATCATTTTTTTTTTTTTTCCCCTGAAAGGGGCCCTCTAACCCTTTTGACGCGAAGAGACACTGGTGTCCCTTTTGTATATATATTGTTTTTTCCTATCGCTCTAATTACAAGTAAAAATATATTGTGGTTTTTTTTAATTTAAAAAAAAATTCGACTAATCATATTTATATAAAAATATAAAATCAAAAAATAGTAGTTTGAAACAAAACCTTTTTTTCGTTCATATTCAAAAATTTATCAGTAATTGATTTTGTAGATTAAAGAAATTTCAATGGTGAATAAATATTTCTCTCATATTTGCAAATAAATGCAAATTTAAAAAATCATTGTTTTGAAGTGAGTCTCGTTTGGAAGATTTTACCTTTAACCCAGAAAAAGACACCGGTGTTTCATGTTGTATTTCATAAACATAAATTATTAAAATGCTAAATACAATATTTTAAACTTATTTTGACCTAAATCAATACAAAATAATGAAAAAAGTATGAAAAACATGTTTCACAAAAATTCTGCCTCGAAGGGTTAACATTTAGTTATAGCTGTTTTCAATTGTAGCAAAACATTTTTCTGTCTTTACCTATTCCAAATCATGATGACTCTTTCTTTCATACTTTTAACTAGTAGGAAACAAACTGATATTATCGTCCGAAAACTGATGACTCTTTCTTTCATACTTTTAACTAGTAGGAAACAAACTGAAATTATCGCCCGAAAACTGATGACTCTTTCTTTCATACTTTTAACTAGTAGGAAACAAACTGATATTATCGTCCGAAAACTGGCTTTTGCGGGAATATTTTACTTTTTTGCCCCGATATTTAAATTCCGATTGAGCCAAGGACTAAAAAGAAGTAAATGCATTACTTTTTGGTTAAATAATAGAAGAAGAAAAATAAAATAAGTTGAGAATCTCATCAAATTTGGTGCATTCTTCAAAATAGCCATTTCTTTTTACTCTGAAGCAAGATAAATTAAAAAGGAAAAATTTGATAGCAAACGACTTTCCTTATTTTTGAACTCTCGATAACAGTTGAAGAATATATTTTCTCAGGCAATTGTGCTCTTTCTCCAAGACAAAATAATAATAATAAAAAAAAAGCTATTAGTTTCGGTCTGTTGAGCATCACTTACACAGAACGACCGTTTATTTTAGTTGAAATAACAGTTATAATCCGTTAGGATAAACCTTTTTTTCTTTATAATTTAAGCGAAAGAAAATGTTTTACGTTACCTAACACAAGGATTTATTCTCAATAAAAATTGCAATTCCTTTTTATGAGAGGAATATTTGTTGTAACATTTCGGCAAAGAATGATGCCATTTTATAAAAATGTAATTTTTTCGTTTATTTGTGGATTGGAAATGAACACTGGAGAAAGAATGTTTGAAAATGTCTAATGAGTGCTTTTATCCATTCTAATAGATGATTTTATATAATTTTTTTAACAGATTTGAAATGATGTTTTAAATATTAGTATTTGTTTGTACGCCAGCAAAAGATGTTAGTATATCTTTGTTGGATACATATAGCATTTTCGTTTTGCCTTAGTTTATATAAATAAGGAGTTCTATAATGTTTATGCTTTTTTGTCGAACTTTTTGACAAGTATACTAGAAAAATATATATACATATATACAATGTGGTATTCAGGGAACATAATATAGAGTAAATCTTTTTTTACAATATTTCCAATGGTTTAAATTTGAAAGTTGTCAAATCTTTGAATTAATTTAACAAAAATTTACTGGGAATAAGAATTATAGGTTATTATTAATTACAAAAGGTTATTATTAATTACACCACAGAAATTAAATTCATTCCTTATTTTAATTAGGATAATTTCATAGCAAAACCTTTTTACAATTTTTTTTTCTAGTTAAAATTTAGCAATTTTATTATTGTTTTTAAAATAATTGACTATGTATACAAATTAATATATTATTATTATGAAGTTATTTTTAATTTCAATTATATACCACGGAAATACGAAACATTAAATTAATACTTTGATTGTCAACTATTTTTCCAATACGGTTCACTTATTAACATTTTAAAATTCGTCATCTGTGAATCAAATTTTAAAAAATAATTAGCTGAATTTACGTGTTAATATTAATCAAAAAGTCATTATGAAAAATTACAATTATATGTCAGCGAAATATGAGCATTACTTTCATACTTAACTTTAATTAGCGAATTTCAATGTGCACTGACTTATAACAAAAAGAAAAATGATAGTATATTCTTTTAAAATAATGGAAAGATTTCAACTAGAAATTTGACATTAACGTTAATATCATTTATGTAGTAACATCGTATATCTTGTTCGTCATAAGAACTAGAACTGAAAATAACCACTCGCCACATGGGGGTCAAAAAAAAAAAAAAAAAAAAAAAAAAGGCGACTTAAATTAAATAAATGACCGGTCACTTTTTCCCATTGTTTTTATTTTATCATTATTATTTTTTTTTTCGTATAATTAGAATATATGAATTTTTAAAGAATTCTAATTCATGTAGAATTAGAATTCTTTAACAAATCATTCATATATTTCAAAGTTGCAATGTATACATTAAATGTATTTTGCCTCAATCAATATTTTTAAATAAAGTTCTTTAAAGTCAGTAGATTTAACTAAATTTTGTCACATATAGTATATACATTATTTTTATTGTTGATTTTACCTTTTATGGCCGTAGATTAGTTCTAATATGCTTTCTTAAATATATATATATAAAATTTAATTCGATTTATTACATTTTGGGGGGAAAAGAGGCTACTAAGTTATTCGAGTCTACCGGCCGTTGGCTACTAACTGAAAATTTACATTTTAAGGTCTAATAGCATCTAGTTTTTAGAGACTTCCCTTGAAATAACCATCCTTTATTATCATCATTCATCAACTATATATTAAAACTAAAATCCATGTAGAGTTATTAAATTGAGGCAATTTCCTAAACTCGAAAGCAAAATCGAAATCCTTCATATTTTTTTCAAAGCGGAGCTCGCATATATAAGAGCTAAAAAAACATTGATTTGACCTTAAATATGTAATTTTCTAGAACTCTTTCTTTTTTCTTTTCCCTTATTTTTTTTAATCATTTAACGCTTCATTTTCTTTCTATTGAATTCGAAAATCGTTTGCGCTTTTTCTCATATCACAAAACTGAATTTTAAAAAAAGAAATAAATAAATATTTAAAAAAAAATAAAAAATTCTGAAAACAATAATGGCAAACAAAACATGCTCCGTGGTAAAAGAACATATGGAATTTTCGAAAGAGCCTTCTAGGCAAACATTAGATTAGTTTCCCAAATGCAGCAGCTCAAATGGCATTAAAACAGAAGGAAAGAGATAGTCAAAAATTTTATGGCACGCAAGCATTTTTAAAGAACACAAATTCGTTTAACTCCAGATTCGAGAAAGCAAATAAAGGAAGGAACATTTTTCTTCCACATCATGCCCAGTTAGAGAATTATAGATTGATCCTCTAACAGCTTCGTTCGGGTTGAAGGAAAAATATTCTTCGTGAATCTCACATGAAACAGCTGTTGTTTTAATGGAAATTTTAAAGATGGTGGCAGACAGGAGGCTTTACCGGCAAAACGAAACTTCTGAACTTGGATAATTTAGAGATATGGGTATTCTTTTATTCTATTGTATTTAAAATATTATTAGAATGTAATAATATGGTTTACAATGTTAGTTATGTAATTGGCACATAAAATGTTTAAAAACAAGTGAATAATAAAAATGCGCTATTTGTTGATTTTTATTATGTTGGAAAAATAAGATTCAATAAAGAAAATTTAATATAATGCAGGCGACGACGTAGGATATAAAAAAAAAAAAAAATCAGGGCACCAATTTTTTAAAAACGTTGCGACATTAATAAGACTGTATATTATATATATATATAAAGAAAATCAAATCAAATAGGCAAAAATTTTAAGGCACACAAGCATTTTTAAAGAACACAAATTCGTTTAACTCCAGAGATTCGATAAAGCAAATAAAGGAACGAACATTTTTTCTCATCATCATACCCAGTTAAAGAATTATAGATTGATCCTCTAGCAGCGTCGCTCTGGTTGAAGAAAAAATATTCTTCGTGAATCTCATATGAAACAGCTGCTGTTTTAATGTAAATTTTAAAGATGGTGGCAGACAAGAGGCTTCATTGACAAAACGAAAGTTTTGAGCTTGGATAATTTAGAGATATGGGTATTATGTTATTCAATTGTATTGAAAATATATATTAGAGCGTAATAATAAGGTTTACAGGATTGTTAGAATGTTAGTTATATTATTAAAATATAAAATGTTTAAAAATACGCGAATATTACTGCGCAATAAGAATGTGCGATATTTATTGCTTTTTTTTATAATGTTGAAAGCATAAAATTTAATAAAGAAAATTTATTAAATATAATGCAGGCGTTGAGGTGGGATAAAGAAAAAAATCAGGGCATTTAAAAAAAAAAGAAGAAGAAAAAAAAAAAAAAAAGAAAGAAAAGGGGGGAAAAACACCCAAGGACGAAAATAGGACATTTTTGAAACATATACTTAAAAGGGTGAACTAAATAATGTGCTCGACTTAAATGAAAAACAAGAAAATTTTTACGCAAAAAATAAATAAAAATTACTATTTTTAAAATTCGGAAGCACTCTGCATAGAAAAAGAAAGTTTAAGCAAGTTCCCAGTATAATTTTATCAATACTGAATAAATCATAAAATTGTTTCAAATCAATGACAGGAAAATTTTTATAGTACTGTTACATTAAAAAAATAACCAGTATCAATTAGATAATATTCCATCATATACTAGAAACGTTAAGAGTTGTAATAGAGCTCAAAACTTGGGTTTGTAATCAAATAATTTTGAAGCAAGGTTTCAATAATCTAGAAACGGAAACACAGTAAATATGCTGGTTAACATTTTTATACGAAAGCAATTTGGTGGGTGATCCTCCAATTAACCTTTTAAAAAATTATATGATACGATTGCTGTATAGTTCATTGGAATTAATTCATTTTAATATCAGATGAAGAAGAAAAATCAACAATTGTGAAACTACAAGACTCAAACCTACACTATTTCTTACTGTGTTTGCTAAAGTAAGAATTATTAAAGATAGTTTGATTGGTTTAATATCACTACCCCTGATTGTGATGAATTTATCACATGAAAATTTAATAATTTTAACTTGTTATCTGAATTTCGTTTTCGTAAAATGTTTGTAAAACTCCCAAAAAGTTTGAAACAATGAATCCTTCATGTAAGGCCTGAACTACGTACATACTTGTAATTAGTGAACGGTTTCTAAAACTGGGCTATTAAAATTTTGCGATTTTTCCATTTATTATTGATTAAAATACAAAATGTGTTGGATCGAAAATCCAAATCTTTTAATTCTTTAAATCGATTATCTATTTCCCAATTTGCATTTGCAGAAAATGGAATGTTCTAAACGCATAAAAGGACAACTATACGAATCCTGCAGTATTAGGAAATATACAAGTTGTCATTAAAAAAAGACAGCCGGTTTTCAAACATTTATAACTAGAAAACGGTTAAGGTTATTAAAAGAAAAGAAAAACTCTTGCAGATAAATGTTATCGGGCATAAATTCTTCCTGCAAAAGTTCCGGGTTTTAGTTCAAAAAATTACCGACAGATGGCCTTGTAGGTAGTAGAAATGGTAAACCTGCAACTTGAGGCTAGGCATTATTTTTACTTCCCAGAAAATAAAATAAAATAAAACAGTGACGGAAAAACTTCAAAGATAATTTACTCAAACTCATTAAAATATCAAACTTCATCAATTTACTTAGCATAAATGTAATTTCAGAAAAATTAATTAGTAAAATTCAGCATTTTTTTAAATAAGTTCTTTTCTTCTTTCTAAAAAAAATGTTCTGCCAAATAAATAAATAAATAAAATAAAATAAAATTCAAACCAACTGACGCGAAAATTGATGAAAAGGCAGAAACTTAAAAAGAGACGTGTCCATTAAAGGTAAAACTGTTCCATATACTATTTTCTTCAATCAAGAGAATAATATATATTGCCATCGAAAGAGGGATTATGGGTGCATTAGTGTTCGGGATTAACTATGGAAAAGTTGTCAATTATGTCAACAACTTATCAAGTATTGCTCACGACACGAGGATTACGTAGTCGACCATTTCCAAAGACAATGGTGGCAAGGTAAGATATGGTAAGTGCTTCAAGAAATAATTATTGCAACCTCACTTATCCGTTAATGAAATCGGAGAGAAAATTTGATTTGACTCACGCTATTAATTAAATCTATTTTAAGACTCGCCATTTCCTGACAAAATATAAAAATACTTTTTTTAAAAAGTCTAATTCTACATTTACATAAAACAAGAAATAACAACATTAATAATGATAAATAATTGAGATTCTTAATCTTTTTCTGTTATGTATATTTTATTTTATTTTTTATAACCGGCATTGAATAGCCGATTCAATTCTGAAAATACGATTATCAATATTTAACTCCATAGCCTTGTAATTTTGAACCCAACCCAAAGGACAAGCGATCAAGTATTGGAGCAAACTAGCCTTAGCGGAGGACTTTTTTTATGAAACTAACCAGCATCACATGGAGAGGAAAACTTCCCACGTTTAGCCCGACGGCAAGGGGATTCTAACTCATGTTCCATCTATCACTGAGGATATTTAACGTCAGAACTGTGACCGGAGCGATCTGGGAGCAGAATCACCGTTTAAGAGACGAACGCTCTATCCTCTGAGCCACCGCGACTGTGTTATGCAGATTGTAAAAAAATGCGAACACCCAACCGTATTCACGGCAAGATTATATATATAGTTTAAAACATTGCATTGCTTCAAGTGTAAGACACTTAAATTATGACTTTTTTATTTTCCTTGGCGACAGAGCTACGAAAAACAGCGTTAGCATACTAACAAAAAAGAAAAAACTCAAATCCAGAAAATAGTTAGCATACTTTAGATAAATGGAGATTTTGTCTTATTATTTGCCATGTTTCTACTCTATAGCCGCACCCCTGCATACCACAAATAGCTAAAAAGGAGAATGTATTCCATCCATATGCGTAAATTTATTTTAATCAATTTTGGAAAGCAAACTTGGCAATTTCCCAATGTTCTGGAGAATTTTTCGGCTTTCGGAAATGTGATGGAAGCACAAAAGATCACGCTAAAAGCATCTATTTTATTTCAACGAAAATGGAGACCGACAGTCGAATTGTCAAAAAAGTGGAGTTCTGTTCCTGTATTTATTATTTGAAAATAACATAACAGATTTATAATATTGGCAAATATAAAACTATTTTTTTACGTTAGGAAAATGTACAACGTCCATTAAAAAAATTGGACGTCGACAATTTTTCAAATAACACGTCAACATCTTTCATCAAATGAAAACAGAAATTAAAATCAAAGTTAAAAGTATCACCCAAACAATACATTAAATGCAAAGAAAGCATAAAAAATTTTCTTGCATAGCAAGTTTCAATATTTGAAAGCTACCGTTATCTAAAAAAGAGAACTATAATGAGACGTTCAATCCGATGTAGATGGATATTTTCATTAAGCAAATATCATTTTATATCTCTCAGAAATAATAACCATTCTTAACCTCCTTCATTAGAGGTCTGAGACATTTCGCTCAAAAAGGAATAAATCAACATAATAACAGAGAACGGAACCAATTCACAATCATCTTAAGAAAAGATTAGAAAGAACAACAAAGAAAAGAAAAGGGGGTGGGTGGAAATTTGTATCTATAAATCGCTTTGATGTCATCATCCATTATTGAATACTGTGGGGACATGAAACTATCCATTATTTGCTGGAGGCGCGAGGCATTAATTAAAGCAGAACATGGCGTTACTCTATAATGGAGTAATGCCATGAAGCATGCGTGGGGATTAGTGTTGAAGTTTTATTTCCGGCGTGCGGACCAGTTAGGAATTAATTGCAGCGTGCCGTATTTTCAGAGCTTTGTGTGGGGAATTGTGGACAACATTAGTTGCAGAAGCTTGAAATGGATGATTATAAATGTAACTACACTAGTCTATTTTAACAAGCCTTTTGAAAGGAAGAGAACATCCATTATAATGAATCGAGTAGACAGTTAACTGGTTGAAGAAAGTTACTTGATGCATTAAAAGATGTTTAGGTATAGTTTACAATTGATGAATTAAGTGGTAAAACATGTTAAGGGATATTGTTGAGAATTTAAAAATGTGTTTCAAAGTGCTTAGAACCTTTCTTGATGCTCTAAAAAATTTATTTAAAAATCTTTTTTTCTATTGAAAACTGATTTAAGAAGAAATCTATTTACGAACTATGACCAAACATAACATATTTTAAGAACCGTAAGTTTGAGTGTTTTAAAAATGTAACTTAACCACACTAGTCTGCTTTAACAAGTCTTTTGAAAGGGGTAGATTATCCATTAAAATTAATCGAGTGAACAGTGAACTGATTGAAGAAAGTTATTCAATGCATAAAAAGATGTTTAGCTATAGTTTACAATTGATGAACTAAGTTGTAAGACATATTAAGAGACATTTCTGCGAATTTTAAAAAAAAAATATATTTAAGTGTTTAAAACATAAGAAAATTTAATTATGTCTATAACTAGAAATTAACATTATGTCTATTAAAAACTATTTTAATAAGAAATTAATTTCCATTTTACGACCAAACGTAACATGTTTTATGACTCTTAAGTTTAAGTATTTGCAAATTGTAACTCTACTTTTTTACCACGTTCTTTAATTAGAAATTTGCTTACTGAACACTGTTCTGATGTTAGCTATTATTATCTTTACTCACGAATATTTTCAAAATTCAACTTTAAAATAAAGCTATCAACAAAATTAGAGAAATACTTACAACATTTACTTTGATTCGCATTTACATTTAATTTTGCATACAATTAGTCTTGGAAAAAAAATAATATGTGATGATGTAAAACAATAATTTAATAAATAAATATTGTATAATTTAATCAATACACCCATAGATTTTAAAACTAAATTATTACATAAGACAGTGTTTCCCAAAAATATTTTGCCCTATTCCACTTAAGCTACCCTAAAATACTTATATCCTCTTCTACATAATAAATGATTTTTAAAATTCAAAAGTTAATTAATCAATAAACAAAACCTATATGACAACTTAAAACACTAACAATAACTATCTCTTTAACAAATAAGTATCTTCTCTAAAGAATAAAATAAGAAATGAATATTTAACTCATTCACAATTTCAAACTTAATTTATTGTCCTACCAAATAAAAGGTTTAATGCTTTTCGATTTTTATTCAATACATTAATTTTTATTTTAGTAGTTCTAATGCCTAGGACAGTAATAGACAAAACTAGGAATTCACGCCGATTTAAACTTGTAATACACCTAAAAACAGTTTCAACACAAAAAATATAACATTATAACTCAATTAACCGCTGAACTCTTCTTCTATTTGCCAGAATAAACTTTTCCTATTACTTTCAAATAAAAGAAATGCAACAAAACAATTGAGGGTGCAACGAGCAAGGCGTAGGGGAACTTTGTAGCTAATGGTCAAAGGGGCTTTAGAGGTCAGATGTTAGAAGAGAGAGGGGAAAGCAACAGCTAGTTACAAACACTAAACGTATGCATACATTGAAAAAAGTGGTTAAAGAGGACCATGCTGAAATGTAAAGATATAATTGGACATTAAATGAAGGAGTATCATATGAATACAGAGATGCTATTTTATAAAGACTTTTATTGTTTGTTTCTTTTGAGGAATATATAATTAGGCAGATAAAAAACGCATGGAAAGGAGATGATAGTGAAATAGAAACATCATTACTTGACGAAGATTGTGTTTTTTTTTTTTCCCCTTTAATAATGGGTATGTCAATTAGTTTATTTGTTTAAGTATGCCTGGATTAACAGTATTTTTTCTCTCGCAACGATTATAGGATTTTAACCATATGCACTAAACAACGGATTTTAACAACGATTATATGTAAAACCACAATAACAGGCACAAAAAAAAAAAAAAAAAAAATTAAAGCTTAGATTTATTTTTTGCTTCAATTATACATCGATGCACATGCAAATATATATTTATAAATATATATTTATATATAGATCAAAAAGCTGTAAAATGGAAATTGGAAAAAAAAGCACTGAAAGTCTAAAAAAATATTTTCAACAAGCATCCTCTCTGCAGCGTTTATCTTTGTTTTTCTTTATAGTATAGAGAAAGTTGTACTTAAAAAAAATTATCTTAATCTTGATTTATTTTTTTTTAATTTTTTTAGGGGGGGGGGGGGTGAAAATTCATTTTTTGCAAGTCTAGCGTTTCACATGTATGTGACCAGAAGTTGAAATGAAAAGGAAGTATTAGTTTGTAATAATTAATTTTATTTTTTTATTTATATAAGTATTAATAATCGTAAAACTTAACTTTAAACTATTTGAATGTTATGCTTATAAAAAAAAAAATTGACAGCACTAATGAAGTTGCAACGTTTAGAAGCATCGTTAGCGCGATATCATAAGTTAACTTCAACTCTGTTCGTCAATTGTCAGTTTCTACTATTTCAATCTGGAACCAGAAAGAGCATCAGATATTCTATTTTAAAAATCTGACAAAATTGTCCTTGCTTACGACATCTGTTTCTGATACAACGAAATTTTCACCTAAGCTATACAATTGTTTTTCTCTATTGATTTTACTGGGACAAAAAAAAAAAAAAAAAAAAAAAAAAAAAAAAAATCTTACTAAGTTGTCCCATTTCATGGTATCTGTTTTTAATACAAAAATGATTAGCAATTTTGAACTAAGATCTTTAACTGTTTTCCTCTATTGTTTCTGTCAAAAACCTATCAGGAAGGTAAAAATCATGTTTTAAAAACCTGGCGAAGTTAGCCCAGTTCATGGTATATCACAACAATATCATTAACAATTTTTCACTGAGATCTACAACTGTTTTTCTCCACAGGTTTTGTTGGGAACATTATAGGGCGCAAAATAATAATAATAATAATACTTATTTCCAAAGTCTGACAAAGTTTCTCAGGGAGTAAAGTGTTGATCCTATTATTTAAACATAAATTTAAAATTCGCACCAAAAAACAAAAAAAAAACATTCTATCTTCTTGGAACTTGCTGAGCTCACAGAAATTGCGGTAAAAAGAAAAACCTTAAATTATCACTCGATTTGATCAAAAGTCAAAATTAGATTAAAATTCAGAATAATTTTGGCAGCACAGTACTTATGTCTCAATCTGAATTAGATTAAAATTTTATTCAAATCAGCCGGGGATCAGGTAACAATAAATCATCAATAAGGACATGGGATTACGACTGTGAACCTTGAGGCAATGGGGGAGTATCATGCAAAAGCTAAACAAAACACGCCATACGGCACGCGCTTTGAAGGGGAACTAAATTTTTATCTATCATGCAAATCAAATATGATTTCGTAGGGATGCAATATAATTTGATTCTGAATCACTCTGAAAGTATTGAAACGTATGAGTAATAATTTGTCAGAAGTGAAACTTTATTTTAGAAGAGAAATAGAATTTAAACAGAATTTAAAAATTATTCTTAATTAGAATCAAGATTTAATTCAGTATTACACATTATATTAAAAACTACTTTTTAAAAAAGTAAAATAAAATTATTTTAAGCAAATAAAAGTCGAAAAATTTGCAATTTTTATCAAATAAAACATAAAATAATACTTCTCAGTTGAAATTCAGTACACGTATTACCTGTTGGGAAATTTTTAAATTTTGGGCACTAGAAGTTCAAGTAAATAGCAGCTAGCATTGTGTATTGACGCTCGTGATTCGTTAAAAACATATAAATTATCAAATATTTTGACAGACACTTATTAACGCAATGGCTTTAAAATTCCAATGAATATTTATGTTTAAAGTAAACATGGCAATAATGTGGAAATGTAGTTGGAAATTAAAACACTTTAATTAATTATTAATTAACATTGAAATTTTATAATAAATAAATAAGTAATTGGGTTAGTAACCGTTAATTTTGGCCCATAACATACAACCTTTACATTAATTATGCATTAATTAACATTTAAATTTATATAATAACAAAGAATTTAGTTTTTTTTATTCATAAAATGGCAGAAGTTCCAAAAAATTTGAAATAATGAATTCTGAGGGTAATATTTGTCTGACTGAACCATGCATACTATTAGTGGACGGTCCCCAACTTTGAATGGTCAAATTTTGCTATTTTTTACGGGCATTATAAATTAAAATAAAAAGAGGCTGGATCGTCGAAAATCCAAATCTTTCGATTCTTAAAATCAATTACTTTAAAATCCACATTTGTATACGTAGAAAATAAAATAAACAGGATAAAAAGTTAAAAATAAGAAGGATAAAATATTTTTCATCAGGAATGTCAGAGCAATTACAAACCCTGGAATATATGACTTAGAGTAGTTCAGTAAAGATACAAACAAACAGAACAAAAATAGAGCATAATAACAAGTAGAACAAGCAAACTTACACTGAGACATGTTGGAGAATTCTTATGGACAAAGCTTTGATATTTTAAAGAAAAACTAACAAAAAAATGGCGCCAAAAATATATTTTGTGCTGTTAAGTCATGCATAACAATAAAATTCAAATCTAAATTATTTTGTGTGTTAATGAGCGATAAAGATGGTCAGATAGTTCTAAGACATAATGTTGGTGAGTCGTGCGCCCAAAATGGACTTAAAGGACTTCATATATGAATGGACTTGATTCTCTTCAGTAAATAAATATTGATTTTCGGACTTTTAAGTCCAAACTTTTTCAGGGCTCCCTTTAGATATTTATTATTTAAGGGGATGGGAAATATCGTGGCATAAACAAGATATCGTAACCCAAATTAAATAAATGAATAAGTGTTCAAATTTAAATATTATTATTATTAATCTCTTTCTTTTTTCTTTTGAAAACTAGAAATCATGTTTTACACTTGATAAATTTGGTTCGTGACATTTTTTCCTACCATCTACAATTTAAACAACACACCTTCATATTCATTATCAGAACAAGCTAGCGGTAAATAAAAGTCGATATTGTTATATTTCAAATAAAACTTAGAAACAACCCTCATCAAATAAAATAACGCTGGAATTCTCACTACAAAACTTCAAACCAGCATAAAATTTATGCCAACACTCGAAATCGATCATTTTATATTGCTAACGACATCTCAACAATTCAACTCATTTTTCAAAATGTTTTAAACACGTCATATAACTGTCGATATTTTTATGATAGGACGCAGAAAACAGAATTGAAGGGAAAAAAAGCTATCTGCTATTCGAAAAGACTTGAAAACCGACACGTTTCGAATTCATTAGCATGGTAGTGAACGAAAAGTGTCGGGAATTGCCGGGGCTCGTAGTATTTTTTATATTTATTTCACCGTTTTACGTCAGTGGAGTTGGCAACGATGTGGTATCGATTTTACTTCGGAACAACCGGATGAGAACCAGAACCCTTTTTCGTGGAGCAAGTATATTTCCCTTTGGTGGAGTTATTTTGTTTGGCGTTCGGAAAAAGGAATGAAAAAGGGTGTGCCAGCTGCGACGAATGGATCTTTCAGTCATCCATTTCTTTGCTCAATACACACTTTTTTACGTTCAAAATATCTTGACAAATATGTCCTTGTCACATAAATAATGATTTCTTAGGGAAAAATAGGTTCTGTTTGTTTTATAGCACTAAAGAATAACTGAATTCGAACATCTAATTGGAATACTTCCCCGATTCGTTAGTGTTATATTCGGCTAACAAAAGTTTTTTTTGTCTTGGGCATTAAAATAATTGTGAAACAATATTTGAACCAAAAATTTTATTTCCAGTTGTGTGACTACATGATAGCAACTAACATTCATTAAAATTACCATATGTATGCTTGGACAAAAAATACAAACAAGATGCTAATAGTCATTAAAATATTTTACCTCCAGTTATATATTATTTCAAATAATAGTATTAAAATAACCATATAAAATATCTGTACGGAAAGTTTACCTCCATTTGTACATGATGAAAATTACTAGTCATTAAAATAAACACATAAAATATTCAAACGAAAAATTTTACCTGCAGTTGTACGTTTACATGACATCCAGAAGTGGCTTAACATGTCATATACACACTGCCGTATAAGTTTGTCAAACCAAACCCTCTAAATATTCATTGTTAATACAACAAATGAGTGAATTTCAATCTTCTTATCGAATTGGACAAACAACCAAAGGCTGAAGAAGGATAGCCCTCTTGGCTTAATGTGGAAATAGGCTTTGGGGGATATTGAAGTAGAGCCCAGTATTCCTTTTAATTTAATGACACCTACTACCACTCTTAGTAAGGAAACTTTTAATGAAGACTTGCATATAAATTTTACCATAACTGCTGCGCCAGCTTTCCCTTGATATCGTAAATAGTATTTCCTCGCGGGCTCTACGCTGATATATCGGTGCCTCTGTAGGGTAACTGTTGATTGAGGGGCATGTAGCTTTTGATCTAATTGTGCGACAATGTCTTTTGCAGTATTTTTTTGGGCTTTCTGCGACAAACCTCTCTCGTACTAATATCTTTCGGCAAGATACTTTTAATAATAAAAAATATACATGTTACGTTACTTAAATTTAAAGTAACAGAAAAGATGTGTTTATTTAAAAAAAAAAAAAAAAAAAAAAAAATCTATTTGGATAAAATAAAATTGTGTATAAAACTATTTTTTTAAAATGGATGTGTAATATTTTCTTAATTCTAATATCATGGGCGATATTCTTACATTTTGTAAGAGGAAAACTCACTAATTATTTCCTTTTTCGCCATTTCGTAAATCATCATGACATCAAAAAATAATAATAACAATTAAAAATAAATAATAAATAAGAATAGAAAAATCATAAGCATTTCTTTAACTCTCTTTCCCGAAAAAGGCATCTTTTGAATATAATCACGGCGAGAGAAAAATCTTTCAAACATTTCTGCAGAGAAGAAATTTTTACTTCGTTATTCTTTATTTTTAATTCTTCTCAAATTAAGATAGAAAAATCGCGATTACTTCTTTTCTTTCCGATGCTCGAAAAATGCATGGTTTACATATAATTTTAGGGAGAAAAAAAATTTCGAAAATTTTTGCAAAAAAGAAAACAAAAATTTTTTACTTTCTAAAGGAAAATTCTTTCTGCAAGAACTCTGTAACGTTCTGCGAAAATGTCGCCGTGTTGCCTCGATTATGCCACAGGGCTTTTAGTCTTGGTTTAGTTTGTCTAAGCCAAGGGGGATAAGCAACAGCAACAACAAATGAGTTCTCAGTTAGAAAAATGAACTATGTACTTTAAGCAACATTGAAAAAAAAACACTACTACCCAACTAGGGTTCAACCACGATCCTTGATTAAGGTCTGTGTTTTTAGTAAGTTAAAAAAAAAAAAAAAGGTGACATAAGTTTATCCCGGTCTATAGGGTCAGACGATCTGAATGGTCATCTGGGCAACAACTACAATAATTTCTACACAGTACTCAGTAGTGAGTATTTTCAGCCTCGACATATATATAATATGAGTCATATGCTGCGCATGCAGGCAGTGTGTATATGACATGCAATTGTTAAGTTAGCCGAGATCAAACTTAGGACCCCGGCTAGAAGGGCAAATCCTACCAAATAATTGAAAAATCAGATCAGCTAGGCAAGTAGTACAAATGGTCAGAAAACTATTAAATTATAGAATTATGTAAAAGTTCCAAAAGGATGATAATTG